>QRDG01000482.1:0-600000 GCA_012064385.1 Puccinellia tenuiflora | reverse complement strand
GGACTCCAACTTGGGGGGCAAGAAAGGGGGGGGCCGGCCGGCCCTGCCCTTGCCCTAGCCGCCACCTATATAAGGAGGGGCAGGGGGGGCGCACCACACACCAAGGAGGCTGCCGCACCCCCCCCCCTAGCCGCACCCCCCTCTCATCCCTCTACCCTAGCCGCACCCCTCCTTCTCCCGGAGGGCTGCCGCCGCCTCTCCACCACACCTAGCCGCACCCCTTACCCCGAAGGGCTGCGCCACCACCTTGCTCCTCTCCCTCTCCTCTTGCTTGGCTTGGCGAAGCCCTGCTCGCGGAGACCGTCATCGTCACCGGCACTACCGTCGTGCTGCTGAGATCATCAAGGCCACGTCGTCTCGCTTGCGGGATCAAGGAGTCGACGTCTTCATCGAGCTGTACGTGTGGACGCCGCGGAGGTGCTGCCCGTTGCCGCACTTCGCCGGATTGGATCTCGAGGATAATACATCTCCTCGCGACTAGACGAGTCTAGTTGCGGGGATCGACTAGCCAACCCCTGCACCGACAAAACGCGTTTGTTGATCTTCGAGGGTAAGAGATTGGATCTCATCTTCGCTATCTCCATCTCGTAGATCTAGATCCTTGGGGTTTATTCCGCTTTGCCGCGTAGAAAATTTTTGTTTTCCATGCTGCGACCCCATCAGGCCTTAGCCGAGGATCGTAGTCCTGCAGGAGAACAGCATGTCTGCCGACCATCCACGGAGTTCCTTCCCGCGTTCTGTCCCTGTCAGCCTTGTTCACGAATTCGGCCATAAAGATATTGTCGCCAGCCGGCCTGATGCAAAGGCCTATGGGATTGCCCCACGCCGAATGCATCGCAGCCCGGATCGACTGAATGTGTGTCACACTAGGGGAGAGCACCTTCCCGATCAGCGCCTACTTCGCCGGCGCCGGCACGGAGCCCTCCTCATCATCTTCGTCACTCATGTCCACCACCTCGGTCACATCAGCAAGCAGGTTGAGACGCCCCAACATGGAGTCCACCTCTTCCTCCTTCCCCTCAGCTTCCACAGCCATCTTGTTCTTTCCAATCTGCTGCTTCTCAGCCATCGCGCTTGCCCTGACCCAATCCACAATCGGTAAGAGGAGCTGCCACCGAACCGCAAGCTTCCCGCAGGAAACGTAACTGATAGACTACAGAGTACAGACCACCGCTAGTCGAGACCGGTGAGGAAAAGGTTTCAACTCACCAATTTCAGCAAGGAAAATGGATCCAGAGCTTGCCGCCGGCGACTGACAGCAGCGGAGAGAGAAGCTTCCCCAAGCTTAGGAAAGCAGGTCCATGCAGCAGGGCGCCCCGCGGGAGAGGGGGCGGACTGGCGCTGCGGGCGCGGTGGATCTTGGGGCGGCCGCGGCGGCGGCTACACGACGGTCGAGTCGCCAAAAAATCACGAGAGCAGGTCAACGCGGGTCAACATTAGGTAACTGGGAGAACGGTGACTTGGGGAGGCGTATTGGCCCCACCCACGTAGCTTTAGCGCAAACTCCAAAGCTGCCCCTGCGGGAACGAGGTAAGTATATTTAATCCCCTCAATTATCAGGATTTGGACAATTTTCCCCCAAACTTTTTTTTGGTACAAATAACATCCTGATACCCATAAGTATAGGGGATCGTTGAAGTCTTCGATGTGTAAGTATAGTATTGATCCCACGAGGAGTAGAAGGTATAAGTATTTATCCTCTCAAATAAGAGTGTCACTTCCCTTATTATCTATGCACTAGACAAACTAAAATGATTAAATGATGCAAGTGTTTTTGGGTTTTTGGTGTAGAGTTTGCAATAAAGTAAAATACTGAAAATGAAATATGACAAGTGAAAGCTCTCAAAGAGAGAAAGCCCAATCCTCTATGCAGCAAGAGGACAAGCTCAAGTGTGTGTTTCTTATAAGTGGAGAACGTTCCCAAGGGCTACCTAGACTTCATGGTATAAATATTTCTAGAACAACAAGGTAAACATTTTGTTAAGTTTTAATCTTCTTTGGACGGAGCCATAATTAGGTATAGCTAAATAAATAAACTAAACCTCTTATGATGGATCATGTGGCCAAGTAAATGACTGCACAAGAATTATTAAGACATTGTCCCACCATAGCATTAATCTTTAAGGTCCCTGATACTAATACCCTCATAATGCAACTTCATGATTCGGTCTTAGGTTTATGTGTCCTCCCAAGTCTTCCTCACTCCATTACATTACAGTGTTCTCCTATGAGCCCATATAGGTGAAGTGATGTGCAGTCGATGTTCGCACAACACCATCATAGAATTACATCAAAGATAAAAACTAGACAAAATACCAACACATGTCGTATAAAAATCATTGCCAATTCATCCTATGCCCCCAGGAACATGAGAGAACTACTCACAACGCCAAGACATGATATGATTCAGTGGTACAAGTGATACAACACAATCTGAAAATATTATCTCCCCACAAAACAATGACAAGTAGCAATTCACAAACATGTAGAATAGTACTTAGACAATAGCTGGGGTTCGAACAATCTCAAACTATGAGGGGGATGAAGTGGATCACAAAGATGGTGATGGAGATGGTGCTGGTCTTGACGGTGGTGTTGATGGAGACTCCGGAGGGGGGATGGAGGAGACCTCCAGAGGTGATTCCGGCGGCGTTTCCCCCCTTCGATCTTCTCCGGCGGCAGCCTTCTGTCTCCTGTTTCATGGTTTTGTGTTTCTCCGCCGCCTCCTTCTGGAAAACATCGGGGGACTATTTTTATAGTCGTTTTTAGGTCAAAAGGAAGCTTCGGGAAAAAAGATCAACGGCAACAGAGCCACGAGGGCCAAATTGGTGGGTCCCACGCGGCCAAGGAATCTGGCCGCGTGGGCCCCCCTCTTTTGGCCTTCGGGCTTCCACATTTTCGCATCCTTCGCTCCTACGCTTTCTTCCTTCCAAAAAATGATGCTCGTAAATTTTCAGGTCATTTGGACGTCGTTTGGGTCCCTGAAACATCAAAATATAGAAAATAGGGTTTTCTGCCAGTGCAGGGTTAATTCCAGAAAAATAGGAAAACTGTGAAATCTTCCCAAAATCATTATAAAACAATGATATAACCCTTATATAATGCAAATATGATTGAAATATAAGTAATATAATGCAAAGTTCATGTATGCATTTTAATGCATCAACATCCCCAAGCTTAACCTATACTCGTCCTCGAGTATGAAGGTGATAAAACCAACATGGACTTGACATTTTAAGACTATCAATGGATATCAAAGATGATTACTATTGCTACATAAAGTCAAATGATTCATTCTTTAAAGGAGTAGCAATATACAAGATAAATTATGAAGTGATATCAACTATTCAATGTAAGGATGTTCAATGATAATTCACAAAGTGTAACATAGAATAAAGTACTATGGACCAAATGTATGCATAATGAAAAGTAAAAACATCCTATAATGGTCATAGAGTACTCTTGCAAAACTGAATATAAAAGTGGACACTTTGGAAAGATATATATATATATATGAGTAGAGGTAAAACATGAATAAGTTTCATTTAACTTCCAAATGCTTCTACTTAAATTAATGTTTGCAATGTGGCATCATTGGTATCAAGCTCTCATTACCCCTTATTATAGCATATTGAATGATTAAAGTTTAAAGTGAAAGCAATTATGAGTAGTGTGCTTGACAAAGCAATGGTTGAAAGTTTCATGCCCCTTGAATATGAGTACCTACACCATGGTGTTACTCAACTTGGGATACAAAGCAAGTTCAAGTAAAAGCATTGTATAATAGCGTCATTAAGAGGGTCAACTGGGGTACCTCTTGTCCCAGGACATGGAACAAGCCCATGTCAAAATGACAAGACAAACAAACATAAGGAACAATCTCAACACCCTTTTTATTTACTATTGGTATAGCTTTTTATTGTGAGGTGTATCACTGAAGGTTCACATAGCATGTAAGTAAATTTCCACCATGACAGCATGGCTTAGATTAGCGGCCCAGGTATCTCTCTAGCCATTTATACAACTACTTAAACCTACTAAATTTCCACATTTATTTGGCACCATGATAAGCATCCATAAACAAAAGTACATAATATCAACTAAATATAATTTAGTGCAATGTTGAAAGCTTGCCATGTGACAGCATTGTCGTGGGGCTACCTTTCGGGTGCCCCACGGTGGTGATACCTGGGTCACGCCAAGTGAAGCCCATTGAAGCCCATGAAGTATACCGGGTGGCCCAAGTAGTCGGTTAGGCCGATGAGAGTTCTCCTTATCTTGTAACGTGCAATCTGCACCGTCCACCCGAGACCTGGCCTGTGATATAAAGGCCAGGAGGGTGCGTCGTCTAGGTCAGGCAACCAGCAAGCAAACCCTAGCGAGATTGCATCTCGCCATTGTAACCACCTCAATAATTCCAGACAAGCAGGAGTAGGTCTTTACCTCGCCTCGAGGGGCCGAACCTGGGTAAAACTCGCCCCCTGTTAGCCGTCACAACCACCAACGTTCTCTCTCTCCCCCTCAATCAACCCGGGGTGTACAACCTTGGGATTTGTCGAGTCCACTCCTCATCAATTGGCGCCGTCTGTGGGAAAGAACAGATTGTTGGAGTCATGGTTGCGCCGGCCTCATCAACAATGAAGAACGGCATCAGCGCCAGGGAGTCGATCTACACCGGCTTCCTCGAGTTCGTCCACCACTCGCCGGCGGATCTCCCGGCGTACGCTGAGGTGCAGCAGAGCACGTGGATTACCTTCGGTAGTCTGCGCTATCTCGTGGACAGTCGCGGAACGCTCCGGCCCACGCTGGCCACCTTGCGCGCGACGGACACGCCAGGATCTACACCGACTGCGCCGACCGCGGCTTCACCCGCCACGGCGATCGTGCCATCGACTTCCGTGAAGATCGCGTCTGCTTCGACTGCGTCAGCACCATCTACGACCGCGTCAAAGGTGACTGCGGTGACCACACCCGCGGTTACCAGAAAAATTGCATCTACTGCAACCTTGGCGCGGAACAAGTCTACTCCGACCTTCTTGTCCGCGCCTCGGACGAAGCCAAAATTTACGCCGATTTCGCCTACGCCAACCGCGCCTCTGCGTCGCGGAATCGCCAGTAGCAGTGACCGTGGCACCCGCCACGTTGCTGTGATTTTCGACTCTGAGCATAGCTCGGACGAAGGAAGCAGGACTGGGAGCATCAGCCCCACTCGACGGGTTTACCCCGCGCAGGTCTATATGGCCAGCCCAGCAAGATCCAACGGCGGGGAACACGTATACCCGCTGGAGGTGACCATGCCGGACAGGGTGACAAGACTCACCATCACTCGGGAGATGGCGATCCAAGCCATGAAGCACGTGGACGAGGGCACGTTCCCTTCACCAGATGAACCCCGAGAAGACCAACTGGCGGTCCAATACTTGCTTTGGAAGGAGTCCGAGCGAGTTCGCCAAGAGAAGGCCGATCTGATTCGGCGCAAAGAACTAGCCGACGCGTCGAGTGCCAGGAGGGCAGCACACTCGTTCTTGGCCGGATCGGAGGAAGTCTCGCAAGGAGGACGTCACAGGGCCCGCATGCCACGGGTGCCAGAAGCTGATCGCGTCCACCTCACTCGCAATCTGGAGTCGTCATTCATGACGGAAGATGCGGATGGAATCCCTGTCCCCAAGACACCCGCTTCGGCCCTCATGGCGGTCGAAACCTACCTGCGACTAACACAGCCGCCGGAGGGTGACGCCCACGCCCGCCTTCACAGGCGACAAATCCAATCCCTTAGGGAAGTCGAGGAAGTCTTGGCAAAATCAGCACCGGCAGAAAGGGCGCATGAGAATCGAGGCCGCCGCGATCGTGAACCCGCACCACTTGCAGACCCAGCCCCAATTCGACTGCGACAGCCGCAGCCAGGCGAAGATGTTCGTAACGTTGTCGCACAGAGAAGGGTGGACCGCAGTCGACGGCTGCGAGCGGCGAGTGCACAAGCCAACGACTACGACGACGACGACTTCGAGCCGCGCGGAGCCGCATGTTTCAGCTTCAACATCCGCGACACGAAGATGCCCAAAGGCTTCAAGCTAACAGCGGAGACACCCAAGTATGATGGGAAGCAAGACCCAAGGGACTGGCTGGAAGACTACCTCATCGCGTGCAGCTGTCAAGGTGGTACTTCGACTACTGCCATGCAGTACATTCAGTTGATGCTCACGGGATCTGCTCGCGGGTGGCTCAACACTCAGCCCAGGGACGCTTTCAGCACCTGGGACGAGTTCAGGAACGCATTCGTGAAGAGTTTTTTGGGGACATACGCAAGGCCAACAACCCTCATTGAGCTCCAGGCGTGCAAGCAAGGTCGAGATGAGCCACTCCGTTCGTACATCCAGCGGTGGACCTTACTTCGCAACACCATGGATGGAGCCACCTCAGAGGACAGGGTGATGGATGCATTCATGCACGGCGTTTACCGCCGCGACCTCCGTGAAGAATTTGGTAGGCTTAGGCCGAGGAACATGATCGAGCTCATGCAGATAGCCAACCAGTGGGCAGATGGAGAAGACTCTGTTCGTGATGCACCACGATCACCGAGGCAAGAAGCAGGACCCAGCAACTGGCGAGAAGGGCGCCTGAAGAAGAAGCCGCGTTACGTCGGCAACGACTCAATCGAGTTAGTAGCGGCGGGATTCGAAACCCCCCGTGAGAATGAAAGGCAGTACAACCAGGACGGTGGCAGCAGCTACCATAGAGACGGAAGTCGCAAGCGCGAGTGGCGGAGACGCCCACTGACTGAGGAAGAGGAGTTAGAGCAACCTTGCAAGCATCACATGTTCAGGGACCCAGAAACAGGCAAGTGGGGATCCCGCCATCTGTTGAAGGATTGCAGAAAGGCGCAAAAGATATACAGGGCATTTGCGCGAATAGTCCCTCAGAACGGACAGCGCGATAACCAAGCGGCACCCGTGGCACAGCCAGCCGCACAGCTGGCCCTCCAGGCGCCACCTCCTCCTCCAGTCGCCAACCCAGCGCAAGCAGCGCTGGCCTTCTACCCGCAACAGCAACAACAGCCACAGCCACAGCCGCAGGATCCTGCTAACGCGTTCCCGGCAGCACGTGGGCAGATCAACATGATACAGAAGGGACGTCCTTCCAACAGGACCCAGAAAATCATCACCCGCCAGGTCTACCAAGCACTCGCCAATCCACCTGCAGTACCCGATTACCTGAGAGGATCAGAAACAACGATCACCTTCTCCAGAGCGGACCACCCGCCGGCGATACCACGACCCGGGCACGCTGCTCTGGTAGTCGAAGCTCAGATCGGGGAGTACACCTTGAAGAAGGTGTTCATGGATGGAGGCAGCGGTATAAACATCATCTTCGCCGACACCCTGACAAGGATGAACAGGTCAACATCCAACCTAACGCCATCAGCAAATACCTTCCACGGTATAGTACCAGGGCAAGCAGTCATGCCCATGGGAACCATTACACTCGATGTCATATTCGGCACACCCGAAAACTTCCAGTGAGAGGCGATCGACTTTGAGGTAGTCGACTGGAAGTCGCAATATCATGCCATACTGGGTCGTCCGGCCTTCGCCAGGTTCATGGCAGTGCCACATTACGCCTACCTCCTGCTCAAGATGCCGGGACCAAAGGGTGTCATCACGGTGAAAGGCGACTTCGACCGGTCTAACAGCTGCGACCGCGAGTTCAGCAGGATTTCTGAGTTCTTTGGGATGGACGAGCAGCTGGAGATGATGGCAGTCGACAACGACAGGACTCTGTTCCCGCCACGGAAGAAACCATCCAAGGAGTCAACATTCAACACAAGCGACGACACAAGGGCTCACCAGGTACACCCGACGGACGCCGACAAGACGGTCAGGGTGTCATCAAGCCTGACTAACGCATAGGAAAGCGCGCTCGTCGAGTTCCTGCGCGAGAACTGGAACATATTCGCCTGGCAACCTTCTGACATGCCAGGTATACCAAGGGAACTCGCCGAGCACTCCTTACGCGTTCGCAAAGATGCCAGACCAGTCAAGCAGTCCATGAGGCGTTTTGCGGGTCCCAAGAGAGATGCTATCAGCAAGGAGATCGACCGGCTGCTTCACGCCGGATTTATTCGGGAAATAAAGGATTCAGAGTGGGTAGCGAACCCGGTACTGGTGGAAAAGAAGAAGACGAAGAAACTACGCATGTGCGTCGACTTCACCGCCATCAACAAATGCTGCCCCAAGGATCACTTTCCGCTCCCGCGGATTGATCAGATCGTCGATTCGACTGCAGGCTGTGCACGCCTATCCTTCCTGGATGCCTACTCTGGGTACCAGCAGATCAGGATGAAAGTCGAAGACCAGGAGAAGACGGCGTTCATCACACCACACGGTGTATTCTGCTACCAGATGATGCCCTTCGGGTTGAAGAACGCTGGAGCCACATACCAGCGCACGATGCAGGCTTGCTTGAAGGAGCTCATAGGACAAACTGTCCAGGTCTACGTCGACGATATAGTCGTCACCACCCGCACAGAGGACAGCCTCATCGACGACCTCCGCAAGGTCTTCGACGCGCTCAACGAGTACCAGATCAAGTTAAACCCAGAAAAGTGCGTCTTCGGCGTCCCAGCCGGAGAACTACTGGGGTATCTTGTTTCTGCGAGAGGAATCGAAGCCAACCCTGAGAAGGTGCAGAACATACTCGACATGCCTGCACCGACCAAGCTCCACGAAGTACAACGCCTGGCCGGCAGAGTCGCAGCGCTCAGTCGATTTATTAGTAAGTTGGGAGAAAAGGCCCTGCCCTTCTACCAACTGATGAAAAAGGCAGACAAATTCGAGTGGACAGAGGAGCACAAGATGCATTCGACAAACTGAAGCAGACCCTCACAACCCCTCCAGTGCTGGTGGCACCACATGAGAATGAGCCACTGTACCTATATGTGGCAGCCACGAACAGGGTGGTCAGTACCGTACTCGTAGTCGAGCGGGAGGAAGAAGGAAAGAGTCACCCTATTCAGCGACCAGTGTATTACCTCAGCGAGGTACTAACCGATTCCAAGCAGCGGTACCCGCACTACCAGAAGCTGGCATACGGAGTCTTCATGACGTCCAGGAAGGTGGTCCACTATTTCTCCGAGCACCCGATCACGGTGGTAAGCTCCTCTGCCTTATCCGACATCCTCACTAACCCAGCCGCGACAGGAAGAGTCGCCAAGTGGGTTGTCGAGTTAGGGCCGTGGGGGCTGAAGTACGCACACCCGAAGGCAATCAAGGCCCAGGTCCTCCCAGAGTTCACCACAGAGTGGATAGAAGCACAACTGCCCGACGAGCCCGACTTGTCCAATGCATGGACAATGTATTTTGACGGATCAAAGAAATTCAATTCAGCCGGAGCAGGAGTCGTGCTCATTTCACCTAAAGGCGACAAGCTAAAGTACGTGCTGCAGATGAAGTTCCCAACTCCTTCCAACAACGAAGCAGAGTACGAAGCCCTGATTCACGGCATGCGGATGGCCCAGAACTGCGGCGCCACTCGCCTCATGATCTACGGCAACTCCTATCTGGTTGTGCAGCAAACCATGAAGCAGTGTGATGCCATCGCTGACAACATGATAGCCTACAGGGAGCTGTACAATCAGCTGGAAGGCCTCTTCGACGGCTGCGAACTGCGGCACATCGGCCGCGAAAGCAACGAAGAAGCTGACGTCCTGGCCAACCTAGGATCGGATCGAGCTCCGGTGCCACCCGGAGTCTTCCTCGAGTGCATCACACAGCGCTCAATCAAGGTCCGGCCCCCGCCAGGACCCTCTACATCGGCAACAAGCACCGCCAACCCGCCAAGCACGGAGAAGGAGGTCATGGAGATAATGCTAGTCGAGCCCACGTGGACAAGTCCGTATCTGGCCTACATGCTGCACCAGCGACTGCCGGAGAACCCAGTCGAAGCCAAGCGCATCGTCCGCCGTTCCAAAGGCTTCACCATCATCAATGGCGAGCTCTACAAGAGAAGCATCTCAGGAGTACTCCAAAGGTGCATCGATCCAGCCGACGGCCAAGCAATCTTACTCGACATCCACGCCGGCATATGCGGGCACCACGCAAGCAGTCGAGCACTGGTGGCCAAGGCGCTGCGAGCAGGGTTCTACTGGCCCACCGCAATGCAAGACGCAGAAGAGCTGGTCAGAAAATGCGTTGGCTGTCAGGAGTTCGCCAACAAGCCGCATGCACCAGCGTCGGCACTGAAGACAATACCACTCGCGTGGCCCTTCGCGCAATGGGGACTCGACATGGTAGGTCCCTTCAAGAAATCCTCCCCAGGCGGGCACACTCACCTCCTGGTGGCAGTCGACAAGTTCACGAAGTGGATCGAGGCGGTCCCAATCACAAGCTCAACCGCAACCTCAGCGGTCAACTTCATCAGGTCAATCATCTTCAGGTTCGGTGTGCCACACGGCATCATCACCGACAACGGGACGAACTTCACAGCCGAAGAATTCAGGGATTTCTGCTCTGAACAAGGTGTCAAGCTCAGTTATGCATCTGTCTCGCACCCGCAGTCCAACGGGCAAGTCGAGAGGGCCAATGGCCTAGTCGGCAAAGGCATCAAGAAGCGTCTGCGAGTACCATTGAAGCGAGCCGCATGAGCCTGGGTGGAGGAGCTACCAAGTGTGCTGTGGAGCCTACGCACCACGCCAAACAGATCTACCCAGTATACACCATTCTTCATGGTGTACGGTGCCGAAGCAGTCCTGCCCTGCGACATCAAATTTGACGCTCCACGAGTGGTGGCATACGACGAGTCTGATGCTGAAGAAGCACTTGAAGATGATGTGGATGTCCTGGATGAGGCACGCGACATCGCCCTCAGCCGCACAGCTGTGTACCAGCAAGACCTGCGCAACTACCACGGTCGGCGACTGCGGCCTAGAGCATTCGTCCCAGGAGACCTGGTTCTCCGGCTCAAGCAGAAGAAGGTGCACAAACTCGCCTCCCCATGGGAGGGGCCATACATTGTGACAGAGGCAATCGGCAATGGAGCTTACCGCCTGAAGGACTCGAAGACAGGGACAGTCTGCAACAATCCGTGGAACGTGGCACAGTTACGCCGCTTCTACGCCTGATCAACCCCAGCTTGTAAGCTTCACCTTGTTAAGTAGCAGCAGGTTTCTTACGCACTCTTTCCCTCGCCAGGGTACCTAAGGGGACTGGAAGGGTTTTAACGAGGCGGCCTGTTTGCGAGAATCAATAAAGATATTGAAGGAAAAGACTTGTCATTCTTCCTTTGTGAGCAATCAACCTAAATCCTAGGCCGCCACTCGAACCACTCGGGGGCTCGCGCCACACAGGTCTAAGTCTAGCCTAGGCCGCCACTCGAATCACTCGGGGGCTGCGCCACACAGGCATAACTCGAAAATCCTAGGCCGCCACTCGAATCACTCGGGGCTCGCGCCATACAGTCTAAGTCTAGCCTAGGCCGCCACTCGAATCACTCGGGGCTGCGCCACACAGGCGTAACTCGAAAATCCTAGGCCGCCACTCGAATCACTCGGGGGCTCGCGCCATACAGGTCTAAGTCTAGCCTAGGCCGCCACTCGAATCACTCGGGGGCTGCGCCACACAGGCATAACTCGAAAATCCTAGGCCGCCACTCGAATCACTCGGGGCCTCGCGCCATACAGGTCTAAGTCTAGCCTAGGCCGCCACTCGAACCACTCGGGGGCTGCGCCACACAGCATCACTCGAAAATCCTAGGCCGCCACTCGAACCACTCGGGGGCTCGCGCCATACAGGTCTAAGTAGCCTAGGCCGCCACTCGAATCACTCGGGGGCTGCGCCACACAGGCATAACTCGAAAATCCTAGGCCGCCACTCGAACCACTCGGGGGCTCGCGCCATACAGGTCTAAGTCTAGCCTAGGCCGCCACTCGAATCACTCGGGGGCTGCGCCACACAGGCATAACTCGAAAATCCTAGGCCGCCACTCGAACCACTCGGGGGCTCGCGCCATACAGGTCTAAGTCAGCCTAGGCCGCCACTCGAATCACTCGGGGGCTGCGCCACAGGCATAACTCGAAAATCCTAGGCCGCCACTCGAACCACTCGGGGGCTCGCGCCATACAGGTCTACAAGTGCAAAATCACACATACAAATCATATGGGCATACATACATGCATATTTATGTTACAAGCTAACATCATACAACAAACTATTTTTCTTAGTCGACAGGCTCTTCCTTTGGCGCATCCAGTGGCCCTACACGCCGCTCTGTATGATTCAGGACCTGTCGCATCACCTGACGTGCGGCCTCAAGGGNGCCGCCACTCGAACCACTCGGGGGCTCGCGCCATACAGGTTTAAGTCTAGCCTAGGCCACCACTCGAATCACTCGGGGGCTGCGCCACACAGGCATAACTCGAAAATCCTAGGCCGCCACTCGAATCACTGGGGGCTCGCGCCATACAGGTCTAAGTCTAGCCTAGGCCGCCACTCGAATCACTCGGGGGCTGCGCCACACAGCATAACTCGAAAATCCTAGGCCGCCACTCGAATCACTCGGGGGCTCGCGCCATACAGATCTAAGTCTAGCCTAGGCCGCCACTCGAAGCACTCGGGGGCTGCGCTACACAGGCATAACTAGAAAATCCTAGGCCGCCACTCGAACCACTCGGGGGCTCGCGCCATACAGGTCGACAAGTGCAAAATCACACATACAATATCATATGGGCATACATACATGCATATTTATGTTACAAGCTAACATCATACAACAAGCTATTTTTCTTAGTCGACAGGCTCTTCCTTTGGCGCGTCCAGTGGCCCTACACGTCGTTCTGTATGATTCATGACCTGTTGCATCACCTGACGTGCGGCTTCAAGGGATTCAGCATAATCAACATCCCTAGGCAAGCCATCAAGTATTCTGTCCAAGGGAACATGAGGTCGATGCAGTCGAACATAGGCAAACGCCGTGTTGGCCCCGGCAACAAGCTGGTTGAAGACGACCACCTTCAACGCCCTGCTACTGCGGAATCTCTCCAACAGCGCGGGCAACCCTTCCGGCTGTTCATCAAGGGGGAAGAACACTTTGTTGATTTGCCAGAGTGCTTTCCTGCAACCTTCAAGCACGAACGCAGCTCGCCAGGTGCGATCCAGCATCCGCGCGAGTATACGGCCCTCTCCCTTATGTACCCAGAATTGGCGAGCTTCGACCTAACTACCGGTGGCTTCACTCTCCACGCGCTCGTCCACTCGAGCGTTCTCAGCTTTCCAGTCGGGGTTAACAACTGCAATTAACGGGTCAAGGTGCAGAACAACACAAGCATGAAGAAATCAAAGCAAAGCAGTTAGAGTCCAACCTTGCAGCTGTCGACATATCAGATCAATATGGTCCAGAAGGAACCGTTCGCGCTGATTGAACGGCCCAGCGGAACGCGCCCTGAGGCGTTCAAGCTCCACTTCAGTTCTCCGCAGCTTCGCCTCAAGTTCAGTGATCTTGTTCCTCATATAGTTAAACACCCGCTGGTCGTTCACGCTCCGTCTGGGAGTTGGATCAGCCAGGCCCCGTTGACGAGTGGGCGCAGCAGAAGAGGTACTCTCACCCTCATTTACACGGGTGGCCTCGGCGACTTCAAGAGCAGCATTTTCATCGGGCTGCCAAGTTAAGTGGTGTCAAACAGAAGCCATATTCATTATAGCAAAAGACTCGAAGAGGTACATTGACATGGAGGAATCAGGAATTGCATTGATAAATAGACTTCATTATGTTCACTACAAAAGGCAAATCAAAAGGGAACCCTACTACACAGACTACACGGCAGATTCCGACTGCGAGCGACTCTTCTTGGAGGCCAACTCTGCAGCCCTGGCAAGCTTCCTCTCAAAGGTATCAATCAGCTTAACAGCTAACTGACTTGCTCGTGTCTTGACGCTGTTTAGCGACTTGGTCTTGCCATCGGGCTTTCGAGGAAAGTCGCTGACAACTGCCTCGAAGTCGCCTGCAACCTCATGACCAAGCAAAAGCCGGAAAGTGAACTCGGAGCCGCGTACCGTCTGGGCACGCGTGTAGTCCGCCAGGGTGGTCGCCTCGCCTCTAAACGGGGACGTAAGCGCGTCCACATCGGTCGGCAACGGCTGACTGGGGAAGACGCTCCGATGCACACTCGCCAGAGCATCCTTAGACTTCTGCAGCTCCGACGAAGATTGCTGCAGTGCAGTCGAAGCATACGCGTGGGCACGGTCGACGAAGCCAACAGCCGCCTCCAGGTCGACGTTCTCGCTGGAAGACTCTTCTGGAGGAGCGCCTCCGCACGGCTCTGAACAACGTGGATGACCGCATTAATGACACATCAGGAGTCGCCACAAGACAAAGTAGGCAGCTAGCCGAGATACTTACCTCCGATGGCATGGGCGAGTCCGAGCAAGCGTTCAACCTGGATCTTCTCTAGTTGACCCCGGGTTTGCTCACGCTCTTGAGCTACACCCAGGGACTTCTCCAGCTCGGCGACCCGCCTCGCCAGAGTCTCCTTTTCGCCTGTGAATCACCGGATCAAAGTCAAAAACAGATAGTCGATACACCTCCTGAATGCACGGGTTGGTACTTACTGTTGGCTCGCTCCAGAGCAATGCGGAGTCGACCATCCTCCTTCTCCATGCGCATGAAGGACTTGGCTCCCTCAAGCAGCTGGCGACAAAACGGCTGTGCAAAGAAGCAAAAGTGTCAATCTGTGCCCGACTATCCTAGTCACGCACATCTTCGGGGGCTACTCCCATCGGGAGCGCTGTTCGCGCACCCGACACAAGAAATTGCAAGGCTAAGACAGAATATACTTACATGCTCCAGTAGCTCAGCATCCACTGCAGTCGCATCAGCAGCTCTTTCTGGCACCTTGGAGGTCGACGTCTTCAACGTCAAAGGGTTATTGGTCTCAGGCGCCTCTTCGGGTGCCCCGGCGGTTCGCTCCGGGGCAGCCGTGGATTGGTGCTCCTCTTCTCGAGGCGAAGAGCCATCTCCACGAGTGTGATGGCTGTGTAAAGAAGCAAAACTTCAGAAAAGCGTCCGAGGAGTCGAAAGAAGAACAACGACAAAAAGGCGTGCTTGCAGAAGCTTACCTGGTGACATCTTCATCCTCGCTGCTCATGGGAGGAGATGCCATCCCCCCAAACCCAACGGGCGGCGCCGAATTCAGTGGAGACACGAACAGCGGATCAACCGGCTCACTCGCATCGGAGGATGAGTCGCGGGCTTCCTTGTCCTCTGCAACCACTTCCTTCAAAGGAGACGACCCCGAGGTGGAGTCGACATTCCTTCGTCTTAGCCGCTTCCGCAGCGGCTCTTCGTCTTCGTCATCCTCTTCCACTTCCTCATTCGGCGAGTGAGCAGAAGGGAGTTCATCTTCATCGTCGTCCTGCTCGACGACTGTGGCCTCGTCGTGAGGTCCATTCTCCATCAGCGGAGGAAGGCTCACATAAGCCCTTCGATCCTGACGAGTAGCGAGCAGAAAAGTGAGTCAAGAAAAACAGTCGACTAAAGCAAAGCAAAGAGAATTCAAGATGCTTACCTCAGGTACGGGCTTGTTTGGCCCATATGGTTCGACTGGGCAGCTAACGTTGCACGGATCGGCGGCCCGAAGGCTGGTGATGTTCTTCACCTTAGTCGCGATCTGCGCGTCATCAAGCGCGGTGTCGACTGCAAGCTCCCACATTGGCTGGCGTCGACTCAGCGGCTGCACCTTCAGCTTGTGGAAAGTTGCGATAAGGTGAATGCCACCTGTCTCGCGTCCGAGCGTCGTCAGCAACCCGCGGAGCAGCGCCAGCAGTGGCTTGGTCGACTCCTTGTCCTCCTTTGACAGAGGGTGCGACCAGGCCTTGGTCCTCCGCAGAGCTCGATCAGCGGCGAACTCGGGAAGGCCTTCTTGGTCCCACTTGATGTAGAACCATTTCTTCCGCCAGTTCTGGACGGAGTCAGATTTCTTCAGCTGGAAGAAGCTTGTGTCGCCGCGCAGCTGGATTCCGAAGCCGCCCACGGGGAACGTCTGCTTCGACTTCCCCACCATCCGTCGCACCATGAAGAGCGACTTCCACAAGTTCCAGTTGGGTGCGATCCCCAAAAAGCACTCGCATAACACAATGAAGCTCGCAATGTTCAATACGCTGTTGGGATTCAGATCATGCATCTGAATCCCATAGGCGTAGAGAAGACCACGAACAAAATCGTGGATGGGGAACCCGAAGCCTCGCGGAAGGAACTCCACGAAGCACACGCGCTCCCCATCACGAGGAGAGGGGATCACATCCTTACCGGGGGCGCGCGTCGTCGCCGTGCTCGTCGGCGGCAGCAACCCTTGTTCGCGGAGGGCGTCCAACTCCGCCGCCTTCACGGACGACTTCCCCCAGTCGCCCTCCAGCTTCTTCATCCCGGCGTCGTCGCCGGCGGCGGAGCCTTCCGCTCCCTTCACCCTCTTCTGGCCCATGGTGCTAGCGGGGGAGGAGAGAGTCTCTGGTGAATTGGGCGCAAGGGCAGCAATGGAGGAACAGCAATGGAGGAGAAAGCAGATGAGATGGCGGCGAAATGAGGAAGGCGTGAGCTGTTCCCCACCGCGGTGAAGATTATGTACCGCGGGGTCAGTTCATCCTGGCCGTCCTCCACGAAGCCGCAACTCGAGACAACATCTGGCCGTCCACGTGTTGCGCGGAGATAGCAACCGTCGCCGGCCACGCCGCCCACTACGCGCGGGAATCGAGGCGCCATCATCATGCCACGAAAATTTCGCGCCCAACGGTCAGAACAGTCAACACTGACACCGGGACCACTCTGTTACGTCCCATCGGACGCAGAGCACGCCGAAAACGTCAGCCCTGACGTCATCAGTGGAAGCGTATAAAGTAAGCCAACGGGCTGATGGAGCACCCGGATAGTTTTTCGAGTGCAACAATGAACAGTAAGCTCTGAGAGCTGAGTCGACTCGATAATCCATTCGAGTGAGACAAATACATAGTAAGCTTTACAAAGCTGATGACACCCGAATTCATCATTCGAGTGGACTCCAACCAGTAAGCTTTCATAGCTGAGTTTAAGTCGATTCCGTAGGCCATTAAGGCTGAGTACAAAGTAAGTCGAACAAGGCCAGTTTTGACTTGGGCATTTCGAGTCATCTTTTTACTCCCATCGGGAGCGGGCTTTTCGACTGAAGAAAAATTGAGTTTAACCTCAATTGCAAGCAATTCAGCTTAATCTCGGGGGCTACTCCCATCGGGAGCGCTGTTCGCGCACCCGATGACTAAGGACAACGACAGTCGAAAGCTGGCGGGTCAAGAAAAATCATGAAGCGCACTCGATCATTCAAGACAGTAGCAGCCGAAGATTGGCTCGCGAAGAAGTCAGGTGGCGTGCCCGGAGGAAGGAGTCCTTTACTCGACTCTGCGATTCGACTAAGCACTCGGGGGCTACTGTCGTGGGGCTACCTTTCAGGTGCCCCACGGTGGTGATACCTGGGTCACGCCAAGTGAAGCCCATTGAAGCCCATGAAGCATACCGGGTGGCCCAAGTAGTCGGTTAGGCCGATGAGAGTTCTCCTTATCTTGTAACGTGCAATCTGCACCGTCCACCCGAGACCTGGCCTGTGATATAAAGGCCAGGAGGGTGCGTCATCTAGGTCAAGCAACCAGCAAGCAAACCCTAGCGAGATTGCATCTCGCCATTGTAGCCACCTCAATAATTCCAGACAAGCAGGAGTAGGTCTTTACCTCACCTCGAGGGGCCGAACCTGGGTAAAACTCGCCCCCTGTTAGCCGTCACAGCCACCAACGTTCTCTCTCTCCCCCTCAATCAACCCGGGGTGTACAACCTTGGGAATTGCCGAGCCCTAACCTCGTCACTCGCTTCAACAAGCTTATCAAAGCCCGGCCTGGGTCAGGCCGGCAATATGAAGAATCGTTGCCGATGTTTACGGCAGCCAACCCTCCCCCAAAGGTACTTTGACCTAACCAAAGTTCAATTCTTTGAGAGATTCGGGTTTACTTTTGCCGGCCTAACATGTAATATGTCAGATTCCCGGGATCACCGATGTCCGCCCTGCTGGCAAGCCCTCGTCCAGCAAGGCGCCCATGCGGTCCATCACCTTTTCCTCGGCTACTGCAGAAAGCCGGAAGAGGAAGGGCCAGTCGACCGCTAGCAGCGCTAAGTCGACTGAAGACGACGATGCACTTGCTGGGCTCAATATCCCCAGCAAGAAGTAAGCCGACTGATAACATCTCCTTCCCTTGCAGCAAAGCCGGATTTGCTAAACATCTTTTACCTCTGCAGGATGAAGAAAGGCGCTCCGTTGAAAACCAAGACGGTCGCCATGAGGAAGAAAGCCTCACCTGCCATCCCTCCACCAACTCCTCCGGTTCCAGAACCGAACCCAACAGAGGATAACACGCGTGCCATGGTGACGGCTCCACCTGTTGGGAGAGCCGGGGTCACTCCCCCCACACAATGGACGGAGATGACGGGAAAGGTGACTGAAACCTCTTCTCCAAGGGCTGAAGCTCCGGCTGATGATGCCCCAATCCTTCACCCGATCAAAGCCGAAGCCTTCGACGAGGACGGGCGCATCAAGCCGGAATTCATGAACCGGTTCATGAAGGCACCTCGGTTTCCCCGGAAGAAGGGAACGACCGTCCGGGATGACGAACCGGATCATACCAAGGCCTATGATACCTTTGATGTCATAGAGATCCTTGAAGATCAGCAGAACTACTTTGCTGATAGCTTTGAGGCCGGCATGACGCTTCTCCGCGAGCACTACCAGGTAAAATATCTTACCCAGTAGCCCCCGAGCACTATGCCGGGTTAAGTTATTAAGACTAGCCGTCATAGTGATCCGAGTTAACGCGAATGCACACACTTAGCCCCCTAGCCATGAAATGTCGCCCTGCAACCACCTTAACTTGTAAACATAGCTTTAGGCTTTTAGCAATTCCTTACGCAGATCCACCGAAAAATTGGCGCTGAAACCCTCAATTCTTTGGGTGTGCGAAATCAGGAGATGCGCCGGCTCAAGACTGAACTGGCGACAAAAGACGCCATCATCGAAGGGCTTGAGGCGGACCGGGTTCAATACCAAGGTACAAACGCCGAATTTTTAGCTTTTTAGCTCTAGGCTTTCCTTTATACTACTGACACTTTTGTTTTGCAGACGCCATTATCAAAGCCAAAGAACTTGCCGAGAACGCCGGCATTGTCGACCGGCTCCACGACGAAAATATTGAGCTGAATAAGTTTAACCAATCGATGGCGGCAGAACTAGAGACGGCTAGGAAGAATCTTGCCAAAGCCGAACAACTCCTGGAATCAGAGAGGCAAAGCCACAAGGATGCCTTCAATGACATCCAGGACCGGCTTAATAGGCGCCTCGATGAATCGCTGGCCATCGACAACCAGCTTTTGAGTAAGTATCGAAAAAACTTAAACTCATCGCTTTGTCTTAGGCAAATATAACTGAACTTCGCCCTTCTGCAGCTCCAGCGGGTTACGGTCACGAGCTAACGGCGGAAAACCGGCTTGACCGGATTCTGGAAGTAGGGGAACTTATCCCGAAGATTATCTCTTCGGGAAAAGATCTTGCTGAGAAGTTCTTTCCCGGCAACCCCGAGCCCCCGACGGATCTTGCCAGCTTAGAAGCTGAACTGAGCGAATCGGCTTCGTTCTTCGATGAACGCCTTCGTTCCAGTGCTCGTGGAGGTGCCAAAACGGCTTTGGGCTTGATGATGGCACATTACCCGGAGGCAGAAGCGTGGCGAGTGGCATCCGGCTTCCCTCTTGAAAAGGAGGACGGCACGCCGCTAGACGAGCAAGATCGCAAGAAGATCCTTCGGTCCGTCTCCGGTTATGCCAGCAAGATTGCCAACATGGTCTCCTTGACCACCATCTTCAAGGAAATGCCGTGTCTGCCAACTCCTGTCCAATCAGATGAAGATACTGAGGCGGTGGAGAAATCGTCCTGAGCCGAACTTGCTCGTTGAGCCGGCTGTCCTGCAAATGTAATGGGCAACATGTAAAGCCGTCCAAACAATGTATATGTCTAGAACTAACTTAGCCTTTTGCAGTGCGTTAATCAGCTTTATATTTTGCAAACTTGCAATTTTTATGCCTCAGTTAAATCTGGCCTTGACGCCTTAGCCTTTAAGCGCCGACAAACCTATGGCGAAGCTAACTCGCTGAGCAATAGGGTACACAATGACCAATCTGTTTAGACTCAGAACAAGTGCCGCCTTTAGGTGCCGAAACGCTTTGAAGCAACCCGGCGCAAAAAGCTAGCAGACAAACATCAATTTGGCAAAACTTTGATTTTTCATCACCTTAAGGCGGATTCAACATGAAAGAGTTTACCAACGAGCGCAACACAGGCAATTTCGGGTAAACAGACTAACAATAAGATCATAGGGAAATAAAGGATGGTACAGATTCTCGAATTCGACATGAGAGAAACCAACTTTTATTTCATGATCACATTGACATGGTTACAATAGAATTTGCTAAGTGTAAAAAGGACGTAGCTGAGCGATATTCCACGGACGCTTCGTCTCATCTAAGCCGTCATCCACATGCCTTTTCCTCTTGCGACCTTTCTTCCCGGGATCTTTCTTTGAGTCCCTTAAGTCGAGGAGATAATATGACCCGTTTTTCAGGACTTTGCTGATAACGAAAGGTCCTTCCCATGGCGGGGATAATTTGTGCTGCCGGCTTTGCACAAGCCGAAGCACTAAGTCGCCTTCTCGAAAAGATCGATTCCGCACTCTACGGCTCTGGTAACGACGTAGATCTTGTTGATAGATGACGGATCTTTGGAGAGCTAACTCTCTTTCTTCTTCGAGGATATCTAAGCCGTCTTTGCGTGCTTCTTCTGCGTCTTCTTTGACGTAGGCTACGACTCTAGGTGAATCGTGGATCATGTCGGATGGGAGCACCGCTTCTGCACCATATACCAGGAAGAAAGGGGTGAAGCCGGTTGACCTATTTGTGGTAGTACGAATACTCCATAGGACCGCCGGCAATTCCTCAACCCAAGCACCGGCTGCTCGATGCAAAGGAGTTTCAAGCCTCGGCTTAATACCCTGCAGAATAATGCCGTTAGTACGCTCTACCTGTCCATTGGATTGTGGGTGTGCCACCGATGCCACATCGAGTCGGATCTTTGATCGGCTACAGAACTTCGCTAGCTCACCGACGGCAAAGTTTGTGCCATTGTCAGTGATAATGCTATGCGGTATGCCGAATCGAGTTGTAATCTCGACGATGAACTTTGTTGTCGTTGCTCCGTCGAGTTTCTTGATGGGCTTTGCCTCCACCCACTTCGTGAATTTGTCGACCGCCACCAACAGGTGGGTTAAGCCTCCTCTCGCCGTCTTAAAGGGTCCCACCATGTCGAGCCCCCAGACCGCGAACGGCCAAGTGATAGGGATCGTTCGGAGCTCCATAGCCGGCAAGTGAACCTGCTTTGCGTAGCGCTGACATCCTTCACAAGTCTTGACGATGTTGATAGCATCCTCTTTAGCCGTCAGCCAGAAGAATCCGTGCCGGAATGCCTTGGCGACTAACGCCTTTGCCGCCACGTGATGCCCACATTCGCCGGAGTGGATTTCTTCTAAGATTTGCCGTCCTTCCTCTGGAGAGACGCATCTTTGAAAGATGCCGGAAGTGCTCCTCTTGTAGAGTTGCCCGTTAATAATCGTGTATGCCTTTGCTCGACGCTCAATTTGACGGCTTAGCACTTCGTCGTCCTTGGGCAGTTTCTTATTAACCAGGAAATCAATGTAGGGTGTGGTCCAATCTGGGGTTACCAAGCACACCTGAACTGATTCTGCCGACAAAGGGTAATCTTCATCGCCGCCTTTGATGGACGGCCTGTGAAGGTGATGGAGGAATACGTCTGGTGGCACTGCCTTTTTCTTGGATCCTATTCTGGCCAAGGCATCAGCAGCTTCATTGTCATCTCGGGAGATATGTCGAACCTCTAAGCCGGCAAAGCATCGGCCAAATTCGTCGACTGTTCTTCTGTATTCCGCCATTGTGGGACTCTTTGTGTCCCAACAACCATCAAGTTGCTGCACAACCAGATCTGAGTCGCCATAGCAGAGGATGCGCTGTACTCCCAATTCCTTAGCCATGTGTAGACCATGAAGGAGAGCCTCATACTCTGCTACATTGTTGGTGGCGTTGAAGTGGATTCGGAGAACATAGCTGAGCTTATCACCCTTAGGCGATTTTAGAACTACTCCAGCCCCCGAGCCTTCCTTCATCTTTGAGCCATCGAAGTGCATTATCCAATACTGAGAATCCGGCAAAGGTGTGCTTTCCATCGCCTCTGTCCAATCTGCAACAAAGTCGGCTAAGACCTGAGATTTGATGGCGGTCCTCGGCTTGTACTGGATGTCGAAAGCTGCTAATTCGATGCCCCATTTGGCGACTCGACCCGTTGCGTCGGCATTGTTGATGATTTCCCTTAACGGAGCCTTGCTTACCACCGTAACTGTGTGATCATGGAAGTAATGACGCAGTTTCCTGGCGGCAAAGAATACGCCATAGGCTAACTTCTGGTAGTGGGGATAGCGCTGCTTTGAATCTGAGAATACCTCGCTAATAAAATAGACGGGGCGCTGATCCGGCCATTGCTTTCCCTCTTCCAGGCGCTCAACTACAATGACGGCACTGATAACAAAGTTTGTGGCCGACAAATAGAGCAGGAGTGGCTCTCTTTCCTTTGGAGCCGCCAAGATTGGAGCATGCGTCAATGTATACTTCAGCTGAGCTAAGGCTGCTTCTGCTTCCTCCGTCCAGACGAAACTATCCGACTTTTTGAGGAGTTTGTACAGAGGCAAAGCTTTATCTCCAAGCCGGCTGATGAAACGGCTGACAGCCGCAGCGGAACCCGTAAGCCGCTGTATGTCCTTCAGACAAGTCGGCTTCTCGATGTTTTGAATCGCCTTTATCTTTTCCGGGTTAACTTCAATTCCCCTTTGGGAAACAATGAAGCCCAGAAGCTTGCCTGCGGGTACACCGAAGACGCATTTTGCCGGATTAAGCTTCATCTGGTACTCCCTTAGGTTTGCAAAGGTTTCCGACAGATCGGCGATGAGATCGCCACGCTTCTTCGACATGACTGCAATGTCGTCAACATAGACGTGAACATTGCGGCCAATTTGTTTGTCCAAACACCGCTGCATACACCTTTGGTAAGTAGCACCGGCATTTTTTAAGCCGAACGGCATTGTGACATAACAATAATTGCCATACGGCGTAGTGAAGGATGTCTTGATTTGATCTGATTCCTTCATATTTATCTGATGGTAACCCGAATAAGCGTACAGGAAACATAGCATCTCTGAGCCGGCGGTTGAATCAATGACCTGATCGATGCGCGGTAAAGCGAACGGATCTTTAGGGCAGGCTTTGTTTAAGCTGGTGAAATCAATGCACATACGCAGCTCCGAGGTGTTCTTCTTTGGGACTAGCACGGGATTTGCCAACCAATCAGTGTGGACAACTTCACGAATGAATTTGGCGGCTGTGAGCCTTAGGATCTCCTTTCCAACCGCCTTGCGCTTCTCAGTTCCGAGCCGACAAAGGCCTTGCTTGACCGGCTTTGCGTCCTTGTTGACTTTTAGGGAGTGCTCGGCAAGTTTCCTCGGGACACCTGGCATATCAGATGGTGACCAGGCAAATATGTCCCGGTTCTCACGGAGAAACTTGACGAGCTCGCCTTCCTATTTGTCATCGAGACCGGTGCCGATGATGGCCTCCTTTGTCGGATCCTCCTTTGAGAGCTTGATTTTCTTGGTGTCATCCTTTGGCTTGAAGCTTGAGTCGACTTTAGAGGACGGCTTTTTAGTTGCCGGCATCTCATCGGGACCAATTGTTTTCTTGAGGTCCTCCAACTCTTCCCTGTAGATTGCTTGTTCAGCATGGACGGCATTGGAGGCCTCGCATTCCTTGGCTTTCTTGAAGTCTCCTCTAACTGTGATGACGCCATTGGGTCCCGGCAATTTCAGCATGCTGTAGATGTAGCAAGGCCGAGCCATAAACTTGGCGAAAGCCGGACGTCCAAAGATTGCATGATATGCACTCCTGAAGGGAACCACCTCGAAAGAGACGTCCTCGGTCCGGAAATTATCGGCTTCACCAAAGGTGACCTTCAGGGTAATTTGCCCCATCGAGGAAGCTTGTCGTCCCGGCACAATCCCATGAAACTTCACAGTACTGTGGGTGAGTTGTGACTCGGGAATTCGCATCCTCCTTAACGTTGCGGCGTAAAGTATGTTGATACTACTGCCGCCATCCATGAGCACCTTTGTCAACTTGTACTTGTCGACAATTGGGCTGACGACTAAGGCGTAGGTGCGCTTTGCAGGAACTCTATCCGGGTGATCGCTGCGATCCCATATGATGGGTGTGTCGGACCAATCCAGATATTGAGGGACTGCAGGCACCGTAGCGTTGAGTTCTCGCCAAGCCGCCTTTTCTTTGCGTGAAGAATCTGTTGCCAGGTTGACGATGAGACTTTCGGCATGCTTAGGGAATTTGCTGCCTTTTTCTTTGGAGGCGGCGTCATCCGACTCTGAAGCAGCTTCTTCCTTCTCTTTGTCGTCCTTCCTGGACTTGCGCTTGTTCCTTGACTTGCCGGCCTTGGGGTCCTTAGCGATGTCTCGATTAATGTGACATTGCTGGAGCGTGTGGGAACTTGTCCCATCTGGCCTTAGATGATGGACACAGGGGTTGTGCTTGATGTCGTCATACTTCACCGCCGGTGGCCGGGATGATTGGTTATTTGCCGGCTTCTTGCCTTGCCATTTGCCATTGCTTGAACCACCCTTTCCAAAGGCGGCAGCGACCTCATGAGAAGGGTCGGCTTGATCTTCAACCTTCTTTTTCCCGGACTCGCGTCGACGGTTTTCGGCATCCTCCCTGTTGTCATCATCAGCGGCGGCGTACTTGTTTGCACAAGCGAGTAAGCCCCCCAAAGTTTCCGACTCGTCGCTGTAGATCATGAAGCGGAAAGTCGTCCCCTTCCTCAGAGATTGTTTGAAAGCGTGGATCGCCTGAGTTTCTGAGACGCCTTCGCAAGCGTTCTTGATTTCGCTCCACCGTGAGACGAACTCACGGCTAGACTCGTTCCTTTGCTGCACGCACCGCTGTAAGTCGAAAATCGACTTTGGGCGCTTATATGTGCCCTGGAAGTGCTGGATAAAAACACGCTTCCTATCACTCCAGGTATGAACTGTCTTTTCGGGCAGGCCTTCAATCCACATGCGTGCCGTCCCGGTTAACATCAGGGGCAAGAATCGCACTGCCGAGTCGGCGCTGCCTTGATATATGTCGCAGGCACTAACATAATCTGAGAGCCAGGTCTCAGGATTAGCAGTACCGCTGTACTTTTCAACCATCTTTGTTACGTTCGACAAAGTGGGAGGTAGAATTTGCTCTCTGATTGTTCTGCCAAAACACTTGGGGCCGAGGTATTGGGCATCTCTGGCCGACTTCCTCTCCTCGATTAGGCTTCGAACATCATTGGCTGATGGCGGTTTAGCAACCGACTTTTCCTGTCTTGGTTCTTCCCTGTGACGGCTTTGGCTCGCCCGGCTTGCATTACGCGGAGGGCTTGGAGTCCTTTGTCGTCGTGGAGGGGGTATGTATTTGGAAGTGTTATCTCCCTCTTTGCACGGTGGAGGCGGCGGTGGAGGTGGCATATGACCTCTGTTTCCCTCCCTTCGGGGTTGATTTTCCCCTTCACGTCGTCGCTCCTGACGAGGTGGAGCCACCCTTTCCGTGCGAGGATCCTCCTTTCTTTCTCGGCTCTGATGCTTTTCCTGACCGGCTTCACGATGGCGTGAAGAACCTGTCCGGGATTCCGCGCCTCTCGGCTGCTTGTCCTTCGGGTCCTTGCTGCCTTTGTTGTGACTACTTGAGCCGGCCGGGTCGTCATCTGGGTCGGCAGGGGCAGCAGCCATTGGCTTGTTAGCGGTTGACTTGCAAAGGCGAGAATCATCAACGAGCCGCCCTGTTTTGACTTGCGAATCATTCTGCTGCTGCTGTGCAACCTCCAGTAGATAAGTCGAATACTTAAGCCGAGCGTCACGATCCAGAGATTTGTCAAACATGACCTCCTGGGCAGCCTCCATATTTTTGGCTGGGGTATTGAAGTAACATAGATTTGTCACCGGGTCACGTCGGTGGTGGTACTTCCTCCAGACTGAATCTACATGGTCGGCTTCCCACTTGCTACGGAAATCCAGCCTCTTATGCAGGTTCTTATCATGAGGCGGACGGAAGACATCGTCAGCCCCTTTTTCCCCCTGCTTTCGGATGAACTCCGTTTCCTTGTTTGTGAGCTCAACTTCACGCTCTACTATCTGGGCGGCTTGCTCCTCAAGTAGGGCGCGGCGCTTCTCAATGTCGTCCAGCGATGCGTTTGGAGGGAGTGGCGTCAACAGTTGCCTGCAGCTTGCCATCTTTCTTTCGTGTTCCCTCTGCGCCGCGTCGCCGGTCTTAACGTCAATGTCGTCTCCTCCGGCCGGCCTTCTGTCTGCCCCCTTTGATGGAGCCAGTGGCGGTACGAAATCCACCTTGAGATTTCCGGCTTGCGGAGTTTTTTCTTCGCCATTGGCGGTTTTCGAGGTGTTGGGGTCAGCATTAGGATCCGAGATGTTTCCCATCAAAACCTCGACAGGGCGTCCCAAGCAGGACGCAACCTTCCGACTGAAATCGTCGGATTCTCCTTCGGATTCAGGGTCTTGCTCCATAGGAGCGGTGTCCACTGATCCGGCTTCTGAATCTGCCTCCATCTGCAAGGCAGGGAGGATTGACTCAGGTAATGTCGTCGACTCGTTTGAGCCGGATTCTCCAGCCATGCCGACGAAGTGGTAACCCGGCGCTGCCTCCGAGGTTGCGTCATCTTCGGAGTCCTCATCATCAGCATCAAACGCTAGATCCAGATCAGCTAGCTCTTCAGAGTCCAGATCCGATCCGTCTTCAATGTTGTAGGGGTGGGTGGTGGGCAAACTCGATGTGAAACCGAGATCGTCCAAAGCCTGGGCGGTGAAGCCGACGAAGATGTCGAAGCCGCCGATGGAGATAGTGGACCAGCCGGCGGGATCCTCCTTTGCCGGCGTCCAGAGGCCGTCGTTGAAGACGTGGCCGGCTCCCGATTCGTTGAAGTAGCTCACCATGCCGACCGCGATGGTGTCGCCGACTCCGTCTGCAGCTCCTGGACAGATCGAAACCCCAGAGGTCTCCGGCCCCACGGTGGGCGCCAACTATCGTGGTATTGTCGAATCTAGCCGCGGAAGGGGTGCCATCGAGCTAGGTAGAGAGAGGGGCTTTGGAGTCGGGGGGTGATTCGGTGACATAGAGGCGAGTTTACCCAGCTTCGGATCTCACGTCGGTGGCGAGATCCTACGTGCTGCTATAATTCACTATATGGCAATATCGCCGAGTTACAGTGGATTGAGGTTGAGATTGTACGTGCCCTTAGGCGTCCCAGGGGCCGGCTTATAAAGGCGTCCAGACCCTGGGCTTACAGGAGGAAACCTAACCGACTAAGAACTGAGTCCTACTCTAACCCGGCTTGGGGCTTGCCTTGTGGGCTAAGTCTTCTGCAACGCGGCCGGCTTCTAGAGTCTTCCCCTTAGCCGGATGGGCCTCCCGTGCTTCAGCATACTGGGCCGCCCGGTAAGCCGGATTCGGCTTACCACCACTTTGGGCCACCCTGGTCTGCTGGCTTCTAATCTTCTCTGTGAGGACCCCTGTTCGGCATAACCCCAACAGTTCCAGGAGCACCACTCCAAAACTATAAACGTCGCTCATCGCTGTCAGACGGCCATCCTGAGCAAATAAAGGGTCCATGTAACCGATACTCCCTATCACATTCAGTGTGTATTGAGTAGTTTCGGTGCTCACAAGTCTTGAGATTCCAAAGTCTGATATTTTTGCTCCCAGCCCGTCATCCAGAAGTATGTTAGCAGGTTTGATGTCACCATGAATAATCTGAGTATGCATTTGGGAATGCATATACCCCAATGCCTCTGCACATTCCATGGCAATTCTCAGTCGTGTATCCAAACAAAAGGGAATGTTGTCCTTGTGAAGGGCGTCACTCAAGGTTCCTTTGGGAATATACTCTGTGACCATCGTCAAGGCATTTTCATCTATGCAGTAGCCGGCCAGTCTGACTACATTCTTGTGATTGATTTTACGGTGGACGATCAACTCTTTAGCAAAGCTTCCTTTCACAGTGTGGAATAACCTCTTGACTGCAACCATACTTCCATCCTCAAGGACTCCTTGGTAAACCTCTCCAAAGCCACCCCTTCCGAGCATAGTTCTATAGTTGTTGGTAATTCGTTTCATTTCGATTTCTGTGAAGAATTGCAAGTCCTGCTTGCTATGTGCGATCCATTTTGATCCTTCGTCCCCTTGGAATAGTTTTCTTATGCTACTATCTGAATGATCCATATTCTGGAAGTAGCAGGGAACTAGTATTCGACAATCCTTGACTGAAGTGTTGGCGGGCAACTTTTGATCTATACATAGTTGTGTTAAATGTCAGTTCAATCCAACATGTTATTTTTCAAAAAGGGGAAAGCTCCGGCCATCAATGCATATGGTCAATTCAATCCAACATGCAAATGAATAGAGTGAGAGTGCCAAATAGGTAGGGATGGTTTCACACAAAACATTTAGAAGGATTTTTTTCCTTGCTATGATGGAAACACGAATTGGTAACTGCTTTCTCACATGGAACAGGATAGATGTGTTGACTCCAAATTAGACAGACAGAAATTAAATGAATCGCAGATCTGAAGCATTAGATAGTCAACACGAAGATATGTCGAAAACTTTGTTGAAAGATTCTGTTAAATAATGTGGTAGTGAGATCTAAAGATGACCATGCTTGAGCCTACAGTGCCTCTGAACAAAAATCGCTGTAATACAATGCACGGAGCGGATGCATCTCTTTAGACCTGAGGCTCAAGATGAGCCCGGCTTTAAATTAATGAAGCCAACATCTCAACAGAGCCCCGCGGATGCATCTCTTACTGCAAAAATATATATAGTAGCATCCACTCCACCAATTCTCAGCGGCAATTATTCATGCCCGGTCTAGACCAACAAAGTTAGATTGAGCGAATTAATCATAGAGTAGGCGACGCCACTACACGCAAATGAATACACTAACCTAGAATAGTACAGTACTGTTATATCCTCATGCCTCTTTCTTCCCTATGAACCCACCGAGCTCCAAACCTTGCGGGAACAACCATGGCTCCCAACACACTCAGATCTGAAACCCCTCAATGCTACACTAACAAAGGCTGGCCTTGACTAGATAAACCCTCCAAACAGAATTGATGAAAAATAGGTTGAACCAGAACTGCAAGCAAGGACGTAGAATAATAGAGGACATTAACATACCTGTTAAGATTCGAACCGACGGACGGCTAGTGAACATGAATGAATCACTTCTTCCCACACCACCAAGGCACCAACTGTTTTGACATCACACCGCCATGGTAGGAATTGGGGTGTGAAGCAGCTAGCTGATGCTTCGTTGCTGGTTGTTCTATCTTCTATGGTCAGCTCTGAAGTCTGAAACCTATCCAGGCAGTAGTATAATAATGCCCAAGTTGGGGAGGCCCGAGTGATCAATATCAGGGGCACACGGTCAAAGCTCCAATCTCACAAACATCCCCACACCACAAGATGGTGAGCTCGTGGTGAGACCAACCGAGATGACTTGGCTTCAGAGTTAGGTGAGCGTCGTCTACACAGGCAACGCCCGAAGAAAACACCGTATGGGCCGAAGCCCATCCCCACCACAGCCATCTGCTCGCCATTAGCGCCGCCGTCGTCTTCATTACCTTCAACCCCCCGCCGCCACCGCCGGGCGTAACCCCCTCCTGCCGCCACCCGCGCCCGGCGCCGCTTAGCCGACGCCGCCCCGGCCTTCCCATCTAATATCCCCTTCTCCGGCGACGACGAACTGCACCGCACCGCATCCCAAGCTAAGTTGCTTCCTCTCCTCCGCCGGCGACGCCGCGGCCAGCCGCTTCGTCTCCGTCTCCAGCGTGGTCGCTTGCGCTCGTTTTCGTCTTCTACTTAGGCCGCCAGCTAACGGGCCAGGCCCATGCGCTCAGTAGTGTGCGCCTAATGACCATAGACGACAAAAAGGGCAAATCCTATTCAGGCCCCGCTGCGTCGGTTATCACCGAAACACGCGCGACGAGAGTAGTGGGTTCCGTCCCGTTGACCACGGCGACGACGGTCGAGGATCAGCAAGAGGATGCCCGGCGAGTCCGCAACCACCGGAGACGACAACGACGAGCCGGTGTTGACGATAGTGAGCACGGCCGAGCCTACGACGCGGCCTGCTGCAGCGGCGACGGCGTAGGTGACGGCATAGGCGAGGACTGGACTGAGTCGTAGCCGGCAGCGACGCGGCTCGCAGCGGCGGAGCAGGTGGAGGATGGGAAGAAACTTATCGTGGGGGGTGCGGTGCGGTGGTGTTCATCGGTACCGGAGAAGGTGGTGGTTTAGAGGGATTGTCGAGGGTAGCGGTGGAGCGACGCTGACCGCGGCTCGAGCAGGGCGGGGCGGCGCGAGAACGCCACCGGCCGCGGGAGCCGGGGCAGGCGGTTACGGCCGGCGGCGGCGAACAGCAGGATGATGGCGATGGAGGGGATCGTGGATAGAGACGATGGAACTGTTCGTGCTAGGCTCGGCCTATGTATAATTGCTTGAGGCGTCGAACCCACGCTGAAGACGTAGTATAGGAGGACCCGACAAAAAGGGTAATCACTAGAAGGGTTCCTTGCAAAGGAACCTCACATTCACTCTCATCGCGACAAATGTTGTCTTCTTCTCACTTGATTCCCTGTAATTGTTTGCATGTACACCAAGTGTCGCTACGAGATTGAAAGTGGGGAGGATGAGAGAAAGGGATACCGCAGGTGGGAGGGTAGTTTTTTTCCCTTTTATTTTTTAAAACCGAAATTTAAAAACGAAATATCTTGAGAACTGTTCATTCAAATGGCGAACCGTTTTCACTTTTGAACTCCTCGTTTTCGTCTTCGTCTTCTACATATGGAGATCCCATATTGATATGTTTTGAGAAAAAAAAATTTTACATCCAAAAGCTGAATACTTATACATCCGGACGTACTTGTACTCCAGGTTTGAACGTACTTGTACTTCGGCTATCAACGTATTTTGTATTTCGTTTTTTGTGTACTTGTACTCCGTATGTCTGTTTATTGTGTACTCACTGTTCTGTGTACTCTGTACACACTCTTATGTGTACTATGTACTTCCTATTCTGTGTATTCTGTACACTTTGTTTCTGTATACTCTCTACACCCTGGTGTCTATACTCTATACTTTCTGTTCTGTATATTCTGTACTCTCATGTTCTGTATACTCTGTACAGGAAATCATATTAGTTTTGGATGTACGGGAGTACAACCATACTAGTTTTGGAAGTACGAAAAAAAAAGGTTTCTCGAAATCTATCAACCTGTGATCTAATTTTGAAGATCTCGACGAGAGGATCTCAAATATGAAAACCATTCATAAGTTGGATAAACGGTTTTTAAGATATTTCGTTTTAAAAAAACGAATCTAAAAATAAATACACGTTCAACCTCCACGCCCGAGAAGCAAAAATCCCACAAAACTCTCTCCTACTTACATGTGGCGCACTCACGAGCTAATAAAGTTCTCTTTGGAAAGGGAACTCTTTTATAGTTGTACCCAACAAAAAGGGATTTGGCGGGAAAAGAAAAATTATATTCACTGCCTTTAGTGGCATATGGGAGCCCCTACCTATCGCCTGTTGCGAGCGCGAACACCACCTCGCTCACGTGGGACTCAACATGTGCCTGGCCCAGTTTGTGATGCGCACCTCATCCGCCCAGCATAGGGAGACACCCAGCGTCCAGCGACGCACCCTCGTGCATAATTTTCTCTCTCGTTTTATCTATTTTCTCCAAATATTTTCTAAAATAATTTTAGAAAAATCTGAACCATTTGAAAAATGAACATTTTTTAATCTTCAGAGTTTGAAAATGGTTCCAAATTTTAAAATGGTTCCAATTTTGAAAATGGTTCATATTTCGAAAATCATTTATTTTTGAAAAATGGTTCTAATTTTGAAAATGGTTCAGATTTTGAAAATTGATCATTTTCAAATTGGTTCCAAATCTGAAAATTGTTCAGATTTTTAAAAATTGTTCATTTTGAAAATGGTTCCGATTTTGAAAATGGTCATATTTTGAAACAACAATTTTCAAAATGGTTCCAATTTTACAAAATGGTTCAGATTTTGAAAATGGTTTAGATTTTGAAAATTGTTCATTTTTAAAATGGTTCCAATTTTGAAAATGGTTCGTTTTTTAAAATGGTTCAGATTTTTGAATTTTTTCATTTTTAAAAATGTTTCAGATTTTGAAAATTGTTCGTTTTGAAAATTGCTCCAATTTTTAAAATGATTCAGATTTTGAAAATTGTTCATTATTTAAAATGGTTCCAATTTTGAAAATGCTTCAAAAAAACAGAAACGAAAATGGTTCAAATTTTGAAAATATGAATATTTTCAAATAAAGGAAATTATAAAAAGGAAAAGAAAAAGAAAGGAAAATAACAAATATGAAACAATACACCACTGCCAACTTCTTTTATTATCGTTTCTCTGTATAATAAAGAAATACTAATGGGCCGGCCCAGCTGGCCAAACTCCGCGGGCGAGGCGAAATTACAACTCGCAATGAGCGATATGTAGTGGCTGCGGCGGCATACCATCCTCGTGCCGCTTGAACAAAAATTTGGTGGGTCGGTCCAATTCTGTCTTGCGGTAGGTTGATCGTTGGTCGGTTCTCATGCTAGGTAATCGGATCTTTCTTTTCTCGTGTATGTGTTCCGTATTTTGCTGATTTACCACTGCCAACTTCTTTTATTATATTTTCTCTATAAAAATAAAGAAATACTAATGGGTCGGCCCAACTGGGCAAGCTCCGCGGGCGAGGCGAAGTTACAACTCGCAATGAGCGATACATAGTGGCTGCGACCGCATATCATCCTCGCGCCGCTTGAACAAAAAATTGGTGGGTCGGCCTAATTCTGTCTCGCGGTATGTTGATTGTTGGCCAGTTCTCATGCTAGGTAGTCGGATCTTTCTTTTCTCGTGTATGTGTTCCTTATTCTGCTAATTTTTATTTTTGTTTTCTCTCTTTTCTTTTTTCTCGTTTTTCCTTTTTGTTCTATTTTATATTTTTATTTTCTTATTTTCAGTTTTATTTTTTTTCCTATCTTTTCTTTTACTTTTTATGTATTTTATTTTCTTTCTTCTCTTCATTTTCTTTTATGTTTCTTTTTTTCTTTCATTCCTCTCTTTATGTTTGTTTCATATTGCAAATTGATCAAACTATTAAGAAATATTCATGATTTTAGTTTTTATGGAGTAAGCAACCACGTTCAAGGATTTTTTTAAAATGTTTACACTGATCAAAAATTAATTTATGGGTTAAATGGTAGGTTCATGAATTTGTGATTAAAAAATCTTTATATTTAAAATTTGCTCTAGAAAATTGAAATAATGTTCAGAATGTTTCGACGAGTTTAAGTAGGACAGAAAAATACGCTTTGCTGCTGCTGTTTTTCTGGACAGATTCTGTCCCATATTGTTTTATGCATAGTTTGAACTTTTGAGTTGAATCTTTTTTATCCAATTGAGTTTATGAGTAGGCATACAACACTATACACTCTCTAAACATTCATATGTATTTTAGTCCATGGATTATATGCAGCAAGAAACCAATTTATTTATCTCTACTAACGTCACCCCACAGAAAAGAAATGGGAGAAACGGTGTTTTCAAGTTTTTTCACAGGGATTGGAAGAGATGCACCATGAGTTATCCAAGGATGGTGAAAACCATAAGATTGGGGATGTGAGAACATCCCCACTGGACCTACACACTCTCGGTTTGCACACGTCTAACTTCTGTTTTTTGATCAATACACTTTATCGCATAAATTTGGAGCGTCCTTTTATTTGTTTTTGCTTTGCTTTTCATGTTGTGAGACCACCACACTATCATTTATATGTGAAATAGCTACTGGAAATATGGGTTGAAATATCTTTCATGCTTTTATTGTATTGGGAAAAGGGATGTCTAAGTTGATTTTTAATGACACATATAGTTGCATGATTCATGAGCTTCTTTATGAGTAATAATTTGCAAATGCTTTATCATGAGCTATCTTTTATTCATGTTTTGATGCTGTATGTTATTTTACCTTGTTTAACATGAATTAGTTAGTTCTATGGACACTCATGCATGCATCTAGATGGTCATCTTTCTCCCTTTTGCTAGCCCAAAAATTCCAACAAGTAAAAACTTGTTTCCAACACCTTCAACCAAAGTTTTTTTCCAGTGAGTCCACCATATCTACCTATTAGCTTTATGCTATTCCAAGTATGTTTATCATGTTATTTGTGTTATCTATACCTCTAAATGAAAATGATTGTGTTATTTATTGTAATGGGAAAAGTTGGTTAAAAAGCTCTCGTGAACTTGATGCACACTTTACTTTGATAGTGGCTTGATAAATGTTTAAGGTTGGGAGTTAGCCCATATGTGCTGTCACATGCAAAGCTTTCAACATGTTCCATCATTTATTTAGTTGATATCATGTACTTTTGTTTATGGATGCCTATCATGGTGAAATAATGTGGAAATAGAGTAAGTTTAAATGAGTTTGTATAAATGGTTAGAGAGAAACCTGGGCCGCTAATCTAAGCCATGCATCATTCATGGTGGAAATTTACTTACATGCTATTTTGAACTTTCTGTGATACACCCTACAATAAAAAGCTATATCAAGTGGTAAATAAAAAGGGTGTTGAGGTTGTTCATTATGTTTGTTTGTCTTGTTGTTTTGATGTGGGCTTGATCCATATCATGGGACAAGAGGTACCCTAGTTGAGGCTCTTGATAATACCATTATTACTTACAATGATAGATAACTTAAACTTGCTTTGTTTCCCAAGATGAGTAATCATGGTGTAGGTACTTGTATTCAAGGGGCATGAGACATCTAACCTTTGCTTTATCAAGGCCACTACTCATATTTGCTTTCACATTAAACTTTAATCATTCAAGATGATATGATAGGGGAATGAGAGCTTGACACCAAGTATTACCATTGCAATCAATAACTTAAGTAGAATAGTTTGGAGGATAGATGAAACTTATGCATGTTTTACCTCTACTCATTTATATATCTTTTCCAAAGTGTCCACCTTTTATATTCAGATTTTCATCTTCACTCTATGACCTATGTAGGATGTTCTTACTTATCATATTGCATACATGTGGTCCATATTACTATCTTTTATGCTACACTTTGTGAACTATCATTGAACATCCTTGCATTGAATACTTGATATCACTTTATAAATTGTTTGCATATTGCTACTTCTTTGAATAATGAATCATTTGGCTTTATGTAGCAGTAGCAATCATCTTTTATATCCATGTTGTTGTTATATTGCAAAGTTCATGTTAGTTTTATCACTTCCATACTCGAGGACGAGCATGAGTTAAGCTTGGGGATGTGATGCATGTAAAATGCATACATGAACTTTGCACTATAATACTTGTATTTCATTCATATTTGCATCATATAAGGGGTATATTACTGTTAATGATTTTTGATAATTAATAATGATTTCCCCTATTTATGGAATTAATCCTGCGCAGGCAGAAAAACCCTATTTCTTTCCTTATTTATTTCAGGGCCTTAACGATGTCATAATGAGCTGAAAATTTACGGGGATCATTTTTTTGGAAGGAAGAAGACCTCGGAGCGAAGGAAGCAAGCAAACGGAGGCCGGAGGGCCAAAAGAGGGTGGCCCACGCGGCCCCTGTACCTGGCCGCGTGGGACCACTCATCTGGGCCCTCGTGGCTCCGTTTGCGTCGATCCTTCTTCCCGAAGCTTCCTCGTGACCTAAAAACTCCTATATAAAGAGCCCCCGAGGAGTTTCGCAAGGAGGCGGCGGAGAAACACAAAACCAGAAACAGAGAGACAGAAGGCTGCCGCCGAAGAAGATCGGAGGGGGGAAACGCCGCCGGAATCCACCTCTGGAGGGATCCACCCCCCTCCGGCGTGTTCATCATCAACATCTACAGCAAGATCATCTCCATCTCTCCACTGTAAACTCTTGGCAAACATGATGTATGATGCAATATACTTTTCCCTTGATCTATTGTGTCTCTCCATCTATGTTTGAGAAGTGATTTGTTCATGACAATAGTGAAATAGTTCGTTGATTGGTTGCATACAAGTTTGTTATCTTTTATGATTGTCTTGATGTACAATGTATGAGTGCACGCATATGTTGGGGAATGCATGTAAGGTGATCACCGGTAAGGTAATGGAGTGGGGGAGACTTGGGAGGACATGTAAACCCGAGATCGAATCATGAAGTTACTCTATTGGGGGATATATATGGGGGACCCTAGAACTTAAGGCTATGGTGGGACTATTATGTCTTAATAATTCTTGTGCTGCACATTTTTTTTTTGAACAAAGAAAGGATTGCTGCATTAAACAGAAACACGTGGCAGGTACAAAATTGCATTGAGCCCCTTTTCCAACACTCGCTCTAAGAAACCTATATTTGAAGATAAGGGCTCGGCAATTACAAACACACCCCTAGACCAAAAAGAAAAACCCTGACCAAAAAGAAAAAACGCAATCAGGGCCTAGGGAGCCTCCGCCACCAGTCGCCGTCGACCTCCAGGCGCTTGAGACGCCGAGATCGGAGAGGAGGGTGCTCAAAGCCTCTACTCCGGCGACGAACTGCTGACACCGGCCCGCTCGAGCTCTCCGGGGACGAACCACTTGGCGAGGACGAGCAGTTGAGCTCCGGCGCAGGATCCAGAAGGCCTCCGGCATGGAGGTTGCATATGGGCCACCGCACTGGCCAAAGATCACAGCGGCAAAGAAGGCCACCATGTATGTCGCACGAGACTGCAGCAAATCGGACTCCCACCTTGCAATCCTAGAAGAAAAGCAATAGCATCTCCTCCTCCCCTCGCCACCATGGCCGGCCAGAGGAGAGAACACCAGCTGCTTCGCTTCCGACGCACTGTGGGCATCATTGACTCCCAGGATCGAGAGCCAACCTTCGAGCTTATGAGGAAGAAGAGAGGTTGCCGAAGAAGCACCGTTGGACGCCACCACCAACCTTTGGAATTCGACGAACCAAGGCACCTCCTCCGCCACGCGCCAAGAGCTGCTCGGGAGCTCCGACGACTCCAGCCGCCAACTTGAAGAAGCAGGGGAAACTCCGGCCGGCTATTCCGGCGGAGAGGCCAGATCGGCCCGGACCTCAAAGGAAGACTCTCAAGGGAACTGTAGTTGTGAGAGAGCAGAGGAAGGGGAAAGTCGCGCCAGCTCCGTGCTGCACATTTAATTGGCCATGAGATCCATCATAAGAGTTGTGTAATTTACTCATTTACTTGGCTTTCACCTATTTATGGCTCCCTCCTAGAAGAAAAAATTAAGACTAAAACATGTGCTTCACTAATTGTGACAACCACACGAATGAAATAACAATTGCCAGAACATTTGCTCCCTTGAGATATTTGCTACTTGAGATCCTTGCTACTTGCTACTTTAAGAAACTTGCATTAGAAAACTTGCTCTAAGAAACTTTTTGCTAGATAAACCTACTCCACATCACTTGCTTCCATTAGTTAGTTCCTTTCATACTCAAATTTATTGCTTTGCATAAAAGGCCATATAAGAGGGTTATAGGGCTTTAGAGAATAGATAGTTTACCTTCAGCTCCTCATGGGTTCGACACTCAAATACTTATCGAATTGTGCTACAGTGATTCCTTGCTCTTGGGGATTATCATAGCACCTCCGCGGTATCCACACGTATGGCTCGATGTAGACTTCGTCTTCTTGATCCCGCAAGCAAGGAGGGAGTGGCTAGATAGATCTCGGCACCACGACGGTTGTGGTGGCGTTGATGGTGTAGATCTCCACGAGCATGGCTTCGCCTAAGCCATGGCATGAGGAGAAGGACGAGGAGATGGTGCAGCAGCCCTATGGCTAGGGGTGGTGCAGCAGTTTTTGGTGGAGGAGATGGCGACAGCCCTCCAGGGAGAGGGGTGGCGCAGGAGGTTGTGCAGCATGGGGGGAGAGGGGGGCGGCGGCTTGGGAGGGCACCCAAAGGGTGCGGCAGCCCTCCCCCAGCCCCTCCTTATATAGGTGGCAGGGGGTGCGCCCCAAGGCCTTCCTAGGGCCGGCGGCTGGGGTGCCTTGGCCCCCAAGCCAGCCCCTAGGGTAAGGGTTTGGCCGGCCCCCCTTATGGGCCCCTTTGGCCCGCATGGGCCTTTGATGCCCTGGTGGTGCGACTGGCCTATGAGGCCAGTCCACCATCCCATTATTCCATGTGGGCCCCATACTCCTATGGGCCCCACTTCTACACCCCTCTAGAACCTTCTAGAATATTCTGGTACTTTACCAATAAATTCCCGAACCTTTTCAATACCTCCGGAAACCACTTTCCTTATATGAATCTTATTCTCCGGACTCTTCCGGAACTCCTCGTGACGTCCGGGATCCCATCTGAGACTCTGAATCACCATTCGTTCATACCATCAATTATCTCATCGCTAACCCTAGCTACATTGGAGCGTTAAGTGTGTGACCCTACGGGTTCGAGAACATGCAGACATGATCAGATCAATAATCAATAGCGGGGCCGGGATGCCCATATTGACTCCTACATATTCAACGAAGTTCTTATCGATTGAACCACGATGCCGGAGATTCTTAATCTCGTATACGATTCCCTTTGTCTCACCGATATTTAACTTGCCCGAGATTCAATCGTCGATATCTCCATATCTAGTTTCATCTCGTTGCCTGGTAAGTTCTCTTTACTCGTCCATAATATAGAATCTCCGTGATTACCACTTAATCACATGGTTGCAACCTTTCTGATGCTATATTACCGAGAGGGCCCAGAGATATCTTTTCCATCACAAGGAAGGACAAATCCCACTCTTGATTCATGTCACCCAACAAATACCATCAGAGATACCTGAAAGCCACCTTTATAATCACCCAGTTACGTAGTGACGTTTGATGTCCACAAAGCATTCCTCCAGTAAACGGGAGTGACATAATCTCATGGTCTAAGGAAACTATACTTGACATACTAAAAGCGTTGGCAACGAAACCTGTGTGACACGATCAATTGCAACTCTTTATTATCTGAGTCTTGTCCATCACATCATTACTCCTAATGAAATAACTCCGTTATCAAGTGACTATAACAAGTCCATGGTTAGGAAACTCTAACCATCTCTTGACTAACGAACTAGTCCGGTAGAGGCTCACTAGGGACATCTGGTTGTTTATATTCCACACATGTATTATGTTTCCGGTTAATACAATTATAGCATGGATAATAAACTATTATCATAAACATGAATATGCTAATAAACCATTTTATTATTGCCTCTAGGGCATATTCCCAACAGTTTCCGGAGGCATCGGAAAGGTCCGGGAATTTTTCGGCAAGGTACCGGAAGATTCTTGAAGGTTGTAGAGGACTCTAGAAGTGGGGCCCATAGGTGTATGGGGCCCACATGGACCAAAGGGGTGGTGCAGCAGCCACATGGGCCAGCTGCACCAGCCACCAAAGGCCCATGCGACAAGGGCCTAAGGGAGGCGCCCCAAACCCTAGGGGGTGACCTAGGGAGCAAGTCCCCTCTAGCCGTTGGCCCTATGGCTTGGAGGAGGGGCCAAGGCACCCCCCCCCCCCCCCCCACGCCTATATAAGAGGGAGGGGAGGGCTGGGTCGTGGTACCCTTGAACCCTAGCCGCCGCCTCCCTCTCCCACCTCCCTCCTCTCTCCTGCAGCCGCTTGGCGAAGCCCTGCAGGAATTTTTCCACCATATCCACCACCACGCCGTCGTGCTGCTGGAATATCGCGAGCCACTTCTTCCTCGCTTGCGGGATCAAGGATAAGAAGTCTTCATCGAGCTGTACGTGTGGATACCGCGGAGGTGCTGCTCGTGCGGCGCTCCATCGGATTGGATCTCGGATCGGATAATACATCTCCTCGCAACTAGATGAGTCTAGTTGAGGGGATCGACAGACCAACCCCTGCACCAACAAAAGGCTTTGTTCGTTCTTCGAGTGTAAGAGATTGGATCTCATCTTCTCTACCTTTGTCTAATAGATCTAGATCTATTGGGCTTCTTCCGCTTGTTTCGTAGGAAATTTTTTGTTTTCTATGCAACGAACCCATCAGCGTGGCGGCGCGTGGTGGCGGTGTCGAGGGCACGTCGTCCGGTGGATCTTCGTCAAGGAGGGCCCCAACCATCGGTGCTGGCTCTCGTCCCGGATATCGGCGGCGCCGCCGTGGTTCCCTAGTGGACCAATGGTGAGACTTCGGGCGAGCAACGTGGAGGTGACAGCCGAGGCATTCTCGTCGCCCAGATCCTAGCACCTCGTTGAGATCGGGATCTCCAGATCTTCCGACGTGTGCCATGGGACTTGATGGGGGGATACTTTTCGGGTAGGCCCATGAAGCCGGAAAGTGGACCCGCCAAGACCCAGAAAGCCCAAGTCGGGTTACACTTCAAGCAACATGGGCTGGATAAGGAACAAGCCGGCCAGCCCGTTACGAGTCAGCATAAGGGAAAGGACCCGGCAGAGACCGGAGTCCAAGTACAACCCGGAGTACCAACTTGGAAGGTGAAGACCTAGAGTAGGACTCCGTATTCAAGTGTAACTTGGCATAAGTTGTAAGTCCAGGGACCCGGCCGCCTTTATAACGAGGGTCCTGGACTTTAGATAAAAAAGGTCTCACAAGCTCTCAAGTAACACCAAACCCGTAGTCGCCGACTCCCAAGTTAGAGGAGTCGGAACCTTGTAATCGAGAACTAGTGCACAGCAATAAAGAACTAGCAGGAAGTAGGTCTTTACCTCGAAGCAAAGGGGCCGAACCTGGGTAAACTCCTTGTCCCCTTGTCGAGACTAACCTCTCCTATGTCCTGGTCACCAATGGCCCCACAACTAAGCTTCCCGGAGGAAGTACTTGCCGTGACAACCCCACGACAGGACTGGGCCTGGCTTCGCAGTGGGGCAGCTCGTGGTAGGTGTGCCAGGTGGACAAGACGGTCAAGATCGAGTTGGGCATGTCAGACTGCCGGTGGATCTGGTGGCGGCTGGAGCCGAAGACTGTGGCGCCCGTGGGCATCGTAACCTTATTGAAGGCATCCGCGACGCAGTTTGAACTCCACCCATATCGCTCCGGGGGAAACCCTAAATCCGCTCTCGGGTCAGACGTTGGCGGTGCTTAGCGTCGTTTTCCCTCTTGGGCGATGTGTAGGAGTTGGACCAGTCCTAGGAGACCAATGTTTGATGGTGGTGTTCGAGCAGGCGGTGTGGCGTGCCATCTATCATGTCAACGCCGACGGGTTCCGACAGCGTGCTGCAGTGGGGGCTCGACGACAGATGTGTTTTGTTGGTCGATCGCGGAGTGGTGGTGCTCTTTGTCGCCATGGTAGCGTCGACTTGGCGAGAGTCCTTGTTATAGTCTACACTCTGGAGAAGGGTTCACGGAAGATGATGGTGGCGACTTCCAGAGCATGGGCACAAGGCGCTACCTCTGGATTTAGCCGGTGAGCCAGCGATGGCATTGGCCGGGGCACAAGGCCTCGTCTTTACTTCGTTGTGCTAGTGGGTGGTGTTTTCACCTAGTTTGGCGGCTTCGGTTTGTATGTTTGTTTGTAAGGATTTTTGTCAGTCTTTGTTGAATAAAAGAAATAAAGCAACTGTATGCATCATTTCGATGCAGAGGCTGGGGTAACTCCCCATTTCGAAAAAATGTATTGTTGAAATACAATTGGCTAGTCTCTTCTATCAGATCGGTCTTTTGGGGGAATTGGTTAGAGCATGCGATCCAATATGACATCAGAATCAAAAGGTCTTGGGTTCAAATCCCAACCAAATATTTGTGGCCTCCCTAAAAAGATCCAATAATCCACGTACTAGGCCAATGAGCCTAGACGTGCGTCTAGAAAAATGCCCAATGGCCTAGACGTGAGGGGGGTGTTGAAAGACAATTGTCTAGTCTCTTCGATCAGATCAGTCTTTTGGGAGAATTGATTAGAGCATGCGATCCGATATCTATATCTATATCTTCTATTCTATATATACTACCTAAAAAGAAATTTTAGTGCATCTTAATTTTCCGTCGAGCGAAATGCTTCGTCAACATGGCATATTTTGCATTGAGCGAAAGGCTCCTAACCCACTCCTCTCATATCTCGGTTGTGCTCCAGCCGCCGCCCTATCTCTCAACATCCTGGCGCCGCTACGCACCCCCTACCCCCACTACGATGCACCACCCATCTCGGTGCCCTCCTTGGCGCATGTGAGGAAGTAGGAGCTGCTCCTCTAGGGCGACGACGACCAACGTCAGAAGGGGAGGCGCCGCACGCGGTCCTCCTCCGAGCATGCCACACTATGTCACGTCCTGGAAATGGAGTCACTTTCTTACCGGCACTATTGAAAACTGCCTCTGATGTTTATTTTTTTAGGCACTTTTACAAATAATGCCTCAAATTCTTTAGTAAATAGCGGCAGTTTAGAAATAGTGCCTCAAAAAGTTTTTTTTTGGAGGCACTAATCAAAACTGCCTCTAAATGAATACTATTTGAGGCACTTTTATATGCCTCAAATAGTAACCATTAGAGGCAGTTTTGATTAGTGCCTCCAATATCTATCATTTAGAGGCACTAATCAAAATTGCCTCAAATAGTAACCATTAGAGGCAGTTTTGATTAGTGCCTCTAATAACTATCATTTAGAGGCACTAATCAAAAGTGCCTCAAAATGATTACTATTTGAGGCACTTTTAGATGTGCCTCGAAATGAATAGTGCCTCTAAATGAAACAAACTGAAACAGTGACTTTAACTGTTAGTTCACAGTTAAGACAACATAAAGTCACATCCAACAATTTAAACTAACAAAAGTCCTAGCTGAAACGAACATAAGTTGACCAGAACTTCACATAAACCCCCTTCCCTTCCGTCTCTCTCCGTTGACCAGGACTGCGAGGCGCCTGTTCCCCTCAACCTCCTCCTCCCCTTCCCGGCGCGCCAATCCCACCACGCGGCGCCGCGCCGCCTTCCCCGATGGACGCGGCCCCTCCTCACCCGCCGCAGTCGGCCGCCACCGGGGGCTATGCCGCCCACTTCTCCCCCGCGGGCCTCATCCACGCGCCGCTCTCCGCGCTGCTCGAGTACTTCTCGGGCGTCCTCCGCGCCCAGGCCAACGGCGGCGGCGGCGGGCTCCAGCGCAGGGAGCCGCCCAATGCGGGGGCCGGCAGGGAGGTGTTCATCCGGATCGTCGGGGCCGACGGCGACGCGGGGCCGCGTGCTCCTGGCGCTGGCACCGGGGACGCGTCCGCGGACGAGGAGGCCCCAGTGGCGCGCGGGGACGAGGCTACCGGGGCAGGAGGCGGGAGCGCGGACTCGCCCTACTAGGGCTACGACGTGCAGCGGGTGGCCAGGTGGGTGGAGCACGCGCTGCCCTTCTCCCTCCTCCTGCTCGGCGTCTTCATCCGCCAACACCTCCCCGGCGGAGCGGAACCCTGGATTCTGGAGCCCTCGCCGAAGAGGGTTTCGTCCTCGCTGCCGGAGACCCGCTTCTCGCCACCAGCACCACCACCACTACCACCACCGTCGTCCACAAGGTCTACACCTGGAGGCGCTTGTGCGTGAGGTAAAACTAATCGCCCCCCATCTCGGTACATCGGGTTCGGTTTCTCGCTGCGTCGGAGCGCGTTTGTTCCGAGGTAGGTTTGGCTTCGGGGGGCAGTTTCTACCACAAATTTCTGACTGGATTTAGTTGCGAGATCTTTCGGGGGATTTTGTTGTGAGTTTTTGGATCCGGTGGTGCACGAGATGGTTAGGTTTTGCGATCCAATGTGCATGCCTTGCTGAGAGGCTTCGATTGCGCTCGTCGTGGGGCAGGTAGGTGGACGAGCAGTTAGCTAGTCTTACAGGTGCAGTCGGTCGCGCTATTTCTGCAGTTTCATTGGTGATGTCTGATGTGTGTGCAGCAGTTTGAGCTATGAGTACAGTAGCTACTCTCCTATTGAGACTTTATGATGCCTAATCTATGAGTTGTTGTTGTAAACGTTGGATTCGGAAGGATATATATATAGTGCAATTTCTTCAGATTGGATGATCATATATTGTGACTACTTAGTTCTGGGTCGTTTGGTCCTCTGGATGCTAGCTTCGCCAAAAAGTGATATTACTTCCAATCTGAAACTTGATTTTGAATTAAAAGTATTACCTTAGCTGTTGAGATCACCTAATTGAAGCTGGCTGTATCAGCCATTTTGATCCTCTATAAATTTGGATTCTTAGGCTGTGATTTCTTAGTTCCTGCATACTGCAAGATTTAATGGATTCCGATTATTAATTAGGAGATAAATGTTGTGGTATGCAGAAATAATTGTAGATACATGTTCCTTTTATGCATTAGTGAACTCTTGTCTCTGTTATGGTGTAGTAGAGAGAATTTGTAGAAGTCCAAGAGATCATAAATGCTACCTGCTTGTAGCAGTCTTTAGTGCCGCTACCGTTGTTATCACAGTTGATTTAACTGAGTACATGTCCAAACGTATTATAGCTACTTAGCAGCTCTAGGAAAGCTTGTCTAGTTGATTAAGCTTACAAAATCAGTGGAACAGGTAGCCGGGTTACAATATAGATGAAATTGTACATCATGTCTTCTTTATATAACTAATATTCCAGTATATGTTGCTCCTGTCCCGTGTCGTGTGATGTCTGCTATTTTGAAGGCGATTATAAGTGCGCGGTAGTTACTGTGACATCTTGATATTTTTGGCACATAACTGACTGGCAAATTTCAATTACAAAATGCATGAAGGCATGTTGAATTCCCATTTTCTTATGTACCCAAAGTTTGAGATAGGATTTTAGGTGGCAGCGTGTTATTACATGCTCATTTTAATCTGTGTTTGTGGTTAGGGAGTCATCATGACAAGGTGCTTTTCTAAGACTGGATATATGAATTTAAGTTAATGACACTTGCACCAAAAGGGTTTTAACAGAAATTGGTTGAAACCTGAAACTCATAAGTACTATAACAAATGTGATACAAAATCACTTGAAGAATATACAGAGTACATCATAACTGACCCTTCTCTGGCCTTTTAAAATCCATTTAATGCTTCTTTGTTGGCGGAGTTCAATGGGAAAATTGAGGTTTCGTCTTTCAAACAGAATATGCCTTTTCTCATATCTGATCTGTGAAGGCCAATTCAGTAATATAGTCAAATGTGAGGTAATGTGTAATGGAAGTAATTAAAATTGTGAGCTGCACTTCAGTGTAAACCTGTTTGTTTTGTCATTTTCATTTTGATTATCTTGTTTGCAATTATTGTATTTCAGTTGAAAATCTCTAATGGTTGTGAAAAATCATGTATTGTTTACAGTATGGTACCAATGTATCACTGGCAATTGTGATGAACAACAAAAATGTATTGTGCAGGTACAGAGGATGCAAAGAATATACTCAGTAACGATGGTGCATGTCCGATTTGTGATCAAGTGCTTTCAAAATCGTCAGTTGTTAACTCCTCATATAACATTTATTATCTTTTGTGCAAGCTACATTTCTCTTCTCCTGTATCAATTTATGGTTTAGTGATGCAAGAGTGCCTATGAAACGTCATCTCAGGCCAATTTCACATTATATATTTTCTCCTAATGAGAACCTTAAAGACATGTATCACCTTTGAACATGTTACTGAGGATATTTTATCAGTTTTCAAATATGATGTTATTATTAGTATCCATGTTTTACTATGTTGATATCATCCAAACTTCATATTTTGTTATTTCTCAGCCATATGAAGCCTATTGACATAAATCCAAGTGATGAATGGACGAATGTAAGTATCCCTTTGAATGATTTAGGATGACATTACGTATTCTATTTTCCTGTAATTCATCTGTTCTGATAACTTTATTTGTTACCCCAGATGTCAATGACTGGAATTTCTCCACAGATACGTATCCTTAATATTTTTTCACTGGACCTACAGTAGGATTATTCTTATGTTGTTTTGTTGAATAACATTGTTGTCCACAATATAAAATCTAGTGCCTGATTAACTTTGTGTTTCAGCATTCCTGTAATTCGAACAGAACAAACTAAGATTGAAAAAGGAAGTTGCTAAAGAGAGTCAGTTATGTCACTGTTTATGCTATTCCAAGGTTTATTCTTTTGTTACTAGTATGGAAATCATTTAGCTTTTCATTAACATGATACAAACCAGTTATGAAAAGTGCATACAAGAGTGTCATGTTTTATATTGGACAAAAGGACCTTGAGATGCAATACAAGATGAACAGAATTGTTGGTCAATGTAGGCAGAAGTGTGAACTTATGCAGGCAAAGTTCAGTGAGAAACTGGAAGTGTGTTCTCGGGCATGCCCAACATAATGGACGGTGGCGACCCTCTGAGACAAGGTAATTTATGGCATCATGTACTCGATTCATTTAGTTGTTCAGACTATGACTCATACGCAATAAAGCCTTTGTTCCAATACTATGGCTTTTACTATTATTTTTACTTGAGAGGTATTAAGGTTCTGTTACATGCATCTATAGAGGTTTGCAAAGATGGGTACAGCCTGCCCTGCCAGGCACCCTGCTTGTCGCTGCCTTGGCTGCTCTGCCTAGCACCGTAGAGAAATGGGCCTTTTAGAGCTTAGATTAAACTAGATAGCAGTGGACATAATCTATAAAATATTGATATGTTATCTTGCTTCTTGCCCTCCATCTTCAGGTTCTCCATCATTCTCTAGCATCACCATGGTGGCTGAGGTAGAGGCGGAGCGCGGCCTGGAGGCGGAGCGTACCCTCATCGACGTCGACGAAGCTTCTTATGATTATTACAGTTATGATTGTTCATTTGTCTTTGTGAGAATTTGATAAGAGTTATGATTGTTACAGTTATGAGAGCACATGTTGCTACATTGTTCATTTGTCATGCTAGACAGTAATTGTGAAATTTTGTCATGCAAGATTGTTCAACCTGAATTTCTATGCATTTATTGTGCATTTATCTGCCTGTAATGTCGGCTTATATTGTGTAATTATATGCCTTAAAGTGCCTCCATTTTTAGTGCCTCCAACTACATATGAGGCACTTTTTAATAGTGCCTCCAATTGTAATTGGAGGCACTATTAAAAAGTGCCTCCAATTGCATATGGTGGCGGTATCCCAATAATGCCTCAAATTGCAATTGGTGGCACTAATGAAAATGTTGGCAACTACAAATAGAGGCACTATTTAAACTGATGGCAATTACAAATTGAGCCACTATCCAAAAGTGCCTCAAAATACAATTCCCTACACGATCAAATCCAACATATTAAAAAGTGCCTCCAAAACTAATTAGAGGCACTTTTAGAATAATTAGAGGCACTTTCAACCGCCTCTAATTTTAGGATGTGATGTAGTGCCAAGACCCCCAACACCAGCGGAGAACAGGGGCATGACAAGCGCGAACACCGACGCGTCCAGTGTGTCAGATCGTGGATGTCGTGAGTCGCGCCCCTCGCCTCCTCCTCCTCCTCCGCCCCGTCTCGTCGGAATGGAGACCATGGCCCCTTCGCCATGGCGGTGCACGTGGCGGTCTCCCGCTTCCCCGTGATGCAGGAGGCGCTAGACGCGTGGGCATCTTGGTTACACTGCCGACAAGTGAGGCGACCGCGCCCCGCGCTACGAGCGTTGTACTTCGACGACGACGCCCTACGACGCCTGTAGCGCATACAAGTGCCCCGAGCTCAACTCCTTCTTCGTCGACTTCGAGATCCCAGGTACTTACGCCCTCCTCCCTGCATGCGTCCGGGCGTTTTGGTGCGTTTTGATGTTTAGTAAGTTTCTCATGACCTTGGTGGTAGAATTGTGACCCCTCGGTTGGATTTGTGCAGTGGATGAGGTGGATATTGCAGGTGACGGCGTTCCAGTGCCCGAGAGAAACAGTGCATCGATGCCGCCGTTGCCGTACACCATCCTCCCGGCCCTCTCCCCCGACGTCTCCACCGGAGAGAAACAGGGCATCAACGTCATCGCCGCCGTACACCATCCCCACGGCCCTCTCCGCCTGTGTCGCGACCCACCATTCCCTCCTCCATGACCGCGACTGTGATGCTCGGTGGTTAGCTGCAAGATTCCTCCTCACCGATAACTTATTTCTTTGTTGTAAATATAGGTTCTACATTGCTACAACTACAACGATGTGATATTTTCTAATATAACGATGTGTCTCCATTTTCAGATGAATAGGAGCGAGTCTTTAGGATAGGGAGAAAAAAAAGAGGACCATTCTACAATGAGCGATTTTACGGCGTCAAAGTACAAATATTCTGGTATGGATGAGTAGCTAAGTAAGTTGATGGGTCCTATTATTAATCTCAGATTGACAGTGACTTGAAATTCAACATGGAAAATAATAATGCTGACTACAAAGTGAGATGAAATATTGAAACTATTTTCGTTTGGAGGATCCAAAATTGTAAGCATTACCCGATAAGGGGGAAAAAATTGTGAGGGTATATTAGTGGTCACATTAGCCGTATATATTGGGCAGTCCGAGTTCTTTGATTACTACTGTACTCACATATTTTTAACCTTTTTTTGGTGAAATCGTACTATGTTCAGTTGGATTAACAGAGTTCTTTTTTGTTAGTTACATGCAGGTTATGGATACTGTTGCTATGGATAGGTCATCTCACGGTTCGGGGAATCTTGAAAACATTGATAACTCCTCAAAGGATGCACTCATCAACACAATCTGACTATTGAATCGACTCTGGTGAGGTAGTTTCTCAGTGTCGTTGTTACTTCATATTAGCGTGCAATGTAGCACTTTTAAATAGGAATCATGAGAGGGCAGTAATATACCTCTTCTAGCGATATGGCAGTAATATCTTGACATGTAGTAATTTATATGACTGTTGCATTGTCCTATCTCAGGCTCTGTTTTGGTATATCAGTCCAGTGTCCCTGAGGAATAGCCCGTCCATGATGCCACACCATGGTTGTCTTTTTTTGGCTGTAGCTCATTTGGTCATACGGGAGTGGCTGGATGTTTCCTTATAAAACACTACTCTTCGTGAAGATTAGCAGCCATGACAACACCATTCAGTCTATTTAGGCATCATCCATTTAGAGTCTTTTCCTCATATGCTTAACCTTAAATATTTATTCAATTTATGTGAATATCTTATATCAGACATTTTTGATAAATATCCAGCGCGGCGTTGGAACGTGGCAACATCAGGAGTGCATGCAAGATTTGAGCAGGCGACCAACACCATGGAGAGGAGATTCAGGAAGCATGGAAAAGGGCTCTTCAGTGATGGTTTTGGATGCAAGTGCTTGGCCTGCTTTATCTTCGAGTACACCAGCGTGCTGGAGGCTGCAAGGAAGATTGGGAGTGATGCAGGCGTGAAGAGAGGTCAGAACGTCGTCACATTAGGATTATAGAGTAGCCCGAAGAGCTTTCAATCACCAAATGGAAGAAATTATCATGTATAAAGATTTGTGCATTTCTCTAAATTGTGTATGCTCAAGGAAACGTTTAGATTTTGAACTAGAATGCTTATAAGATGTCCTCACTACCATGCACTTAATGTTTTTGTAATATCTCCAATTAGGAATATATGTTAATTTGTGCAAAGCAAGGTTACATATCCGGTGAGAAAAATCACATGTGTACATGTCAAATCTTTGTCTCCAGAAAAGATACACTCAATAAGACTAGTCACAATGGGGGTATCATAAGTAGTATCATAGATGACATGTTGGTAAAAAGATGATGTGGCACAACAATAAATAAAGAGAGAGTAGGTTGTGGTATCATGATATGATACCGTAACATAACGGATTTTAAGACAAAATGAGTCTATGAGCTAATAAATACAATGTATTATGATACTACAAATATGTTATCACCCATAATGGACATAGTAACATAGACTAGTATCATATGCATGATACTAGTTTATGTTACTTCCCATTGTGACTAGTCTAACACTTTCGTTGGTATTATCTAGAATTGTGTATCTTGTTGCTGGCTGTTTTTTCTGGAGTTGCATGCCATGTCTTCATTAATTTGTTGAGAATTCATCAGCGTTCCCATGCTAGATCGGATGCTCGGACAGGTGCTGCGTATCTACATCCCGACTTGTACCCCAACAATTTATCTGTATTCCTCTACACATCCTCTACTCCCCTACCTCGAAGAGAGGTGAATACCTTTGTGAAGTGCGTGAGGTGACAATGGTGACGTATGTCTCTATTGGCACACTGCACAACGTGCCGTGCAGCTGAAATTGACCACGTTGCGACCATACCAACAAGGTTGCGAGCGTACCAACGAGGTAAGCCTTTAGAACATAATTTTTTCTCACCCGTTGCAACGCACGGGCATATCACCTAGTTAGTATAAAATAGGCAATCTCACACGTTGAAATGAATCATCACACATGATTTACCGAACCATCGCCATGCGTGGGTGGGCGATGGGTAATCAATCGCACAAGATTTCATAATCGTGTGCGATAGGTCTCACCTTCACAGACAATTGTTGATAACAAATCGCGTGCGATGTTTTTTATTGCAAACTTATTCTTCAAGTCAACTATGTATGTTTCAAGAATCATCAAACAAGAATTGGATTCGCACTACAATGCCGGTAGGTGTTGCCCCAGCTCAACCTATGCATATATCCAGAATATATTTTATCCAGTAGCAAATCTCAATTACATTTTACTAATTGCACATTTCATCCATCATGTATTCATACATTGCGACAAAAGTATCATTACTAGCTATACAAATATGAAAGATACACAAAATAAGCAAGTATAGATTTTCTTGGTGTGACAGAGATAAGTTCCGAGGATTATAAAAGAAAGATGGAAATTTCTCTCCCTTCATCACCATCGTCATGCACCATATTGCACAAGATGTTAATTCTGCACCAAGCTACAGAAAAGACCAAGTACAAAGGCCTACTCTTTGAAGGGTAGAAGCCAAAAGGGCCACCACACTGTAGGTGGAACACTTCATTTTTTTAATGGATGGCGCCATTCGTCGAAGGAGGAGCATTTGCATACTTGCAATTATTGCTCAAAGGGCCCGCATGTTATATTCATCAATACTAGAATGTAAAAACAGAAAAAACAATGCAAATTTAAATGTTTAGTCACAGTCCTAAAGTATGGATTAGCCAAGAGAGGAATAGAAATGCCTTGAAACTCGTCTAGAAACCCTGCAAGTAGTCCGCTCGCATCCTTCTCCAATTGTAAGGGATGTGGATACTAGCTGAGTCGTGGGTTTGGAGGGTCATTATTCACGTAGTTGTAATTTGTGAAAGCTAGGTCACATACTTACAAAACATGTCCTCTGAAAATTCTATAGGAACAACTATTTCTCAATCAATTTGGAAATAGTTTTTTTGTACGATGACGCTGGTGGGCAACCTCGACGAACATCCTCGTCTTCAGCGGTGTGTGTGTAGTTTGCGTTTGGTAGCTAAGGTGGCCGTGTGTGCCCTCGCGATGGTCGTGTTCCATAACGGTCGGTGAGGGTGTGTCTTTAGCGGTTTTAGGCCGGTTTTCCTCTAATTAACCGGTCAACTCTCTTCTGCTAAATTAATAAAAATGGCAAGTATTGTGTAGAAATACAGGACCGAGAATTGCAATCTCGTCGACTAGGTGAACCAGGAGATGCGTCATAATATTGAAAAATGATGGGGGGAACACCAACTCAAAACTAACAAGACATTGGGCCACATCCTTCTGTAACCTTGTCAGACTTTCTGGATCGATTACCTTCTGAGATATTGCATTGAGAAATGCACATAACTTCACAATGGGTACTCGAACATTTTCCGATAGAAGCCCCCTCAATGCAATCGGAAGCAACTGCGTCATAATCACGTGGCAATCATGAGACTTCAGGTTTTGGAATTTTTTATCTGCCATATTTATTATTCCCTTTATATTTGACGAGAAGCCAGCCGGGACCTTGATACTGCTCAGGCACTCAAAAAATATTTCCTTCTCTGCTTTCGTAAGAGCGTAGCTACTTAAGTAATGACGCCCTTTATCTGTATGCTTGTTGTTTGGGTCTTTCATACGCTGTTGGTCCTCCCTTGCTTCCGGTGTATCTTTTGTCTTCCCATACACGCCGAGGAAGCCTAGCAGGTTTACGCAAATATTCTTTGTCACGTGCATCACGTCGATTGAAGACCGGACCTCTAGGACTTTCCAATAGGGTAGCTCCCAAAATATAGATTTCTTCTTCCACATGGGCGCGTGTCCGGTAGCGACGTCTTTCGGAACAGAATGTCCGCCAGGACCCTTTCCAAAGATTACTTCTATGTCCTTGACCATACCAAATATAACATCACCATCAGGGAGCTTAGGCTTCTTCCGGTGATCTGCCTCACCATTGAAATGCTTGCCTTTCTTTCTTACGGGGTGACTGCCTGGAAGAAATTGACGACACCCCAGGTACACGACCTTCTTACATTTTTCCAAATATGTACCTTTAGTCTTATCTAAACAGTGCGTGCATGCGTTGTATCCCTTGTTTGACTGTCCTGAAATGTTACTAAGAGCAGGCCAATCATTGATGGTTACGAACAGCAACGCTCGTAGGTCAAATTCCATCTGTTTGTGCTCATCCCACACACGTACACCTGGTATGGCCCACAACTGCAAAAGTTCATCAACTAATGGCCTTAGGTACACAGCAATGTCGTTGCCGGGTTGCTTCGGGCCTTGGATGAGAACTGGCATCATAATGAACTTCCGCTTCATGCACAACCAAGGAGGAAGGTTGTAGATACATAGAGTCACGGGCCAGGTGCTGTGACTGCAGCTCTGCTCCCCAAAAGGATTCATGCCGTCTGTACTTAGACCAAACCATAAGTTCCTTGCTTCACCTGCAAAGTCCGGGAACTCTCTCTCGATTTTTCTCCATTGAGACCCATCGGCGGGGTGTCTCAACTTCCCGTCTTTCTTACGCTCTTCTTTGTGCCATCGCAACAACATGGCATGCTCTTTGTTTCTGAACAGACGTTTCAACCGTGGTATTATAGGAGCATACCACATAACCTTAGCAGGAATCTTCTTCCTGACGGGCTCGTCATCGCCCTCAACATCACCAGGATCATCTTGTCTGATCTTGTATCGCAGTGCATTGCATACCGGACATGCATCCAAATTCTCATACTCCTCACCGCGGTAAAGGATGCAGTCATTGATGCATGCATGTATCTTCTGCACATCTAATCCTAGAGTGCAGATAGCCTTCTTTGCTTCGTACGTAGTCTCGGGCAGTTCGTTATCCTTTGGAAGCTTCGGCTTCATTATTTTCAGTAACTTTTCAAATCCCTTGTCAGATAAACAGTCTCTGCCTTCCATTTCAGCAATTCCAGTGTGGTACCGAACTTTGTGCTGCCATCTTCGCAATTTGGGTACAACAACTTTTTGTGATCCTCTAGCATGGCCTCCAACTTCAGCTTCTCCTTTTCTGTATCGCATTCTCGTTGTACATCGGAAATGACCCGACCAAGACCATCAGCATGCTCATCTGGCGTCCGTTGTTCTTCACCACCTTCTTCTTTATTGTCTTTCATCGCAGTATCACCGTATTCTTCAGAGAACATACGATAGTTCTCATCATCATTTTCTTCTTCATCGTCTTCCATCATAACCCCTCTTTCTCCGTGCTTGGTCCAACAATTATAGCTGGCATGAAACCTCTCCGAAGCAGGTGGCCTTGAATGGTTCTCGACGAAGAGTGCTCCTTAACGTTCCGACAGTCCACACATGGACAAGGTATAAAACCATCATATTTGTTTGCCTCAGCCACATGGATAAATTTATGCAGGCCTGTAATAAAATCAGAACTGCGTCGGTCGCCGTACATCCATCGCTGCCGTTCATCCATCTGCATATCATATAATTAAGTTTATCAAATACAATTAGAATAACATATTGAATACTGAAATGACCACCGTACATCGACACATGCAATATTTCTGTATCAATTATAGATGAGAAGGATAAAGTTGCTAACCTCGGTCGAGGATATCATTTTGTGTGAACTTAAGTGTGGCTCGGGCATTTCATCGAACACATCTTGTGCGTGGCAAAGGAAAAAAAATCTAGCACCCACTTCCCACCAATCCGAGCAAAAAAATAACACAGTAGAGAAGAAGACGGGGGTTACGTTACGTATATAGGCAGGGGAGGGGCATTCATCCGGTTCGTGGCACGAACCGGGACCAAAGCTCGGGCATTCGTCCCGGTTCGTGGCACGAACCGGGACCAAAGCCTCGCGACAGCTTTGGTCCCGGTTCGTAGCACGAACCGGGACGAATAACCCCAACTGAACCGGGACCAATGCCTCACGGGGGCCTGGCAGCTCGAACCGGGACCAATGCTTGGCATTGGTCCCGGTTTATCAGTCAACCGGGATGAATGCAAATTCGGCTCTGTCCGAAAGGGTGTTTTTCTACTAGTGCTTGTTTCAAAAAAAAAAGTGTCGTCCCAGACTTACCTATGAGGAATGAGGTAGTTGTCTCGTACACCTCTATCCTTTCTCTGCCAATTAGTTTCTCCTCCGCATGATTGCATTAGAGAGTGAAATGCTAATGTAATATACTCCATGTGGACTTCTAGGATGTGTCATGCATCTGGAGTGGCCGCCTGGAGATTTAACTCATGCTGCCACACAGTGGCGGAGCTCCGTGAAGGCCGAACTGGGCCACGGCCCGCCCAGGTTTTGGGCCAAAAAAATCAACTACTAGGCATCACACTCAGCAACCCAACTCTCCACTCAAAAAAAAAAAACTCAGCAGCCCAACTCTCCTTCCTCTGCTCACACGACTAGCAGTAGCAGTACTGACGACTAGTACACGAGTTCTGCCATGGTCGACACGAACAGGAAGCATTAGGTTTAGAAACTAGGGGAAGCACCGAAGCAGGGGAAGAGGCGGAGGCGGAGCAGGGTGCCACACCGGCACAACGCCGCGCCGCCGCCCGCCGCCTCGCCGCGTGCTCTTCCAGTCTCCCTTTTTTCCCAAATCGAGCATGTCCCTTCCGTCTTCCCAAATCCAAGTAACTTTTTCTCCTTCTCTAAATCCTTAGTTAGCTGTTTCTCAATTTATTAGCATGGATTGGATTGGATTATTCCCTGAATTTATTTTCAATTGTATAAATTGCAACAGCCATGGGGACGGTCACTCATAGTCAGAGAAGAATCGACTTTGTCTTGAAACAAAAAATAGATGAAATTAGTGAAATTATTTTCAATTTTCTTGCCAATAATCTGTTAGTTAATATAGAGGGTGATATTCTGGGACATACAAGTATGATGATGTCATTTCAGATTTTAAAGCCATCAAGGATCGGGCAGCTGACTTGTAGTGTATATCTCCATGTCTAAGCACATCTACTGTCTAGCTTATTTTGGTGTATAGTTCTTTTGGTGTAGCTTATTTGTATAGCAGTATATCTACTCTCTAGCTTTTATTTATGTATGCATCTCCTGACTTTGTAACCAATGGAAACAAAAGAATTTGATCAATGATGTCCACTGAAGTCGTGTGTTCTATAAGGATTTTAGTGTTATTCAAACCTGGCCCACCAGTATTTGTTTCAAGCTCCGCCACTTGCTGCACATCGTCTCGGACTCCCACAAAGCATGATTTTGACATGGTTGTATCTAGATCCCCTTCCCGTCTCTCTCACTTGCTAGCTTGCCACTCCTGGTGTTTGTAATTTGTAACGTGTAACTTCTTTCACCGGCATTTCTCCCGGTTTTTTGTTGATATATTGAAGCAGGGCCTGTCGCTTTCAGTAAAAGAAGGATTTGTCAATTTTCGCTCAGGATGTAGTCACTATGATGCCGGAGACGACCAAGTTAGCTTTTGACCTCCCTTAATGAAGGGCTTTATTATTTTGTTTTGCTAATTCTCATTCGACTGAGAATTAAATTAGTGCTCATTTAAGTTCTACATCATCGGATTGCATCGCGATTCGTGTATTTATCAGTTACAAGTTGACTTGCAACTGAGAAGTTATGACATCATGTGAATGAGAATTAAGTTAATTCGCATTCGGCTGAGTCGCAAGTGGATTTGCAACTGCTCTGGACCATTTGATTTGCTTCGTAATTTGTGCAAATTATGAGTTGCAACTTTATTTGCAACTGAGAATTGATGACATCATGTAAATGAGAATTAAATTAATTCTCATTCGACTGAGAATTAGCCACACCCTTATTATTTTGTTGGGTTGGGTCCCTTCCTAACCTATTCGCTCCGTTGGGTGCCACTGTAGGTAACTCTTATTACGTAATTGGTCGACGGTGCACATGTACTTTAGAAGAAAAATAGTTCCAATTATGGTCTTCCTTATCTATTTCTCCTGTTTGTCTTGACGCCACCCGTGTCCGACATATTTTTATTTTCTTTCATTATTTTCTCTAGAATTTTTTGCACATACTTGATGTTTACTAGAGGCGATGGAAACCGTAATAAAGATATATTCCCATGCTTCACAAGATTTGTAACATGAGCTTAAGCCAAGAGGGGGGGGGAGGAAATCGTCATCCTTGCTCCGCCAATTGGTTCCTCCTCCACATGATCACCTTAGAGAGTGAAATGGTGATGTCATATATACTTGTATCAACCACGGTATGTTGCAAACATAATTGGTAATTGGCTACGAACATAATACAAAAACATATTCGTGTGGGAGCGGTAGCCTTATGTTGGTTACTGTGGCTCCACGGGAATGTGTTATTTTGATAAATAGGAATTTCCTTCGTTGTAGCTATCTAGCCGTCCACACACTAGTTAGTAGTTACACAATTGGGACTAGTTAGTGGTTACTGTGTAGGGTCGGTTCATCGATGTGTAACGGTTTTCGCCCGGTTTCCGTGAATTAGCTGGGCAATTCTCTTCTCCTTAATTAATAGATCGGGGAAAATCTTTTGCTCCCGTTTCAAAAAAAAATAAAAAATTGGGTCCAATTGCAGCGATCAGAGCATGTCAACATGTTCTCAAGTTGTACGAGCAGGTAAGTGTAGCGCCCCGACCCCAGAACTATACAGTGGAACGTTGTGTAACCGGTCATGCTACACAACTGAGGGTTACTGGGTTACCAATCCCAGGCCAAAATTCATTGGCAGGCGTGCTCGGAATACATCATCGGCACACAACACCTCGATCATGCCATAAGCTCAGACATTGCTTCAATGTATAGTAAAGAGACCGAGACTTGTGGAACAAACTGGCACATTACAGACTCTACGACACAAAACTCATATAGCAACTCATATATGAGAAAGATACAAAATATTACACATCAAAAGGTCACAGACCATCCATTCAACAAGCGGAAGCGAAGTAGTGTTATCTAGTACAACAAGATCCAAATATAGGGTCTAAGAAGCCTACACATAAATAAACCCAACCAGCTTGCTCCACGGTCCCAAGCTGCCACCTGGGAACCCAGACCACTAGTCGATGTCCACGTAGAACCCACCTAGCTGCTCGGTGTCGTCCTCCTCTGAAAAACAAATATAATGACAGCAAGAGAGACTGAGTACGATGTACTCGCAAGTTTAGTAGGGCAATATAGGCCCGATGCTGACGGAGGCTCTAATGCTGATTAATGTAGCTATTTTGCATAAAGCTAGATTTTCCTTTTATAGGCACAAAGACACAAGGCATCGTCTATTCAAAAGATTTTCATAAAGGGGATAAGAGAGTAAACATTTCATCTTCGGTTCTCATCGAACCTACTTGTAGCCATGAACACCTCTCATCTCCACCAAAGGCACTCCTCGAATCACCCTCGAGGAATGAACCTTTATCACAAGTGATTAATGCAACCTTTAGCGGCCATATCAATTAGGTTAAAAGTTATCTATGAGCTAATCCGCCTTTCCCAAGAGTTTGTCCATAACCGTGGACACGGCTTTCGAAAAGATTTAACCCTGCAGGGGTGTACTATTTTACCCCATTGGTACCGTCCGCTCGCCTAATTGGCCCTCTTCCGGGGAAGGCCGGCGAGCGGCGCGGTTAGACCTTTACAATGCATGAGGCTTACTCAAGGACCATCAGTGTGCGGAAGGACAGGTTCAACGCTCCCAGCTCCCTGCCCCGTGGCCACATCCTAAACACCACCATCCTCGTTTCTTTTTCCACCACACCACTCACGCGCAAATGGAAATAGCAAACTAGAGGACCCTTGACAAGCCCCTCACAAATTATTCGGTCAGTAAGGCGCCCATACACCCACCAATGGAAGCACGCTCGGTTCTGGTTCTAGCTAAAAGCACTCTCACAGCCTAGGCGGCAAGAATGAGGCAAAACACCCTCCCCGAAGGCAACCCATCCAGCCTTTAGCAATTTAATAAGCATCACATATCTCCATCATGCCCGAATCATTCCATCAACATCAATAATTATGGAATTCAATAACAGACATACTAGTATTTCAACTAAGCATTTCTAAGCATGGCTAAGCATATAACCAACCATTATATCTTTGTCTCGGGCCAACACATCATCTCTAGGGTTCATAGGTAGGGATACATGTGATGGCTCGGGAAAAACATGCATTCATAGGACTTCTATATATGATCGAAAGAGACTTTGAATCGCATGCAATATTATGGTGGATAAAATAAGTTTTATAAATAGGATGCTAGAATGCCCAGAAGGTTAGGTTATCTCTTGCCTTGCTGCCCGGGCGTGTAGTACTGCTTGTCGGGGTAATAGCATTAACCTCGACTCCGACTCCGAATCTATCGATACCCAAAGGAAAAACAAAGAACACATAAATCAGAAGAACACAAGGTGCAATGCTCAATCACATGATGACATGTCCAATTTATGCAAAGATACCATGATATGAATTAAAAGCAAAATTAAATGGGGAGCCAAAATAGTGCAATTATTTGGAAACAACCCCATATTTATATTAATGATCAAAATTCCTTGTAAATTATTAAATTATTAGTGAAGTGGCTCAAAATGCATGAACATGAAATGAAATGGATAGGGTTGGTCATTCCGATCATTTTGGTACTTTATTTGTAATTTTCGGAGTACCGATGAATAAATAGCAAATTAAATAAATAATTGAATTTAATTCATTTAAACAAATTATGAATAACATCAAATAAGAATTTGTGATCATGATGTGGCAATTGCATAATTGGATAGTATTTGAAGTGTGGATCACATTGATATTTATTCATAATTTTTGGATCAATATTTAATAAGTTATAAATTTCTCAAAATCGGTAGTATTTAGCCCATTTTAGGAATTCTTAAATAAACAGCAAAAATATGGTTTCAAAATAATGTCACAATGATTTCATATTGTAGGGTTTGTTTTCCTGATCAAAATGGTATTTGATTTGCTAAAATTGGAGCAACATTTGAAAAGTTATGAATTATTTCAATTTAAATCGTTTTCTGTTTTTACTGTACGGGCCGGCCCACAGGTCGGCCCAGGCCGGTTTGCAGGCCGGGTCGGGGCAGAGGAGGCCGGCCTCAGAGCCGGCCCAGACCGGGGCCAGGCCGGGGCAGCGCCAGAGGCTGCCGGCCTCGTGGCCGGCCCAGACCGGTCGCTAGGCCGGGCTGGTACCCGAGCCAGCCGGCCTCAAGGCCGGCTCAGGCCGGTGCCTAGGCCGGGCACGATGGCGTGCGGAATGGCGANAATAAGAATTTGTGATCATGATGTGATAAGTGCACAATTGGATAGCATTTGAAGTGTGGATCACATTGATATTTTATTCATAACTTTTGGATCAATATTTAATAAGTTATGAATTTCTCAAAAATTGGTATTATTTAACCCATTTTAGGGATTCTTAAATAAAAGCAAATTTATTTATTCAAAAGGGGTATGGAAATGTTACCAAATGAAAGGTGTTGTTTTTCTGAACACATTCATATTTAATTTGCAATTTTGGAACATTATTTGAAAGATATTAATTATTTGAAATTAATTAATTTCCAGATTTCACTGTTCGGGCGGCCAGTCGGCCCAGGCCGGTTTCAGGCCGGGATGGAGGCAGAGGAGGCCGGCCTCAGAGCCGGCCCAGACCGGGCCAGGCTGGGCTCAAGGTAGAGGGAGCCGGCCTCGTGGCCGGCCCAGGCCGGGCGGTAGGCCGGGCTGTTACCCGAGCCAGCCGGCCTCAAGGCCGGCTCGGGCCGGTGCCTAGGCCGAGCACGATGGCGTGTGGAACGGCGACGACCGGCGGCGACTGCGGGCAACGGCGAGAGCAAGAGGGGGAGCGGAAGGAGGAGCAGGGAAGAGAGGGGCTCACCCTCGACGCGTGCAGGGGCTCAGACCGGCTGGGGATGGCTGGCGGCGACCGAATTGAGATCGGCGGCGTCGGTCGGGTGCGGACGCTGCCGAGGACGCGGGCGACGATTAGAGCGTCCCCGGCTCGATTCCGGGCATCAGGAGGGAGAGGAGGAAGTGGCGAAGCTGATGGCGCCGTCGGATAGCTCCGGCGAAGCTTCGGGCGACGGAGATGCGGCGGCGCGCGCGGGCGGCTTCAGCCGAGCTCGGGAGAAGAAAAAGGAACGGGGAGCTAGGGAGGAGAGAGGAATAGGGGAGCATGGGGCAGCGGTGGCCCTCTTGACCACCAGGGCGGGGTCTGGCGACGCGCGGGGCGAGGGGGAGCGACGGGGTCGACCGGAGCAAGCGCGACATGGCGCCAGTGCGTCTCGGTCGCTACAGGGGAGGAGGAAGACGCTTTTCTGAAAAACCCCCTGGTTCCATTTCCTTCATTTGCAAAAAGGTCCAGCAGCCACTTGGGCAATTAAGAAGAGGCACTTACACATTTTTATAAATTATGCAAAAATTCACAGGGGTTCTAAATGACCTTTAGGTGCTCCACAAAAATTGAGGTGGCAAACAAAAATGTTTTGAGCAACATTTGTTCATAGGGTTTAGCTTAGGTCCAAATTGATAATTTCCAAAATATATTTATTTGGAGCACCTATGCATTTCCAAAAATAGTGAAAATATTTACGGAGGCTGATATTATAATAGTGAAACACCCCATATTTTTATTTGAATATTTTGGGGAAGTTTAACTTGGTTCCAAAATTATAAATTGAATTGAACCAAATTGAAACCTCAATTTTATTTAGTTGCTTGTTAATTATTTAGCCTTTGGCAATTATTTATAAAATATATCCTTGAGTTTCCTGAACAATTTGGAGACTCAAGAATAATTGGTTTTACCAAATTGAGTATTGTATTTGGTTTGGAAAATTTGGAAGGGTTTGGCTTCCCTAGTTTTTAATTTCCAAGTGTTGCTTTATTTAGAAATAGCAAGTTAAATATGAATGCCATGATGCAATGCAAAACAAAAAGCGTAAATTTGGCCCATATTTTAGGGTACCAATCTTGAGCTGTTACACGGTACACGGTAATTGGGACGTCATCAAAACTAGTCGATTCGGTCATTTCTGGTCGTTTTCATGTGCTATAGGTCATTGTTTTTTCCTTCGGGGTCGATTTCAACGACTCTTGACCCCCGGTACATGGTAATTGGGACGTCATTAGAAATCATCGATTCAGTCATTTCTGGACATTTTCATGGGCTATAGGTCTATATTTTGCCTTCGGGGACGATTTCAACGACTCATGACCCCGATACACGGTAATTGGTACGTTGTCAGAACTCGTCGATTCGGTCATTTATGGCCGTTTTCATGGGCAATAGGTCACTGTTTTTTGGCTCTGGGGACGATTTCAACGACTCATGACCCCCGATACACGGTAATTGGGACGTCATTAGAAATCGTCGATTCGGTCATTTCTGGCTGTTTCATGGGCTATAGGTCACTGTTTTTGCCTTCGGGGACGATTTCAATGAATCATGACCCCCGGTATACGGTAATTGGGACGTCGTTGGAACTCGTCGATGCGGTCATTTTTTGGCCGTTTTCATGGCCTATAGGTCACTGTTTTTGCTTATGAGGACGATTTCAACAACCCATGACCCCCGATGCACGATAAGTGGGACATCGTCCGAACTCGTCGATTCGGTCATTTCTAGCCATTTTCATGGGCCATAGGTCACTGTTTTTGCCTTCGAGGACGATTTCAACGGCTCATGACCCCCGGTACACTTTAATTGGGACGTCGTTAAAACTCGTCGATTCGGACATTTATGGCCGTTTTCATGGGCTATAGGTCATTGTTTTTGGCTCCGGGGATGATTTCAACAACCCACGACCCCCGGTACACGATAATTGGGACGTCGTTAGAACTCATTCATTCGGTCATTTATGGCCGTTTTCATGGGCTATAGGTCAATATTTTGCCTTCGAGGACGATTTCAACGACTCATGACCCCCGGTACACGGTAATTGGGACGTCGACAGAACTCATCGATTCGGTCATTTGTGGATGTTTTCATTGGCCATAGGTCACTGTTTTTTCCTTCGAGGACAATTTCAACGACTCATGACCCCCGGTACACAATGATTGGGAAGTCGTTAGAACTCGTCGATTCGGTCATTTTTGGCCGTTTTCATGGCCTATAGGTCACTGTTTTTGGCTCCGGGGACGATTTCAACGACCCATGACCCCGGTACACAATAATTGGGACGTCGTTAGAACTCGTTGATACGGTCATTTATGGCCGTTTTCATGGGCTATAGGTCACTGTTTTTGGCTTCGGGGACGATTTCAACAACCCATGACCCCCAGTACAAAATAAGTGGGACATCGTCCGAACTCGTCGATTCGGTCATTTCTAGCCATTTTCATGGGCCATAGGTCACTGTTTTTGCCTTCGAGGACGATTTCAACGGCTCATGACCCCCGGTACACGGTAATTGGGACGTCGTTAGAACTCGTCGATTCGGCCATTTATGGCCGTTTTCATGGGCTATAGGTCACTGTTATTGGCTCCGGGGACGATTTCAACAACCCATGTCCCCCGGTACACGATAATTGGGACGTCGTCAGAATTCGTCGATTCGGTCATTTCTGGCCGTTTTCACGGGCTATAGGTCACAGTTTTTGGCTCCGGGGACGATTTCAACAACCCATGACCGTCGGTACACAATAATTGGGACATCATCCGAACTCGTCGATACGGCCATTTCTAGCCGTCGAGGATGATTTCAACGACTCATGACCCTCGGTACACGGTAATTGGGACGTCGTTAGAAATCGTCGATTCGGTACGTTTTGGCCGTTTTCATGGCCTATAGGTCACTTTTTTTGGCTCCGGGGACGATTTCAACAACCCATGACCCCCAATGCACGATAATTGGGACGTCGTCAGAACTCGTTGATTCGGTCATTTATGGCCATTTTCATGGGCTATAGGTCAAGTTTTTGGCTCCGGGGACGATTTTAACAACCCATGACACCCGGTACTCGATAATTGGGACATCGTCCGAACTCGTCGATTCGGTCATTTCTGGCCGTTTTCATGGGCCATAGGTCACTGTTTTTGCCTTCGAGGACAATTTCAACAACTCTTGACCCCCGGTACACGGTAATTGGGAAGTCGTTAGAACTCGTCGATTCGGTCATTTTTTGTCGTTTTCATGTCCTATAGGTCACTGGTTTTGGCTCCGGGGACGATTTCAACAACCCATGACCCCCGGTACACAATAAGTGGGACATCGTCCGAACTCGTCGATTCGGTCATTTCTAGCCATTTTCAAGGGCCATAGGTCACTGTTTTTGCCTTCGAGGACGATTTGAACCACTCATTGACCCCCGGTACACGGTAATTGGGAGGTCGTTAGAACTCGTCGATTCGGGAAGTTTTGGCCGTTTTCATGGCCTATAGGTCACTGTTTTTGGCTCCGGGCACGATTTCAACAACCCAAGACCCCCGGTACATGATAATTGGGACGTCATTAGAACTCGTTCATTCGGTCATTTATGGCCGTTTTCATGGGCTATAGGTCAATATTTTGCCTTCGAGGACGATTTCAACCACTCATGACCCTCGGTACACGGTAATTGGGACGTCGACAGAACTCATCGATTCGGTCATTTGTGGCCGTTTTTATGGGCCATAGGTCACTGTTTTTGCCTTCGAGGACAATTTCAACGACTCATGACCCCCGGTACACGATAATTGGGAAGTCGTTAGAACTCGTCGATTCGGTCATTTTTTGCCGTTTTCATGGCCTATAGGTCACTGCTTTTGGCTCCGGGGACGATTTCAACAACCCATGACCCCCGGTACACAATAAGTGGGACATCGTCCGAACTCGTCGATTCGGTCATTTCTAGCCATTTTCCTGGGCCATAGGTCACTGTTTTTGCCTTCGAGGACGATTTCAACGGCTCATGACCCCCGTACACGGTAATTGGGACGTCGTTAAAACTCATCGATTCGGACATTTATGGCCATTTTCATGGGCTATAGGTCCCTGTTTTTGGCTCCGTGGACGATTTCAACGACCCATGACCCCCGGTACACGATAATTGGGACGTCGTTAGAACTCGTCGATATGGCCATTTCTAGCCGTTTTCATGGGCCATAAGTCACTGTTTTTGCCTTCGAGGATGATTTCAACGACTCATGACCCCCGGTACATGGTAATTGGGACGTCGTTAGAACTCGTCGATTCGGTAAGTTTTGGCCGTTTTCATGGCCTATAGGTCGCTGTTTTTGGCTCCGGGAACGATTTCAACAACCCATGACCCCTGGTACACGATAATTGGGACGTCGTTAGAACTCGTTCATTCGGTCATTTATGGCCGTTTTCATGGGCTATAGGTCAATATTTTGCCTTCGAGGACGATTTCAACGACTCGTGACCCCCGGTACACGGTAATTGGGATGCCGTCAGAACTCGTCGATTTGGTCATTTCTGGCCGTTTTCTTGTGTATAGGTCATTGTTTTTGCCTTCGGGGACAATTTCAACAACCCATGACCCCCGGTGCACGATAATTGGGACGTCGTCAGAACTCGTTGATTCGGTCATTTATAGCTGTTTTCATGGCCTATAGGTCACTATTTTGGCTTCGGGGACGATTTCAACAAACCATGACCCCCGGTACCACTAGTAGGAAAAGGGTTATAGACAGACGACATTCTGTGGTGCACCAATTTTCGTGCGCCACAGAAATATGTTTTTGTGGCGCACCGTGCTTGGTGCGCCACAGAAAGTCACATTTCTGTGGCGCACCTGGCCACATGCGCCACAGAAATGTGACTTTCTATGGCGCACCAAACACGGTGCGCCACAGAAAGTCGTCTGGGGGACTGGTGAAATTAGGAAAAAAAAAATCTGTCGCGCACCTAGATTGGTGCGCCACAGAAAGGTGACATTCTATGGCGCACCAAGCTTGGTGCGCCACAGAATTTTTTCCTTCCGATCACACCCCCCCCCCCCCCGGTGGATCGCCTTTTTAGTCTTGTAGGAGGTAAAATAAAATGATAAAAAATTCAATAAATAAAATCCTTTGGGATGTAGTTAGGTATGAGTGTCTAGTAGGTCTAGAAATTTTGAAATATGAATTTTGACCTTTTTTGCAACAAATGAAAAAAAAATCTTATAACGGCCATAACTTTTGCATACGACGTCGAAAAAATGCGAATAATACCTTAAAAAACTAGAATCCTCAAATTCCAAACCAAAAAAAAGTATTGGCAACAGAAGAATTTTCCCAGCAAAATAAAAAAATAAAAAAACGGGAAAAAATTCTGTGGCGCACCAATGCCAAGGATGCGCCACAGAATTATTGGGTGGGATTCAAAATTTTGAATCCCGCCAGCCCCCTTCTCATTCTCAAAATTTTGAATCCCGCCCAATAATTCTGTGGCGCATCTTGGCATTGGTGCGCCACAGAATTATTGGGCGGGATTCGAAATTTTGAATCCCGCCAGCCCCCTTCTCCCTCTCTTTTCCTTTTTCTCCTTCTCTCCTCCACTTCTCCCTCCACTTCTCCTCTTCCTTTCCCTCTTCCCTTCTCCTCTACACTTCTCTCCCCTTCTCCTCCCTCCTCCATCTCTTCTCCTCTCCTCCACATCTTCTCTACTCCTCCTCCACCTCCACTTCCACCTCCACCTCCAGCGACCTCCTCCACAACTCCGGCGACCACCTCCACAACCCCGGCGACCTCAACCTCCGGTGACCTCCTCCTCCACCCCGGCGACCTCCACCTCCGGCGACCTCCTCCACAACTCCGGCGACCACCTCCACAACCCCAGCGACCTCAACCTCCTCCACCACCACCGACCTCCTCCACCACCGGCGACCTCCTCCACCACCGGCGACCTCCTCCTCCACTCCGGCGACCTCCTCCTCCACTCCGGCGACCTCCTCCTCCACTCCGGTGACCTCCTCCTCCACCTCCGGCGACCTTTGGCGACTCCCTCCTCCACCCATCTACGGCCTCCAAAAAAACGAAACGAAACGAACTTCCAGCGACCAGATCTAGATCTAGCCAGATCCAGATCTAGATCTGGCCGCCCTTTTTTTTGAAATTCAAAAAAATTCTGTGGCGCACGGTGGGGATGGTGCGCCACAGAAATATTTCTGTGGCGCATGGTGGGTGGGTGCGCCACAGAAATATTTCTGTGGCGCACGGAGGAGGTGCGCCACAGAAATATTTCTGTGGCGCATGGAGGAGGTGCGCCACAGAAATATTTCTGTGGCGCATGGAGGAGGTGCGCCATAGAAAAAAAATAGTGGCGGCGATTCAGTGGCGTACCGGCCGTGCGCCACAGAATTAAAAAACGGTGCGCCACTGATAGGCTTTTCTGTACTAGTGTACACGATAATTGGGACGTCGTTAGAACTCGTTGATTCGGTCATTTATGGCCGTTTTCATGGGCTGTAGGTCACTGTTTTTGGCTCCAGGGACGATTTCAACAATCCATGACCCCCGGTACACGATAATTGGGAGATCGTCCGAACTCGTCGATTCGGTCATTTCTAGCCGTTTTCATGGGCAATAGGTCACTGTTTTTGCCTTCGAGGACGATTTCAACGACTCATGACCCCCGGTACATGGTAATTGGGACGTCGTTAGAACTCGTCGATTCGGTCATTTCTGGCAGTTTTCATGGCCTATAGGTCATTGTTTTTGGCTCCGCGGGACGATTTCAACAACCCATGACCCCCGGTACACGATAATTGGGACGTCGTTAGAACTCATATATTCGGGCATTTATGGCCGTTTTCATGGGCTATAGGTCACTGTATTTACCTTTGGGGACAATTCTAATGACTCATGACCCCCCGGTACACGGTAATTGGGACGTCGTCAAAACTCATCGATTCGGTCATTTCTGGCCGTTTTCATGTGCTATAGGTCATTGTTTTTGCCTTCGGGACGAATTCAACGACTCTTGACCTCCGGTACATGGTAATTGGGAAGTGATTAGAAATCGTCGATTCAGTCATTTCTGGCCATTTGCATGGCTATAGGTCAATATTTTTCCTTCGGGGACGATTTCAACGACTCATGACCCTCGATACACGGTAATTGGTACGTTGTCAGAACTCATCGATTCGGTCATTTATGGCCGTTTTCATGGGCGATAGGTCACTGTTTTTGGCTCTGGGGACGATTTCAACGACTCATGACCCCCGGTACATGGTAATTGGGACGTCGTTAGAACTCGTCCATTCGGTCATTTCTGGCTGTTTCATGGGCTATAGGTCACTGTTTTTTGCCTTCCGGGACAATTTCAATGACTCATGACCCCCGGTATACGGTAATTGGGACGTCGTTGGAACTTGTCGATTCGGTCATTTTTGGCCGTTTTCATGGCCTATAGGTCACTGTTTTTGCCTTCGGGGACGACTTCAACAACCCATGACCCCCGATGCACGATAATTGGGACGTCATCAGAACTCATTGATTCGGTCATTAATGGCCATTTTCATGGGCTATAGGTCACTGTTTTTGGCTGCGGGGATGTAGCGCCCCGACCCCAGAACTATACAGTGAAGCATTGTGCAACCGGTCATGCTACACAATCGAAGGTTACTGGGTTTACCAATCCCAGGCCAAAACTCATTGGCAGGTGTGCTCGGAATGGATCATCGGCCCACAACACCTCGATCATGCCATAAGCTCAGACATCGCTATCACGTATAGTAGAGAGATCAAGACTTGTGGAACAACTGGCACATTGTAGACTCTACGACACAAAAACTCATATAGCAACTCATATATGAGAAAGATACAAATATTACAACAAAAGGATCACAGATCCAACAATTCATCAAGCGGAAGCGAGGTAGTGTTGTCTAACAACAAGATGCAAATATATGGACTAAGAGGCCTACAGATAAAAGATCCCCGCCAGCTTATTCCACGGTCCCAAGCTGCCACCTGGGAACCCCGGACTACTAGTCGACGTCCACGAAGAACCCACCTAGCTGCTCGGTGTCGTCCTCCTCTGAAATACAAATATAAAGGCAGCAAAGAGAGACTGAGTACGATGTACTCGCATGTTTAGTAGGGCGATATAGGCCCAATGATTAACGGAGGCTCTAAAGCTGCATATGTATTTATTTTTCCATAAAGCTAATTTTTATAAACAAGACATAAGTGACACATGGCACCGTCTACTTAGAATATTTTTCATAAAAGGGATAAGAGAGTAACATTTCATCTTCGGTTCTCGTCGAACCTACTTGTAGCCATAACCACTCATCTCCACCAAAGGCACTCCCTCGAATCACCCTCGAGGAAATGAACCTTTATCACAAGTTCATTATGCAACCTTTAGCTGCCATACCAATTAGGTTAATGTTCTCTATGAGCTAATCCGCCTTTCCCAAGAGTTTGTCCATAACCGTGGACATGGCTTTTCGAAAAGATTTACCCTGCAGAGGTGTACTATTTTACCTATTGGTACTGTCCGGCTCACCTGAGTGGCCCTCTTCCGGGGAAGGCCGGCAAGCGGGCGCGGTTAAACCTTTACCTCGCGTGAGACTATCCAAGAGTCATCTGTGGCCACAGGGCAAGTTTACCCAGCCTATTTCAGCCCCTGCCCCATCGCCACGTCCTAAACACAAATCCTCATCAACATCTTCTTTTCCACTCACACGCAAATGGAAAACCGAACTAGAGGACCCTTGGATACGCCCGAGCAAGTTATTTTGTTAGTAAGGCGCCCATACACCCACCAATGGCAGCACGCTCGGTTCTTGGTTCTAGCTAAAAGCACTCTCTTCCTAGGCGGCAAGGATGAGGCAAAACACCATCCCCGATGGCAACTCATCCAAGCCTTTTAACAATTTAATTTATCCACCACAAGTAACCATCACGTCCGAACATTCCATCATCAACATCAATATGCAAGGTGGATAAAATAAGTTTATAAAACATTGGATGCTAGATGCCAAGAAGGTTAGGTTATCTCTTGCCTTGCTGCCGGGGCGTGTAGTACGTCTCGTCGGGGTAGATAGGGGAACCCTCGACTCCGAAATCTATCGATACCCAAAAGAAATACAATGAACAAATAAATCACGCGAAGACGAGGTGCAATGCACAATCACATGATGCCATGACAAGTTTATGCAAGATATCAACATTTAATTTGTTTAGCAATTAAATGGAGTTCCAAATAATTAGGGCAATTATTTGGAAAACACCCCATATTTAACTTAATGTCCAATTGTTCATAAATGATTAAATTATTAGAGAAGTGGCGCAAATATGCATGAACATGACATGATTAAATAGGTTTTGTTCTCCCGATCAAATTGATACCTCATTTGTAATTTTTGGAGTACCGAAGAATAAATAGCGAATTAAATAATTAATTGGATTTAATTCTTTTAACCAATTTATGAAAAACATCAAATAAATATTTGTGATCATGATGTGACAAGTGCAGGGTTTGATAGCATTTGACATGTTGATCACTTTAATATTTTATTCACAATTTTCGATTAATTATTTCATAAGTTATGAATTTCCCAAATTAGGTATCATTATGCCATTTTTACGAATTCATAAATAACAGCAAGATTATAAATTCAAACTAAAAATACAATTATTCTATCTTGTAGAGTTTAATTTTCTGAACAATTTGATATTTAATTTGTCGCATTTGGATAAAAACTCAAATAGTTATTAATATTTTAAAATTGTTTCAAATTCAAAAAGGGAAAACAATTTTCCCTGGCAGGCAGGCCTCAAGCCGGCCAGGCCGGGCTGCAGGCCGGGTGGGTGCCCAAAGGCACCGGCCTTTGGCCAGCCCAGACCGGCTGGCAGGCCGGGAGGGTTCTAGAAGTGGCCGGCCCCGTGCCGGCCCAGACCGAGGGGTCAGGCCGGGCACTAGCCCGAACCATCCGGCCTCAGGCCGGCCCGAGCAGCGGCCAGGCTGGGCTAGCAGGACACGGTGACACCGGCGACGACCGACGGTGACCGGCGGCGAGGAGGGAAAGAGGGGGTGCGGGAGAGGGCTAGCAACCACGCAGGCCTCACCATGGAATCGAGACCGGTGGTCGACGGCCGCGGTCGGGAAGTCGTGCATGCACGCGTCGGCTCCGGCGACCTCGGCCCGATTCCGTCGGTGGGGAGGGGGAGAAGGACCAGGCGGAGCTAGCTATTCCCTTCGATTCGTGCTGGGCAGTCCCAGATGACGACGTCGAGCTCGAGGATGGCGGCGGAAATGGGGAGCTCAGGAGAGAGGGAGAGCGAGACAAGCGGGGCAGGTAAGTGGGGAACGGGGTGAGGAGCAGGAGGGGGTCCTCGTCCACCAGGGGGCACGGCCAGGAGGGAGTGGGCGGCGGCATGGGCGCGGAGGAGGTGGCGGCATGGCGCTAGTGCCATGGCAGCCACTGTGCGGGAAAAAGAAGAATTCGCAGAAACCCCCTCGCAACATTTGAATTAATTGCAAAAAGGTCCCCCAGCAGATTTTGGCGATTTAAAAGAGGCACCAGGACAATTTTATAAAATCTGGAAAAATTCAGGTGGGCTCCCTATGTCCTGAGGAACCTCCACAAAAATTGTTGTCCAAAAATAAAATGTTTAGAACCAGATTTGTTCATAGGGTTACATTATGGTTATTTTTGACAAATTCCAAAATATATTTATTTGAAGCACTTATTTATGTACAAAAATAATGAAATTAATCATGGAGGCTCCTATTATGAAACAGAAGCTCCCCATGATTTTGGTTTGAAATTTTGGAAAGGTTTAGCTTGCTTTCAAAAATAGGATTTGAAGTGGACCAATTTTGGATCCTCAAATTCATTTCCTATTTGACAAAAAATGGAAATTGAGAATTGGTTTCAAAAGTAAACTTGGAACTTCCTAAACCATTTGGACATCCAAGAATGATTTGGTTTGCTAAGTTGAACATTTGCATTGGTTTGGATGTTGGGAAGTTTGCCTCCCCATTTCAATTTGTTTCCAATTGGATGTTAAAATTAGCAATTGCATATGGATGCTATGATGCAAAACAAGAAATGCAAAAAGTGGAAAAATTCTTCGTATTTTTCATTACCAGGCTGGGGCTGTTACAATTCTACCCCCCTTACAGGAATCTCGTCCCGAGATTCTAGGCTTGAGTGAAAAAGGCGGGGTATTCCTGACGAAGGCTAGTTTCTCGCTCCCATGTGGCTTCTTCCTCGGAATGGTTGGACAATTGAACTTTTAGGAACTTGATAGTCTTGTTGCGGGTTTTCCTCTCCGCTTCGTCCAAGATACGGATAGGATGCTCACGATAAGTCAAATCCTCTTGAATGTCCAACGCCTCATGATCAACCCCACGGATGGGATCCTTGAAGCAACGACGGAGTTGGGAGACATGGAACACATCATGGACATCCGGAAAGTTGGAGGGCAATTCAAGTTGATAGGATAGATCTCCTCTCTTGGCTAGGACGGTGAAAGGGCCAACATAACGAGGTGCCAATTTTCCCTTGATCCCGAAGCGACGAACGCCTCGGAGGGGAGAGACTCGAAGGTAGGCCTTGCCACCAATCTCATAGTGTACCTCTTGATGGTGCTTGTCATAATAGCTTTTCTGTCGGGATTGAGCAGCCTTGAGATTATCCCGTATGATACGGACTTTCTCCTCGGCTTCATTGATCACATCCGGACCGAAGAGTGGCCTCTCTCTGGTTTCAGACGAATTTAGAGGAGTTCGGCATTTTCTCCCATAAAGAACCTCAAAGGGAGCCATTTGGAGGCTAGCCTGATAGCTGTTGTTGTAGGAGAACTCGGCGAGAGGGAGGTATTTTTCCCAACCCTTGCCGAAGGAGATGACACAAGCCCGAAGCATGTCCTCAAGAACTTGGTTCACCCTTTTAGTTTGACCGTTGGTTTGAGGATGATAGGCGGTGCTGAAGTTGAGGTGGGTTCCGAGAGCCTTTTGGAAATTTTGCCAAAATTTTGACACAAACAGGCTTCCACGGTCTGAAATGATCCTCAAGGGAACCCCGTGCAAGGGAACAATTCGGGACATATACAACTCCGCCAATCTAACGGAGTTAATATCCTCTCGAACCGGAAGGAAGTGGGCGACTTTGGATAGACGGTCAATGACCACCCAAATGGCATTGTTACTCTTTTGTGATCTTGGAAAACCGGTGATGAAATCCATACCCACTTCATCCCACTTCCACTCGGGAATGATGATGGGGCGAAGGGTACCAGCTGGCCTTTGATGTTCAGCCTTCACCCGGTGATAGACGTCGCATTCAGCAACATACTCGGCGATCTCGCGCTTCATGCAAGACCACCAGAATTGAGGGCGTAGATCTTGATACATTTTTGTGCTACCCGGATGAATAGAGATGGGTGATTCGTGAGCTTCTGAGAGGATCAATTCTTTTATGTTCCCACTCTTGGGCACCACTAAACGGTCACCGAAATAGACAACACCATTGTCATCAACCGAGAAACAATTGGCCTTCCCATTAGCTATATCTTCTCTTTGATCTCGAGGATTTCAGCATCACTTTGCTGGGCGGCCTTGATATCATCCTCGACAGTGGATTTGATCTCGAGGTTAGCTAGATATCCGGAGGGAACAATCTCCAGATTTAACCGAGCAAATTCCTCGTGGAGACTCGGTTGTGACTTTTCAACCATCACAGTGTTACAATAGGCCTTGCGACTCAAAGCATCAGCCACGACATTGGCCTTGCCGGGCTGATAGTTGAGGGTCACATCATAGTCTTTTATTAATTACAACCATCTTCTCTGCCTCAAGTTCAGATCCGGCTGGGTGAAGAGATATTTTAGACTTTGATGGTCGGAGTAGATCTCGCAATGGTTGCCCAATAGGTAGGGCCTCCATTGCTTCAGAGCATGTACCACGGCGGCAAGCTCCAAATCATGAGTTGGATAATTTTGCTCATGTGGCTTGAGTTGACGGTAAGCATAAGCGACAACATGGCTCTCTTGCATCAAAACACAGCCCAAGCCTTGGAGTGATGCATCACAATAGACGACAAAGTCTTTGTCAGTGTCGGGAAGGACAAGCACCGGAGTGGTGGTGAGCTTGACCTTGAGAGTTTGGAAACTTTCTTCAACCTTGTCTGACCACACAAATTGTTTATTCTTCTTGAGAAGATCAGTCAATGCCTTGGATATTTTGGAAAATCCCTCGATGAATCGGCGATAATAACCCGCCAATCCAAGGAAGCTTCAGATATCTTTGGCGGACTTGGGAGTTGGCCAATCAGGATTGCCTAAATCTTGTCTGGTATCACCGCTACTCCAGCAGCTGACACCACATGACCGAGAAAAATGAGCTCCTTTAGCCAAAACTCACACTTGGAGAACTTGGCGTAGAGGCTGTGATCTCGAAGCTTGGTCAAGACAAGTCGAAGATGCTCAGCATGCTCGTCTTCGGTTTTGGAGTAGACAAGGATGTCATCGATGTAAATGATGACAAACTTGTCGAGGTACTCATGGAAGATGGAGTTCATCAGCCTCATGAATGTAGCCGGAGCATTTGTGAGGCCGAAGGACATGACGGTGTACTCATATAACCCATAGCGGGTAGTGAAAGCCGTCTTCGGAATATCCTCCTTTCGAATTTTAATCTGATGGTAGCCTGACCTCAGATCCATCTTAGAGAATACCGTTGCACCAACTAGTTGATCGAACAAGTCGGTTATTCGGGGAATTGGATACTTGTTCTTGATGGTCACCGCATTCAGAGGGTGGTAATCAACAACCAAACGAGGAACATTTTTATCCCTCTTGTTGACACACGAACACGTCACGTGTACCCCCGGCGTCGAGCGCGATACGCAGGACACGTCGCCGGAGGAGGCTCGCCGGAAGCGCGATACGCAAGACAATCCGGCGGGCGCTTTTGAAGACCCGAAACCCCATGTGGCTGGGAGAGACCCCGTATGGACGCGCGGCGGTGATGGGCTGCCCTAGGTCGATTCACTCGCCCCTAGGACTTCGTAGATCGAAGCTCTCCAACACGAAGAACACCGACGAACGAGAAGCAGAAAACTAGGGTAGGAGATGAAAGGTTTGTAGATTGGTTTTGCGATTGTGTGTTGTTATTCAATCGGCCGGTACCCTCGTATATAAGGGCGGCTGGACTTCCCGTGCAAGGAAAGCTTTGGATTCACGTCCAAAACCCTAATTGGGGCCCAATTCGGATGGACTAGTCCGAACTTTCCAAAACTGTTCGGTCTAAAACCTGACTGCACCTTGCGGGTCATTTTCGTGTCAGTAAACGACCTCTAATCAAAATCTCGCAAAGACAAAGTGGTTCATCTCGAAAAGACGAAGAACTTTCATGTTTTATGATTTTCCATCCGAGTCCGTCTTGATGGTCTTATATTGATCGTACGGAAATAAGTTGAATTGGCTCCGAATTGATCAGATTTCACAGAACGCGACTAGTACTTGTACTAGTTAGCTTCTGTTTCACGTCCTAATTGGACTGAAATCCAGAACTTCACTAGTACTTGTACTAGTTAGCTTCTGTTTCTGCCACCAACATATGGTTTGCTGTATTTTGGCTCCACAAGTTGTATATGATCTAGGTCAGATGGTCCAAAAACCAAAGTTGTTCGTCTCGATAATACGCACACCTTTCTTTCACATTATTTTTTCATTTGAGGTCATTTTGGTGGCACCTCTTTATAAGCCAAAATCAACCGTCAACACATGCCCCCCTGTTTTTTGGCAAAGCTTGCATGCCAAAAAATAACTTGCGCCTCACTTTTTCTAAGAACAATGTCAACACTCCATCGGCCATATATTCTTAGGGCGATAATATTTTATCGGCCATATGTGCTGAGGGCGATAGATATGAGTTTATCGGCCATGTGTGTTTCAAGCTTCTTGCCACACACTCGGGTAGAACTTCTTTAAGTACCTTCCATTGAGAGCTCGGGGTAGTAGATCTCCCTCTATAGATTCCACCAAATATGAATTTCCAGGAACCACTCTTACGACTTTGAAAGGACCTTCCCAACTTGGAGACCATTCGCCAAATTTTCTGTCTTTCGACCCAACTGGCAGAATTACCTTCCATACGAGATCACCAACCTGAAAGCTCTTCAACTTTACTTTCTTATTGTAGGCTCTAGCTACCCGTAGCTTGTCTTTCTCTATGTCCCTCAAAGCAGCTAAACGTTTATCGGCGACTTCATCAATATTATCCATCATCAGATTATGAAAATCAACCGCCGATAAATCAATCTGTTTGGCTAATCTCAAAGTAGCCAGATTCACCTCCACAGGTAAAACGGCTTCTTGTCCGTATACAAGCTCATATGGAGTTACCTTTGTCGCACCATGCCTTGAAATCCTGTGTGCCCACAAAGCTTCGGACAACACCTCATGCCATCTCCTCCGATGATCTTCAATCTTCTTTTTGATCAATTTTATTAATATTTTATTGGTAGAATCGGCTTGTCCATTGGCTTGGGCATAATATGGAGATGAACCGAGCATTTTTATTTTATAGGATTCGGCAAACTCCTTCACTTCCTTTTGAAGTTTGTGGAATACCAAATCTATGTATAATAGGTTCAGTTATGAATTTGATTACCTCTGTATGGGTCATATTTCTGAGAGGTACTGCTTCAGACCATTTAGTGAAATAATCGGTGGCCACCAACACGAACCGATGCCCCTTTGAAGAAGAAGGATGAATCATACCAATGAAATCCAAACCCCAACCTCTGAATGGCCACGGCTTTATAATAGGATTCAACATAGCAGCTGGAGCCAACTGAATATCTCCAAACTTTTGACAAGGCTCACATCCTTTGTAATACCTGAAGCAATCATTGATCATCGTCGGCCAATAAAATCCTGCCCGTCGTAGTAGCCATTTCATCTTGTGTGCCGACTAATGAGTTCCACATATTCCCTCATGTACCTCTCCCATAGCAACTCTCGCTTGGTCTTCATCCAAGCACTTCAAAAGAATGTCGTCCACCGTTCGGCGATATAAATCATTATCTATCAATGCATATTTGAAAGCCATCCGCCGAACAGTTCTGTCCGTCCTCTTGCTAGGATCCTGCAAATATTCAGTACTGGGTTTCCTCCAATCTACATGTGTACCTGCACTAGATCCTCCATTAACAACCGAATCAATGGGATTCAATTCGGCTTCATTTATATTAGCAAAAGAAAGCATCGGCTCATGAGATATATGAAACACACCACGACTAACATGGTAGCCAGATGCTTGTTGTGCTAACTCATTTGCGACCCGATTATCTTCCCTAGGTATATGAGCAATGTCAAAATAATCCAGGGTAGAAATTGTATCTAGACACTTATCAAGATAAACATTAAGTGATTTGTCAAAACATTGAAAAACCTTTTTTACTTGTTGCACTATTAGCAACGAATCACCAAATGCCTCAACATGTGTAGCACCTACAGCAATTAACAATTCTAGCCCGAATAGTAAAGCTTCATATTCGGCTTGATTGTTCGTGCAACAATATTCTAAGCGACAAGAGGCTTCAAAAACAGCACCATGAGGGATATATAAACAACACCAACACCTTGGCCATTGCTACAGATTGAACCATCAAAATATAACCTCCATGGTACTAAGAGACAAGGTCAACATTAATATCATGCTCATTGTCAACCCGATGCTCAACAATAAAATTAGCAACGATTTGGCCTTTCATGGACTTCAAAGACTCGTAAGCCAAATCATACTCAATTAATGCGTAAGCCCATTTACCGATTCTACCGCTAAGAATCGGTCTATGCAACATGTATTTGATAACATCGGTTTTACAAGCTACTGTGCACATGCTAGACATTAAATAATGCCTTACTTTGGTGCAAGCATAATATAAGCATAAGCATAATTTCTCAATGAATGTATACCTTGTTTCAGCATCTAATAAACGCCAACTGAAATAAGTGATAACGTGTTCCTTCCCTTCGGTTTCTTGTGTCAAAACAACACCAATAACTCCTTCCTCTGTAGTAATATAAAGCCTAGAAGGCTCTCCATGTTTGGGTGCTCTCAACACCGGAGGAGTAGACAAACAAAGTTTGATATTCTTGAATGCTTCTTGCTGTTTTGCCCCCCAAATAAAATTGTCATCACTCTTTGACCGAAGGATGGGGTAAATGCACTAACCTTCCCTGACAAATTCACTATGAACCGCCTCAAATAATTGACCTTACCAAAGAATTTCTGCATATCTTTCTTGCGTTTTGGAGCCCGTACTTTCTGGATAGCTTCTATCTTCTTGGGATCAATTCTATGCAATGTTGATGTATAATGAAACCCAAGAACCTTCCAGCCGATACACCAAAAGCACACTTCAAAGGATTCATCTTGAGTCCATACTTTCTCATCCTCTCAAAAGCTAAGCGTAAACGGCTAAGTGAGATTCATTAGCACTCGATTTAACAACAACATCATCAATATAGACTTCAAGTATGACTCCTAGCAAATCATGAAAAATTAAGTTCATTGCCCTCTGATATGTGGCACCGGCATTCTTCAAACCGAAGGTCATCACCGTCCACTCAAATAAACCAACAAACCCGGGGCAGCGAAAAGCCGTTTTGAACGTGTCCTCTTCGGCCATGAAAATCTGGTTGTACCCCGCATTGCCATCAAGGAAACTAATGACTTGGTGACCAGAAGCATCATTAATAAGCATATCGGCTATTGGCATAGGATACTCATCTTTGGGTGTAGCTCTATTCAAATCTCTGAAATCAACACACACCCTTAACTTGCCGGATCCTTCTTCTCCACGGGCACAATATTGGAAATCCAATCAGCATACCTGCAAGGTCTAATAAAATTAGCTTTTAATAAACGACCGATCTCTCCTTGATCCGGTCATACATCTTGGGATTGAATTTCCGGGCCGGTTGTTTATAAGGTCTAAAACCGGCCTTAATAGGCAACCGATGCTCAACTAGCTCTCGGCTTAAGCCGGGCATCTCATGATACTCCCATGCAAAGCAATCAATATATTCTTTTAACAGCCCGATTAATACAACTTTATAATCGGCTCTCAGATTTTGTTTACAAACGTCGGCCTAGGAACTGAACCATCTCCTATATCTACTTCTTCCAATGGATCAGCCGACGTAAAACCTTGTCCCAATTTATCCATATCATCTATTTCTTCTATGGACTACATATCGTTCTCACTAGACCGATACTTAACAAGTCTCTTCTGCAACCACTCTTCATTGGGATCCATCTAGGTACATATTTGGGAGCCGATTATTACCAACCGGCTTTAGAGAGACGGGCACGAAGCCATTCTTTGTAGCACTCAGGAAGTCAAAATCTGAAAGGTCGCGTCCTGTCAAGCAAGTAGCATTGGGATGTTGCCAATCCACAATGAATCAGCCAAAGCAACACAAACTGAATTATCAGCATGAACAACCTCCACTTCATCATCAACCCATTGTATCAAGAACTGGTGCAAAGTAGAAGGCACACATTGGTTTGCATGGAGCCAATCACGGCCTAATATGACATTGTAATTACCTTGTACTTCTGCAATAAAGAAGGCGGTGGCCAAAGTTTTGCTTCCTACGGTAAGCTCCACACTCATGACACCTTTGGCCTCTGTTTTCTCCTTGCCTTCAAACCCATTGAGCACCATGTTGGTCTTCATCAAGCCATCTTCATCCAATCCCAATTTCTTGAAGACCGAATATGGCATAAGATTTACCACAGCGCCACCATCAACAAGCATCCTAGCAACCGGCGATCCGTTGATGTGTCCCTTGACATATAATGGCTTCAAGTGTTTCACCGGTTCTTTGGGCTTCTCGAAGATGGCATTCTTAGGACCAAAGTCCAGCTGTGCTACCTCCCCTTCTTCATCTATAGCACGGAATTCAGTAGGTAGGTAATACACCAATTAATATCCATGCTTCCCCTGGTCGGCGTATTCTCGAAATCTACTTGCTCTTCATCATCTTCTAACATGGACGCTGACTCTGGAATTTCATCAGTTGAGGAAGGTGTGGGAGGTAGTGTAGATGAAACAACAATGCTCATGTTTTCCTCTTCGGATGGCGTAGGACCTGCCGTAATCTCCATAGGAACCGTAGTCTCCACCTCCTTACGCATCCACATTTTAGCCGGTGTAGGGTGAATTTCATCAAAATAATTATCCCTCCACTTTTCTGCTTCATCCTCCACTTTCTGTTGGTTTCTCATACGCTGCAGCCTCCTCTTCTTAGTTTTAGTCAATCCGGGAGGACACCACTTTGGCTGAGTGTATTTGGGATCCCTCGGCTTAGCCTTGCTTGTGCTAGCTTCATGATCATTGCCCGAGGACCTTGGTTGAACACCAAAAACAGGTTCATTAGAACCAGCCGGTTTATCTCCAACAACCGGCTCCTTGAGTTTCAATTCATGAGCACCTATCACAACAGAGCCGGCATTAGTATCACACTTTTGCTGCTTGCCAGACTCTGAATCTTCAGCTGACTTAGGACGCCACACTTTCTGTGCACCATTGTTCTGAAACGACCGATTAACATTGTTGCCCAAACGGTCTCGAACAGGACGAGTAAGTCTATCATGGACAGATTTCCTGGGAGCTGCCCATCCTGGATGAAAATCATATGGCGCCATTGGGGGCTGCATCCACCCTCCACTGAAGTAATATGGCGCGTACGGTGGTGGCGCCATCCATTGACTTGGCGCCCAATTCCCATACGGCCTTGCATATCGTGGAGACCTTTCCCTTGGAGGTGACCTTGGACGCTTCATACGCAATGGTCGGTTGAAGTTCGAACCAGCCGCTTGATGTGTTTTGTTTGCAACATATCAAAGGTTGGTTTGATTTTCTTGTATCTTGCATTGACCTCATTTGTCTTCCACTTGCCAACCTCTGGACTCTTTGGCTTGATGAACTTGGCACGAACTTCTACTTGTACTTGTGGTTGCCCCCCGAGTGCAGGATTTTTTACTGTGATCTTCAACGTCTCCTTGCCGTTGGGTTGCTTGCCAAGAACGATCTCCCTTCTTGAGACCTTGTCACTCTCCTTGCTGTTCCTGGGTTCACCAACAACAACATTATCTTTATTAGCGGATTCAGCCACCTCCGGCCGAATTAACATCTTTTTCCCCTGCAGATCCATAGTATTCATCGGGAATGGCTGCTTGTCAATTTGCATATCAGCAAAACTTAATCGTCCATCATTGATAGCCGATTGTATCTGTTTCCGAAAAACATTGCAGTCATTAGTAGCATGAGAAAAAGAATTATGATACTTGCAATATGCACGCCGTTTCAACTCCTCAAACGGCGGTAAAGTGTGAGATATTCTAATATATTTGTCTTTTAACATAGCATCAAATATTCTATCACATTTGGCTACATCAAAACTAAACTTAATCTCATCCTCACGATTCTTGCGAATCGGCTTAAGAGCATCACAAGTATATGGTTTGGCCTTTGAGGGCCAAACAAACTCAGCAGCATAGACATCAGCTTCATCGTCCGAACTTTCACTAGTATATCCAACCATGTTTACACGAGGACGATCAGATTTAGATCTATGCACATCTTCTTAATTTCCTTGCTTCGGCTCTCTTGATACAAAGCCTTTGCAAAACCTGGCCAACATTAAAAACTCATAACCTTCAATCTTTCTAATGTGAGTTCTTAAACCATGAAGCACAAGTCGCCAATCTTTCAGTTATCACTAAACTATAACATCGGGTTTTGGTGTCCCTAAATCTTTTGACAATCGGTGACCGATCATCATGTTTTTTAACCGATGTAAGATGTGACAACTTAAGCTCATTATCACCACTATAAAAATGCTCATGGAATTTCTTTTCTAAATGAACCAAGTATTAATAGAACCATAAGGAAAGCAGAAAACCATNGTGAGGGGGAGAAGGACCAGGCGGAGCTAGCTATTCCCTTCGATCCGTGCGGGGCAGTCCCAGATGACGACGTCGAGCACGAGGATGGCGAAGGAAACGGGGGAGCTCAGGAGAGAGGGAGAGCGAGACAAGCGGGGCAGGTAAGTGGGGAACGGGGTGAGGAGCAGGAGGGGGTCCTCGTCCACCAGGGGGCACGGCCAGGAGGGAGTGGGCGGCGGCATGGGTGCGGAGGAGGTGGCGGCATGGCGCTAGTGCCATGGCAGCCACTGTGCGGGAAAAAGAAGAATTCGCAGAAACCCCCTCGCAACATTTGAATTAATTGCAAAAAGGTCCCCCAGCAGATTTTGGCGATTTAAAAGAGGCACCAGGACAATTTTATAAAATCTGGAAAAATTCAGGTGGGCTCCCTATGTCCTAAGGAACCTCCACAAAAATTGTTGTCCCAAAATAAAATGCTTAGAACCAGATTTGTTCATAGGGTTACATTATGGTTATTTTTGACAAATTCCAAAATATATTATTTGAAGCACTTATTTATGTACAAAAATAATGAAATTAATCATGGAGGCTCCTATTATGAAACAGAAGCTCCCCATGATTTTGGTTTGAAATTTTGGAAAGGTTTAGCTTGCTTTCAAAAATAGGATTTGAAGTGGACCAATTTTGGATCCTCAAATTCATTTCCTATTTGACAAAAAATGGAAATTGAGAATTGGTTTCAAAAGTAAACTTGGAACTTCCTAAACCATTTGGAAATCCAAGAATGATTTGGTTTGCTAAGTTGAACATTTGCATTGGTTTGGATGTTGGGAAGTTTGCCTCCCCATTTCAATTTGTTTCCAAATGGATGTTACAATTAGCAATTGCATATGGATGCTATGATGCACAACAAGAAATGCAAAAAGTGGAAAAATTCTTCGTATTTTTCATTACCAGGCTGGGGCTGTTACAATTCTACCCCCCTTACAGGAATCTCGTACCGAGATTCTAGGCTTGAGCGAAGAAGGCGGGGTATTCCTGACGAAGGCTAGTTTCTCGCTCCCATGTGGCTTCTTCCTCGGAATGGTTGGACCATTGAACTTTTAGGAACTTGATAGTCTTGTTGCGGGTTTTCCTCTCCGCTTCGTCCAAGATACGGATAGGATGCTCACAATAAGTCAAATCCTCTTGAATGTCCAACGCCTCATGATCAACCCCACGGATGGGATTCTTGAAGCAACGACAGAGTTGGGAGACATGGAACACATCATGGACATCCGGAAAGTTGGAGGGAAATTCAAGTTGATAGGATAGATCTCCTCTCCTGGCTAGGACAGTGAAAGGGCCAACATAACGAGGTGCCAATTTTCCCTTGATCCCGAAGCGACGAATGCCTCGGAGGGGAGAGACTCGAAGGTAGGCCTTGTCACCAATCTCATAGTGTACCTCTTGATGGTGCTTGTCATAATAGCTTTTCTGTCGGGATTGAGCAGCCTTGAGATTATCCCGTATGATACGGACTTTCTCCTCGGCTTCATTGATCACATCCGGACCGAAGAGTGGCCTCTCTCTGGTTTCAGACCAATTTAGAGGAGTTCGGCATTTTCTCCCATAAAGAACCTCAAAGGGAGCCATTTGGAGGCTAGCCTGATAGCTGTTGTTGTAGGAGAACTCGGCGAGAGGGAGGTATTTTTCCCAACCCTTGCCGAAGGAGATGGTACATGCCCGAAGCATGTCCTCAAGAACTTGGTTCACCCTGTCAGTTTGACCGTTGGTTTGAGGATGATAGGCGGTGCTGAAGTTGAGGTGGGTTCCGAGAGCCTTTTGGAAACTTTACCAAAATTTTGACACAAACAGGCTTCCACGGTCTGAAATGATCCTCAAGGGAACCCCATGCAAGGGAACAATCCGGGCCATATACAGCTCCGCCAATTTAACGGAGTTAATATCCTCTCGAACCGGAAGGAAATGGGCGACTTTGGATAGACGGTCAATGACCACCCAAATGGCATTGTTACTCTATTGTGATCTTGGAAAACCGGTGATGAAATCCATACCCACTACATCCCACTTCCACTCGGGAATGACGATGGGGCGAAGGGTACCAGCTGGCCTTTGATGTTCAGCCTTCAGCCGGTGATAGACGTCGCATTCAGCAACATACTCGGCGATCTCGCGCTTAATGCAAGACCACCAGAATTGAGGGCGCAGGTCTTGATACATTTTTGTGCTACCTGGATGAATAGAGATGGGTGATTCGTGAGCTTCGGAGAGGATCAATTCTTTTATGTTCCCACTCTTGGGCACCACTAAACGGTCACCGAAATAGACAACACCATTGTCATCAACCGAGAAACAATTGGCCTTCCCATTAGCTATATCTTCTCTTTGATCTCGAGGATTTCAGCATCACTTTGCTGGGCGGCCTTGATATCATCCTCGAGAGTGGATTTGATCTCGAGGTTAGCTAGATATCCGGAGGGAACAATCTCCAGATTTAACCGAGCAAATTCCTCGTGGAGAGCCGGTTGTGCCTTTTCAACCATCACGGTGTTGCAATAGGCCTTGCGACTCAAAGCATCAGCCACGACATTGGCCTTGCCGGGCTGATAGTTGAGGGTCACATCATAGTCTTTTATTAATTCCAACCATCTTCTCTGCCTCAAGTTCAGATCCGGCTGGGTGAAGAGATATTTTAGACTTTGATGGTCGGAGTAGATCTCGCAATGGTTGCCCAATAGGTAGGGCCTCCATTGCTTCAGAGCATGTACCACGGCGGCAAGCTCCAAATCATGAGTTGGATAATTTTGCTCATGTGGCTTGAGTTGACGGGAAGCATAAGCGACAACATGGCCCTCTTGCATCAAAACACAGCCCAAGCCTTGGAGTGATGCATCACAATAGACGACAAAGTCTTTGTCGGTGTCGGGAAGGACAAGCACCGGCGTGGTGGTGAGCTTGACCTTGAGAGTTTGGAAACTTTCTTCAGCCTTGTCTGACCACACAAATTGTTTATTCTTCTTGAGAAGATCAGTCAATGCCTTGGCTATTTTGGAAAAGCCCTCGATGAATCGGCGATAATAACCCGCCAATCCAAGGAAGCTTCAGATATCTTTGGCAGACTTGGGAGTTGGCCAATCAGGATTGCCTGAATCTTGTCTGATATCACCGCTACTCCAGCAGCTGACAACACATGACCGAGAAAAATGAGCTCCTTTAGCCAAAACTCACACTTGGAGAACTTGGCGTAGAGGCCATGATATCGAAGCTTGGTCAAGACAAGTCGAAGATGCTCAGCATGCTCATCTTCGGTTTTGGAGTAGACAAGGATGTCATCGATGTAAATGATGACAAACTTGTCGAGGTACTCATGGAAGATGGAGTTCATCAGCCACATGAATGTAGCCGGAGCATTTGTGAGGCCGAAGGACATGACGGTGTACTCATATAACCCATAGCGGGTAGTGAAAGCCGTCTTCGGAATATCCTCCTTTCGGATTTTAATCTGATGGTAGCCTGACCTCAGATCCATCTTAGAGAATACCATTGCACCAACTAGTTGATCGAACAAGTCGGTTATTCGGGGAATTGGATACTTGTTCTTGATGGTGTGGGAGGTAGTGTAGATGAAAGGTGTGGGAGGATACCATTGAATACCATTGCCGACTCTAGAATTTCATCAGTTGAGGAAGGTGTGGGAGGTAGTGTAGATGAAACAACAATGCTCATGTTTTCCTATCCAGATGGCGTAGGACCTGCCGTAATCTCCATAGGAACCGTAGTCTCCACCTCCTTACGCATCCACATTTTAGCTGGTATAGGATGAATTTCATCAAAATAATTATCCCTCCACTTTTCTGCTTCATCCTCCACCTTCTGTTGGTTTCTCATACGCTGCAGCCTCCTCTTCTTGGTTTTAGTCAATCCAGGAGGACACCACTTGGGCTGAGTGTATTTAGCATCCCACGGCTTAGCCTTGCTTGTGCTAGCTTCATGATCATTAGCCGAGGACCTTGGTTGAACGACAAAAACAGGTTCATTAGAACCAGCCGGTTTATCTCCAACAACCGACTCCTTGAGTTTCAATTCATGAGCACCTATCACAATAGAGCCGGCATTAGTATCACACTTTTGCTGCTTGCCAGACTCTGAATCTTCAGCTGATGGCGACACTTTCTATGCACTATTGTTTTGAAACGACCGATTAACATTGTTGCCCAAACGGTCTCGAACAGGACGAGTAAGTCTATCATGGACAGATTTCCTGGGAGCTGCCCATCCTGGATGAAAAGCATATGGCGCCATTGGGGGCTGCATCCACCCTCCATTGAAGTAATATGGCGCGTACGGTGGTGGCGCCATCCATTGACTTGGCGCCCAATTCCCATACGGCCTTGCATATCGTGGAGACCTTTCCCTTGGAGGTGACCTTGGACGCTTCATACGCAATGGCCGGTTGGAGTTCGAACCAGCCGCTTGATGTGTATATTTGTTTAGCAGCATATCAAAGGTTGGCTTGATTTTCTTGTATCTTGCATTGACCTCATTTGTCTTCCACTTGCCAACCTCTGGACTCTTCGGCTTGATGAACTTGGCACGAACTTCTCCTTGCACTTGTGGTTGCCCCCCGAGTGCAGGATTTTTTACTGTGATCTTCAACGTCTCCTTGCCGTTGGGTTTCCTGGGTTCACCAACAACAACATTATCTTTATTAGCGGATTCAGCCACCTCCGGCCGAATTAACATCTTTTTCCCCTGCAGATCCATAGTATTCATCGGGAATGGCTGCTTGTCAATTTGCATATCAGCAAAACTTAATCGTCCATCATTGATAGCCGATTGTATCTGTTTCCGAAAAACATTGCAGTCATTAGTAGCATGAGAAAAAGAATTATGATACTTGCAATATGGACGCCGTTTCAACTCCTCAAACGGCGGTAAAGTGTGAGATATTCTAATATATTTGTCATTTAACATAGCATCAAATATTCTATCACATTTGGCTACATCAAAACTAAACTTAATCTCATCCTCATGATTCTTGCGAATCGGCTTAAGAGCATCACAAGTATATGGTTTGGCCTTTGAGGGCCAAACAAACTCAGCAGCATAGACATCAGCTTCATCGTCCGAACTTTCACTAGTATATCCAACCATGTTTACACGAGGACGATCAGATTTAGATCTATGCACATCTTTAATTTCCTTACTTCGGCTCTCTTGATACAAAGCCCTTTGCAGCACCTGGCTAACGTTTAAAAACTCATAACCTTCAATCCTTTCTTTAATGTGAGTTCTTAAACCATTAAGCACCAAATCTGCCATATCTCTTTCAGTTATCACTAAACAATAACATTGGTTTTTGGTGTCCCTAAATCTTTTGACATAATCGGTGACCGATTCATCATGTTTTTTTTAGCCGATGTAAGATGTGACAACTTAAGCTCATTATCACCACTATAAAAATGCTCATGGAATTTCTTTTCTAAATGAAACCAAGTATTAATAGAACCATAAGGTAAAGCAGAAAACCATGAGAAAGCGGTACCAGTTAAAGACAAAGGAAACAAGCGCACTTTTAATTCATCAGTATGACTAGCTTCTCCCAGCTGCGCTAGATATTGGCTAACATGTTCCCAAGTCGTTTTGCTATCTACCCCATTGAATTTGGCAAAATCAGGCACTTTATAACCTTGGGTATATGGCATAGCATAAAAATATTCAGGTTAGGGTTTATGATAAACTCGTGTGGATGCTTTAATTCCGTATTTTTCAAAGAAAACTTGATCTAAATCCTCCCTGAATTTGGCTAACCTCTCTTCTATTGTGGATGAAGCGGCAGATGGTGGATTTGTTGCGAGCGCCGAACCAACGTTCGGCGCCATGCTAGAATAGGAAAAACGTGCACTCGGATTCGGCGGTACTACCGAATAAGGGATGCTTCTGAGTGGAGTATGAAACTCCGGAGCAGGAACAATTTGATCGCTTTGGACATGATATGGATTCATCGGCACATACGATGCCGATGGTTTAGGTGGAGGCGTATTATTTTTAGCAGCATTATGTTCCAAGAACACATTGTAAACTTTATCAGTTCCATCATTGACATCACTAGTAGAAAAAGGGTCTTTCGGAAAGAGCTCCAAACACATTAGTCCCGGTTCAGACACAAACCGGGACCAATGACAGCCTTTAGTCCCGGTTCGAGCTGCTAAGACTTGGGATGTCAATGATCCCGGTTCGAATGACAGTATTAGTCCCGGTTCGTGGCTAGAACCGGGACTAAAGGGGTGAGCACCTTTTAGTCCCGGTTCGGGGCACAAACCGGGACTAAAGGGTCTATCTTTAGTCCCGGTTTGAGACACCAATCGAGACTAAAGGGGCGAGCACTTTTAGTCCCGTTTCGGGGCACTATAGAACCTTTAGTCCCGGTTTGAGACACCAACCGGGACTAGTTTTTTTTTCCGAATTCAACCAGCTGTTTTGAATTTTTTTGGATTTCAGAATGAATTATGATTATGCCATATTAAATGAATTAATGTCAAAAAAATAATAGAACACATTTTATTTTATATTTATTTAATGTTATGATTACTTTGTCATTTTTGTATATTTAAATAATTATTTAGATTCAAATTATAAAAATGCGTGACTCACATGATCCATGGGTTAATATGATTAATAGCATACATTAGACATATGGTTACAAGTAGATTATAGGAAGGGAGATGGGAAGGAACTAGGATGTTAAGCGTGCTAGGGGTAGAGTAGTGTGAGGATGGGTGACTGACCGGTAAGTTTGACCAAAATTAGAATTTAACCAAAGACTAAGTGTGATTAAGAGGCCCGGTGTGAGAGATTAAGGAGTCCAACAATTCATAGATTCAAAAAAAATTGAATTTTTTTCTGAAAAATAAAATCATTTTTTGAATTAAAGAAATAGAAAAATCTTTTAGTCCCGGTTCGTGTTGCGAACCAGGACTAAAATTCTGACTCTTTAGTTAGTCCCGGTTCGTGTTACGAACCGGGACTAAAAGTCCGACTCTTTAGTCCCTGGTTTGTACCGGAACCGGGACTACTTTTAGTCCCGACTGTTTAGTCCCGGGTCCCAAACCGGGACTAAAGGCCCAAATGAACCGGAAAATAGGCCTTTTTTCTACTAGTGCATGACTCTGAATTTCAGCTATTTGCTCAGGAGTGAAAACGCTTTTACTTACAGAGGACTCAGCTGGTTTGCCGAGTATTGGCGGAAGCTTGATTTCCCCAAGCGGGGTGATTTTCCCCTGACGATCCTTGTTGAAGCTCGCAAGGTACGCCTCCATATCTTCCTCCTCTTGCCTTTTCAACCTCGCCTCATGCTCCTTTTGAAGTTGCTCCTGGCGCTGCTTCTTCAGCGCCTCAAAAGCTTGACGTTGATCCTCCGAAAGTTCATCAAAGCTAGGCTTGATGATATTTTCGGCGCTAACCTTAGCGGGCTGAGGAATTGACATGACGATCTTCCCCAGCAGAGTCGCCAAAAAGTGTGTTGACACACGAACATGTCACGTGTACCCCCGGCGTCGAGCGCGATACGCAGGACACGTCGCCGGAGGAGGCTCGCCGGAAGCGCGATACGCAAGACAATCCGGCGGGCGCTTTTGAAGACCCGAAACCCCACGTGGCCGGGAGAGACCCCGTCTGGACGCGCGGCGGTGATGGGCTGCCCTAGGTCGATTCACTCGCCCCTAGGACTTCGTAGATCGAAGCTCTCCAACACGAAGAACACTGGCGAACGAGAAACAGAAAACTAGGGTAGGAGATGAAAGGTTTGTAGATTGGTTTTTTGCGATTGTGTGTTGGATCAATCGGCCGACACCCTCGTATATAAGGGCGGCTGGACTTCCTGTGCAAGGAAAGGTTTGGATTCACGTCCAAAACCCTAATTGGGGCCCAATTCGGATGGACTAGTCCGAACTTTCCAAAACTGTTCGGTCTAAAACCTGACTGCACCTTGCGGGTCATTTTCGTGTCAGTAAACGACCTCTAATCAAAATCTCACAGAAGACAAAGTTGTTCATCTCGAAAAGACGAAGAACTTTCATGTTTTAAGATTTTCCATCCGAGTCCGTCTTGAGGGTCTTATATTGATCGTACCGAAATAAGTTGAATTGGTTTCGAATTGATCAGATTTCACAGAACGTGACTAGTACTTGTACTAGTTAGCTTCTGTTTCACGTCCTATTTTGACTGAAATCCAGAGCTTCACTAGTACTTGTACTAGTTAGCTTCTGTTTCTGCCACCAACATATGGTTTGCTGTATTTTGGCTCCACAAGTTGTATATGATCTCGGATCAAGATGGTCCAAAAACCAAAGTTGTTCGTCTCGATAATACGCACAACTTTCGTTCACATTATTTTTTCATTTGAGGTCATTTTGGTGGCACCTGTTTATAAGCCAAAATCAACCATCAACACCTCTTCTTGACAAAGATGACCGGGCAGCCCCAAGGTGAGCTACTCGGCCGGATGAATTCCTTTTCTACCATCTCATCAAGTTGCTGCTTTAATTCAGTTAGCTCTTCCATTGGCATACGGTAGGGCCTCTTGGAAATTGGGGCGGTTCCCGGAACCAACTCAATCACAAACTCCACGCTGCGATCAGGTGGCATGCCGAGCAATTCCTCCGAAAAAACATCGGGGAAATCACACACCACAGCGACTTCATGCATTTCAAGCGGTGCGGTTCCTTCGAGGAAGCATAAGCTGATCTCCGGTGAGAGAGGAGTGGCTGCGGAGGGAATTGGGACGAGGGTGACCAATAACTCACCAGCCCGACGGTTGGGTGGATCACGATGACATACTTGGCAGCACAGTCTAGGTTGGCCTGATATTTGACTAACCAATCCATCCCCAGAATTACATCTAGCCCATCTGACTTCAGTGCTATTAGCTGGAACGGGAAAGACCAATATCCTATGGCAATCTGGACTTCCGGAGCAACCGATTTTGTGTGCCAACTACAGCCTGGGGTCTTGACCACTAACGGGGAGTCCATGTTCACAAATGGAATTTGATGGTTATGTGCAAAAGCTATTGATATGAATGAATGCGATGCTCCAGAATCAAACAAGACTGAAGTAGGGTAATCATTGATTCGAAGCGTACCCATGAGAACTCCGGGGTCCTCCTCAACTCCTTCAGCTGAGACGTGGTTTAGGCGGCCACGGCTGACGGTGGTAGCCTTGGCGGCAGGGGTAGAGGGAGCCGGTGCTGGTGCTGAGGTAGCTGGTGCCTTCTGAGGGTACTCCCTGGAGTAGTGCCCCAGCTCGCCACAAGCGAAACAAGTGAGCCTCAGTGGTGGTGGAGGCAGCTGAGGGCGAAGGACACTCCCAGCCGCACCCAAGGTCGAGGTAGCTGGGCGAGGCGGAGGTGGCCTAAACCCTGAAGGCTTTGGCGCGAAGGGTGCCTTAGGCACAGCCCTGAAGGGCACAAATACCCGGCGCTTCTTGCCCTCAGAAAAAGAGGAGCTCTAGTTGTCGCTGGAAGCTGGCCTCTTGGAAGCCTCCAGTCCTTCCTACCCCGCTCCATAGTGAGAGCCTGGTTGTAGAGCTCTTGGTAGGAGGTGAACTTGAAGGGTAGGAGCTCGTATCGGAGACGAGGTGCGAGCCCCTTGCGGAAGAGGTATTGCTTGTCCTCATCATTCGTCACGTCCTACGGGGCGTAAAAGGAGAGGTGGTCGAACTCCCGCCCATAGTCTTGGACGTCCATGCGTCCCGGGGTCAAGTCCAGGAACTCACTCCTCTTGAGGTCCATGATGGGCTTGGGGATGTACGCCGCACAGAAAGCTGCGCGGAAATCCTCCCAAGTAAAGACATGGCCCGCGGCAAACATTGCCACGTGGCTCTCCCACCAGGAGCCGGCGGCTCCATTCAGTAGATAGGTGGCGAAATTGACATGTTCCGCCACCGGAACGTGAAGAGCGGCAAACTTGCGCTCTAGAGCCCGAAGCCAATCATCCGCATCAAGCGGCTCCTTAGCTTCAGAGAAGGTGGGAGGTTGGGAGCGCAAGAACTCCGTGAGAGTGTTGCAGTCCATGTTCCTCCTGGCCCCTTGCTGCACCAGCTGCTCGAGCAGACGCTCATTTCGCAGCAGGTTCTGCTCAATGGCCATCAGGACCTCCGCCATTGAGGATGGCGGCGGTGCATCAGGATTGCTTGATTCCCCACGACGGGTAGTAGCCATTCTGAAGAATTGGAACAATGACATAGTTAGTAAACACCTTTGACAGATAGGATAGATCATTTGGGGTGCTTCTAGATATAGATATTGAAGATGGCAAACAATATAACAGATTTAGGCAACCACGGTGACATCCCGTCATCGCGGCGATAGCAAATGGATACAAAGGACTCGAGTCGTAACTGGACGGTAAGAACCCAAACCCCGAGAACCTAAACATCGACACCAAGCATAAAACAAATAGAGGTAAGAATCAGAGTAGAGCGAGTTGGATGAGGAGTAAAAAGAATCCTAAGAAGGTTTTCACAACTCATTTTTAGGTTAAAAATAATTTTTCAACTAGACTCGACATCGACCAATAGAAAGGGTTTCCTACAGGCAGTCCTGCTCTGATACCAACTTGTAGCGCCCCGACCCCAGAACTATACAGTGAAGCGTTGTGCAACCGGTCATGCTACACAATCGAAGGTTACTGGGTTTACCAATCCCAGGCCAAAACTCATTGGCAGGTGTGCTCGGAATGGATCATCGGCACACAACACCTCGATCATGCCATAAGCTCAGACATCGCTATCACGTATAGTAGAGAGATCAAGACTTGTGGAACAACTGGCACATTGCAGACTCTACGACACAAAAACTCATATAGCAACTCATATATGAGAAAGATACAAATATTACACACAAAAGGATCACAGATCCAACAATTCATCAAGCGGAAGCGAGGTAGTGTTGTCTAACAACAAGATGCAAATATATGGCCTAAGGGGCCTACAGATAAAAGATCCCAGCTAGCTTGTTCCACGGTCCCAAGCTGCCACCTGGGAACCCCGGACTACTAGTCGACGTCCATGAAGAACCCACCTAGCTGCTCGGTGTCGTCCTCCTCTGAAATACAAATATAAAGGCAGCAAAGAGAGACTGAGTACGATGTACTCGCAAGTTTAGTGGGGCGATATAGGCCCAAAGATTAACGGAGGATCTAAAGATGTATATGTATTTATTTTTGCATAAAGCTAATTTTTATAAACAAGACATAAGTGACACATGGCACCGTCTACTTAGAATATTTTTCATAAAAGGGATAAGAGAGTAACATTTCATCTTCGGTTCTCGTCGAACCTACTTGTAGCCATAACCACTCATCTCCACCAAAGGCACTCCCTCGAATCACCCTCGAGGAAATGAACCTTTATCACAAGTTGATTATGCAACCTTTAGCTGCCATACCAATTAGGTTAATGTTCTCTATGAGCTAATCCGCCTTTCCCAAGAGTTTGTCCATAACCGCAGACACGGCTTTTCGAAAAGATTTACCCTGCAGGGGTGTACTATTTTACCCATTGGTACCGTCCGGCTCACCTGAGTGGCCCTCTTCCGGGGAAGGCCGGCGAGCGGGCGCGGTTAAACCTTTACCTCGCGTGAGACTATCCAAGAGTCATCTGTGGCCACATGGCAAGTTTACCCAGCCTATTTCATCCCCTGCCCGTCGCCACGTCCTAAACACAAATCCTCATCAACATCTTCTTTTCCACTCACACGCAAATGGAAAACCGAACTAGACGACCCTTGGATACGCCCGCACAAGTCATTCAGTTAGTAAGGCGCCCATACACCCACCAATGGCAGCAAGCTCGGTTCTTGGTTCTAGCTAAAAGCACTCTCTTCCTAGGCTGCAAGAATGAGGCAAAACACCATCCCCAATGGCAACTCATCCAAGCCTTTTAACAATTTAATTTATCCACTACAAGTAACCATCACGTCCGAACATTCCATCATCAACACCAATATGGAATTTAATCAATGGACATAACTAGAATTTGACTAAGCACGGCTAAGCATAGCTAAGCATGTCTAACCACAATTATAACTTGTATCCGTCCAACACATCAACTCTAGGGTTCATAGGTAGGGATACATGTGATTGGCTCGGGGAAAAACATGCATTCATAGGATACCCTAGTATTGATCAAAAACTGTCATTGGAATCGCATGCAATATTACGGTGGATAAAATAAGTTTATAAAACATTGGATGCTAGATGACAAGAAGGTTAGGTTATCTCTTGCCTTGCTACCGGGGCGTGTAGTACGTCTCGTCGGGGTAGATAGTGGAACCCTTGACTCCGGAATCTATCGATACCCAAAAGAAATACAACGAACAAATAAATCACACGAAGACGAGGTGCAATGCACAATCACATGATTCCATGACAAGTTTGTGCAAGATATCGACATTTAATTTGTTTAGCAAATTAAATGGAGTTCCAAATAATTAGGGCAATTATTTGGAAAACACCCCATATTTAACTTAATGTCCAATTGTTTATAAATGATTAAATTATTAGAGAAGTGGCTCAAATATTCATGAACATGACATGATTAAATAGGTTTTGTTCTCCCGATCAAATTGATACCTCATTTGTAATTTTCGGAGTATCGAAGAATAAATAGCGAATTAAATAATTAATTGGATTTAATTCTTTTAACCAATTTATGAAAAACATCAAATAAATATTTGTGATCATGATGTGACAAGTGCAGGGTTTCATAGCATTTGACATTTCGATTAATTATTTCATAAGTTATGAATTTCCCAAATTAGGTATCATTATGCCATTTTTAGGAATTCATAAATAACAGCAAGATTATAAATTCAAACTACAAATACAATTATTCTATCTTGTAGAGTTTAATTTTCTGAACAATTTGATATTTAATTTGTCGCATTTGGATAAAAACTCAAATAGTTATCAATATATTAAAATTGTTTCAAATTCAAAAAGGGAAAACAATTTTCCCTGGCAGGCCGGCCTCAAGCCGGCCTGGCCGGGCTGCAGGCCGGGTGGGTGCCCGAAGGTTCCGGCCTTTGGCCGGCCCAGACCGGCTGGCAGACCTGGAGGGTTCCAGAAGCGGCCGGCCCCGTGCCGGCCTCGACCGAGGGGTCAGGCCGGGCACTAGCCTGAACCGTCCGGCCTCAGGCCGGCTCGAGCAGCGGCCAGGCCGGGCTAGCAGGACACGGTGACACCGGCGATGACCGACGGTGACCGGCGGCAAGGAGGGAAAGAGGGGGTGCGGGAGAGGGCTAGCAAGCACGCTGGCCTCACCAGGGATCTTATGGAGGGGTCGGCATTGGAGGGGAAGGTTCGGAGACACCGGAATCGAGACCGGCGGGCGACGGCCGCGGTCGGGAAGTCGTGGATGCACGCGTCGGCTCCGGCGACCTCGGCCCGATTCCGCCGGTGGGGAGGGGGAGAAGGACCAGGCGGAGCTAGCTATGCCCTTCGATCCGTGCGGGGTAGTCCCAGATGACGGTGTCGAGCTCGAGGATGGCGACGGAAACGGGGGAGCTCGGGAGAGAGGGAGAGCGAGACAAGCGGGGCAGGTAAGTGGGGAACGGGGTGAGGAGCAGGAGGGGGTCCTCGTCCACCAGGGGGCACGGCCAGGAGGGACTGGGCGGGGGCATGGGCGCGGAGGAGGTGGCGGCATGGCGCCAGTGCCATGGCCGCCACTATGCGGGAAAAAGAAGAATTAGCAGAAACCCCCTCGCAACATTTGAATTAATTGCAAAAAGGTCCCCCAGCAGATTTTGGCGATTTAAAAGAGGCACCAGGAAAATTTTATAAAATCTGGAAAAATTCAGGTGGGCTCCCTATGTCCCGAGGAACCTCCACAAAAATTGTTGTCCCAAAATAAAAATTTTAGAACCAGATTTGTTCATAGGGTTACATTATTGTTATTTTTGACAAATTCGAAAATATATTTATTTGAAGCACTTATTTATGTACAAAAATAATGAAATTAATCATGGAGGCTCCTATTATGAAACAGAAGCTCCCCATGATTTTGGTTTGAAATTTTGGAAAGGTTTAGCTTGCTTTCAAAAACAGGATTTGAAGTGGACCAATTTTGGATCTTCAAATTCATTTCATATTTGACAAAAATTGGAAATTGAGAATTGGTTTCAAAAGTAAACTTGGAACTTCCTAAACCATTTGGAAATCCAAGAATGATTTGGTTTGCTAAGTTGAAAAATTCTTCATATTTTTCATTACTGGGCTGGGGCTTTTACAGGGGACGATTTCAACAACCCATGACCCCCGGTACACGATAATTGGGACATCGTCCAAACTCGTCGATTCGGTCATTTCTGGCCGTTTTCATGAGCCATAGGTCATTGTTTTTGCCTTCGAGGACGATTTCAACGACTCATGATCCCCGGTACATGGTAATTGGGACGTTGTTAGAACTCGTCGATTCGGTAATTTTTGGCTGTTTTATAGCCTATAGGTCACTGTTTTTTGCTCCGGGGACGATTTCAACAACCCATGACCCCCGGTACACGATAACTCGGACATCGTTAGAACTCGTTCATTCGCTCATTTATGGCTGTTTTCATGGGCTATAGGTCACTATTTTTGCCTTCGCGGACGATTTCAGCGACCCATGACCCCCGGCGCATGATAATTGGGACGTAGTCAGAACTCGTTGATTCGGTCATTTATGGCCATTTTCATGGGCTATAGGTCACTGTTTTTGGCTCCGGGGACGATTTTAGCAACCCATGACCCCCGGTACACGATAATTGGGACATCGTTCGAACTCGTCGATTCGGTCATTTCTGGCCGTTTTCATGAGCCGTAGATCACTGTTTTTGCCTTCGAGGACGATTTCAACGATTGATGAGCCCCGATACACGGTAATTGGGACGTCGTTAGAACTCGTTGATTCGGTCATTTTTGGCCGTTTTGATGGCCTATAGGTCACTGTTTTTGCCGTCGGGGACAATTTAAACAACCCATGACCCCCGGTATACGATAATTGGGACATCATTTGAACTCATCGATTCGGTCATTTCTAGCCGTTTTCATGGGCCATAGGTCACTGTTTTTTCCTTCAAGGACGATTTCAACGACTGATGACCCCCGGTACATGGCCATTGGGACGTCGCTAGAACTCGTCGATTCGGTCATTTTTGGCCATTTTCAAGGCCTATAGGTCATTGTTTTTGGCTCCGGGGACGATTTCAACAACCCATGACCCCCGGTACACAATAATTGGGACATCTTTAGAACTCGTTGATTCGGTCATTTATGGCCGATTTCATGGGCTATAGGTCACTGTTTTTACCTTTGGGGACAATTCTAACGACTCATGACCCCCGGTACACGGTAATTGGACGTCATCAAAACTCGTCGATTCGGTCATTTCTTGCTGTTTTCATGTGCTATAGGTCATTGTTTTTGTCTTCGGGGACGATTTCAACGACTCTTGACCCCCAGTACACGGTAATTGGGACGTCATTAGAACTCATTGATTCGGTCATTTCGGGCCATTTTCATGGGCTATAGGCCAATATTTTTCCTTAGGGGACGATTTCAACGACTCACCCGATACACGGTAATTGGGACGTCGTCAGAACTCGTCGATTTGGTCATTTCTGGCCAATTTCTTGGGCTATAGGTCACTGTTGTTGCCTTCGGGGACGATTTCTACAACCCATGACCCTCGGTACATGATAATTGGGACGTCGTCAGAAGTCGTTGATTCGCTCATTTATGGCCGTTTTCATGGGCAATAGGTCATTGTTTTTGGCTCTGGGGACGATTTCAACGACTCATGACCCCCGGTACACGGTAATTGGGACGTCGTTAGAACTCGTCGATTCGGTCATTTCTGGCTGTTTCATGGGCTATAGGTCACTGTTTTTGCCTTCGGGGATGATTTCAATGACTCATGACCCCCGGTATACGGTAATTGGGACGTCGTTAGAACTCATCGATTCGGTCATTTTTTGGCCGTTTTCATGGCTCACTGTTTTCAATGACTCACTGTTTTTGCCTACTTTGAATATGAATCAACCGAAGAGGGAACACGAATGCGTAAATTGCTTGAAGCTCTTCACAAAATAGCTATTCAGTTTTGTGAATTAGTATAACTTGTTGCAATAGAAGAGTTGTTAAACATTCCCACTATCAATGTAAGCATAACAGTGATCCTATAATTGCTTGTTATCGTGAAGATGAATTTTCTTGCCCTGATATAGAACAAGTTGAGAAATATATTGCTTATGTTGGAGCCCATGAGATAGACTCTCTTATTAATTTATTTCTTGAAACTAGTCATGTAGCTCGTGTAATGAAAGGACAAATTTCTAATATTCTCCAACTTTGCAAAAAAGAATTTAGTGATAATGTTTATGTTAAGGAAAGAATTCTTGCCGCCCAAGAAAGTACTGATGTTTTGCAGGAAGAAGATGATAATAACATAAGCTTGGAAGAAGAAGAATGTGAAGAGGAGGATAAAAACCTAAGCTTGGGGATGCCAGTGCAACCCCAAGAAGATGATGAAAATGATGAACAACTAGAGAATTAAGAGAGGGAACTTCCACCTTCACCACCTATGGATGAGGGTAACACTCAAGACTTTATTGATGATAAACTTTGCTTTTATGATTCTGATGATGAGGAGGACTATCAACCTATACCTAATGATAACATTATTGATAATAATTTTGATGATGAGGAGGAGTATGGTTTAGACATGTTTTATGATAGTACTCTAGATGACGGTCCTATTTTGCTTGATAATCCTCCATGTTTAGAACTTGTTACTAAATTATGTGGGGATAAAAATGATATACTTGCTGCTTGTGACAACACTCTCACTTATGAGAGTCCTACTTTATTTTTGAATTATCCTATTCACACCATGGAGGAGAAGCTTTTATATGTTGAAAAGTACATATGTGGGCTGAAATTATCTTGCACTAATAACCATTACACCCACAACAATAATGTTTATGATGTTTCTTGCAATTATTTTGAGAGAGGAAAACATGCTAATATCTTACATGATAGTTTTAATAATCCTTTATATGTTCCTAAGTTTGCAAAGTTGCACCAATCTAATAGTTGTTTTATCAAATTTGGTTCCACTAATTGTAACTATTATGAGAGGGGAAAACATGGTTCTAAACATTTCAATATTATTACGTTTCCTCTCTTTAAGTTCAAAGTCTTGAATTGCTCTCATTTTATCTTCCTATGATACCTGCTTTGTGTTTCAATGATTTATTTTCTTACAAGATCACAATGCATAGGAAGTGGGTTAGACTTAAATGTGTTTCATACATTTCTTTTGATGCTCTCTTTTGCATTCCAATTCTTATTCCCATGTGAGCATCATTAAAACTATCATGCCTAGCTATATGGCTATAAAGAAAGCGCTTTACGGGAGGCAACCCAGTTGTTTTTATTTTTTATTTTCTTTGTGTCGTCTTGCTGTAACAAGAGATTTAGTTTTTAGTTTTGTTTCTGGAATTTTTAATAATGTGCCAAGTTTTACCCATTTTGGATTGAAAAAGTTGCTTATTGTATTCGGAGATTTTATTCCAGCATGAATCTGTGCATGGTATGATTTTTCATTCCTATTCTGTAACTCCGAATGAGCTGATATTTTAACTGTAGTTTTAACTTTTCATCTTCTGTAATTATGATTGTTTTCAGAATTTTTCAACATATTTAAGTAGGTTAGAAAAATGCGTTATGCTGCTGCTGTTTTTCTGGACAGATTCTGTCCCTTTTTTTTATGCATTATTTGAACTTTTAACTTGAATCTTTTTTATCCAATTGAGTTTATAAGTAGACATACAACATTATACACTTTTTGGACATTCATATGAATTTTTTTTTAAGGATTTTATGCAGCAAGCAATTCATTTGTCTATCACTACTAATGTCACCCCATAGAAAAGAAATGGGAGAAACGGTGTTTTGAAGTCTTTTCACAGGGATTAGAGGAGATGCACCAAGAGCTATCCAAGGATGGTGAAGACCATAAGCTTGGGGATGTGAAGAAAACCCCACTGGACCAATACACTCTCGGTTTGCACACGTCTAACTTCTGTTTTTCGATCAATGCACTTTATCGCATAAACTTGGAGCGTCTTTTATTTGCTTTTTATTTCGGTTTTATTTTTGTTTGTCTTGAGACCACCACTATCATTTTATATGAGAGAGCTACTGGAAATTTGGGTTGAATTAAGTTGGTATTAGTGAGTATTATATGCTATTAAAAATATTGGGAAAGAGATGTTTGAGTTGATTCAAAATGATACATATAGTTGCATGAATCATGTGCTTTTAGTGAGTATTAATTTACAAGTGTTTTATCAAGAGCAATCTTTTATTCATGTTTTGATGCTGAATGCTACTTTACTTTGTTTAACATGGATTGGTTAGTTCTATGGACACTTATGCATGCATTTAGACAGTCAACTTTCTCCCTCTTGCTAGCCCAAAAATTCCATCAAGCAAAAACTTGTTGTCGAACACCTTCAACGAAAGTTTTTCCAGTGAGTCCACCATATCTACCTATTAGTTTTATGCTATTCCGAGTATGTTTATCATGTTATTTTGTATTATCTATACCTCTTAATTAAATTTCTTATTTTATTGATTGTCATGGGAAAAGTTGGTTAAAAAGCTCTCACGAACTTGATGCACACTTTACTTTTATTGCACTTAATAAACATGAACCATTGTGATTAAAATTATGAAGTTGTGGGATTGACAAAAGTCTTGGTTGGGAGTTAGCTCATATGTGCTGTCACATGGCAAGCTTTCAACATGCTCTTAATTGTATATTTAGTTGATATCATGTACTTTTGTCTATGGATGCTTAACATTGAGCGAAATAAGTGTGGAAACTTGGTAAGTTTGAGGAGTAAGTATAAATGGCTAGAGAGACGCCTAGGCCGCTAATCTAAGCCATGCAACATTCATGGTGGAAATTTACTTACATGCTATGGTGAACCTTCAGTGATGCACCTCACAATAAAAAAGCTATACCAATAGTAAATAAAAGGGGTGTTGAGATTGTTCATTTTGATTGTTTGTCTGGTCATTTTGACATGGGCTTGTTCCATGTCCTGAGACAAGAGGTACCCCAGTTGACGCTCTTGATGACGCTTTTATTACTTGTAATGACTTTAAAACTTGAATTTTCTTTGTGACCCGAGTTCAGTAGCCAGTTGGTGTAGGTACTCGTATTCACGGGGCATGAGGCATTCAACCCATATTTTGTCAAGCACATTACTCAAACTTGCATTCACTTTAAACTTTAACCATTCAATATGCTATGATAGGGGTAATGAGAGCTTGACACCAATGAATACCACATTGCAATCATTAACTTAAGTAGAAGCATTTGGAAGTTAGATGAAACTTATTCATGTTTTACCTCTACTCATTTATATATCTTTCCAAAGTGTCCATCTTTTATATTCAGATTTCATAAGAGTACTCTATGACCATTATAGGATGTTTTTACTTTTCATTATGCATACATTTGGTCCATAGTACTTTCTTCTATGTTACACTTTGTGAATTATCATTGAACATCCTTGCATTGAGTAATTGATATCACTTCATAATCTATCTTGCATATCTCTTGTGCTTATTAAAATACTGATCATGGCTTAAACTTCTATGCTCTAAATGAAGCAAATGTGTTTGTCAAAGTTTCTTTTATCGCATCCAGTTTGTCAACTGAATTGCTTGAGGACAAGCAATAAGCTAAGCTTGGGGGACCTGATACGTCGCAAACGTATCTACTTTTCCAAACACTTTGCTATTGTTTTGCCTCTGATTATTAATGAATTTGTTTGGAACTAACCTGAACCGACACTGTTTTCAACAGAATTGCATTTGGTGTCTTTCTTTTGTGCAGGGTTCAGAAGTTCGCGGAAAAGTCCAGAAAAACGAAAAGAGCCACAGAGCCAGAAGACCGCGAGGGGGGGCCACCCCAGGAGCAGGGGCGGGTCCCACCCGCGGGTGGGGTCCAGGCCGCGGCAGGAGGCCGCCCCTGCCCCTGGGGCCTCGCCTATCGGCCCCCTTTCGCTTATAAGCACCCTTTCGACCTAAAAACGCGAGCCCTGAACACTTTTTCCAGAAACCTTACGGAGCTCCGCCGCCATCACGAACCCTAAATTCGGGGTCCAGGATCGCTGTTCCGGCACCCTGCCGGAGTGGAGATCGCCGCCATCGTCACCGCCAACACCTCTCCATCAACCATCCATGTCGTCTCCCTCCATGTGTGAGTAGTTCCCTACTGTAGGCAAGGGGATGGAAGGGATTGAATAAGATTGCTCATGTAATTCAATGCCAAATTGTTAGGGCACGATGCCTAGTATCCTCTATTTACAATCATTACTTTTACCGTTATCATTGTTGTCTTTATTTTACTACTGCTGTTACTATTCTACAGCTGCCATCAAATCACTTTTACTACTGATAAATTGCTTCAAGAAAAATCCTTTTCAGGTGTGGTTGAATTGACAACTCAACTTCTAAGGCCTATAAATATTCTTTGGCTCCCCTTGTGTCGAATCAATAAATTAGGGTCAAACTACCTGCGAAAACTGTTGCGATCCCCTACACTTGTGGGTCATCATGAAGCTGTGAGCTTGACAAGATTCTTGGTTGGGGGTTAGCCCATATGTGCTGTCACATGGCAAGCTTTCAACATGCTCCTAATTCTATTTAGTTGATATCATGTACTTTTGTTTATGGATACCTATCATAGTGCCAAATAAATGTGGAAACTAAGTAAGTTTAAGTAGTTTGTATAAATGGCTAGAGAGACACCTGGGCCGCTAATCTAAGCCATGCATCATTCATGGTGGAAATTTAGTTACATGCTATTGTGAACCTTCAGTAATGCACCTCATAATAAAAAGCTATACCAATAGAGAATAAAAAGGGTGTTGAGATTGTTCATTTTGTTTGTTTGTCTTGTCATTTTGACATGGGCTTATTCCATGTCCTGGGACAAGAGGTACCCTAGTTGACCCTCTTGATGATGCTATTTTTACAATGACTTTAATTTGAACTTGCTTGGTAGCCCAAGTTGAGTAACACCGTAGTGTACGTACTCGTATTCACGGGGCATGAAGCTTTCAACCCATACTTTGTCAAGCATACTACTCATATTTGCTTTCACTTTAAACTTTAACCATTCAAGATGTTATGATAGGGGTAATGAGAGCTTGACACCAATGAATATCACATTGCAAACATTAACTTAAGTAGAAGCATTTGTAAGTTAGATGAAACTTATTCATGTTTTACCTCTACTCATTTATATATCTTTCCAAAGTGTCCACCTTTTATATTCAGATTTACAAGAGTACTCTATGACCATTATAGGATGTTTTTACTTTTCATTATGCATACATTTGGTCCATAGTACTTTCTTCTATGTTACACTTTGTGAATTATCATTGAACATCCTTTCATTGAATATTTGATATCACTTTATAATCCATCTTGTATATTGCTACTCCTTTGAAGAATGAATCATTTGACTCTATGTAGCAATAGCAATCATCTTTGATATCCATTGATAGGATTAAAATGCAAAGTCCATGTTTAGTTTTAACACCTTCATACTCAAGGACGAGTATAGGTTAAGCTTGGGGATGTTGATGCATGTGAAATGCATACATGAACTTTGCATTATATTACTTATACTTCAATCATATTTGCATCATATAAGGGTTATATCACTGTTTTATATTGATTTTGAGAATATTTCACAATTTCCCCATTTTTTCTGGAATTAACCCTGCACTGTCAGAAACCCTATTTTTCAATGTTTTTACCTTTCAAGGACCCAAACGACATCCAAATGATGACTCGAGGGCCAAAAGAGGTGGGCCCACGCGACCAGATTCCTTGGCCGCGTGGGACCCCTCATCTTGAGCCTCGTGGCTCCGATGCCATCCGTTCTCATCTCCGTGGCTTCGTCTTGACCTAAACCCGACTATAAAAATAGTCCCCCGAGGAGTTTTGCAGGGAGGCGGTGGAGAAACACAAAACCAAGAAACAGGAGACAGAAGGCTGCCGCCGGAGAAGATCGAAGGGGGGAAATGCCGCCAGAATCACCTCCGGAAGGCTCCTCCATCCCCCCTCCGGAGTCTCCATCAACACCACCGTCAAGACCAGCACCATCTCCATCGCCATCTTCGTGATCCACTTCACCCCCCTCATAGTTTGAGATAGTTCGAACACTAGCTATTGTCTAAGTACTATTCTACATGTTTGTGAATTGCTACTTGTCATTGTTTTGTGGGGAGATTATATTTTTAGATTATGTTGTATCACTTATACCATTGAATCATATCATGTCTTCGCATCGTGAGTAGTTCTCTCATGTTCCTGGGGGCATAGGATGGATTGGCAATAATTTTCACTTAACTTGTGTTGAGTATTTGGTCAAGTTTTTATCTTTTATGATTGTCTTGATGTATAATCTATGAAGTGCACCATATATTGAGTAATGCATGAAGGTGCAATCACACTAGTGTGATAGAATGGGTAGGACCTAGGAGGACACGTAAACCTTGGTCTAATACATGAAGTTACATTAGTAGGGGATTTATATCGGGGACCTTAGAGTGTAATGCTATGGTGGGACTTTATGTCTTAATAATTCTTGTGCAGTCATTTACTTGGCCACATGATCCATCATAAGGGGTTCAGTTTATTTATTTAACTACACCTAATTATGGCTCCGTCCAAAGAATATTAAAACTTGACAAAATGTTTACCTTGATTTTCTAGAAATATTTATGCCATGAAATCCATGTAGGTTTTCCACCTATGAGAAACACACCACTCAAGTGTGTCCTCTTGCTGCATAGAGGATTGGGCTTTCTATCTTTGAGAGCTTTCACTTGTCATATTTTATTTTCAGCTTTTTACTTTATTGCAAACTCTACACCAAAAAGCCAAACACACTTGCATCATTTAATCATTTTAGTTTGTCTAGTGCATAGATAATAAGAGAAGTGACACACTTATTTGAGAGGATAAATACTTATACCTTCTACTCCTCATGGGATCGATACTAATACTTACACATCGAAGATTTCAATGATCCCCTATACTTGTGGGTATCAGCGCATTTTGCAAAAAACCCATTTTCATTCACACCAATTCAACCCGAAGGCCAAACGACAATAAGGATACAAGTTATTCGTCATCTCAAGAGCTGCAAAAGGACCTAATTTTTACAAGAAAAGGTTGGCTCCTATGTGAGCAAGGAACACCACCGCCCAACGGAAGGCGCTACTTTCAGAAGTACGTCGACAAGGCTGCTAATCGGTGAATGATGCGTTGGGTGGTGCCCCAAGCGAAGGCGTGGATGTAGCAAGCAGCAGTTTTCCCTCGTTAACGAACCGAGGTTTATCGAACTAGTAGGACCTTGAAATCAACAACAAAGTGAATGTTGAAGATCTCTGGCGTTTAATCTTCAACAGACGTGGACCTACACACACTCAACCAAAATACTTTGCCCCCAACGGCGGAAAGGTTGTCAATCTTTCCGGTCTCACAGAAAACAAAGCGGTTAATTGTATAGTGAAATAGATGAAAATATGAAAATGGACCATTGGAGTAATGATGATGAAAAGTGATGAATAAAGGTTGCAATCAATGTAAAAAGATGGACCGGGGGACATGATTTCACTATTGGAGTCTCTCAAGTAAATAAAACACTCATATGACAGGTAAACAAATTACAGCTGGGCAATTGACAACATTATAACACAAACTTAATCTAGCTATGACAAACAGAACATGATAATATTTATGTAGGCATCACGACAATGAACAAAGACCGTTGAGTCCAACTGCATCTTTGTCTAAAAAGTCCACTGTGGGATCGCTCTCCAGCCTGTCACCCATCGGCATTAAGTTGCAAGCAACAGACATTTGCATTGAGTAAAGAGCATGAAGTAAGCAATATTAAATATCAAAATAGACTTTAACACCGCTGTTTTACCCTTAGTAGCAATAGCACACCCTCGCCCTTTGACGTTTCTGTCACTTGTGCCCAAGAACAAAAGGGGGCATGAACCCGCTATCTAGCGTAAATACTCTCTCTTGGAGATACACACAATCACTTGGCCAAAGTAACTACGCACATCGGAGAGCATGCAAGAACATAAATCAACAAATAATAATCAAGCACAATCTGATCATAACTTCATAATCCATCGGATCCCAGCAAACACATAGCATTATAATAATCGATCTTGATCATGTTAGGCAGCTCACAAGATCATAAGATATGAAGCACAAGGGAGAGAGACTACCATCTAGATACTGCCATGGACCCAAGGTCCAAGGTGGGACTACTCACAAATCATCCCGGAGGAAGGCATGGCAATGAAGAGCCCTCCGGGATCGATCTCCCCTCCGGCAGGGTGCCGGGATCACCTTCAGAATCACCCCCGAACTAGGGTTTGAGCTGACGGCACGTCGGAGTGACTTCTCTGGAAAATAATGGCTGCCTTGACGTTTTTAGTTTTAATGTGATTTTATAGGCGTCGGAAGGGGCCGAGGAGGTGGCCCACGGGCAGGGGTGGGTCCCACCCACGGGTTGCCCTAGGGCCGTGGTAGGGGCCGCCCCTGGCCTGTGGGGCCCCTCCGAGGCTGCCCTTTGGACTCCGTCTTCATCTTGGCGTAAAAATATTTCCCGTAAATTTTCGTCCAGTTCCGAGAATATTTCCAGAAGTAAATTTTCTGAAATACAAAAACAGCAAAAATAGGAAACTGGCACTAAGCATGTTGTCAATAGGTTAGTCCGACAAAATGAATAAAAATGATGTAATATGATAGTAGAAACATGTGACAACATCACAAAACTAGAATGGATCAATCAAAAATTATAGATACGTTTGACACGTATCAGCATCCCCAAGCTTAACTCCTACTCTTCCTCGAGTAGCTAAGTGATAACAAAATAATTTTTGATGAGACATGCAACCAACACAATCGTGATCAAGATAGTAATGTAAAGCATAGGAATGAAGTGATACAAAACCAATTGTCCATAGTTGATAGCAAGAAAGCAATGAATAACCAAGTTGAATCATTAAAGCAAAACTTTTCATAAATAGTATGTTAAAGACATGAAAGCTATATGATCCACATATTTGATTAATTCTCAAAGGTAATACTTCCATGACAAAAGTGTCTGAGAATCAAAACAAAGAAGATGTAAGTTTTAGCAAAAATCTTCAACTTCCAACGGTAAAGTCAATATAAAGATTCATGTTTAATCTGACGATGCAATATGATCAATGATACTCAGGGTCAATGTTAGATGTTTGCTTTGGTGGAGATAGAAGGAAAAAGAAAACTGACTCAACATTAAAAGTAAAAGAAAGGCCCTTCGCAAAGGGAAGCAGGGATTAGTCATGTGCTAGCGCTTTTTTTTAAACAGAAGTAAAACAATTTTGAGAGATGCATACTTTCGTCAACGATTTCACAACAGAGAAGCTATCTAGTCCCCCATAACAAGCAAGGCTTTTAGACTTGTGAGAGAAGCTAGTTTTTAGAGGAACGAGTACGTTCCTCTTTCTCCTTGGTTTCACCACTATCCAATGTTTAGAGCTGATTTCTCAGATTTTCATTGCGCGGAGGAGAATGGTGAGTTATATTTATATTTTGCTTAAACTGCTCTCGGGTTGATTCAAGTGAAGACGTAAACCGTCGACACCGGGTGAAAGGGAGGAAATGACCTTGCTCGTCACAAGTTATATCTAGCTCTCTACAGCTTCCTCATTAGTTTAAAAACAGAGGCACAAAAAGGAGTATTTTGAATATTTTAAAGGTAGCACATGACAAATTTACTTGGAATGGCAAGAAATACCATGCATAGGTAGATATGGTGGACTCAGCTGGCAAGATAGTTTAGCTTTGGGATTTGGATGCACGAGTGAACTCTACACTCAGTACGAATTTTTGGGCTTAGCAAAAAAGGGTATTTGAAGCAAACATCTAACATTAAGCGGTAACAGAGTAACATAAGACATTAGCCAATCATAACCACAAAAGCTCCACACCTTCTCCCTTGTTGACCAAACAATTCTTTTGATGGAAAGATTAGCTTTATGAATTAACAACTACAAAACACCACACTGTTTCAAACTTTTAAACGTATTTCTTTACTAATCAATTCCACTCAAATAACCAGCAAGTTTAAGCATTCACCTCAATATCTCAAAACAAATGAGAAGTATCAAGTATCCACACAATAATCTACAAGACTATGCAGGCTTTCATTTCATTCCAATATCACATGAATAGCATTTTGTCACTTTGACAATTCAACCAATTTATCAATAACAACTCTCCAACAAGTATAAGTGAAGAACAAGAGAATTTAACATCAACTACTAGCAGCCCTAAACAAGATAAAAGCTAAAAGCGAGAGCATACTAGCAAACAAACAGTAGCTAAGAATACTCAACAAGATATAAGCGAAGCAAAGATATAAGTGTCTCTCTCCCACACAAATAAAGCTAGGATCCAACAAGGATATGACCAGCAAACAAACAAACAAAACTGAAATTAAAAAGACGCTCCAAGCATAGCACATAATATGTAAAGTGATAAAAACGTAGTTTAACGAAGACGACCTCATGATAGTCGATAAAGAAGAGGGGATGCCTTGGGCATCCCCAAGCTTTGATGCTTGATGATTCTTGATATTCAGAGGGTGTGCCATAGGGGCATCCCCAAGCTTGAGCTCTGATCCATCTTCAATTTCTTCATTATCCTCTCCTTTAGAACTTAAAAACTCCCTTCGCACAAAACTTCTCATAAACTGATTAGAGGGTTAGTGCTCATAAATTAAAATGCATATGTGTTCAACTCAAGACAAATTGCAAACAACTTTATTGGGCATTAGCTACTGTTCACTAAGCCTCAATGTGGCACTCCTCCCCAAGAGTATTACATAGGACAAGAAGCATTACACTCAATGTCCATAACAATAAAATCAACGGGAACATAGTTAGCATTAACAACAATAAAGACATTGTAATGTCCCGGGGTTTTCCCCAAATTATATTTTTGTTTGTTTTTCATTTTACATCATCATGATATCAGCATCATGCGCTTCGCATATTTTTGGCAACAAAAACTATTTTTTATTAGACCCTATTTTATTTTTCTAAAATTGTCGCAAAAGTTTTTCCGAGACGTTCGTCTCCATTTTCTAAAATTAATTGCCAAATTAATTTGCAAAAGAAAAATAATTTTGATACGCGAGAGAGTAGCCTAGTCCTGGCCCAAGCCCACCTAACCTCCAAGCCCTAGGGTTTCCCCCTGGCTTTTTCCATACCCACCCCCTGCCTCTTGCAGCCACCCTCCTCCGTTTCCTGTTTTTCGCAAACAGATCCTTCCACCTTGCACTCGGGTCCTTTTTTTTGCAATTAGGTCCTTGACCCTATCTTTCCTCTCTCTTCTTATCTCTTTATTCCTCCACCCGAGCATCCTCTCTCTCCTCTCTCCCCGGACCTGACCCACACCTCCTCGTCGCCCTTGCTCGACCCCTCTGTTCCCCTGCTCCCCTCCACCTTGCTCCTCCTCCACCTGCACGCGAGCCCATCGATCCCCAAGCTCCTCTGCGCCGACGTCCTCTCTTCCCCCCGGCGCAGCTCCTCCGCGCCCTTGGCCGCCCTATCCCCGAGCTCGCTGGCCTGTCCCTGCCGTCCCACGCACACATCCTCGCCTTCCGCGTCCGTCCCCGCCTCCGCCTCCCTGCTACCGCACCTTCCCGAGCCCGCGGCCAGCTCCCCTGCCGGCCTCTGCCCCCAGCCAGCTCCGGTCGGCCCCCTCCTTGCTCCTCCCGGCCATGCCCCCCCTCTCTCCGGCCGGCCAACTCCTCCCGTTGTTGTCCTCCTCGCCCTCCTCCCGAGCCGGCCGCCACCCGCCCCCAAGCTCCTGCTCTGTTCTCTCCATCCTCCACCACGTGACCTCCTCCTGTGCGTGCCCTGTCCATGGTCTCTGTGCTGCTGTCGTGCTCTTCCCCGACGACCGGTGTGTCCCCGTGCCGCGCCCGCTATCGTGCCCGTGTTGCTGCTGCTCCCGGTTGCCTCCATGGAGGTTCCCGTTCCCCGACGTTCCCGGTGCGGTTCCTGATGGCCGCTTCCCGTTCCCGGCATTTCCCGTTTCCCCGATGGTCATTCCCACCGTGTCTCCGTTTCCGTCCCCTTCGTGGATTTTCCCTGACGCTTTCCCCGTCGTGAAGTGGTTCCCCGATGCCTCCGTGAAGCCGATCCTGATGCCAAGTTCCCATTTCCGATCCTGTCGTGAAGCCGGCAATCCGACCGTGTGGATTTGACAAGGACTACTTCCACGACGACCGTGAAATGTGCAACGACAAGATCTTCCCCGACGATCGAGCATGACGACCGAGTACCCCGACTCCGTGAATCCGAGTTCTCCGACCCAATGACCGAAGATGGATACGACAAGTTCTACCCCGGCCGGAACCCGCCAAGTTCTCCGTGTCCGAGTTGTGTCGGCCGCCTTCGTGCGCGTCCGTGAACACCGACCCCCGATCACCATGGACCCCGTTGACCCCGATGCTCGGAACGCCAAGGTCCGCCATGACGACGACCCTACTTCGACTACTTCCACGACGTCGACTACCTTGACTACATCGACTCCGGACGAACGACTACTTCGACTACATCGACTACTTTCTCCCCGAACCCGAAGATCCCTCGATCCGATATGTGACCCCAACCCTAACCCTACGCCATATATATATGCGTATCATATAAAATCATGCATCATTAAATAACATCGCACCTTTATCCATTTAGTCGAATTAATCCAACTTTAATTATGGGGTTTGTCCGGTGCACCTAGATTGTGCACCGATCCCATTTAAAATGATTTGCCCTGTGTTAGGGAATAAAATTGGACAACCTTTAATTTGTCATGCATCATGTCATCAACATGCCGATAATTTTGCGGTAGTAGTAAAATGCATCTTTTGTGCTTCCAGTTCGTTGCTTCTTCGGGAATAGGACGATGAGTCGATGTGAGCAACGACTTTTCTGCTACCTCTACCGGATTGCAGGCAAGTGATACTCCCTTGCTATCTTTGCTTGTTTTTTGTCCCTTACTTGTCCTATCTTTTGTTCCTTGCTAGCCTTATGTCACGATGCTTGTGTCCCGATCATATTTGCATGTTTACCTGGTAGCCATGATATAGCCACACCCCACCTCCTATTAACCTGTTGTTTGTTTACCTTGTTAGCCTTGCGAGTCGTAGTGCATGCTTAGGTGCTTTGCTTGAGTCATGTTATCTCTTTATCTAGTCTTGTTGGTAATATGATAGCTAGGCTCAACTAAAATGTTAATCTTTATTTTCTGTTGCGATGGAAATAACTTAATAAAGATAAGTCACCGGCGGAAGGCCAATCGTGGTGTTTTGTTCTGCTAGTGTCGCCTAGGACCCAAGTTCTTTTCCGCTGATCCAAGACTGAGCGCACTAACCACATGTGGGAGTTCTATGGGCCTCCCCGCAATCTATTACCGGATCCTCAAACTTGTCCAGGATGCCACAAGTAGTTCGGGTGTTTCAGTAGGTCTTGTGGTACGTTCGTTTATCGAGTGTGGAAGGAGAGCAATCATATGAGTGTTCCTCCCGAAGCCGTCCTCGCATGGGTTAGGCCCACCTCGAAGCTTCGGCCGGACTCTCAAGGTGGATCAGACCTAACTAGGTGGCTCCCTGGACTTGTTTGTAGAGAAGGGAAGTATTGCGTCGAACGCTCCACCGGTACACCTCTAAGCGAGTGTTTCAATGCGTGTGGGTTCATTGGTGCATCCCTGCAGGGTGAAATCTTTTCGAAAAGCCGTGTCCGCGGTTATGGACGACTTGGTGAAATGCGCTGGCTAAAATGATCGTAGACAACTTGCACCTAATGATTAAAACTTGACTAGTAAGATAGATTACTTGAATAATAGCTCATAAAACTTGTCCACCGTGTGAGTTGCCCTGAGTGCTTCCTCGTGGGCGGTTGATCGAGGGAGTAATACTTGGGCGGGTTTTTGATGTGGTGAGTAGTATAGTTGGTTTCTTATGTGCTCTCTTACCTTCTCTCTATTAGACGAAAGTTGTAGCGAGTCTCAATAATTTGTTAGTGCTGCTTGCCGCCGCCTCAATCGCTAACCCTCTTCTCCGGAATTCCAGCTTTGATATCTTGTGAGTATTACTTGCAAGTACTGTTTATAGTATTGACCCCTTCGGGGCTGCTATTCCAATGCAGCCGACAGGTTTGAAGTCTGACGACATTAGCTTGGGAATCCCTCCGGCTTGGCCTGGGCAAGGATATGGTGCCTTCGTTTATCTTCAGGACTCTTAGTCCACATTTGTATCTTGTCCATAGTCGGATACTATTCGCTTCCGTTGTTATTTGGATCTTTGTATTGTATCCTGGACTCGGTGAGTCATTGCTTGTATATATGTTGTTTTGTGGGTTCCATCCATAACTGTTGTAATGTTATCACAATTCCACCCGCATAACGTGTGTGTTGCGACGTGCACATTATGCCTGGTGGGCGTCTAGGATCGTTAGTATGCGGATTTGGCGGTAGCGCTCAAGTCTGCATAGTACCGATCTTGGGGCGTTACAGACATCATCAACTCTAACCAAAGGTTTCTTTTTAGAAGAATCAGCAAGATGAACATTTAAATTGCATTCTTCCAAAGGATTTAAATTAAGCATTTCATAGAAACTTTTAGGCATAACAGAGATACTAGCACCAAGATCACACAAAGCATTGCAATCAAAGTCATTTATTTTCATATTAATAGTGGGTTCCCATCCATCTTCTAATTTTCTAGGAATAGAAGTTTCTATCTTAAGATTTTCTTCCCTAGCCTTGATTAGAGCATCGATAATATGTTTGGTGAACGCAATATTTAATTTACTAGCATCCGGTGACTTAGCAAGTTTTTGGAGGAACTTTATGACTTCAGTAAGATTGAAATTATCAAAATCAATTTCATCATCTTTAAATAGGCTAGGAGGTTCCTCATTAGTAGTTTTGATGGTATAAACTTTAACAGTTTTCCTATTCATTTCAGCAATTCTTGCTTCTTCTTTCTCTCTAGCCCACCTAGCTTTCAAGTGAGCCATCATCCTTTCATTTTCATTAATTTGAATTGAAATAGCATTTAAAGATTCAGTAGGCTTGTCTTGAAGAGGAGTGGTTCTAATTTTTAAAATTTCAACATCATGAGCAAGATCTTCCACTTTAGAGACAAGTCTGTCAAGTTTCTCTTCAACAGTTTTGTTGAAAGCTTTTTGCGAAGTGATAAATTCCTTTAAAACATTTTCAAGATCAGAGGACACATTCTTATTAGGATTATAAGAATTACCATATGAGTTGCCATTATTGGGAGGATAAGGCTTATAGTTGTTACTACAAAAATTATTTCGATAAGCATTATTGTTGAAGTTATTTCTATTGAGAAAATTAACAACAACTTGATCCTTTTCTTGGGCAATTAATGAAGAAAGTGGGACATTATTAGGATCAATAGGGGACTGATTGGTAGCAAGCATAGACATAATCATATCAACCTTATCACTCAAAGAGGAGATTTCCTCGACAGAATTTAGCTTCTACCACTTGGAGCTCTTTCGGTATGCCATTGTGAATAATTTGTCATCATCTCATCCAAGAATTTAGTTGCTGCACCTATTGTGGTGGACATGAAGGTGCCTCCCGCGGCCGAGTCCAAGAGGTTTCTTGACGAAAAATTCAAACCTGCATAAAAAGTTTGGATAACCATCCACATAGTTAATCCATGCGTGGGACAATTTTTAACCATAAATTTCATTCTCTCCCAAGCTTGAGCAACATGTTCATTATCAAATTGTCTAAATTTCATAATGTTACTCCTCAATTGTATGATTTTAGCAGGTGGATAATCTTTTCTAATAAAGGCATCGTTGCATTTAGTCCAAGAATCAATGCTATTTCTAGGCAAAGAAAATAACCATTCTTTTGTTCTCCCTCTCAAAGAGAAAGGGAAAAGCTTTAGTTTTATGATGTCACTTTCTAACTCTTTATACTTTTGCATATCACATAACTCAACAAAGTTATTTAAATGAGAGGCGGCATCATCAGTACTAACACATAAAAAATTGCTCTTTCATAACAAGATTTAGCAAGGCAGGCTTAATTTCAGAATGTGGTAAGGGAAACCATGTTGGCGATCCTGCTAGCGTAACCAGAGACGGAGTGGAAGATTTTCTTCCGATCTTGGTTGTCCAACGGAGAGCCGTCCTCCTTTTTCAAGAGGAAAGCCAGATGCAACACGCCAAGCTTCCGCCTCCGGGTAATGTGCCATCATTAGGCCCAAAGCTGTCTTGGCACCTCCACGAGCGCTGGATCGAAGCTGTTCTTCAAAGGATGATGTTGCTTCGTCCAGTTCAGCTACTAAGCCTGCAAGGTCCATCAATGGCTCAGGGTTGCCGGGAAAAAAATTCTCGGCAAGCTTATTTCCTGAAGAAAGAATCTTTGGGAGGAGTTCCCCTACTTCCAAAATCCGGTCAAGCCGATTTTCCGCTGTCACCTCATGGCCATAACCCGCCGGAGCTACAAAAGGCGAAGTACAGTTATAAAAATGGCCAAGACAAAAAGGCAGTGAATTTGGGTTTTTTAAGTAAAACTTACTCAAAAGCTGGTTGTCTATGGCCAGCGATTCATCAAGACGCTTGTCAAGCCGGTCCTGAACGTCATGGAGGGCATCCTTGTTTTTTTGTCTCTCCGTTTCTAGGTTTTGTTCGGTTTGAGCGAGGGTTTTCTTGGATGTCTCCAGCTCCGCCTTCATCGTTTCATTAAGCTTGTTTAGCTCGATGTTTTCGTTGCGGAGCCGGTCGATGTTGCCAATGTTCTCAGTAAACTCCTTGGCCTTGTTGATGGCGTCTGTGTTAGACAAAATGTCAGCAGTATAACAATAAGCCAGATAAAAGAATATAAAGGTTTTCGGCGTTCATACCTTGGTATGCGACGCGATCTGCCTCAAAGCCGGCGATGATGGCGTCCTTGTTTGCCAGCTCCGTTTTTAGCCGGCGCATCTCCTGATTTCGCAGACCCAAAAGTTGATGGTTTTAGCACCAATTTTGCGATGGATCTGCGTAAGGACTGGTTACAGGATGACATTTCATCACTAGGGGGCTAAACATATGCATACGCACTATCTCGGACCACTATGTCGGCTAGTTTGTAAAACTTAACCCGGCATAGTACTCAGGGGCTACTAGGGAAGTCATTTACCTGGTAGTGCTCACGGAGAAGAGTCATGCCAGCCTTGAACCTTTCAGCAAAGTAATTCTGCTGATCTTCAAGGATTTCTATGACATCAAAGGTGTCATAGGCCATTGGTCTGGTCCGGCTCGTCATCTTGGACGGTTGTTCCTTTCTTCCGAGGAAGCCGAGGAGCACGCATGAACCGGCTCATGAAGTCCGGCTTGATGCGTCCCTCGTCATCAAAGGCATCTGCCTTAATCGGAGGAAAGTTTGGGGCATCATTAGCCGGAGCTTCAGCCCTTGGTGGAGAGGAAGTTTCTGCTGTCTTCCTCGTCATCTCTGTCCATTGGGTGGGGGGTATAAACCCGGCTCTCCCGAGAATTGGACCTGTCGCCATGGTTCGGGTGGAGCTCTGCTCCACCGGAGTTGGCTTCGAAGCCGAAGGAGTTGGGGAGGAATGGCTGGAGAAGCTTTTTTCCGTGTGGCACACACCTTTTGCTTTAAGGAGGCGCCTTTCTTTATCCTGCAATGGTGAAGGAGTAAGAATGCAAAGATCTGGCAATATTGTAGAGCAACGAAGAGATGTTTTAAGCCTGACTTACTTCTTGCTGGGGATGTTGAACCCAGCGAGAGCGTCATCATCCTCGGATGACTTAGCGCCAATCGTAGTAGACTGGTTTTTCCTCTTCCGGCTCTCTGCAGTAGCCAAAGAAAAGGAGATGGGCCGCGTGGGCGCCTTGCTGGACGATGGTTTGCTAGCAGGATGAGCAGCGAAAACTCCAGAAATCTGACATATTACATGTTAGTTCATTAAAGGCAAACCCGAGTTCCTTAAAGAATTGAATTTTGGTGCGACAAAGTACCTTTGGGGGAGGGTTGGATGCCGTATACATCGGCAGCGATTCTTCGTATTGCCGTCCTTCGTTAGGCCGGGCTTTGATGAGCTTGTTGAAGCGAGCCTCAAAGAGATCTTGCTCCAGGTCCTTCTCACTGATCCGCATGGGATCAGAGTTGCCCGTGTACTCGCATAAAAGCCGAGCATGATGTTGGAGGGGCTGGATCCGTCTCTTCATCCAGCAGATTATTGTGTCCTCCCCAGTTAGGGGAGGAGTGCCGGAGGTCAGCTCTGTGATCCTAGCCTTGATGGCGGCAAGCTCCGCCGGCATTCTTGCTGCCGGCTTCTTCTTCCATGAGGGGAGGGGAGTTCCGGCCCTATCTTCAAAAGGAGCAAGTCCCTACAGCCGGTTTGGAGGCGCTACATCCTTGCAGTAGAAGAAGGTGGACGCCCACCCCTTAGCCGAATCCACGATTGGCACCTGAGGGTACCAATCTATATCCCAGCGGCAATTAAAGCTGATGGAGCCGGCAACCTAGCAGTTTCTTCTGAACTGTCTGCCTCTTGACTCCGAAGCAGTACTGGAAGAAGTCTAACCTAGGAGCTAATCCTAAGTAGCCTTCGAACAACGCTACAAAGCCAGATATGTAGAGGAGGCAATTGGGGGTGATGTTATGAAGCTGGAGACCATAATGGTCCAGTATCTCAATGAAGAAAGCCGAGGGCGTCAAAGAGAACCCCCTGACAACGTGGGAAGAGAGAAGTACCCGTTCACCCTTGATAGGAGTTGGAGACGGGTCACCAAAGGTGGACCGCCAAGATGGAGCCGACTTTGAAGACGTAAGAATGGTCCCATCAACCGTCATACCCATCAGCTCGACATCATCCACCACTGATCAAGCCCAGATGTGGGTAGGGTTGCTGGTGGCGCCAGCATTATCGCCGTCTTCCTCCTCCTCTTCTTCGGTGGCTCGGGTCTCAGCGGCCACATCGGCGGCGGCTGTGGAAGCCGAAGCCACCGTAGCCGCGGCTTCAGCTGCCGCTTTGGCTAAAGCAATCTCATCACGCCCTGAGACCGCGGCGGAGGAGTAGTCCGCCGGAGCAGAGGAAGAAGCCAAGGGAGCGGCAGATGGCGCAGAGCCGGCGGCCGTGAAAATCGAGCCACCCATCGGTGGCGCTGAGTCGAGGGGCGTAGCGTCAAGGATGGGAGAGCCCGACGCACTGGAAGCCATGGAATCTGGAAGCGGAGAGGAAGAACTCGAGCTCGGGTGGAGATGAGATTTGGAGAAGAGAGGAGCTAGGGTTGCAAATGATGCGATGGCCGCGGCGAAGGCGAGGCGATCCGCATTTATAGCGAGGTGCTGAGATACGTGCAACGGTTCGGAGCCAAGATTGTTGCCACGCTTCACGGGATCGAGCCGTTGGAGAAGTTCCTTCCGATGCCTCGGTTCCAGCGCGGGAAAAACGGAAACTAGCCCCTACATTCAAAGATGCCACTCCACTCATTCTGCCGAGTCTGACAAATCCATCAAATCGACGAATGCGTGTCAATACGCACTCAAGTGCTTTTCGGCATGAAGAGTCGGCACACCGAGGTCGACAAAGAAGTTCGGCATGATTGCTGGTTTCTGGGAATGCTCCAAGACTAACGACGGATGAAGAATTTCCCAGACAACACTTTATCGGAATACTGAAGCCAACCGTCGAAGTACTTGAAGCTTTCCAAGGGCTACTGTTGGGGTTATGACGAACAGGTACCTTCACTAAGGAGACTAAAGCCAGCATACCAGGGTGGCCCATAGAGGTGGTAAGCCGAAATCCGGCTTACCGGGCGGCCCTAGTATGATGAAGCATAGGAGTCCCATCCGGCTAAGGGAAGGTTCAGAAGGTGGCCAGCATTGCGGAAGACTTAGCCCTCAAGGCAAGGCCCAAGCCAGATTAGATTAGAACTCTGTGACTTAGTCGGTAGGTTTCCTCCTGTAAGACCTAGGACTGGACGCCTTTATAAGCCGGCCTACGGGACGCCTTAGGGCACGATCTCAGAAGCTCTAACACACCTTTCATTGTAATTGGCGCATATTGCCTTATAGTGAATTATAGCAGCACGTAGGGTTTTGCCACCGTCGCGAGATCCGAAGCTGGGTAAACCCTTTGTCATCCCGTCACCGGAACCACCCTCGTCTCTAAAACCCACCTCTCTACCTAGCTCGATGGCACCCTGCCGCGGCTAGATTCGACAATACCACGACAGGCCGGCTCGATCCGGTCCGAATATGACCTCAAAGTCTTCGACCCTCTGAAGCTCGCAAAGCTGCAAAGCATGCCAGCCGAGTCAACTCGCAGCTAGCCGAAAAGACCAAAGATAAGCAAAAGAATGACAACCTACCTCGGGAGCGTGCTCCGAGCGTGAAAATGGTCGGTTCCTGAATCTCCAATTCCGCCCAATCCGGTTGGTGATCACGAGGGCAGCCCAGCCGCGCAAGCTCTCCAGCGACATGTCCTCCATGGTGATGCGGGTCGGATCCCTCGACCCGGAGTAGAAGCACATTTTGTGCTCTCGAGCCTACAGCGGGAACAGTCGGCGAGACAGCCAAGCCAAGGTCAGATCCCTGGATGTTAAGCCGGCATCCACTAGCTCCTTCAGCCGGCCCATCAGGTCTCCTCCAGAGCTGCGTCGACCAAAGGCTTCTGGCTCCAACACTTGGGCGCCGGCAACGCATCAGAGAAGGCGGGAAGACCAATTCGGTCAACCTCCATGAGGTTCCGGACGTAGAAGTAGGTGTGCTGCCACTTCTTGATGGAATCGGGCAGAAGGATTTTGGGAAAAGCGAAGTTCTTCGTGTAAATGGAGACGCTGCCGCAATTGCGCAGCTTCTTGGCGGTCGTCTGCGCCCGCAGAAAGAAGAGCATGCCGAAGACCTCCATACAGGGCCAGAAGCCCAAATATGCTTCACACAGCGTGACGAAGCACAGCAGCTGCGTGATGCTGTTAGCCCCCAGATCATGAGGTTGCAGGCCATAGAACCTCAAGAACTCCTGAAAGAAAGGGATCGTCGGCAGCCCAAATCCCCTCCCTAGGTGCGAGGAGAACACCACAGACTCGCCCTCCTCCGGGTTCAGCGAGACCTCATCTAGACTGGGAGCGCGAGCCTTCAGACCTCCCCCGGCGGAGCCTTCAGACCTCGGCATCGTCCACACAGGTGCCCATCCAGGCGCCTGAGCTCTCCATCGATGTTCAATTTCCTGTCGGGAGACGGGCGGCGCTGGTGGAGACAAAGATGAGAATAGTACGAGAGGAGTTTCGGAGGAGAAGCGTGAGAATGGGGAACGGTAACCACCGTTCCCATCGTTCCCCCCTTCCTTCCCCTTTTAAAGCAGAATGCAGCGGAACGCCGCCTCCCACCGTGTCGCATCGCGCACGGTTACGCTCGCATTCACCGCAAAGGATCCCACCAGTTGACGGTTGCCGCAGAAGATCCCGCATGACGAAGACGAGGAGACGTGCCTCGAACCTCGGGCAGAGAACTGCCAGTCAGGCAAGGCGGCAGAACGTGGCTGACGTGGGCCACGATCCGCACCCTCAAGCCGTTCAAACAAAGCCGTCAAGATCTTTGACCGCTAGCTGCATGCGGCTGGACGAGGCGCCTTCAACAATCGTCAAGCAAGCCAACTACTTTTCAGCCGAATCCTTAAAACCTTAACGACACATCGCATGAAGCAGGGGAAGCTCGCGAAGCCTTTGCAGTAAGCAGACAAGCCTCCATGAGCTCGGGGGCTAGTGTTGGGGAGACGACCCCCAGATACCCTAAAGATGCTCATTCTCCAGATTGTTCAAGCCGGCCAGCCCAAGGCGGACGTACCCGTCCGGCTTCAGGGCACCTCCATCCGGCTTGACGGAAGCTGGACCTACCAACCGACCAGTCCGTACCAGTGGGCTAGCCTCATACAACCGTCGCCTATGAATAGTACGTCCTGTCGGGCGTTTCCTCAACAACGCCATGATGATCCGGCCCAAGCCAGACTGTACCGTAGATGATGTCATAGGGGCATTCATGTAATCTCCTTGTAACCCCAAACCCTAGCCCGCTGCCTTTATAAGGCGGGCTAGAGACCCCTGCAAGATACAGACAGACACACTCGCTCCCACGATGAACATCATCTTCTTCTACCTCTAGCCGGCTGCACAGCCAAGCCGGCCACCACCAGAAATAGCTCTAGGAGCACCATTGTAGCGCGAATCTTGTGATCTTGCAATAAGAAAGTAGAAGTGCACGACGTAGGGGTGTTACCTCCACACGAGGGCCCCGAACCTGGGTACATCGCATGTGTTTGTCGTGCTTGTTACCCAATCCCGTGCGAACACCATCGTTGCCTTGCTCCACAAACTTCCCCATCTCTGATGGGTATGCCGTGCTATCCACCATGACAACGTGGACGAAGTTTTCTTCATCTTCATCCTCATCCTCGTCGTCGTAGCCGCTGCTACGGCTGCTGCTGTCACTATCCGCGCAGCAGTCCACGCGTCCTCCCTCGGCATGGAAGATCTTCACGGAGAGCGTCACGTCCCCGTCATACTCGAACGCCAAGTACGCCAAGCCTGCTGTCCAGATCTACGACTAACTCGAACGGAGGGAAGCCGGAGTGGGTCATACTCCGAGGGAGAAGGTCTGGAAAGCCTCCAGCCCCACGGCCTCCTCAACCATGGCTTCCACGACCACGATCGCGGCCGCCGCCGCGACCGCACCCTGCTCGACCTCGAGAAGTAGTCCTCCCACGGCTGCTAGTGGTCACCTCCGCCACCACTGAGGAAGAACGGGAGCGTCCAGCTCCTCTCCTGGCCCTCGCCATCGACACGCTCTGCTCTGCCAGGGTATGGAGTTGGAAGAAAAAGGAAGATGATTGACGATTCGAGAAGGGCACCCCCGCTTTTAGGAAGGCTCGACTGCGCCTTCAACGGCTGTTGCCTTGCCTTCTCCGTTTCCGAGAATCGAGGAGGCAGGCGCAGTTACTCCCCCGAGTGGATAACTCCAAGCCTCCACTCCCTGACAGATGGGACAAGATAGTCAAGGCAAGACGTCGGGGACCCACTTTCACTTTTTTGGTCATAGCCCCGACAGCAGAAGGACGTGGCCACCGGGACTATGCCCGGGGGCTATTGTCGCAACAGTGGAACATGGGGTTCCCCTAATGCAGGTCAAAGTGGGTCCACCACCAGTGGTCCCACCAAGAAGGAGAACAAGGCAAGGGTTCAAGACTGGTAGATGGGCCCCCATCTGCCCCACGGCAACCAGGCAAGGACGACATCGACAACCACGACTAAGGGATGGGTACCTTCCGGGGTCACCCTCAACCCGACAGATGATGCGGAGGTCCCGGGGACTCAGGACACCCGGCAGGAGGCCAGGCTCACCCCCAGTATCCAGCCTCCGTACGCGAAGAGGAGAAGCTTGCCAGCTCCGGCTGGAAGCTCCTAGAAGACTTGGGCCCTGATACGTCCATTTTGCATCACTATTTTACATCATAATTTATCTTTATTCATTGATATATTTCATATTATGATGCAATACTTATGTTATTTTATCCAAATTTTGCATGTTTGGCAATTATTGGAGATGCATCCGCCGGAGCCTGGAATCAGCTAGAAAAGTACCTGTCAAGACACCTGACTTCAGAAGCCCCAAAAATTCCAGGAAAATTCAGAGCATAATATTTTGGGAAACAAGTCACGGAGCCAGAAGGGGGCGAAGATGTGAGCAACAGGGGACAGGGGCGACCCCCTGCCGCGGGTCCACCCTAGGCCACGGGTAGGGCCCGCCCCTGGTCCCTATGGCCCCTCTCCGGCTCCCCTTCGGCGTATTATTCACCCTTGACCTAAAAACATCGGGGGCATCGACGAGGAATTTTTCGCCACCTCCACGAGGCGGAAATCAGAGAGAGAGAAGACGAGCTCTGGCAGGGAGAAATCTGCTGGGGAATTTCCCTCCCGGAGGGGGGATCGCCGCCATCGTCATCGCCATCACGCCAAGCATCATTGGGATCATCATCAACATCATCTCCACCATCAGCACCATCGTCACCGCCGTCATCCCATCTCATCTCGCTGTAACAATTATCATTGTGTTGCTATTAGTTCATCGGAATCGTATCCCGGGCGTTGATTACCACTTGTAGTTGATGTTTGAGAGTTTTATCGGTGAATTATCATTACAATCAGATTGTTGCCCTTATTCATATCACCTCTGATCATGATCTATATGATGTCTTGTGAGTAGTTCGTTTGGTTCTTGAGGACATGGGGAAAACCTAGTTGCTAGTAATTGCATAATGTTGAGTAATATTTAATGGTTTGATTTATGTTGTGGTATTATTCCTCTAGTGGTATCGTGTGAACGTCGACTACATGATACTTCACCTTTCAAAGGAACTAGGGGAATGCATAGTGTATTTAGTTTGCTTATGGTAGGGTTGCAGGAGTGACAGAAACCTAAACCCCAATTTGTGAACTAGTGCACTAGGGAGCGTAGGGTCTCGGAGTTTAAGGTTGTGGTTAGGTTTTATCTTAATTACTTTCTTGTAGTTGCGGATGCTTGCAAGGGGTTTAATCACAAGTATGTATTTGTCCAAGTAAGGGCGGTGCATTAGCATAGGTCCACCCACACAGCACTTTATCAAAATATTGAAGGTTAATCACCGGCGTGCAATGAAACTGGCTAGGCAGAAACTCCCATGTGTCCTCGAGAATGTTTTAATCTTCATAAGTAACACAACCGGCCTGTCCTTTGAGCTTAAAAGGATTGGGCTATTTGCTGCAATTATTGTAGCACTCTTTTATTTCCTGTTCTTCATTCGTTATTTAAATTAAAAATCCAAAAACATTTCTGTCATGTCTTGGATCACGGACACCGGGAGTAAAGGATACCCCCTTTTTTGGTTCGGTATGGGGCGCGAAGGAGGCTGAATAACGTCTTTCGCCCGGGGGCTTCATCTACGCTCGAGATCTATGTACTAGTAAGCATCACAGAGACACAAGGAGTTTACCCAGGTTCGGGCCGCCCGGAGGCTAACAGCCCTACTCCTACATGTCTGGATTGAGAGGTGTATCATGGTGTAGCTTTACAATGGTGGTCGCGGGTGAGAACCCGGGAGGTGTTGGCCAGAGGTTGAAGACGAGCAGATCCTGGCCCGGAGGAGATCACCTCTCGCCTATGCTACTCTTCGTCTTGTGGGCTATCTAGCCTAGCCTCCGAATCTCTAGAAATCCGTCCGGTCCCCCTTCCCTTGGGTGCCTCGTTCCTCCCTTTATAGGCTAAGGGATACCACAGGTGCACCCTTGGGGCCGGAGGGGTTTTGGCGGGAAAACCCCTCCGGGTTCTCCTTAGGAGGTGACGTGGCCTCCTCTCGTCCAAGTATTCTTCTCAGAGGGGGTAGGTGAGGTCGCCCACCTTTTCCAGGGAGGGCGGACAGAGGCTGACAGCTTTTCCGCCTCTGCCCCCCCCCCCTGCCCCCCTTGGCGCCCAAGTCTTCTAGGAGCTTCCCAGCCAGGGCTGGCAAGCTTATCCTCTTTATGCACTAGAGGTTGGTTCCCGAGGGTGAGCCTGGCCTCCTGCCGATCGTAGGGGTCCCGGGACCTCCATGCCTGCTTCCGGGTCGAGGGGGGCCCGGAGGGTCCGAACTGGTACGAAGTGTGACGACGTTAGCTTGGGAATCCTGCCGGCTTGGCCTGGGCAGAGTTATGGTGCTTGGTTATCTTCAGGACTCTTAGTCCATATTTGTATTCTTATCCATACTCGGATACTATTTCACCTCCGTTGTTGTTTGGATCTTTGTAATGTATCTTTGTATTCTTGACTCTGTGAGTCATTGCTGTATATATGTTCTTTTGTGGATTCCATCGAGAACTATGTAATGTTATCACAATTCCACCCGCATAACGTGTGTGTTGCGACATGAACGTTATGCCTGGTGGGCAGTCCTAGGATCGTTATTATGCGGATTTGGCGGAAATCGCTAAGTCTACATAGTACCGATCCGGGGGGCGTTACAAAGTGGTATCAGAGCCATGGTTCTTCGATACCCCGCGTGTCTAGTCTGCCTGTAGGTTACCCTAGCTAATGGTCATTGCTGTAGTGTGTCCAAAACTATTTTTACTTAAATGTTATTTGAAAATATCTCCATAGGAATTCTTGTTTATTCCTTATCTCTATTCTAATTCCCTCTTACCTTATATGATTTAAATCTTCTCTCTTATCTATCTTCCGGTTATAGCCTCTTCGTGGGTGGACAATCTTTTGCCTTTTTACCTAATAGGTTCGATCTTCGTAAGCATCTCAGCAGATGAACATCGCCATCGACGTGATCAAGAACCTCTTGTTAGTGGTGTCGAGAATATCAACCTGGAGCGAGAAGATTTGATATTATACCTTCCTCTTTTTTCCCCTGACGGTAGCGTGGATCTCGGGGCGAGATCCCTTGTTAGTGGTGTCGGTTGTAATGTCCCGGGGTTTTCCCCAAATTAAATTTTTGTTTGTTTTGTTTTTTTTTTGCATCATCATGACATCAGCATCATGCGCATCGCATGTTTTTTTGCAACAAAAACTATTTTTATTAAACCCTATTTTTTTCTAAATTTTGTTGCAAATGTTTTACCGAGAAGTTCGTCTCTGTTTTTCAAAATTAATTGCTAAGTTGTTTTGCAAAAATAAAATAAAGTTTCAAGAGTGCGAGAGAGTAGCCCAAACCGGCCTAGAGCCCACCTAACCTCCAAACCCTAGGGTTTCCCCTGGTGTTTTTCTGTTCCCACCCCCTAGCACCTTAAAACCACCCTTCCTTTCTATTTCGTTTTCGCGGGCATGCCCTTCCACCCCTTTTCTTTTGCTTTTTCCCCCCTTCTTTTCCCTTTTCTTCTTTTCTTTTCCACCTTATATTTTTTTTCTCTCCTCCCTCTAATCTTTCCTGGCCACTCCTTTCCCCAACCCGCACCTTCTTATCCTTCCTCCCATGCGCATCCTCCTCCACCCGCACCCTCGATCCCCTCTTCCTCCCGCCGGCCGCCAGTGCCCGGCCTCTCCTCCACCGGCTACTCGCCTCCTTGCTCCTCCCCCTCTCCTCGCCACCCCACCGCAGCCCCCTCCAAGCTCCTCACCTCCTCCTGCGCCCAACACCACCTTGCTTTGGCCCGCCTCCGGTAGCTCAACCTCGCAGTCGTGCCACCTCCTCGCCAGGCCGCCACCCCTCACCCTGCTCGACCACGCGCGCCTCCAGCCCCGCCGCTCCGACCACCCATCCTCCCTCCTCCGGCTCGGGTGCGCCGTCCCATCCCCGACCACTCCTCCTCGAGCCGCCCATCCAAGATCCGCCACCGAGCCCGAGCTCCCCGCTCTCCTCCCCTCTAGGCTCCCTCACCCCACTCTCCTGGCGCCCAAGCCCCGTCCCCCCGGCCGTCCTCTCTCTAGCCCCGACACTCCTTTCTCCTGCTGCCTCCGACCTGAGGGTGCTGCTGTTGCTGTGCTGCTCCCTATCCGGCCCGTGTCTTGCTCATGCATGTCTCCGTGCACGTCACCGGTGCTGTCTCCCCGTTTCCCCGATGCCGTGACCGGTTCCCCATCTTCCGTTCCTGTCCCCATGTTCGTCCCTGGTGCCTCTCCGATGTCGTGTACCTGTCGGGAAGCCCCGATCCCCGACATGTTCCCGTTTTCCCGACGTGAAGACCCGTGTGCGCGCCTCCGTGTCGTGAACCCGGACGCTCCCGTCGTGAAACCGTTCCCGTCCATCTCCGACGCCATGCACAGGAACCCGCCATGGTCTACCTCAACCAGAACCCGCCAAGTTCTGCGATGCCGTGAACCCCGACGCCCCGGACCCCGTCGACCCCGAAGACCGGAACGCCAAGGTCCGCAACCACGACGACCCGAGTACGACTACTTCCACGATGTCGACTAACTCGACTACTTCGACTCCGGACAAACGACTACCTCTACTACGACGACTACAACGACTACTTCGACTACGACCCGAAGACGACGGTTCCGAATCCGGAGATCCTCGATCTGATGTGTGACCCCAACTCTAAACCCCTATATGCCATATATATCCGTATCTTATAAAATCATGCATCATGAATTAGCAATGCACTTTATCCATTTAGTCGAACTAAATCAACTAAATTATGGGATTTGTCCGGTGCATTTATATTGAGCATCGATCCCATTTAAAATGCTTTTGCCATGTGTTAGGAAATAAAATTGGACAACCTTTAATTTGTCATGCATCATGTTATCAACATGCCGCTTCTTTTGCCGTAGTAGTAAAATGCATCTTTTATGATTCCAATGTTTGTTGCTTCTTCGGGAATAGGACGATGAGTTGATGTGAGCAACGACAGGTTCTGCTACCTCTACCAAATTGCAGGCAAGTGATACTCACTTGCTATCTTTGCTTGTTTTATGTCTCTTACACCTCCTATCTTTTGTTCCTTGCTAGCCTTATGTCACGATGCTTGTGTCCCGATCCTATTTGCATGTTGTACCTGGCAGCCATGATATAGCCACCCCTCCACATCCTATTAACCCGGTTGTTTGTTTACCTTGTTGGCCCTTGCGATTTGTAGCGCATGCTTAGGTTTGTTTTGCCCGAGTCTTGTTATCTTTATCTAGTTTTGCGTTAATATGATAGTTGGGTTAAATTTACATCTTAATCTTTAATGTTTGGCGATGGGAATAATTAATAAAGATAAGGCACCGGCGGAAGGCCAATTGTGGTGATTTGTTCGGCTAGTGCCGCCTAGGACCCGATTTCTTGTCCTCTGATCCAAGACTGAGCGCACTACCCACATGTGGGAGGAAATGGGACTCCCCTCAACCTAGTACCGGATCTGCAGCCTTGTCTAGGGCGCCACAAGTAGTTCGGGTGTTTCCATTTGCGCGGCGCTTTATTTTGTTGCAGGTACGGATGGGACGCCTCCGATATGATGATGGTTACTTACGATAGGGCTTGCGCTATGATGCGAAGTGACCAGCTCATGGTAGTCTGTGTCACCTAGCCATAGGCGCAAACGGTTAGGTCCACCTCGGAGCTTCGGCCGGACTTTGAAGGTGGGCAAGACCTAGCTAGGTGGTTCCCTCGACTTGTGTGGTAGTGAAGGAAAGTGTAGCATCGGATACTCTGCTAGCATACCCCGGAAGTGTGCTAATTGCATGGCAACAAGGGTTGCAGTGCGTGTGGTTACATTTTGCACCCCTGCAGGGTTAAATCTTTTCGAAAAGCCGTGTCCGCGGTTATGGACGACTTGGTTAAATGTGCTAGCTAACAAGATCATAGACAACTTACACCTAATGATAATAAATTGATTAGTAAGATAGAGCTACTTCAATAATAACTTATAAAATTGCCAACTGTGTGAGTGCCTTTGGGCTTGCTGCTCGTGGGATAAACGGGCTGGTAAGGAATCGGCTGGGTTATGTTTGGTGCTAGTATAGCTGGCTCCTTATGCGCTCCCTTACCTTGTCTCTGTTAGACGAAAGTTTGTAGCGTGTCTCTATTAGTTGATAGTGCTGCTTGCTGCCGCCTCAATCGCTAACCCTCTTCCACCGGAATTCAGCTTTGATATCTTGTGAGTATTACTTGTCAGTACTTCATAGTACTGACCCCTTCGGGGCTGCTATTCCATGGCAGCCAACAGGTATGAAGTGTGACGACGTTAGCTTGGGAATCCTGCCGGCTTGGCCTGGGCAGGGTTATGGTGCTTGGTTATCTTCAGGACTCTTAGTCCATATTTGTATTCTTATCCGTACTCGGATACTATTTCGCCTCCACTGTTGTTTGGATCTTTGTAATGTATCTTTTGCATTCTTGACTTTGTGAGTCGTTGCTGTATATATGTTCTTTTGTGGGTTCCATCGAGAACTATTGTAATGTTATCACAATTCCACCCGCATAACGTGTGTGTTGCGATGTGCACGTTATGCCTGGTGGGCGTCCTAGGATCGTTATTATGCGGATTTGGCGGAAATCGCTAAGCCTACATAGTACCGATCCGGGGGGCATTACATCTCATCAACTGTCAAGCATGCGCAGGTCGATGGTATATTGACTCCGAGCGAGATGTTATGCCTAAATGCAGGATGCTGATGCATGAACTTAGCTATTTTCCTGTCACGTCTCCAGCCCATCCAGTCCTTCCCGGTTGTCGAACTCCTTTTTTCATGTCCCGCCGCCCAATCCTGCCCCGGGAAGGAGCTACACACAGCAAACTTTCAGTAGGAAAAGAATGGACCCTCTTTCCTATCATGCTACCGTGTTATCTGAAGTAAGCCGCAAGCACAGTTGGTAGTACATTTCTGTGGTGAGGTGCGTTTCACCACAGCACTGCCCGATTCCCCTTTCCACGGCAGTACGGCATGATCGGGCGGCGGTGCCTAGCCTGCGAGGCCACTCGCGGCGCTTCTACCCATCTGCCACCGGCACATACCAGCCCCCTGCTTACGGGTTGCTAAGGATAACACGCTTCCATGGAAGGATTGAGGCTCACGGGAATTGAAATAACTTATCTTTTATTCTCCTGGCGACGATTCTTACACCCTATTACAGAACACTAGCCCCTCAGGCGTGCTTTAACGGATCCGACGTTTGCGATTCATGTTCGTAATCAGGGGTAGAATTTCCGAAGATTCTCGATGTTCCAGGCGTTGCCTTCGGCCGGCCTTGCTCATCCTCAAGGTACACCGTTCTGGGTTTCAGGGTATGTGTCACCCGGAAGGGTCCTTCCCACTTTGATGACATTTTGTTCAGGCCTTGCATGTTTTGCCTCTTGCGGAGTACCATGTCCCCGGGTTGCAGCTCCCGTGAGCGAACATGACGACTGTGGTATCGGCGGAGTCCTTGTTGGTACTGAGCTGACCGTAAGGAGGCCCGGCACCTTCTCTCTTCCAGCAGGTTTATGTCATCGATTCTCCGCTTTTCTTGCGTGTTATCATCATATGCGAGCACCCGGGGTGATCCGTACTTGAGCTCTGACGGCAGGACAGCTTTAGCTCCGTAGACGAGGAAGAAAGGTGTCTCTCTAGTGGCTCTGCTTGGTGTTGTCCTGAGTGACTACAGTACGCTTGGCAGGTGATTAATCCAGTTTTTCCCTTATTCTCCAGCTTGTCAAAGGCTTTGGTCTTCAATCCATTGAGGACTTCTGCATTTGCTCGCTCTACCTACCCGTTGCTTCTTGGGTAGGACACCGAGGCAAAACACACCATGATGCCCATTTCTTCGCAGAAGTTGAGGAAGGCTTTGCTTGTGAACTGAGTGGCATTATCGGTGATGATTCTGTTTGGTACTCCAAACCGGTAGACGATTCCTTCGATGAACTTGATGGCGGCCTGAGCCGTCTGACGTGGAACTGGCACCGCTTCCACCCACTTTGTGAACTTGTCGATTGCCACGAACAGGTATTCGTGACCTCCCACAGACTTTGGTATCTTGCCGACGATGTCCAGCCCCCAGACCGCGAACGGCCAGGAGATTGGTATCGGCTGCAACGCTTGAACTGGCTGGTGTGTGTTCTTGGCGTAGTACTGACAAGCTTCGCAGGTCTTGACTAGCTGCTCCGCGTCATGAAGTATCGCTGGCCAGTAGAACCCTTGGCGGAAAACCTTCCCCGCCAAAGATCTTGAAGCCACATGACTTGAGCATATCCCCTCATGTACATGTCCCTCAGTAGTTCTCGGCCTTGTTCTTACGATATGCACCGTAGCTTGACTCCGTTTTCACGCCGCCTGTAGAGCTCGTCGTCGATTAGGACGTAGAGCTTTGCCCGGCGGGCCACTTGCTCGTCTTCGTGGTCATCCTCCGGGAGGGTGTGTTCCACCACGTACTTGATGATGTCTTGGGCCCAGGGTGGGTGGGTCCGTTCCACCAGCAATACCTCCTGGCCAGAAGGAAGCAGAGCTTCTTCGGCCGTGGGCACTGCCGGGTCTTGTGCTTCCGGGCTAGCTACCCGTGTTGTTGGTGTAGAAGGGTTGCCAGCCTCCTTTGTCGCTCAAGAGCTTGTCTTCAGCCTCTCGGGAGGGTACCGGTTCTCGCTTGGACGCCAGTTGTGATAGCTCGTCCGCAGATGTGTTTTCCTCCCGTGGCACGTAAGAAGCTCTGAAGCTACTGAAGCGCTGCTGAAGTTTCCACACTTCTTCGACGTACGGCGCCATGCATCATTCATGGTGCAAATTTACTTGCATGCTATTTTGAACTCTCTGTGATACACCCTACAATAAAAAGCTATATCAGGTGGTAAATAAAGAGGGTGTTGAGATTGTTCAATATGTTTGTTTGTCTTGTTGTTTTGATGTGGGCTTGATCCATATCATGGGACAAGAGGTACCCCAGTTGAGACTCTTGATGATACCGTTATTACTTACAATGATAGATAATTTAAACTTACTTTGTTTCCCAAGTTGAGTAATCATGGTGTAGGCACTTGTATTCAAGGGGCATGAGACATCTAACCCTTTACTTTATCAAGGCCACTACTCATATTCGCTTTCACATTAGACTTTAATCATTCAAGATGCTATGATAGGGGAATGAGAGCTTGACACCAAGTATTACCATTGCATTCAATAACTTAAGTAGAATAGTTTGTAAGATAGATGAAACTTATGCATGCTTTACCTCTACTTATTTATATATCTTTTCCAAAGTGTCCACCTTTTATATTCAGATTTTCATCTACACTCTATGGATCTCAAGTATGCAAAAGTAAGAATGTCTATAGTACTATCTTTTATGTTGCACTTTGTGAACTATCATTGAACATCCTTGCATTGTGTTATCACCCGTTTTTGGCAGGTACTAGATCAGGCTTATTCAGAGGCAATGGCGGCTTCGAACCGAGTCAGGCTCACTCGAAGGCAACAGCGATTCGGTGGATCCAGCAGGAGTACCCGCTCAGAAGCCGGGTCATAAGGTCCAAGCTAACTCGGAAATGGACGACTCGGAAGACTCGGGTGGTGACCCGGCAGGAGAATCCCGGTTCAGCCAGAACCCGATTGATCAAGGCTCGGCGCAGATCAGACTCAGAGCCTCCTGAAGATCCAGAAGCTGCGTCTGGGATACCGTGACTCGGTTCGATCAAGACCCGGTGTACGACTCGAAGCCTCCCGAAGATTCCTGACGGTGCGCCCGGGATGCCAAGACGTGGGATGATGCAAGCTAAGGCCCAAGAAGGAAGTCGGTGGCACCAAGAAGAGTTTGGGAACAACCCTGAGGAGTGAATTTTCAAGGAGAAGCTGGAAAGCGATGCAATCCGTGTCCAACACGACACTGGCCAGGGAATTTACCTAGTTTGAGAAACCGACCTAGGCTAAGAGTTGTAATCCGTGTAGAAGTACAATTGCTTGTAACGGAAAGTCCAACCGCCCCACTATATATATGTAGGGGTGACGGCCGATTGAAGCTAAGCAAACAATCGACAAATCAATACAAACCTCTACTTTTTACCCTCAAACCGTTGTTCCTGCTTCCGTTGTTCGGCGACTTCGCTAGATTTCGACGAATATCGACATCCGAGCTAGGTGCGGTCCAATCCGGCTTAGCTCAGCCATTCATCGCCGGCTTCCTCCGACGGGGTCCCTCCCGAGGGGCTGGGGCGTCTGGTTCCAAACGCGACAAGTCTTTGTCTTGCGTATCGCGCTAAGATCTGGCCTCCCACGGGGTGAGTTGCGGAGTATCTCCCCCGGCTCTGTGGGTACACGAGGACGTGTTCATGTGACGCGTTTCTATCGCAACACACTTTTAGGCGACTCCGTTGGGGAAATCTTTTAACCTAAATCAGACAGCAATGAGCGGTTCTAAGGCTACAGATCGGTCCGACATCACTACTGACAACATCATCAAGCCTACTATCAAGGATTTGTCAGAGGAACAACGCCAAGGCCTAGTTGAGTGGAAGAAGAAGAGGCAGGAGGAATTCGAAGCGCTGCGACTCAAGCGAGAACAGGAAGATGAAGAGACGTACATGGCCAGCTTCAAGTCTGATCGGTAAGGTTTACTCGCGCCGATCAAGGAGCCGAAGTACGTACCTCTGGGCATCAGCGCCGACATACCTGCTTTCAAAGCCAACATACCTGCTGTAAGTAACAGTATCTTTACTTCTGAACAACTAGCCGAGATCCAGTATTATGTTTCACAGGGTACAAATAATGTTTATAATGCTATGTTAGAACATAATACTGCTAAGAAAAACACTACTCAGGGCCAGACATCGGACACCCAACCGATGAACCCGAATAGGGAAAACCGGATTGTCAGTACATTACCCTGTCCAACCCCGATCCGGAGTTCACCTCACCCGACAGCACAACCGGGACCAACAGTGCAACTTTCTGGGACGCGGGTCAGTGCCGAATCCCGATTCGGTTCCCTGGATACAATCCGGCCCAGTGACCAATTATGCTCCTATCCCGAGTCAACCATCTAATATGGAGGAGTTAGTGGTCGAATTTAATAAAAGATTAGTGTTGCGATAGAAATGCGTCACATGAACACGTCCTCGTGTACCCGCAGAGCCGGGGGAGATACTCCGCAATTCACCCCGTGGGAGGCCGGGTCTTAGCGCGATACGCAAGACAAAGACTCGACGCGTTTGGAACCAGACACCCCAGCCCCTCGGGAGGGACCCCGTCGGAGGAAGCCGGCGATGATTGGCTGAGCTAAGCTGGATTGGACCGCACCTAGCTCGGTGGTCGATATTCGTCGAAATCTAGCGAAGTCGCCGAACAACGGAAGCAGGAACAAGGGTTTGAAGGTAAAAAGTAGAGGTTTGTATTGATTTGTCGATTGTTTGCTTAGCTTCAATCGGCTGTCACCCCCTACATATATATAGTGGGGTGGTTGGACTTTCCGTTACAAGCAATTGTACTTCTACACGGATTACAACTCTTAGCCTAGGTCGGTTTCTCAAACTAGGTAAATTCCCTGGCCGGTGTCGTGTTTGACACGGATTGCGTCGCTTTCCGGCTTCTCCTTGGAAATTCACTCCTCGGGTTGTTCCCAAACTCTTCTTGGTGCCACCGACTTCCTTCTTGGGCCTTAGCTTGCATCATCCCACATCTTGGCATCCCGGGCGCACCGTCTGGAATCTTCGGGAGGCTTCGAGTCGTACACCGGGTCTTGATCGAACCGAGTCACGGTATCCCGGACGTAGCTTCTGGATCTTCAGGAGGCTCTAAGTCTGATCTGCGCTGAGCCTTGATCAACCGGGTTCTGGCTGAACCGGGATTCTCCTGCCGGGTCACCACCCGAGTCTTCCGAGTCGTCCATTTCCGAGTTAGCTTGGACCTTATGACCCAGATTCTGAGCAGGTACTCCTGCTGGATCCACCGAATCGCTGTTGCCTTCGAGTGAGCTTGACTCGGTTCCAAGCCGCCATTGGCTCTGAATAAGCCTGATCCAGTACCTGCCAAAAACGGGTGATAACACATGCCCCCCTGTTTTCTAGTAAAGTTTGCGTACTAGAAAATATTCAGTGTAGAAAATTTGTCTAAGGGCGATGTTTCAATTCATCGGCCATATGTGTGTTTTACGCGGTTTGCCACACACTCGGGTGGAATTTCTTCAAGTATTTCCCATTGATAGCTCGAGGCAAAATGTTGCCCTCCAATGTCTCCACCAGATACGAGTTGCCGGGTACAATTCTTATGACTCGGAGCGGCCCTTCCCAACTCGGTGACCATTTTCCGAATTTCCGGCTTTTTGAACCGATTGGCAGTATAACTTTCCATACCAAATCACCGAGTTGAAAATCCTTGATCCGGACTCTCCTGTTGTAAGCTCTTGCCACCCGCAACTTCTCTTTCTCGATATCCTCCAAAGCTTTGATCCGTTTGTCGGCCACTTCATCAATGTTGTCCATCATTAAATTGTGATAATCCACGGCCGACAAATTGTTTTGCTTAGCGAACCTCAAAGCAGCCAGATTTACTTCTATCGGTAAAACGGCTTCTTGTCCATATACTAACTCGAAAGGAGTTACCTTAGTTGCGCCATGCCTTGAGATCCGGTGAGCCCACAATGCCTCGGACAATACCTCATGCCACCTGTAGCGACCTTGCCTTTTAAATAGGCCAAGATCCCTGTGTTATGTGCTAGTCCCTGGATCGAATAGCTAGCACCACAGTTCAAGATGTAATATCATGCAATTGCGTCAAATATCTATTACATCGATGATCCAGAAGAATAAACATTACAAGTTGCATAGCCAAAGGCTAGCATTTACAAAGTTCAGTAGCGGAAAACATAAATAGCATGGAGCCTCATCATCTTCATGTGCCACAGGCAGACATGTTGGTTGCAGACTCGAAACCTCTAACGTTCCTTACTCTTCGGCAAAACAACCTGCAACGTGTAGGTTACAGCCAAAAATTGGTCAGAACCATTGGAATGGATCTGGCAAGTGACACTTGTGGACTCAAATGGCGAACCTTAACTTCTACATGCTTATTTGGCTAAGTGGAGTTCAAGGCTATTTGCATAAAGCCAATTTTATCCTATATTTTCAAAATATTTTTTCTTTCCAACAACTTATGAGACAATTCCTGGTGTATAATCCAGTGCCAACAATGAGGCAATTCCTGGTACGTATCCAGTGCCACAATTGAGGCAATTCCTGGCTTATATCCAGTGTCCCTTCTACCCTTGTTCACCCATCAAAATTTTATTTAAGAAATTGGAATGATGAGATTCTCCATCGACATCCTTGTCCAGCTGCTCAAAATTGTCCGTAACCGGGGACACGGCTATGATCATAGTTTTATTACTCTCGAGAGTTTGTGACACTTTCCCCACTAGACTCAACTAACCCAAACTTCCTAATCACTCAATTAGTGAGAAGGAAAGGAGAGAGTCGAGACGAGATCTTTCAGAAGAGCTTTCCCGTACACCTGTCCGAACAATACCCACCTACAACCCCTACATCTGCTTGTTCGTCCGGTCGGGTCCACTCAACTTAGTCAATCAAGACAGAGCCCATATGACTAGTGGCTACACTGGAAGAAAACAAAAGCATGGAGTGACATCGAATCTCTTTGTTCCTGGGTGGCCGTTCCCAAGTGAACATCTCGAGTATAACCATGGAAATGGCCTCGAGAAGACACTCAACTCTGTCCGCCAAGCAATACCAATTGCCACCCAGGTGGTTCATTAACTTAGTAGAGTTTTTTTATCCTTTCATACTACAATAAAACCTTTTGCATTGCAGTTCTAACATCTACCAAGTTAATGGGTACCTAGACCAACAGGAATATAGGGTGGTACACTAAACAGGTCTGCATAGCATAATAGTAATACTCCTATCATGCATACTACTAAAATAGCTAAAGTGCAAGTAGTAAAGTAGTAGGACTTTTATGCTGGAGTATCACTTGCCTTTGATAGAAGTCGTTGCTCACACACTCTTTTCAACGTAACTCATAGCACTCCGTTCAAACTATAAAATAAAATAACACCACATAAACATACCATTCATAGCAACAAAATAAGCAATGCAAACAATTAGAAATATTTGTTGTTCTTTTTATTTTAGTCTTTTCTATCTTACAGATCATTAGGCAAAAAGGATTAAGGCTTGAGGATGGCTTGCAAGATATGGTCTTGAGGTGTTGGATGACAAAGTCATCGAGTCAAATAATTAGAAAGAAATGTATCATTTAGATATATCAGAAAGAATTGATATGCTTCACAAAAGATATATAGAATTTGGAATGGCTCATGTGAATAGAAATACATGAGTCCCAAATTGTGCAACTACAATACTATTAAATAGAGTGTGACAACACTTATTAAAATAATACGAGTTACACAGAGGCTTGGATATGAACTAATGATATATTGGATTACTGAAATTACTCATTTATACTTCGAGTAGTCCAAGCTAAGTTAATAAGATTGAATGCCATGAGATTGGGTAGACATGAATGATATTGGGGATGATGATGTGTGCATGGTCACAAGAATTTCTTAGAGGAGAATAAATAACAATACTTGGTTTAGGGTTTGATTTGTATGATATGAATGGGCTGAAGTTGATTTGTGATAGATAGTGCATCTATGATAATGGCGGACACCTATGATCAATAAGCTCATAGGAAAAAAAAGAATTGATCAAATAGGGTTGATAGATTGTGATATATGGCATAAAAAGATCTAATTTGTAAATTTTGAAGAAATCTTTAAGGAACGAGTCCAAGCAATTTGAGTATGGGTGTTGCTGGATATAAAACTCCAATATATTCCATTTTCAAAAGGTATCAATTGAAACGAATTATAGAATTTAAGTTATGACAAAAATACTCAATATCTCTCATTTCGAAATACGAATATTTTATCATTGTAAGAAATTGAAACAAATGAAAGAAGTATAATCTATATGTTCTAAGGATTTCAACGATATATTATTTGTTAAATTTGGATGAGCAGATCAAAAGATATGATTTTTACAAGTTCTCTGTCTAAAATTAAACAAAAAACCGGAAATGGATAAATAGATTATCACATGGCATGATTCTATTGGCTGCTACCCCTTCGTTTATTGGCCTACTTTGTACTGTCATAGGAAAAAGATTGGACAGGTGAGGATGATTATCTCACCGAGTAGGATGCACGCATGTGAGGAAGTCGACGATGAACGTAGATTCATTGGTGAAGTTCGTCATCCGTGGTGGATGGCGCGAGCTCCTTCTTCCTTTGGTAGGTTCCTATCTTCAACAAGGTCTTTGTGGCGCGCCGGCTCGGTCTTCGTTGGTCCATGTATCCGGATACAAGCGACGGTACACGAATCGGCAACGGCTCCGGTGATGGTGTCGGAAAGATGTCGTTTTGATTCACGAACATGTCCTGGAAGTAGGCGAAAATTATGGGAGAACACCAGTCAAAGGAATAGAGGAAATATTTACCGTACACGACGTACCGATGCGATGAACTCGCCAAGATCTAAAACAAGGACATCAAGAGCACGGATAGTAGAGAGCTTATCTCGAAAAAGTTGGAGAACGAAAGTGATGGAGGAGAGCAAATGGCCCAAAGTGACGCGCTCGGTTTCTCTTTATACGTCCTGAGAAGGGAGATCGGGAGACGAATGCCGACCAATGACATTCGGTTCACCACGTCGGTCTGGAAGATTAAGACTTGGAAGTGGGAAACTACTTCTCTGAATGGAACCCCTATAAAATTCTAAGCATTTTTCGTGATGGTGGCAAGTCCAAATAATGGCTATAATGACCACTAGAGGGAGAGGAAGCGGTGGAAGTGTTCATGGCTGAACGTGCAGGTTCTGTACGTGCTCGTGCGTAAGGTGGAAGACGAGCGGCTCGGTCGGGCTGGTGCGGGGCGACTGTTGGGCTTCGGCCCAAAGGTAAAAGGATGAAGGAAGGAGGGAAAAAAAAAGGTACGGGCTGGTCTGGCTTGCTTGGACTGGCCGGCCCAGTTGGGTTCGGTTGCTTTTTTTTCTTCTCTTTTTCTTTTTCTGTCCTAGTTATTTGAACTCACTTTTGAAATTAGTTTTGATTCAAATAATTTCAGAAAATTACGAATAAATAATTTTTGAAATATTTTTAAATTAAACATTTTTGTACCTTTATAATTAAAAACAAAATAATTAAATTCAAAACATCCATATTGACATATTTGGCACCTATATGCCAAATTTCAATATGGTTTTAGAAATTTATTTTAATACCCTTTTATTTTAAATAAAAACTAGAATATCAAAAGTAATCATTTTAATATATATTTTGCAATATCATTTTAATTTCAAGATAATAATTTGGGAAACCTTTTTACAAAAACATATGGTAATAAGTCCAAAAATACTTTTAGGGTTTATATTTTCCCAAAGCAATTACTTTAACTTCAAAACCTTTAAAATAGAAATAGATTTTTTTTTGAAACATTTGAAAACTCAAAATACGTTTTAATAGGTCATAAAACCTTATACCTTTTGGATTTTCTTTTATTTTGAGATTTTCTGTCAAACAATTCTCAATAGTTTTCTTCCTTTGTCAAAAAGTTTTATTTTCTTGTGATTTTTAACATTCCAAAATTTTGGGATGTTACATACTACCACCCTTAAAAGGAATCTCGTCCCCGAGATTCGGAGAGGCTAGAAAGAAAGATGGGTTTGGTTATCCGGGTTTGGGACAACTGGGTGGGCTACCACCCTTAAAAGAAACTTTTCTGGGCAGTCTCGAACTCTTGCCTTTGGGCTAGGTCAACTGGTGAAACTTGTCATCACTTTGCAATCAACTATATATTCAGCTCTTGATGTTGTGCTTCATCTTCTTAAATTTTTAGATATATCAGGTACCAGCTCCTCGTAAGGATTTGGTGATTCCTGCATCCTTAAATAATACCTTGGTATCCTTGTATCATAGTCTTCATTTCCAAAAGGGTGGATGTCCCTTTGCATAACTTGGAAGCATAATCCTCCTCCAGATGTTTTGAGTAAAATTTTCCTTCACGATAGAAGTGTAGACCACATAAGTAGTAGGTTGAGTTACTTCAGACATTGAAGGGTCACTCACTGAGTCTATCAGAAGACCAAGATAACCGGATTTTGTAACATCAGCTCATCATTCTTGTTAATTTCTTTGTAGGCTTCATCTCATGGTTGACTTCTTGAATGCAAACACTACGCCATGTCTAACGAACTCTCATGGTAGGCAAACACTTCCATTGCACGATCCCTTCTTCTTCACGAGAGGTCAGGTTTATCCTTACCGTATATCGTACGTCTTGGCAGCACTTGCCTCACATAGGGTTATAATATATTATCCTCCTATGGATCAGGCTTATCAACGTCGTCTCTCTTATAGGTATGTCACTCAGATTTACCATTCCTCATAGCAAAGCAAATGAAATGGGTAGTCGCCATGGGGGCCAATCCATTTCGCACCCAATCATTACCTTGTACTTGGTTTGATGAATCTCGTAAGCTAACACTCGGTCAACCTCACTTGTCTGACAGAAAGTTTCCAATCTGCAAGACAACCTAACTAAACTATCGACCCTTCAAAACTATTGGGTTACGTAGACTCGTACAAAAAGATAGCTCACAAGCTATAGCTTCTTCTTTGATCCTTCTCCTTGGTGCAGTAGGCTTTCCATACTATGCTTGAGTTGTTGGATCACTTGTTGCACCTTTGCATGGAAGCGGCTATCGGTCGTTGCAATCCAATAGGTAAGTCACTTCGGTTGGCATATTGGTGATGCATTTGGTTGGGTTTAGCATGGATGAGTGGAGATAGAAAGATCTAAGAGAAGTATTCCTACCCATGCATACACAACAGATCAAGACAATTCATCTTACAAACAACATCTAGCAAACATCAAGCAACATGGTTCAAACAAAAACAAACAACCTAGTATTGTCATATCATCTAAGCTGATATGATCAATACACTATCACGTTATCGTTGTTCTAACAAAGTAACTAAAGTGGTGGTCTCATCTATGTCTTCCTTAAGTGCTCAAAAGTACTCTTCAACTTTCTTGAGGAAATCATGAGTGTTGTTCTCCAAAATCTTCAATAGCCTTCAATGTATTGCTTCTTGTTGAATCGAATATGTTGTTTACAGTACTAGGTTGGTGAGTACGGAGTCCCACCTTCTTGAGATTATATTCTTTGTTCTCGTGCAAAAGAAGTTGTATCCACCTATATGGGTCATCTAAAATAAGGGAAGATACTTTGAGAGATGAATAGTATAGGAGAGTACAAGAAAAGATTGGTGAAAATATTTTCTTTTTAAGAAAACTGAATAAAATAGTTTTTCATCCTAAGGTCAAAACCTATTTCTATCCAAACCTAGGGTTTCGAACCTACAGGCAACACAGTGCTCTGATACCATCTGTAGCGACCTTGCCTTTTAAATAGGCCAAGATCCCTGTGTTATGTGCTAGTCCCTGGATCGAATAGCTAGCACCACAGTTCAAGATGTAATATCATGCAATTGCGTCAAATATCTATTACATCGATGATCCAGAAGAATAAACATTACAAGTTGCATAGCCAAAGGCTAGCATTTACAAAGTTCAGTAGCGGAAAACATAAATAGCATGGAGCCTCATCATCTTCATGTGCCACAGGCAGACATGTTGGTTGCAGACTCGAAACCTCTAACGTTCCTTACTCTTCGGCAAAACAACCTGCAACGTGTAGGTTACAGCCAAAAATTGGTCAGAACCATTGGAATGGATCTGGCAAGTGACACTTGTGGACTCAATTGGCGAACCTTAACTTCTACATGCTTATTTGGCTAAGTGGAGTTCAAGGCTATTTGCATAAAGCCAATTTTATCCTATATTTTCAAAATATTTTTTTCTTTCCAACAACTTATGAGACAATTCCTGGTGTATAATCCAATGCCAACAATGAGGCAATTCCTGGTACGTATCCAGTGCCACAATTGAGGCAATTCCTGGCTTATATCCAGTGTCCCTTCTACCCTTGTTCACCCATCAAAATTTTATTTAAGAAATTGGAATGATGAGATTCTCCATCGACATCCTTGTCCAGCTGCTCAAAATTGTCCGTAACTGGGGACACGGCTATGATCATAGTTTTACTACTCTAGAGAGTTTGTGGCACTTTCCCCACTAGACTCAACTAACCCAAACTTCCTAATCACTCAATTAGTGAGAAGGAAAGGAGAGAGTCGAGACGAGATCTTTCAGAAGAGCTTTCCCGTACACCTGTCCGAACAATACCCACCTACAACCCCTACATCTGCTTGTTCGTCCGGTCGGGTCCACTCAACTTAGTCAATCAAGACAGAGCCCATATGACTAGTGGCTGCACTGGAAGCAAACAAAAGCATGGAGTGACATCGAATCTCTTTGTTCCTGGGTGGCCGTTCCCAAGTGAACATCTCGAGTATAACCATGGAAATGGCCTCGAGAAGACACTCAACTCTGTCCGCCAAGCAAATACCAATTGCCACCCAGGTGGTTCATTAACTTAGTAGAGTTTTTTTATCCTTTCATACTACAATAAAACCTTTTGCATTGCAGTTCTAACATCTACCAAGTTAATGGGTACCTAGACCAACAGGAATATAGGGTGGTACACTAAACAGGTCTGCATAGCATAATAGTAATACTCCTATCATGCATACTACTGAAATAGCTAAAGTGCAAGTAGTAAAGTAGTAGGACTTTTATGCTGGAGTATCACTTGCCTTTGATAGAAGTCGTTGCTCACACACTCTTTTCAACGTAACTCATAGCACTCCGTTCAAACTATAAAATAAAATAACACCACATAAACATACCATTCATAGCAACAAAATAAGCAATGCAAACAATTAGAAATATTTGTTGTTCTTTTTATTTTAGTCTTTTCTATCTTACGGATCATTAGGCAAAAAGGATTAAGGCTTGAGGATGGCTTGCAAGATATGGTCTTGAGGTGTTGGATGACAAAGTCATCGAGTCAAATAATTAGAAAGAAATGTATCATTTAGATATATCAGAAAGAATTGATATGCTTCACAAAAGATATATAGAATTTGGAATGGCTCATGTGAATAGAAATACATGAGTCCCAAATTGTGCAACTACAATACTATTAAATAGAGTGTGACAACACTTATTAAAATAATACGAGTTACACAGAGGCTTGGATATGAACTAATGATATATTGGATTACTGAAATTACTCATTTATACTTCGAGTAGTCCAAGCTAAGTCAATAAGATTGAATGCCATGAGATTGGGTAGACATGAATGATATTGGGGATGATGATGTGTGCATGGTCACAAGAATTTCTTAGAGGAGAATAAATAACAATACTTGGTTTAGGGTTTGATTTGTAGGAGATGAATGGGCTGAAGTTGATTTGTGATAGATAGTGCATCTATGATAATGGCGGACACCTATGATCAATAAGCTCATAGGAAAAAAAAGAATTGATCAAATAGGGTTGATAGATTGTGATATATGGCATAAAAAGATCTAATTTGTAAATTTTGAAGTAATGTTTAGGGAACTAGTTCAAGCAATTTGAACATGGGTGCTACTGGATATAGAACTCCAATATATTCCATTTGCAAAAGGAATCAATTGAAAGGAATTATAGAATTTAAGTTATGACAAAAATACTCAATATCTCTCATTTCGAAATACGAATATTTTATCATTGTAAGAAATTGAAACAAATGAAAGAAGTATAATCTATATGTTCTAAGGATTTCAACGATATATTATTTGTTAAATTTGGATGAGCAGATCAAAAGATATGATTTTTACAAGTTCTCTGTCTAAAATTAAACAGAAAACCGGAAATGGATAAATAGATTATCACATGGCATGATTCTATTGGCTGCTACCCCTTCGTTTATTGGCCTAATTTGTACTGTCATAGGAAAAAGATTGGACAGGTGAGGATGATTATCTCACCGAGTAGGATGCACGCATGTGAGGAAGTCGACGATGAACGTAGATTCATTGGTGAAGTTCGTCGTCCGTGGTGGATGGCGCGAGCTCCTTCTTCCTTTGGTAGGTTCCTATCTTCAACAAGGTCTTTGTGGCGCGCCGGCTCGGTCTTCGTTGGTCCATGTATCCGGATACAAGCGACGGTACACGAATCGGCAACGGCTCCGGTGATGGTGTCGGAAAGATGTCGTTTTGATTCACGAACATGTCCTGGAAGTAGGCGAAAATTATGGGAGAATACCAGTCAAAGGAATAGAGGAAATATTTACCGTACACGACGTACCGATGCGATGAACTCGCCAAGATCTAAAACAAGGACATCAAGAGCACGGATAGTAGAGAGCTTATCTCGAAAAAGTTGGAGAACGAAAGTGCTGGAGGAGAGCAAATGGCCCAAAGTGACGCGCTCGGTTTCTCTTTATACGTCCTGAGAAGGGAGATCGGGAGACGAATGCCGACCAATGACATTCGGTTCACCACGTCGGTCTGGAAGATTAAGACTTGGAAGTGGGAAACTACTTCTCTGAATGGAACCCCTATAAAATTCTAAGCATTTTTCGTGATGGTGGCAAGTCCAAATAATGGCTATAATGGCCACTAGAGGGAGAGGAAGAGGTGGAAGTGTTCATGGCTGAACGTGCAGGTTCTGTACGTGCTCGTGCGTAAGGTGGAAGACGAGCGGCTCGGTCGGGCTGGTGCGGGGCGACTGTTGGGCTTCGGCCGAAAGGTAAAAGATGAAGGAAAGAGGAAAAAAAAGGTACGGGCTGGTCTGGCTTGCTTGGACTGGCCGGCCCAGTTGGGTTCGGTTGCTTTTTTTTTTCTTCTCTTTTTCTTTTTCTGTCCTAGTTATTTGAACTCACTTTTGAAATTAGTTTTGATTCAAATAATTTCAGAAAATTACGAATAAATAATTTTTTGAAATATTTTTTAAATTAAACATTTTTGTACCTTTATAATTAAAAACAAAATAATGAAATTCAAAACATCCATATTGACATATTTGGCACCTATATGCCAAATTTCAATATGGTTTTAGAAATTTATTTTAATACCCATTTATTTTAAATAAAAACTAGAATATCAAAAGTAATCATTTTAATATATTTTGCAATATCATTTTAATTTCAAGATAATAATTTGGGAAACCTTTTTACAAAAACATATGGTAATAAGTCCAAAAATACTTTTAGGGTTTATATTTTCCCAAAGCAATTACTTTAACTTCAAAACCTTTAAAATAGAAATAGATATTTTTTTTGAAACATTTGAAAACTCAAAATATGTTTTAATAGGTCATAAAACCTTATACCTTTTGGATTTTCTTTTATTTTGAGATTTTCTGTCAAACAATTCTCAATAGTTTTCTTTCTTTGCCAAAAAGTTTTATTTTCTTGTGATTTTTAACATTCCAAAATTTTGGGATGTTACACCACCTCCTCGGGTAGTCCTGTACTTTCTTCTTGATCAGCTTGACCAAAATTTTGTTCCTTGACTCAGCTTGTCCATTGGCTTGGGCGTAATATGGAGATGAACTGAGCATCTTGATCCCGAGTGATTCGGCAAACTGTTTCACCTCTTTGGCCATGAATGAGGTGCCTTGATCTGTAGTAAGAGTCTGCGGAATACCGAATCTGTGAACAATATGCTCTGTAATAAATTGAATTACCTCTTTGTGGGTCATATTCCGGAGGGGTACTGCTTCGGACCACTTGGTGAAATAATCGGTAGCAACCAGCACGAACCGATGCCCTTTGGATGATGCCGGGTTAATCATACCAATGAAATCCAATGCCCACCCTCGAAAAGGCCACGACTTTATTACCGGGTTAAGAAACGAGGCCGGCACCACCTGAATATCCCCGAATCTCTGGCACGCTTCACACCCCTTGTAGTAACGGAAGCAGTCATTGATCATAGTCGGCCAATAGAACCCGGCTCGTCTAAGCATCCACTTCATCTTGTGGGCCGACTGATGTGTACCGCACAACCCCTCATGTACTTTTCCCATGGCGATCCGAGATTGATCTTCATCCAGGCATTTAAGAAGAAGCCCATCAGCTGTTCGGCGATACAACTCGTCATCTACCAGAGTATATTTGAAAGCAAGCCGCCGAATAGCCCTCTCGGTTTTCTGACTCAGATCCTTCAGATAATCGATAACAGGTGTCCTCCAATCAGCTGACCGAGTCTCGCTAGGTTCTTCCGGAGCCGAATTAGATAACCCAGCTTTCCCTCCATCTCCCGAGTTAGATGACTCGGCTTTTCCTCCAGCGTCCGAATCATTGACGACAGTTATCATCGGCTACTCTGTTATGAAGAATACTCCTCTGCTGATATGATAGCCCGATGCTTGCTATGCCAAATCATTGGCGAGCCAGTTGTCCTGCCTGGAAACATGAGATATAGAAAAGTGATCTAGAGTCGAAATGATATCCAGGCACCTGTCAAGATAGGCGTTGAGTGATCCACTGTTACACTGGAAGATCTTGGCCACTTGCTGTACGAAAAGCAGTGAATCGCCGTATGCCTCGACATGAGTTACTCATGCATCCTTTAAAATCTCTAACCCGAATAGAAGAGCTCCATTTTCGGCCTCATTGTTAGTGCAAAAATAATCAAGATGACAGGAGGCTTCAAAGATAGTTCCGTGGGGTGAGATATACACTATGCCGGCTCCTTGTCCACTACTGCAAACTGAGCCATCGAAGTAGAGTTTCCATGGTACAACCGACATAAGATTTAAGTTGGCTTCTTGTTCTAGGTCAAATCGATGTTCAACAATAAAGTTGGTTACAATTTGGCCTTTCATAGATCTAAGAGGTTCATAAGCCAAATCATACTCGATTAACCCGTATGCCCACTTGCCGATTCGTCCACTGAGAATCGGCCTATGTATCATGTGTTTGATAATATCGGTCTAACTAAATACTTTGCACTCACTAGATAAAAGATAATGGCGCAATTTGGTGCAAGCAAAGTAAAGAGACAAGCACAACCTTTCGACAAAGTTGTACCTTGACTCGGTATCCAGCAACCGCTGACTTAAGTATGTGATGACGTACTCCTGTCCTTCGGTATCTTGAGTTAACGCTGCCCCGATCACCTTTTCCTCGGCCGCAATGTAGAGCCGGAACGGTAGACCATGACTCGGTTTCCTTAGAACTGGGGGTTTAGACAAGCAAGCCTTTATCCGGTCAAATGCCTCCTGCTTCTTTGCCCCCCAGATGAACTCGGTATCGTCCTTGAGCCGAAGTATCTGTGTGAACGCATCAACTTTTCCAGACAAGTTAGCAATAAATCTTCTCAAATAATTTACCTTGCCTAGGAATTTCTGCATATCTTTCTTGCAACTCGGCGCTTGCACTTTCTAGATGGCTTCAATCTTTGCCGGATCAATCTCTATGCCGGATTCATGTATAATGAAACCGAGGAACCTCCCAGCCGACATGCCAAAAGCACACTTTAATGGATTCATCTTGAGCCCGTATTTTCTCATCCTTTCAAACGCAAGTCGTAGATCGGCCAAATGATTTAACTCGCCGTCCGATTTGATAACCACGTCATCAATGTAAACTTCCAGTATGACTCCAAGAAGATCGTGGAATATTAAGTTCATCGCTCTCTGATATGTGGCTCCGGCATTCTTCAATCCGAACATCATTACCGTCCACTTGAATAAACCGACGAAATCGGGACAGCGAAATGCTGTTTTGGCCGAGTCCTCTTCAGCCATAAATATTTGATTGTATCCCGCATTCCCGTCTAGAAAGCTGATGACTCGGTGTCCTGAGGCGTCGTTAATGAGCATGTCGGCTATCGGCATAGGATATTCGTCTTTGGGTGTAGCTTGGTTGAGGTCCCGGAAGTCAATGCACACTCTTTTTTTGCCGGATCCATTCTTCTCAACTGGCACAATGTTGGAAATCCATTCGCCATACTTGCACGGCCGAATAAAACTAGCTTTCAGAAGTCGACCGATCTCTTCTTTGATCCGGTCATATATTGCTGGGTTGAACCTACGAGCCGGTTGTTTGTGTGGCCTAAAACCGGTTTTAATCGGTAACCGATGCTCAACAAGATCTCGGTTTAACCCGGGCATTTCATGGTACTCCCAAGCGAAGCAGTCTATATATTCTTTTACAAGCGCGATTAACTTGGATTTATAATCGGCTCCTAGATTCCGGCTCACAAATGTCGGCCTGGGAACAGTGCCATCCCCGATATCTACTTCCTCAAGCGGGTCGGCCGACGTAAAGCCTTGTCCCAACTTGTTCATGTCGTCTGGTTCTTCAATCGCTTCACACATATCGTTCCTCTCTGTCCGATACTTGTCCAGACGCTTCTGCAGCCACTCATCGTCGTTGTGATCCATCTACTTGACCTGTAGCCGATTGTGTCCAACCGGCTTTAAGGATACTGACACGAATCCGTCCCTGGTAGCACTCAGGAAATCGAACCCGGATAGATCACGTCCCGAGAGACATGTAGCATTGGAGTGTTGCCAATCAACAATGGACTCGGCTAAGGCAATACATGCTGAGTTATCAGCATGAACAATTTCAATCTCATCGTCGATCCATTGTACAAGTTGCTGGTACATGGTGGATGGCACACATTGATTCGCATGGAGCCAATCCCTTCCGAGCAACACATTGTAGTTCCCTTGCACCTAGACAACAAAGAAGGCAGTGGCCAGGGTCTTGCTTCCCATTGTGAGCTCCAGACTAATGACTCCTTTGGCCTCAACACCTTCTCCTCCTTCGAACCCGTTCAGCACCATGTTCGTCTTCATGAGATCCTCATCCTCCAATTGCAATTTCTTGAAGACAGAATACGACATCAGTTTTACCATAGCGCCTCCATCAACCATCATCCTAGTGACCGGCTTCCCGTTGATGTGTCCTCTGACGTACAAAGGCTTCAAGTGCTTAATTGGTCCCTCAGGTTTCTCGAAGACGGCATTCTTGGGTCCAAAGTTGATCTGCGCTACTTCGGCTTCTTCTTCTACAGCACGGAACTCGACAGGCAAATAATATACCATGTTAATATCCATACTTACCTGAGTTGGCGTACTTTCGTAGTCAAGTAATTCTTCATCTGCTGGGTCCTCCAACTCGTTTACTGCTAATTCTGAGTCATCTCCTGCTAGCTCTTCGTCCATGGCCTCTTCTACCAAGTCTCCTTTTACTGATTCAGCAGCCGACTCAGCTGATGTCGGTTTATCCTCTGCTTCCAAGTCTGCTGCTTCCACTTCGTCCGCCCATGAAGTGTATATGATGGCCGGTACAGAAACTGGCCTTACCTCGGTGCTTGCAGAACCTGATGTGACCATTAATGTAGCCATTGGAGAACTCGGTTTTGGAACCCATACCTGGGCTGGCATCATTGGCTTTTCGGCATTGGAGTTGACATCTCGAGCTAACTCGGCATCCTTCTCTTCCTTCTCTCGGTTCCTCGCCCTTTGTAGTTTCCGCTTCTGTGTCTTCGTTATACCCGGCGGACACCACTTTGGCTGGGTGTATTTTGAATCGCGGGGTTTGGGTAACTCGGTCTGGCTAGATCCGGTTTCAACTATCTCGGTTTGGCTGGATCCAGCTTTGGCTGCCTCAGTCACTTTAGGCACGATAGCAAGTATCGGCTTACCACTCGATGGCTCTGCAACCGGGTCCTTTAGCTTCAGCACGTGCGTTCCAATGATCAAGGACCTGTCTAGGATTACCCGACTCTCTATGTCGGCTTCCTTGGTTCCTTGCTCCTTAACTCGCCAGTATGAGGAATCTCCGGGATAAACGAATCGGCTTTGCACTGTCTGACGGGTTACCTGATGCTTAGCATCCCCAGCTGAATCTTGATGTCGGTAACTCCTATCGGTAGAGGGTGATCTGGGTCGCTTCCCATATTGCCGGCTCATTCTAGACCCGGCTTGGCGCACGTACTTGTTTAGTAGCATGTCGAAAGTCGGCTTGACCTTCCTTGGCCTGTAGTCAGCTTGATTCATCTTCCACCTGCCGACTTCCGGGTTCTTGGGCTTCATGAACCGAGTCTGCCCTCCGAGTTCTGGATTCTGGATCCCGAAGTATCTTGCTTGTGGTTGTTGCCCCCCGAGTGTGGAGTTCTTGATGGTAATCTTGATAACCACCTTTCCATCGGGTTGTCGGGTCACTGTGATTGCTCTCCTTGCTTCCCTGACTCCGGCTTCTTTCCTGGGCTCACCAATAACCACATTAGATTTGTTAGCAGCTTCGACCGCTTCTGGCCGAAGAAGGACTTTCTTTCCCTCGAGGTCTAGCACGTTCATTGGGAACGGCTGTGTGTCAATAGCCATGCCGACAAAGCTCAATCGTCCATCGTTGAGGGCCGATTGTATCTGTCGACGAAAAACATTGCAATCATTAGTAGCATGAGAGAAAGAATTGTGATACTTGCAATAAGCGCGTCGCCTTAATTCATCGGGTGACAGCATAACGTGGTTGACTCGAATCACTTTATCCTTTAACAAGGCATCGAATATTCTATCACATTTGCCTACGTCAAAGCTACACTTTATTTCATCATCCCGGTTCTTGCGAACTAGCTTTAGATCATCACATGTGTAAGGTTTGGCCTTACTTGGCCAAACAAACTCGACAACGTACACATCGGTTTCATCACCAGAATCGGCATCATATTTGATAGCGTTAAGCCGACCTCGGTTCATCCGATGTGAGTCTTTGGATTCGTTAACTCGGCTTTCATGAGCCAGCGCTCTCTCCTGAACTTGCCCGATAGAGGAGAAATCGTGTCCATCTAGCTTTTCCTTTAGATATGTTCTCAACCCGTTAAAAACTAAGTCGGCCATATATCTCTTGGTTATTGCTAAGCTATAACATCGGTTTCTGGTATTTCTAAATCTTTTGATGTAATCGGATACCGATTCATCATGTTTTTGCCTAACCGACGTAAGATGAGACAATTTCAACTCGACCTCCCCGGCATAGAAGTGCTCATGAAACTTACGCTCCAAATGAAACCAAGTATGTATAGAATTAGGAGCTAAAGCCGAAAACCAAGAAAAGGCAACCCCGGTTAACGACAGAGAGAACAAGCGAACCTTGATGTGTTCATGATTAGCTTCGCCTAATTGAGCCAAATATTGACTAATGTGCTCCCATGTCGACTTGTTGTCCACCCCATTGAACTTAGAAAACTCGAGAACTCTATAGCCAGGTGGATAGGGTTGTAGATCGAAATACTCGGGATAGGGCTTAACATAAGTTCTAGTCTTCGGCATAAACCCGAGTTTGTCATATGTTATTTGATCTAATATTTTATTAAATTCGACCACTAACTCCTCCATATTAGATGGTTGACTCGGGACAGGAGCATAATCGGTCACTGGGCCGGATTGTATCCAGGGAACCGAATCGGGATTCGGCACTGACCCGCGTCCCAGAAGTTGCACCGTTGGTCCCGGTTGTGCTGCCGGGTGAGGTGAACTCCGGATCGGGGTTGGACAGGGTAATGTACTGACAATCCGGTTTTCCCTATTCGGGTTCATCGGTTGGGTGTCCGATGTCTGGCCCTGAGTAGTGTTTTTCTTAGCAGTATTATGTTCTAACATAGCATTATAAACATTATTTGTACCCTGTGAAATATAATACTGGATCTCGGCTAGTTGTTCAGAAGTAAAGATACTGTTACTTACAGCAGGTATGTTGGCTTTGAAAGCAGGTATGTCGGCACTGATGCCCAGAGGTACGTACTCCGGCTCCTTGATCGGCGCGAGTAAACCTTGCCGATCCAACTTGAAGCTAGCCATGTACGTCTCTTCATCTTCCTGTTCTCGCTTGAGTCGCAGCGCTTCGAATTCCTCCTGCCTCTTCTTCTTCCACTCAACTAGGCCTTGGTGTTGTTCCTCCGACAAATCCTTGATAGTAGGCTTGATGATGTTGTCAGTAGTGATGCCGGACCGATCTGTAGCCTTAGAACCGGTCATTGCTGTCCGATTTAGGTTAAAAGATGTCCCCAACGGAGTCGCCAAAAAGTGTGTTGCGATTAAAACGCGTCACACGAACACGTCCTCGTGTACCCGCAGAGCCGGTGGAGATACTGCGCAACTCACCCCGCGGGAGGCCGGGTCTCAGCGCGATACGCAAGACAGAGACTCGGCGCGTTTGGAACCAGACGCCCCAGCCCCTCGGGAGGGACCCCGTCGGAGGTAGCCGGCGATGATTGGCTGAGCTAAGCCGGATTGGACCGCACCTAGCTCGGTTGTCGATATTCGTCGAAATCTAGCGAAGTCGCCGAACAACGGAAGCAGGAACAAGGGTTTGAGGGTAAAAAGTAGAGGTTGTATTGATTTGTCGATTGTTTGCTTAGCTTCAATCGGCCGTCACCCCCTACATATATATAGTGGGGCGGTTGGACTTTCCGTTACAAGCAATTGTACTTCTAACACGGATTACAACTCTTAGCCTAGGTCGGTTTCTCAAACTAGGTAAATTCCCTGGCCGGTGTCGTGTTGGACACGTCCAGTACCTGCCAAAAACGGGTGATAACAATTAGATCAAATAACATGTGACAAACTCGGGTTTATGCCGAAGACTAGAACTTATGTTAAGCCCTATCCCGAGTATTTCGATCTACAACCCTATCCACCTAGCTATAGAGTTCCCGAGTTTTCTAAGTTCAATGGGGTGGACAACAAGTCGACATGGGAGCACATTAGTCAATATTTGGCTCAATTAGGCGAAGCTAATCATGAACACATCAAGGTTCGCTTGTTCTCTCTGGCGTTAACCGGGGTTGCCATTTCTTGGTTTTCGGCTTTAGCTCCTAATTCTATACATACTTGGTTTCATTTGGAGCGTAAGTTTCATGAGCACTTCTACGCCGGGGAGGTCGAGTTGAAATTGTCTCATCTTACGTCGGTTAGGCAAAAACATGATGAATCGGTATCCGATTACATCAAAAGATTTAGAAATACCAGAAACCGATGTTATAGCTTAGCAATAACCGAGAGAGATATGGCCGACTTAGTTTTTAACGGGTTGAGAACATATCTAAAGGAAAAGCTAGATGGACACGATTTCTCCTCTGTCGGGCAGGTTCAGGAGAGAGCTTTGGCTCACGAAAGCCGAATTAACGAATCCAAAGACTCGCATCGGATGAACCGAGGTCGGCTTAATGCTGTTGAGTACGATGCCGATTCTGGTGATGAAACCGATGTGTACGTTGCCGAGTTTGTTTGGCCGAGTAAGGCCAAACCTTACACATGTGATGATCTAAAGCCGGTTCGCAAAAACCGGGATGATGAAACAAAGTGTAGCTTTGATGTAGGCAAATGTGATAGAATATTCGATGCCTTGTTAAAGGATAAAGTGATCCGAGTCAACCACGTTATGCCGTCACCCGATGAATTAAGGCGACGCGCTTATTGCAAGTATCACAATTCTTTCTCTCATGCTACTAATGATTGCAATGTCTTTCGTCGACAGATACAATCGGCCCTCAACGATGGACGATTGAGCTTTACCGGCATGGCTATTGACACACAGCCGTTCCCAATGAACGTGCTAGACCTCGAGGGAAAGAAAGTCCTTCTTCGGCCAGAAGCGGCCGAAGCTGCTAACAAATCTAATGTGGTTATTGGTGAGCCCAGGAAAGAAGCCGGAGTCAGGGAAGCAAGGAGAGCAATCACAGTGACCCGGCAACCCGATGGAAAGGAGGGTATCAAGATTACCATCAAGAACTCCACACTCGGGGGGCAACAACCACAAGCAAGAGACTTCGGGATCCAGAATCTAGAACTCGGAGGGCAGACTCGGTTCATGAAGCCCAAGAACCCGGAAGTCGGCAGGTGGAAGATGAATCAAGCTGAATACAGGCCAAGGAAGGTCAAGCCGACTTTCGACGTGCTGCTAAACAAGTACGTGCGCCAAGACGGGTCTAGAATGAGCCGACAATATGGGCAGCGACCGAGATCACCCTCTACCGATAGGAGTTACCGACATCAAGATTCGGCTGGGGATGCTAAGCGTCAGGTAACCCGTCAGACAGTGCAAAGCCGACTCGTCTATCCCGAGATTCCTCATACTGGCGAGTTAAGGAGCAAGGAACCAAGGAAGCCGACATAGAGAGTCGGGTAATCCCAGACAGGTCCTTGATCATTGGAACGCACATGCTGAAGCTAAAGGACCCGGTTGCAGAGCCATCGAGTGGTAAGCCGATACTTGCTATCGTGCCTAAAGTGACTAAGGTAGCCAAAGCTGGATCCAGCCATACCGAGATAATTGAAACCGGATCTAGCCAGACCGAGTTACCCAAACCTCGGGATTCAAAATACACCCAGCCAAAGTGGTGTCCGCCGGGTATAACGAAGACACAGAAGCGGAAACTACAAAGGGCGAGGAACCGAGAGAAGGAAGAGAAGGATGCCGAGTTAGCTCGAGATGTCAACTCCAATGCCGAAAAGCCAATGATGCCAGCCCAGGTATGGGTTCCAAAACCGAGTTCTCCAATGGCTACATTAATGGTCACATCAGGTTCTGCAAGCACCGAGGTAAGGCCAGTTTCTGTACCGGCCATCATATACACTTCATGGGCGGACGAAGTGGAAGCAGCAGACTTGGAAGCAGAGGATAAACCGACATCAGCTGAGTCGGCTGCTGAATCAGTAAAAGGAGACTTGGTAGAAGAGGCCATGGACGAAGAGCTAGCAGGAGATGACTCAGAATTAGCAGTAAACGAGTTGGAGGACCCAGCAGATGAAGAATTACTTGACTACGAAAGTACGCCAACTCAGGTAAGTATGGATATTAACATGGTATATTATTTGCCTGCCGAGTTCCGTGCTGTAGAAGAAGAAGCCGAAGTAGCACAGATCAACTTTGGACCCAAGAATGCCGTCTTCGAGAAACCTGAGGGACCAGTTAAGCACTTGAAGCCTTTGTACATCAGAGGACACATCAACGGGAAGCTGGTCACTAGGATGATGGTTGATGGAGGCGCTGTGGTAAACCTGATGCCGTATTCTGTCTTCAAGAAATTGCAATTGGAGGATGAGGATCTCATGAAGACGAACATGGTGCTAAACGGGTTCGAAGGAGGATAAGGTGTTGAGGCCAAAGGAGTCATTAGTCTGGAGCTCACAGTGGGAAGCAAGACCCAGGCCACTGCCTTCTTTGTTGCCGAGGTGCAAGGGAACTACAATGTGTTGCTCGGAAGGGATTGGCTCCATGCGAATCAATGTGTGCCATCCACCATGCAGCAGCAACTCGTACAATGGATCGACGATGAGATTGAAATCGTTCATGCTGATAACTCGGCATGTATTGCCTTAGCCGAGTCCATTGTTGATTGGCAACACTCCAATACTACATGTCTCTCGGGACGTGATCTATCTGGGTTCAATTTCCTGAGTGCTACCAGGGACGGATTCGTGCCAGTATCCTTAAAGCCGGTTGGACACAATCGGCTACAGCTCAAGTAGATGGATCACAACGACGATGAGTGGCTGCAGAAGCGTCTGGACAAGTATCGGACAGAGAGGAACGATATGTGTGAAGCGATTGAAGAACCAGACAACATGGACAAGTTGGGACAAGGCTTTACGTCGGCCGACCCGCTCGAGGAAGTAGATATCGGGGATGGCACTGTTCCCAGGCCGACATTTGTGAGCCGGAATCTAGGAGCCGATTATAAATCCAAGTTAATCGCGCTTGTAAAAGAATATATAGACTGCTTCGCTTGGGAGTACCATGAAATGCCCGGGTTAAACCGAGATCTCGTTGAGCATCGGTTACCGATTAAAACCGGTTTTTGGCCACACAAACAACCGGCTCGTAGGTTCGACCCAGCGATATATGACCGGATCAAAGAAGAGATCGGTCGACTTCTGAAAGCTAGTTTTATTCGGCCGTGCAAGTATGCCGAATGGATTTCCAACATTGTGCGGTTGAGAAGATGGGATCCGGCAAAATCAGGTGTGCATAGACTTCCGGGATCTCAACCGAGCTACACCCAAAGATGAATATCCTATGCCGATAGCCGACATGCTCATTAACGACACCTCAGGACACCGAGTCATCTGCTTTCTAGACGGGAACGTGGGATACAATCAAATATTTATGGCTGAAGAGGACTTGGCCAAAACAGCGTTTCGCTATCCCGGTTTCGTCGTTTATTCGAGTGGACGGTAATGACGTTCGGATTGAAGAATGCCGGAGCCACATATCAGAGAGCGATGAACTTAATATTCCACGATCTTCTTGGAGTCATACTGGAAGTTTACATTGATGACGTGGTTGTCAAATCGGACGGCGAGTTAAATCATTTGGCCGATCTACGACTTGCGTTTGAAAGGATGAGAAAGTACGGGCTCAAGATGAATCCATTAAATTGTGATTTTGGTTTGTCGGCTGGGAGGTTCCTCGGTTTAATTATACATGAATCCGGCATAGAGATTGATCCGGCAAAGATTGAAGCCATCCAGAAAGTGCAAGCGCCGAGTTGCAAGAAAGATATGCAGAAATTCCTAGGCAAGGTAAATTATTTGAGAGATTTATTGCTAACTTGTCTGGAAAAAGTTGATGTGTTCACACAGATACTTCGGCTCAAGGACGATACCGAGTTCATCTGGGGGCAAAGCAGCAGGAGGCATTTGACCGGATAAAGGCTTGCTTGTCTAAAACCCCCAGTTCTGAGGAAACCGAGTCATGGTCTACCATGCCGGCTCTACATTGCGGCTGAGGAAAAGGTGATCGGGGCAGCGTTAAATCAAGAGGCCGAAGGACAGGAGTACGTCATCACATACTTAAGCCGGCGGTTGCTGGATGCCGAGTCAAGGTACAGCTTTATCGAAAGGTTGTGCTTGTCTCTTTACTTTGCTTGCACCAAATTGCGCCATTATCTTTTATCTAGTGAGTGCAAAGTATTTAGTCAGACCGATATCATCAAACACATGATACATAGGCCGATTCTCAGTGGACGAATCGGCAAGTGGGCATACGGGTTAATCAAGTATGATTTGGCTTATGAATCTCTTAGATCTATGAAAGGCCAAATTGTAACCGACTTTATTGTTGAGCATCGGATTGACCTAGAACAAGAAGCCAACTTAAATCTTATGTCGGTTGTACCATGGAAACTCTACTTCGATGGCTCAGTTTGCAGCAGTGGACAAGGAGCCGGCATAGTGTATATCTCACCCCACGGAACTATCTTTGAAGCCTCCTGTCGTCTTGATTATTTTTGCACTAACAATGAGGCCGAATATGAAGCTCTTCTATTCGGGTTAGAGATTTTAAAGGATGCAGGAGTAACTCATGTCGAGCATACGGCGATTCACTGCTTGTCGTACAGCAAGTGGCCAAGATCTTCCAGTGTAACAGTGGATCACTCAACGCCTATCTTGACATGTGCCTGGATATCATTTTCGACTCTAGATCACTTTTCTATATCTCATGTTTCCAGGCAGGACAACTGGCTTGCCAATGATTTGGCACAGCAAGCATCAGGCTATCATATCAGCAGAGGAGTATTCTTCACAACAGAGAAGCCGATGATAACTGTCGTCAATGATTCGGAAGCTGGAGGAAAAGCCTGAGTCATCTAACTCGGGAGATGGAGGGAAAGCCGGGTTATCTAATTCGGCTCCGGAAGAACCTGGCGAAGACTCGGTCAGCTGATTGGAGGACACCTTTATCGATTATCTGAAGGATCCGAGTCAGAAAACCGAGAGGGCTATTCAGCGGCTTGCTTTCAAATATACTCTGGTAGATGACGAGTTGTATCACCGAACAGCGATGGGCTTCTTCTTAAATGCCTGGATGAAGATCAATCTCGGATCGCCATGGGAGAAGTACAAGATGAAGTGGATGCTCAGACGAACGGGTTCTATTGGCCGACTATGATCAATGACTGCTTCCGTTACTACAAGGGTGTGAAGCGTGCCAGAGATTCGGGGATATTCAGGTGGTGGTGTCGGCCTCGTGTTCTTAACCCGGTAATAAAGCCGTGGCCTTTTCAAGGGTGGGCATTGGATTTCATTGGTATGATTAAACCCGGCGTCATCCAAAGGGCATCGGTTCGTGCTGGTTGCTACCGATTATTTCACACAAGTGGTCCGAAGGCAGTACCCTCCGGAATATGACCCACAAAGAGGTATTCAATTTATACAGAGCATATTGTTCACAGATTCGGTATTCCGCAGACTCTTACTACAGATCAAGCACCCTCATTCATGGCCAAAGAGGTGAAACAGTTTGCTGAATCACTCGGGATCAAGATGCTCAGTTCATCTCCATATTACGCNTGCGGACAGCACTGCAGAGATGGAACACTCGATCTTACCCAGGTTCAGGGCCCTCTTGTGGAGGTAAAACCCCTACGTCCTGCTTTGGTGTATTGCACTGCTTGGAGAGTTCACAGTACAAGGAGAGCTTGTCGAGCTCGAGGTGGCTAACAATGGCTACTTGCTAGTCTTCAGATCTAGGGTTAGGGTCTACTTGAGCTGCACTAGCCGAAGATCCAACCAGGAATCGAACCCTTTGCACGGGCGTGCCTGCCCTCCTTTTATAGGCGTCTCGGACCTCTTCTGCCCAAACATTTGGGCGGGAAGGGTTACCACATGGCGACGAGGGAGGAGGCGCGGTGCATGATAAAGGTGAAGTCCACCATAAAGGTAGAGCTCGTGGACGCGGTCCACGGCAGGGGAGCGGCGTCACCAAAGCTGAAAAGGGGCACCGACCAGCCGGACGGTGGGCTGGCGCTTGCTGAGGTGGGAGGTGACCCACGGTGACGTCGTCCTTGGAGCGTAGCTGCAGACGGTTCCCTTATCACCAAAGAGGCAATACTCGTTGTCCGCTTTGCTTGGCTCCGCTTTGTTGACTGCTTTATACACGGAAATGGCAACTGCGGCGTCGTCGTCATCGCGCGTAGGCACGCGCGTCACTCTGCACATGGCGCAGAGCCCATGTGCGCTCTGCCGCGGAGGCAGAGATGGCTTCGCGAGGAAGGAGCTCGGCGAGGCAAAAAGGTCCTCGCCGAGCCCTTCGGCTTGGTCCTTAGCAGAATTGCGGGTGGCGTCGGAGACGCCTTGTCGAGTAGCGGTCCCTCGCCAAGGGAAAAACCCTCGGCGAGGAGAACGGATCCCTCGCGAGGGAAAATCCTCGCGAGGCTCGCCAGGCTTGGGGAGCCTGGTCCTTAGCGAAAATCATCCATAGAAAACTCGTGGGCCCTGGCAGGCCGGCCCGTGGTACCCTGGTTTCCTCTGTGCCGACACCTCGGCGACGGCGCTCATCGAGATCGCTGGGGGACGGCACTGCAGAGATGAACACAAAATGTTACCCAGGTTCAGGGCCCTCTTGGAGAGGTAAAACCCCTACGTCCTGCCTTGGTTGTATTGCACTGCTTGTAGAGGTTATAGTACAAAGAGAGCTTCGGGAGCTTGAGGTGGCTAACAATGGCTATCGCTAGAGCAGCACTGGAGCTTCGGATCTCAGATCTCCAACCCTATACTCTAACCAACCAACCATTCAACCCTCGAACCCCTCAACCCCCTTGCCTGAACATGCTCCCCCTCCTTTTATAGGTGTCCTGGACCTCTTCCCCCAAATATCTTGGCGGGAAGGGTTACCACATGGCGACGAAGGAGGAGGTCGGGTGCAAGAGAAAGGGAGAGTCCATGGACGCGGTCCATGACAGGGAGCGGCGTCACCAAAGCTGAAAAAGCCACCGTCCAGCTAGGACAGTGGGCTGGCGCTGCTGGGGCTCGGGATGCGCCCCACGGTGACGTCGCCCTTGGAGTGTAGCGGCAGACGGTCCCCTTATCACCGAAATGGCAAGTCTCGTTGTCCGCTTTGCTTGGCACAGCTTTGTTGACGGCTTTATACATGAGAACGGCAACTGCGGCGTCGTCGTCACCGTGCGCAGACGCGCGCGTCACTCTGAAGCGGGCGCGGAGACAGAGCTTGCTTCGTGGGGAAGGAACCCCCGCAAGGCTGGAGGCCTCGCTGAGCCTTTTGGCTTGATCCTTCGCAGAATCGAAGGTAGCATCCAAGATGCCCTCTCGAGGAGAGGTCCTCGCGAGGGGAAAACCCTCGCGAGGCTCGCCAGGCTTGGAGAGCCTGGTGCTTAGCGAAATCTTCTGAAGAGTGTCGTGGGCCCTGGCAGGCCGGTCCGTGGTACCCTGGTTTCCACTGTGCCGACAAGTTTGGCTTCCCTCTTTTAAATGTTTTCAATGGTTGCTTATTGGAAATAGAAATTTCAAAAGCATGCCATGATGCAAACATGAAAACAAAAGGTGGAAAAATTCTTCGTATTTTTCATTACCAAGCTGGGGCTGTTACAATTCTACCCCCCTTACAGGAATCTCGTCCCGAGATTCTAGGCTCGAGTGAAGAAGGCGGGGTATTCCTGACGAAGGCTAGTTTCTCGCTCCCAAGTGGCTTCTTCTTCGGAATGGTTAGACCATTGGATTTTTAGGAATTTGATGGTCTTGTTGCGGGTCTTCCTTTCCACTTCATCCAAGATGCGGATAGGGTGCTCACGGTAAGTCAAATCCTCTTGGATGTCTAACACCTCATGATCAACCTCACGGATTGGATCTTTGAAACAACGCCGGAGTTGGGAGACATGGAACACATCATGGACATCCGGGAAGTTGGAGGGTAACTCAAGTTGATAGGAGAGATCCCCTCGCTTGGCTAGGACGGTGAAAGGGCCAATACGAGGTGCCAATTTGCCCTTGATCCCGAAGCGATGAACGCCTCGGCGGGGAGACTCGAAGATAGGCCTTGTCACCAATTTCATAGTGGACCTCTTGCTGGTGCTTGTCATAATAGCACTTTTGCCTAGATTGAGCTGCCTTGAGATTATCCCGAATGATACGGACTTTCTCCTTAGCCTCATTGATCACGTCAGGACCGAAGAGTGGCCTCTCTCCGGTTTCAGACCAATTCAGAGGAGTCCGGCATTTTCTCCCATAAAGGACCTCAAAGGGAGCCATTTACAAACTGGCTTGGTAGCTGTTGTTGTAGGAGAACTCGGCGAGAGGGAGGTATTTTTCCCAACCCTTGCCGAAGGAGATGACACATGCCCGAAGCATGTCCTCAAGAACTTGGTTCACCCTTTTAGTTTTACCGTCAGTTCGAGGGTGATCGGCGCGGCTGAAGTTGAGGCGGGTTCCCAAAGCTGTTTGGAAGCTCTGCTAGAATTTGGAGACAAACAGACTTCCTCGGTCGGAGATGATCCGCAAAGGAACCCCGTGCAAAGGAACAATCCGGGCCATATACAAATCAGCAAGTCGGCTTGCTCGAATATCGTCACGGACCGGAAGGAAGTGGGCGACCTTGGACAAACGGTTGATGAGACCCAAATGGCATTGTTGCCCTTTTGTGACTTTGGAAAACCAGTGATGAAATCCATACCAACTTCATCCCATTTCCACTCAGGAATGGCTATGGGGCGAAGGGTACCCACTGGCCTTTGATGTTCAGCCTTCACTCGGCGACATACGTCGCATTCAGCAACATACTCGGTGATCTCGCGCTTCATGCAAGACCACCAGAACTGTCGACGACTATCTTGGTACATTTTGGTACTACCAGGATGAATAGAGATGGGTGACTCGTGAGCTTCGAAGAGGATCAACTCTTTTGTGTTCCCACTATTGGGCACCACTAGACGGTCACCAAAATAGACAACACCATTGTCATCAACCGAGAAACAATTTCCTTCCCATTAGCTATCTTCTCTTTGATCTCGAGGATTTCAGCATCATTTTGCTGGGCGGCCTTGATATCATCCTCGAGAGTGGATTTGATCTCGAGGTTACCTAGATATCCAGAGGGAACAATCTCCAGATTTAACCGAGCAAATTCCTCGTGGAGAGCGGTTGTGCCTTTTCCACCATCAAGGTGTTGCAATAGGCCTTGCAGCTCAGAGCATCGGCCACGACATTTCCCTTGCCGGGTGATAGTTGAGGGTCACATCATAGTCTTTGATTAATCCCAACCATCTTCTCTGTCTCAGGTTCAGATCCGGTTGGGTGAAGAGATACTTCAGACTTTGATGATCAGAAAAGATCTCGCAACGGTTGCCCAACAGGTAGGACCTCCATTGCTTCAGAGCAAGAACCACAGTAGCCAGCTCTAGATCATGAGTTGGATAGTTTTGTTCATGCGGCTTGAGTTGACAAGAGGCATAGGCGACAACATGGCCTTCTTGCATCAAAACACAGCCCAAACCTTGGAGTGATGCATCACAATAGACGACAAGTCTTTGTCGGTGTCGGGAAAGACGAGCACCGGGGTGGTGGTGAGCTTGACCTTGAGAGTTTGGAAACTCTCTTCAGCTTTGTCTGAACACCAAACTGTTTGTTTTTCTTGAGGAGGTCAGTCAATGCCTTGGCTATCTTGGAGAAGCCCTCGATGAATCGGCGGTAATAACCCCCAACCCGAGGAAGCTGCGAATATCCTTGACGGACTTGGGAGTTGGCCAATCCAGGATTGCCCGAATCTTGTCAGGTATCACCGCTACTCCAGCAGCTGACACCACATGACCAAGAAAAATGAGCTCCTTTAGCCAAACTCACACTTAGAGAACTTGGCATAGAGGCGGTGATCTCGAAGCTCGGTCAAGACTAGTCGAAGATGCTCAGCATGCTCTTCTTCAGTTTTGGAATAGACAAGGATGTCATCGATGTAAATAATGATGAACTTGTCGAGGTACTCATGGAAGATGGAGTTCATCAGCCTCAAGAAGGTAGCGGAGCATTTGTGAGGCCGAAGGACATGACGGTGTACTCATATAACCCATAACGGGTAGTGAAAGCCATCTTTAGAATATCCTCCTTTCGGATTTTGATCTGGTGGTAGCCTGACCTCAGATCCATTTTGGAGAATACCGTTGCACCAGCCAGTTGATCGAATAGGTCAGTTATTCGAGGGATGGGATACTTGTTCTTGATGGTCACCGCATTCAGAGGGCGGTAATCAACAACCAGCCGAGGAACATTTGTATACCTTTTTTTGACGAAGATGACCGGGCAGCCCCAGGGTGAGCTACTCGGACGGATGAATTCTTTTTCCAGCAACTCATCCAGTTGCTTCCTCAATTCAGTTAGCTCTTCCGTTGGCATACGGTAGGGCCTCCTGGAAATTGGGGCGGTTCCCGGAATCAGCTCAATCACAAACTTCACGCTGCGATCAGGTGGCATGCCGGGCAACTCCTCCGGAAACACATCGGGGAAATCACACACCACAGCAACTTCATACATTTCAGGCGGTGTGGTTCCTTCCAGGAAACATAGGCTGATCTCCGGTGAGAGAGGAGTGGCAGCAGACGGAGTTGCGGACGAAGGTGACCAATAACTCACCAGTCCAACGGTTGGGTGGACCACGGTGACAGACTTGGCAGCACAGTCCAAGTTGGCCTGATATTTGACTAGTCAATCCATCCCCAGAATTACATCTTGCCCATCTGACTTCAGTGCTATCAGCTGGAACGGAAAAGACCAATAGTCTATGGTGATCTGGACGTCCGGAGCAATCCATTTAGTGTGCCAGCTAGATCCTGGGGTTTTGACCACTAGCGGGGAGTCCATATTCACAAATGGTACTTGGTGGTTGTGTGCAAATGCTATTGATATGAATGAATGCGATGCTCCAGAATCAAATAAGACTAAAGCTCGATAATCATTGATTCGAAGCATACCCATGAGAACTCCGGGGTCCTCCTCGACGCCTTCAGCCGAGACGTGGTTCAGGCGGCCATGGCTGACGGTCATGGCCTTGGCGGCTGGGGTAGAGGGTGTTGGTGCAGGTGCTGCGGTAGCCGGTGCCTTCTGGGGACACTCCCTGGAGTAGTGCCCCGGCTGGACACAAGCGAAGCAAGTGGGTCCCGGTGGTGGTGGAGGCAGTTGAGGGCGGAAACCACTTCCAGCCGCACCCAAGGTAAAGGTAGCTGGGCGAGGTGGAGGTGGCCTGAACCCTGAAGGCCGTGGCGCGAAGGGTGCACGAGGCACGGTGCTGAAGGGCACAAAGACCCTGCGCTTCTTGCCCTCAAAGGAAGAGGAGCTCTGGTTGTCAGTGGGAGCTGGCCTCTTGGAAGCTTCCAGCTCCTTCCTACCCTGCTCCTGGTAGGATGGGAACTTGAAAGGCAGGAGCTCGTAGCGGAGCCGAGGTGCGAGCCCCTTGCGGAAGAGGTATTGCTTGTCCTCATCATTCGTCACGTCCCGAGGGGCGTAACGGGAGAGGTGGTTGAACTCCTGCCCATAGGCTTGGACGTCCATGCGTTCCTGTGTCAAGTCCCGGAACTCCCTCCTCTTGAGGTCCATGATGGGCTTGGGGATATACGCCGCACGGAAGGCGGTGCGGAACTCCACCCAAGTGAAGACATGGCCCGCGTCAAACATTAACACATGGCTCTCCCACCAAGAGCCAGCGGCTCCAGTCAGTAGGTAGGTGGCGAAGTTGACTTGTTCCGCCACCAGAACATGCAGAGCGGCAAAACTTGCGCTCAAGAGCCCGAAGCCAATCATCCGCATCAAGCGGCTCCTTAGCTTCGGAGAAGGTGGGAGGTTGGGACCGCAAGAACTCGGTGAGAGTGTTGCATTCGTTGTTCCTCCTGGCCCCTTGTTGCACCAGATGCTCGAGCAGACGCTCATTCCGCAGCCGGTTCTCCTCGATGGCCATCAGGACCTCCGCCATTGAGGGTGGCGGCGGTGCCTCAGGATTGCTGTGTTCCCCACGACGGGTAGGAGCCATTCTGAAGATTTGGAACAATGACATAGTTAGTAATCAACTCCGAACAATTAGGATAGATCATTTGAGTCCTTCCAGATAGAGAGAATTAAGATGGCACTAACACCAAAAGCAGATTTAGGGAACCACGGGTGACATCACATCATCGCGGCGATAGCAAACTGAAACAACGGACTCGATACAAACACTGGACGGTAGGAACCCAACCCCGAGAACCTAAACTTCGACACCAAGCTTAAAGCAAATAGAGATAAGAGATAAGAGTAGAACGAGTTAGATGAGGAGAAAAAGAATCCTAAGAAGGTTTTCACAACTCATTTTTAGGTTATAAATAATGTTCAACTAGACTCGACATCGACCAATAGAAAGGGTTTCCTATAGGCAGTCCTGCTCTGATACCAACTTCTAGCGCCCCGACCCCGGAATTATACAGAGAGGCTATGTAACCCTCAGGCTATGCTACACAATCGAAGGGCATGGGATTACCGCTCCCACGCAACACATTGATCGTGCCATTGACACTGGCATAGCTATCAATGTATAAAACAAAGATCAAGACTTGTGGAACAACTGGAACATTGCAGACTCTACGACACAAAAGCATAAAGCAACCCATATATGAGGAAGGTACCAATGTTACACACAAAAGGGATCACAGATCCATCAGTACAACAGGTGGAAGCGAAGTAGCCTTGTCTAATACAACAAGATCCAGATATATGGCCTAAGAGGCCTAAAATAAACATAACCCAAGCTAGCTTGTTCCACAGTCCCAAGCTGCCACCTGGGAAGCCCGAACTATTCATCGACGTCCACGAAGAACCCACCTGTGTGCTCGGTGTCGTCCTCCTCTGAAATACAAATATAAAGGCAGCAAAGAAAGACTGAGTACGACGTACTCGCAAGTTTAGTAGGGCGATATAGGCCCAATGCTGACGGAGGCTCTAAAGCTGTAGATGTATTTATTTTGCATAAAGCTAAGTTTCCTTGATAAAAGACATAAATGACTCAAAGGCATCGTCTACTCAGAATGTTTTTCGAAGGGGATAAGAGAGTAAACTTTTCATCTTTGGTTCTCGTCGAACCAACTCGTAGCCAACAAACATCTCTGATCTCCACCAAAGGCACCCCCTCGAACCACCCTCGAGGAAATGAACCTTTAGCACACTTTGATTATGCAACCTCTAGCTACCATATCAATTAGGTTAAAGTTCTCTATGATCTTATCGTCTATTCCCAAGTCGTCCATAACCGCGGACACGGCTTTTCGAAAAGATTTAACCCTGCAGGGGTGTACTAATTTACCCATTGGTACCGTCCGGCTCACCTGATTGGCCCTCTTCCAGGGAAGGCCGGCGAGTGGGCGTGGTTAAACCTTTACCTCGCGTGAGACTATCCAAGAGTCATCTATGGCGACAGGGCAAGTTTACCCAGCCTATTTCAGCCCCTGCCCCCATCGCCACGTCCTAAACACAAATCCTCCGCAACATTTTCTTTTCCACTCACATGCAAATGGAAAAACGAACTAGAGGACCCTTGGATACGCCCGCACAAGTTATTCAGTTAGTAAGGTGCCCATACACCCACCAATGGCAGCACGCTCGTCTTGGTTCAAGAGGTAAAGAACTCGCACCTAGGGGCAAGAATGAGACAAAACACCATCCCCGATGGCAACTCATCCAAGCCTTCTTAGCATTTTAATTAAGCACCACACATGTCCACCACGTACGAAACATTCCATCAACATCAACAATTATGGAATTAAACAACGGACATAACTAGCATTCGACTAAGCATGGCTAAGCATATAAACTACAACAATTATATTCTTGTCTCCGGCCAACACATCAAACCTAGGGTTCATAGGTAGGGATACATGTATTGGTTCGGGGGAAGACATGCATACATGGGATAATCTAGCACTTGATCAAAATTGTAAATGGAATCGCATGCAATATTATGGTGGATAAAATAAGTTTATAAAACAATAGGATGCTAGAATGCATAGAAGGTTAGGTTATCTCTTGCCTTGCTGCCGGGGCGTGTAGTACGACTCGTCGGGGTAGGTAGAGAGACCCTCGACTCCGGAATCTATCGATACCCAAATAATACAAAAGAACAAAATAAATCACCCGAAGAAGAGGTGCAATGCACAATCACATGATGACATGATAAGATTATGCAAAGCTATCATCATATGATTTATCTAACAATATTAAATGGAGTGCCAAATAATTGGTGCAATTATTTGGAACAAACCCCATATTCAACTAAATGTGCACATTGCTTAGAAATTATTACATTACTAAGAAGTGGATTAAATATGCATGAACATGACATGGTTGGATAGGATTTGTTCTTCCGATCATTTTGGTGCCTCATTTGTGATTTTCCGAGTACCGATGATTAAATAGTGAATTAAATAATTATTCGAATATAGTTCTTTTAATCAATTGAAGAATATCATCAAATAAATATTTGTGATCATGATTTGATATTACCATGATTTGATAGCATTTGAAACACTGATCATTTTGACATTTTATTCATAATTTTTGATTAAATATTTGTCGAATTATGATTTTCCCGAATTAGGTATTATTGATACCATTTTAAGAATTCTTAACAAACAGCAAAATTATAAACTCAAAATATTATTTCAATGATTCTAACTTGTAGAGTTTATTTTTCTAAGCAATTTCGTATTTGATTTGTCAAATTTGGATCATTATTTAAATAGTTATTAATTATTTAAATTTGTTTTATTTTCCAAAAAGGAAAAATCAAACTGTAGACAGGCCGGCCTACAAACCGGCCCAGGCCGGTTTCCAGACCGGGCCTGTGGCTGAGGCGGCCGGCCTCCTGGCCGGCCTAGGCTGGGGCTCAGGCCAGGGCTGTGCCAGAGGCTGCCGGCCTCATGGCCGGCCTAGGCCGGGCTCAAGGCCGGCCTAGGCCGGGCTCAAGGCCAGACAGTGACCCGAGGGGGCCGGCCTCCCGGCCGGGCGCTAGGCCGGTCACGCTCCCGAGCCAACCGGCCTCCAGGCCGGACAGGCCGGTGCCCAGGCCGGGATCACGGTCGCCGCGTCGGCCGGCGGTGACCGGCGGCGACGGTGATGAATGCGACGGCGAGAGGGAGAAAGGGGGCGCGGGAGCGGGCCAAAAGGTTAGGGGATCTCACCTGTGACGCGTGGGGTGGCTAGGTGCGGTCGGGGGCGACCACAGTGGCCGGAATCCGGCGAGGATGAGAACGGCGGGCGGCGGGCGGCGGCCGGGGTTTGGGGGTCGTGGACGCGGGCGTCGGTTCCAGGCGACCCCGGCTCGATTCCTCGCGCCGGAAGGGAGAGGAGGAAGCGGCGAACCTCACTGCAGCCTTCGATTCATGCGGGGAGGCCCGGGACGACGGCGTCGAGCTCGACAATGGCGGCGGAAACGGAGGAGCTCGGAGAGAGAGAGAGAGCGAGACGAGCGGGGCAGGTGGGGGAAATGGATGTGGGGGAGGGGAGCAGGTGCGTCGTGGCGTGCTTGACCTCCAGTGGGCCACGGGGGACGCTGCCCACGAGTGGGGGCATGGCGGCATGGCTGGCGGCATGGCGCCAGTGCCGTCGGCACTGTGGAGGAGAAGGAAAAAGAAAAATTCGCGAAAACCCCCTGGCCCAATATTTCTATAATTGCAAAAAGGTCCAGTAGCCCTTTTAGATATTTAATTGGGGCCTTTAGACAATTTTATAAAATCTACAAAAATTCATAGAGGCTCCCTTTTACCTTTAGAACCTCCACAAAATTTATTGTTCCAAAATAAAATGTTTTGGACAACATTTGTTCATAGGTTTTAAATTTGGTCATTTTTGATAAATTGCAAAATGCATTTAATTGGAGCAATTAACCATTTTAAAAAATAGTGAATTTAATCATGGAGGCTCCCAACATATTAATGAAGCTCCCCATGATTTTATTTTGAATTTTTGGAAGGTTTAAACTTGGTTCCAAAAATAGAATTGAATTAAACCAAATTTTGGGATTCTCAAGTTTATTTATTCTTTGGCAACATTTGGAAAATTGAGAGAAGGTTGTAAGATGCAAACTTGGAACTTCCTAAACAATTTGGAAGTTCATTTAGTTTGTTGCCAAGTTGGGCATTGCTTTTGGTTGGAGGTTTTGGGGAAGTTTGGCTTCCCTCTTTTAAATGTTTTCAATGGTTGCTTATTGGAAATAGCAATTTCAAAAGCATGCCATGATGCAAACATGAAAACAAAAAGTGGAAAAATTCTTCGTATTTTTCATTACCAAGCTCGGGCTGTTACACATTCAAAATGGCCTTTCGCTGCCCTGGGTTTGTTGGCTTATTCGAGTGGACGGTGCTGACCTTTGGACTGGAGAATGCCGGTGCCACATATCAGAGGGCAATGAACTTAATTTTTCATGACTTGCTTGGAGTCATACTTGAAGTCTATACTGATGATGTTGTTGTCAAATTGAATGCTAATGAATCTCATTCAGCCGATTTACGGTTAGCTTTTGAGAGGATGAGAAAGTATGGACTCAAGATGAATCCTTTGAAGTGTGCTTTTGGTGTATCGGCTGGGAGATTCTTGGCTTCATTATACATCAACATGGCATAGAAATTGATCCCAAGAAGATAGAAGCTATCCAGAAAGTGCAAGCTCCAAAGTACAAGAAAGATATGCAAAAATTCCTTAGCAAGGTCAATTATTTGAGGCAGTTCATAGTGAATTTGTCAGGGAAGGTTAATGCATTTACTCCCATCCTTCGATCGAAGAGCGATAACAATTTTATTTGGGGGGCAAAACAGCAAGAAGCATTCGAGAATATCAAATTTTGTTTGTGTACTCCTCCGGTGTTGAGAGCACCCACACATGGAGAGCCTTCGACGCTTTATATTGCTGCAGAGGAAGGAGTTATTGGTGCTGTTTCGACACAAGAGACCGGAGGGAAGGAACACGTTGTCACTTATTTGAGTCGACGTTTATTGGATGCTGAAACAAGGTATACATTCATCGAGAAATTATGCTTATGCTTATATTATGCTTGCACCAAAGTAAGGCATTACTTATTGTCTAGCATGTGCACAGTTGCTTGTCAAACCGATGTTATCAAATACATGTTGCATAGACCGATTCTTAGCGGTAGAATCGGTAAATGGGCTTACGCTTTATTTGAGTATGATTTGGCTTACGAGTCTTTGAAATCCATGAAAGGCCAAATCGTTGCTAATTTTATTGTTGAACATCGGGTTGACAATGAGCATGATATTAATATTGACCTTGTCTCTTTAGTACCATGGAGGTTATACTTTGATGGTTCAGTTTGTAGCAATGGCCAAGGTGTTGGTGTTGTTTATGTATCCCCTCATGGTGCTGTTTTTGAAGCCTCTTGCCGTTTAGAGTATTTTTGCACGAACAGTCAAGCCGAATATGAAGCTTTACTATTTGGGCTAGGACTGTTAATTGCTATAGGTACTACACATATTGAGGCTTTTGGTGATTCGTTGCTAATAGTGCAGCGAGTAAACAAGGTTTTCCAATGCCTCGACGAATCACTTAATGTTTATCTTGATAGGTGTTTAGATGTAATTTCCACTTTGGATCATTTTAACATTTATCATATACCTAGAGAAGATAACTGGGTTGCAAATGAGCTAGCACAAGAAGCATCTAGCTACCATGTTAGTCGTGGTGTGTTTCATATATCTCATGAGCCGATGTTTGATTTTGCTAATACAAATGAAGCCGAATTGAATCCCATTGATTCGGTTGTTAATGAAGGATCTAGTGCAGGTACACATGTAGATTGGAGGAAACCCATTATTGAATATTTGCAGGATCCTAGCAAGAGGACGGTCAGGGCTGTTCGACGGATGGCTTTCAAATATGCATTGATAGATAGTGATCTATATTGTCGAACGGTGGATGGCATTCTTTTGAAGTGCTTGGATGAAGACCAAGCGAGAGTTGCTATGGGAGAGGTACATGAAGGCATATGCGGAACTCATCAGTCGGCGCACAAGATGAAGTGGTTATTGCGATGGGCAGGATTTTATTGGCCGACGATGATTAATGATTGCTTCAGGTACTATAAAGGATGTGAGCCTTGTCAGAAGTTTGGAGATATCTAGTTGGCTCCAGCTGCTATGTTGGATCCTATTATAAAGCCGTGGCCATTCAGAGGTTGGGGGTTGGATTTCATAGGTATGATTCATCCTTCTTCTTCAAAAGGGCATCGGTTCGTGTTGGTGGCCACCGATTATTTCACCAAGTGGTCTGAAGCAGTACCTCTCAGAAATATGACCCATACAGAGCTAATTAAATTCATAACTGAGCATATTATACATAGATTCGGTATTCCGCAAACTTTGACTAAAGATCAAGGTACGTCATTTATGGCGAAGGAAGTAAAAGAGTTTGCCGAATCCTATAAAATAAAAATGCTCAGTTCATCTCCATATTATGCCCAAGCCAATGGACAAGCCGAGTCTAGCAATAAAATATTAATCAAGTTGATAAAAAAGAAGATTGAAGATCATCCGAGGAGGTGGCCTGATGGGGTCGCAACAGTGGCATGAGGTGTTGTCCGAAGCTTTGTGGGCACACAGAATTTCAAGGCATGGTGCTACAAAGGTAACTCCATATGAACTTGTGTATGGACAAGAAGCCGTTTTACCTGTAGAAGTAAATCTGGCTGCTTTGAGATTAGCCAAACAGAATGATTTATCAGCAGTTGATTTTCATAATCTGATGATGGATAATATTGATGAAGTCGCCGATAAACGTTTAGCTGCTTTGAGGGACGTAGAGAAAGAAAAGCTGCGGGTAGCAAGAGCTTACAATAAGAAAGTGAAATTGAAGAGCTTTCAGGTTGGTGATCTCGTATGGAAGGTAATTCTACCATTTGGTTCAAAAAGATAGAAAATTTGGCAAATGGTCTCCGAGTTGGGAAGGTCCTTTCAAGATCGTAAGAGTGGTTCCCGGAAATTCATATTTGGTGGAATCTATAGAGGGAGATCTACTACCCCGAGCTCTCAATGGAAGGTACTTAAAGAAGTTCTACCAGAGTGTGTGGAAAGAATGTAACAGCCCCAGTTTGGTACCCTAAAATATGGGCCAAATTTTCACTTTTTCTTTGCACTTGCATCATGGCATCCATAATTAATCTTGCCTAACATGAATTAATGTTGAAGCAACAAGTAATAAACCAAGGATGGTGAATGTTGTTGGACAAACAAATTCAAATTGAACTTTTATATTTGTAGGAAGTTCTAATAATTTCAAATATGATTTTTACAAGAATTAATTCAACTGTCAAGTCAAATAATTTAACAAAGGCCCAAAATGTCTATGAGAATTTTTGAAACAAGTTACAAATGAAATGTTTTCCTTTTGGGCTGAAAATTTTATGACAGCTTTCTAACCTAATATAAATGCTCTGCGAAATTTTTCCAGAATTTTTAAAATGTTTAAGGGCCTTAATTAATTGCCTAAACCCCACTGGATTTAAACAAAAAGGAAAAAGAATAAAACCCTGACGGGTGGGACCTACCTGTCATCCCCTCTCTTCCCTCCTCCTTCCTGGCGCCACAGGGAAACCACTGTCGCCATGGCCGAGCTGCCGTCGTGGCCTCCTCTGCTCCTCCTCGTGCCGGCCCCCCTGGAGGACAAGAAGCACCCCGCCGTGTTGCTCTCCTCTCTCCCTCCCTTTCTTTACCCCCAGCAAAACCCTAACCCTAGCCGCCATGGCCGCGACCCCGTCGAAGCACCCCATCATCTCCGCCTCGTTGTCCTCTACCTCCTCGGCCACGGGATCGAGCAACGGAGCCTGGAACCACCGACATTTCCCCGTCTTCTTCCTTTCCGTCCGCCGGCCGCCGAGCACGATTGCCGTCGCAACCGGCCTCCCCCTTCACCGCCGAGCACGCACACGCATCAAGGGTAAGCTGCTGGTCCCCCGGGACATCCCCGTTAGTGATGTAGGGGGTTGGCCCGATCTTCACGGATTTGAGGGGAAAAGAGGATGAACACGAAGAACACGGGGGTGGAAATGAAGAACATGAGGGGAAAAGGGAAAATTCGTGGGGGATAACTCGCGAAGCCTACAAGGGAGAATCACCCGGCAACAAACCCCCAACGGAGCAGCCTCCGGATCCCAAAACCCAAGTCAACAACACGCTTAATGAAACCGATTTTTCTTACCGGCCGGTCCACCGATCCAATAGAATCACCGCAGTAAAAGATTGGTTTGCGCTACTAGAGACACCTAAGTGAAAGAGTAGCTACAACAAGAGATTCATCATCCTCCTCGGAGGAACCCATCGCGGGAAGGAGCAACGCTCAACTCTCTAGTTCATTCATCTCTACCTAAAATGGAAAAGGGGAAGAGCTATTTATAGTCTAGTACAAAATGGTGGGGGTCCGGCCTAGGCTGGCCTGGAGGCCGGCGTGTTGGAGATATGCCCAAGAGGCAATAATAAAGGTTATTGACAATCATATTTCCCGTTCTTGATAAATGTTTATATCCATGCTAGAATTGTGTTAAGCGGAAACAAATACATGTGTGGAATATAAACGGTAATGTGTCCCTAGTCTTTCCTCTTATGACTAGTTCGTTTGATTAAGTGATGGTTAGATGTTTCCTAACCATGGATTTGTGAATCACTTAATAAACGAAGTTTGTATCATGGGTGATGATATAATGGACAAGACTCAAATTAAATAGATGTCAAATATAGTTTCCTTAGACCATGAGATTATGTCACTCCCGCTTATCGGAGGAGTGCTTTGTGGACATCAAACGTCACTTCGTAACTGGGTGATTATAAAGGTGGCTTTCAGGTTCTCCGATGATAGGTTGTTGGGTGGCATGTTTCAAGACTGGGATTTGTTCGTCCAACAATTGGATAGATATCTCTGGGCCCTCTCGGTAGTGTAGCATCCAAACGCTTGCAAGCATATGACTAAGTGGTTAGTCATAAGGGATCCTATTCTATGGGAACGAGTAAAGAGAACTTGTCGGTAACGAGATTAATCAGATATGGAGATATCGGTGGATTAAATCTCGGACAAGTAATATATCGTGAAACAAAAGAAATCATATATGGATTAATTGAATCCCGGACATTGTGGTTCGACTGGTAAAGTACTTCATCGAATATGTAGGAATTAATATGGGCATCCCGGTCCCGCTATTAATATGACATATTCGCGAACCCGCAGAGTCACACACTTAACGTTCGATGTAGTTAGGGTTGGAGATAAATTATGGTGAGAAAGAATATTGATTCGGAGTCCCGGATAGGATCCCGGACATCACGAGGAGTTCCGGAGTGGTCCGGAGAATAAGATTCATATAAGGAAAGTGGTTTTCGGAGGTTCGAAAAGGTTCGGGAATTTATCGGTAAAGTACCGGAAAGTTCTAGAAGGTTCTAGAGGGGTCTAGAAGTGGGGCCCATAGGAGTATGGGGCCCACGTGGAATTAAGGGGTGGTGGACTGGCCTAATGGGCCAGCCTCACCATACCCTAAGGGCCCATGCGGGCAAGCCCAAGAGGGAGGGGGCCGGCCGGCCTAAACCCTAACCCTAGGGGGCTTGCTTGGGGGGCAAGTTGCCCCGTAGCCGCCGGCCCTAGGAGGGGTGGGGCACAGCCCCCTTGGCCGCCTATATAAGGAGGGGCTGAGGGGAGGCTGCCGCACCCTTTGGCTCCCCCAAGGTGCCCTAGCCGCCACCCCCCTCCTTGCCCTAGCCGCCACCTCCTCCTCCTCTCTCCCCGACAGCCGCTTGGCAAAGCCCTGTCGGATCTCCACCATACACACCACGCCACCGTCGTCATGCTGTTGATCTCGCGAGCCTCTCCACCACCTCTTGCGGGATCAAGAACATGGAGTCTTCATCGAGCAGTATGTGTGGATCTCTCGGAGGCGTTGCTCGTGCGGCGCTTGGATAATACATCTCCTCACGACTAGATGAGTCCAGTTGCGGGGATCGACTAGCCATCCCCTGCCTCGACAAAACACTCACGGTTTTCTTCGAGGGTGAGATTCGATCTCCTTGTTGCTACCAACCTCTCGTAGATCGGATCTAGATGTTGGGTTTATTCCGCTATCTTTGCGTAGGAAATTTTTTTGTTTTATATGCTGCGACCCTTCAGTGGTATTAGAGCCTAGATCTACTCGTAGATGTTGGTGCGATTAGACACAAGTGTTGTGGGCATTGATATTTTATGTTGCTACCTTCTAGCGTGCACTTTTGCATCTTTGCGGTACTGTGAGATTGAAGCGGCCCGGACCAACTTTACTCGTCCACGCACGAGAGACCGGTTCCACGACTGACATGCAACTTGTTTTGCATAAGTGGCTGGCGGGTGTCTGTTTCTCTTGCTTTAGTGAAGGTGCAATTTTCAATGGAAGGCCTTTCAAAAGGATGAGTAAATAAGCAACTATTTTATCACCGTTGTGGCTTTGCGTAGATTAGAACGGTTCTATCTAATGACCCATTAGAAGCCACGTAGAAATTGCATAAACAAAGTAGAGGACGTCTAACTTGTTTTTGCAGGGGTTTGTGATGTGGTATAGCCCAAGATGTGATTATGTGATGTATGCAATGATCATGTTTTGTAATTGTCACGACTTGGATATCGATGAGTACGGCAACCGGCAGGAGCCTTATGGTTGTCTCATATTTATTGTATGACCTGTGTGTCACTTTAAGACGCCATGTAATTGCTTTACTTTATTGTTAAGGTAGCCATAATAGTAGTTGCAATAGTTGGTGGAGGCAATCATGGTGATGGCGCCACGAGCTGGTGATGATGGAGATCATGTCGGTGCTTTGGAGATGGAGATCAAAGGCACAAGAAAAGGCTATACCATGTCACAATTTTTGAATTGCATGTGATGTTAATCCTTTTATGCACCTTATGGTTTATGCTTAGATACGATCTCGACGGTAGCATGATAAGGTGATCTCTCACGTTAATATCAAGAAGTGTTCTCCCCTAGTATGCGCCATTGCCAAAGTTCGTCGTTTTGAAGCACCACGTGATGATTGGGTGTGATAGATTCTACGTTCACATACAACGGGTGCAAGCCAGTTTGCACATGCAGAAATACTACCGTTTCCTTGACGAGCCTAGCATGTACAGACATGGCCTCGGAACACAAGAGCCGAAAGGCTAAACACGAGTCATATGAATGATATGATCAACATGGAGATGTTCACCTTTTGAAGCTGCACCACTTCACGTGATGATCGGTTGTGGTGTAGTGGATTTTGGATCGTGTGTCACTAAACAATCAGAGAGATGTTGAGTTTAGTGGGAGTTCGTTTTATAATTAGATTATTTTTCGAACAATCTATCATGAACATAGTCTAAAAACCTTGCAAATAATGTTGTAGATCAATGGCCCTTCCCAACATCACCATGAATTTTAACGCGTTCCTAGAGAAAGACAAGCTGAAAGACGATGGAAGCAATTTCTCAGATTGGTTTGTGAATCTGAAGATTATCCTCAAAGCTGCCAAGAAACTATATGTCCTAGATGCACCGCTAGGTGAGGCTCCAGCAGAGGGAGCGGCTGAAGATGTTAGGAACGTCTGGGCAGCCCGCTCTGAGGACCACGAGATAGTTAAGTGCGGTCTGTTGTACGGCTTAGGAACTAAGCTTCAAAAATGTTTTGAGCACCATGGCGTTCATCAGATGATAGTTGATCTGAAAGCTATGTTTCAGACTCAAGCTAAGGTGGAGAGGTATGAAGCCTCTTCTAAGTTCTTTAGCTGTATGATGGAAGAGAACACCTCCGTCAGTGAACACGTGCTCAAGATGTCTGGGTATGGTGATCGCTTGGCGCAGCTGGGTGTTGTGATTCCCAATGAGTTGGGGATTGACCGTGTTCTCCAGTCACTTCCACCTAGCTACAAAAGCTTTGTGATGAACTATAACATGCAAGGAATGGAGAAAACTCTTCCTGAGCTCTTCGTGATGTTAAAGACCGCGGAAGTGGAAATCAAGAAGGAGCATCAAGTGTTGATGGTCAACAAGACCACTAGTTTCAAGAAAAAGGGCAAAAGAGACAACCTCAAGAAGGACGGCAAGCGAGCTGCCGTGCCTGCGAGGAAGTCAAGGAAGGGCCCTAATTCTGATACAGAGTGCTTCTACTGCAAGGGAACTGGACACTGGAAGCGGAACTGCCCCAAGTATCTGGCAGACAAGAAGGCTGGCACCGTCAAACAAGGTATATCTGATATACAAGTTATTGATGTGTATTTAACAAGTGATCGTAGTAGCACCTGGGTATTTGATACTGGTTCGGTTGCTAATATATGTAACTTGAAACAGGAGCTGTGGAGTAGTCGACGCTTGGCAAGGGACGAGGTGATGATGCGCATTGGAAATGGATCAAAAGTTGAAGTCATCGCTGTCGGCACACTCCCTCTGCATTTACCTTCGGGATTAGTTTTAAACCTTAATAATTTTTATTATGTGCCTGCGTTAAGCATGAACATTGTATCTGGATCTTGTTTATTGCGAGACGGTTATTCATTTAAGTCTGAAAACTTTGGCATTTCGATTTATATGGATAATACCTTTTATGGTCATGCACCTGAGAGGAATGGTTTAATTCTATTGGATCTCGATAGTAGTGATACACATATTCATAACACTGATGCCAAAAGATGCAAAGTGAATGATGATAATACCACATATTTGTGGCACTGCCGTTTGGGTCACATTGGTGTAAAGCGCATGAAGAAACTCCATTCTGATGGACTTTTGGATTCACTTGATTTTGAATCATTTGAAACTTGCGAACCATGCCTTATGGGTAAGATGACTCGAACACCCTTCTCCGGCATGATGGAGAGAGAAACAGACTTGTTGGAAATCATACATACCGATGTGTGTGGTCCAATGAGTGTTGCAGCGCGCGGTGGATATCGTTACTTCTTGACCTTCACCGATGATTTGAGTAGATATGGGTATATTTACTTAATGAAACACAAGTCTGAAATGTTCTAAAAGTTTCAAAGAATTTCAGAGTGAAGTTGAGAATCATCGTAACAAGAAAATAAAGTTTCTTCGATCCGATCATGGAGGCGAATATTTGAGTTACAAGTTTGGCATGCATTTAAAGACGTGTGGAATTATTTCACAACTCACGCCACCCGGAACACCACAGCGTAATGGTGTGTCTGAATGTCAGTAATCGAACCTTATTGGATATGGTGCGATCAATGATGTCTCACACAGATCTGCCACTATCTTTTTAGAGCTATGCATTAGAGACAGCCGCATTCACTTTAAATAGGGCTCCATCAAAATCCGTTGAGACGACTCCATATGAGTTATGGTTTGGCAAGAAGCCAAAGTTATCGTTTCTCAAAGTTTGGGGTTGCGATGCTTATGTGAAAAAGCTTCAACCTGATAAGCTCGAACCCAAATCAGAAAATGCGTCTTCATTGGATACCCTAAGGAAACTATTGGGTATGCCTTCTACCACAGAACCGAAGGCAAGATTTTCGTTGCCAAGAATGGTTCCTTTCTAGAGAAGGAGTTTCTCTCAAAAGAAGTGAGTGGGAGGAAAATAGAGCTTGACGAGGTTATTGAACCTGTTCTTGAGATGCCGAGTAGCGCAGAACTGGAAGTTGTTCCAGAACAGCCATCGCCACCTGAAGAAGGAACAAATGATGTTGATCATGCTGCTCCAGTCAAAGTTGCTATTGAGCCTCGCAGGTCAACGAGGGAACGTACCGCCCCTGATCGGTACAACCCCGTCATGAGTGTCATGTTGTTAGACAATGATGACCCTGCGAATTATGAGGAAGCAATGATGAGCCCAGACTCCGATAAATGGCTAGGAGCCATGAAATCCGAAATGGAATCCATGTATGAAAACCAAGTATGGACTTTGGTGGACTTACCGAACGACCGTAAGGCCGTTGAGAACAAATGGATATTCAAAAGAAAGACAGACGCTGACGGAAACATCACCGTGTATAAAGCTCGACTTGTCGCAAATGGTTTCCGACAAATTCAAGGAGTTGACTATGATGAGACATTCTCACCTGTAGCGATGCTGAAATCTGTTCGGATTATGTTAGCAATTGCCGCTTTTTATGATCATGAAATTTGGCAAATGGATGTGAAAACCGCGTTCCTTAATGGTCATATTAAGGAAGAGTTGTACATGGTGCAGCCCGAAGGTTTTGTTGATCCAAAGGATGCTGACAAGGTATGCAAACTTCAGAGATCCATCTATGGACTGAAGCAAGCATCGCGGAGTTGGAATCTCCGGTTTGATGAAGTGATCAAAGGGTTTGGATTTGTCCAAACTTATGGAGAAGCCTGTATTTACAAGAAAGTGAGTGGGAGTTCAGTTGCATTTCTAATACTATATGTGGATGACATATTATTGATTGGAAATGATGTTACACTGCTTGAAAGTGTAAAGTCTTATTTGAATAAGTGTTTTTCAATGAAAGACCTTGGTGAAGCGGCGTACATTTTAGGAATAAAGATCTACAGAGATAGGTCAAAGCGCCTAATAGGGCTTTCACAAAGTACATACCTTGACAAGGTTCTGAAGAAGTTCAGAATGGAAAATTCAAAGAAGAGGTTCTTACCAATGTTGCAAGGAAAGGTTCTGAGTAAGACTCAGAGTCCTGTTACGGCAGACGATAGAGAGATAATGAACAATGTTCCTTATGCCTCTGCAATAGGCTCTATCATGTATGCCACGCTATGTACTAGACCAGATGTGTGCCATGCTGTAAGTTTGACTAGCAGGTACCAAAGTGATCCAGGAGTGGAACACTGGACAGCTGTCAAGAATATCCTTAAGTATATAAATAGAACTAAGGAAATGTTTCTCGTGTATGGAGGTGACCAAGAGCTTGTCGTAAGGAGTTACGTCGATGCTAGTTGGGACACAGATCCGGATGATTCTAAATCTCAGTCCGGATACGTGTTTATTCTGAATGGTGGCGCTGTGAGTTGGAGGAGTTCCAAGCAGAGCGTGGTGGCGAAATCTTCAATAGAAGCGGAGTATGTTGCGGCCTCGTCGACAGCAAGTGAAGCAGTCTGGATGAAGGAGTTCCTCTCAGAGCTGAGCGTGGTTCCAAGTGCGTCAAGACCTCTGGCCCTGTACTGTGATAATATAAGTGCAATAGCTCTTGCCAAGGACCCGACTTCACACAAGAATACCAAGCATATTAAGCGCCGCTATCACAATTTGCGTGAGAATGTCAAGGATGGTGACATAGAGATTTGCAAGGTGCATACGGATCTGAATGTGGCAGACCCGTTGACTAAACCTCTTCCACGAGCAAAACATGATCAACACCGAGAGGCCATGGGTGTTAGATTGCTACAAATGTAAACTAGATTATTGAATCTAGTGCAAGTGGGAGACTGTTGGAGATATGCCCAAGAGGCAATAATAAAGGTTATTGATAATCATATTTCCCGTTCATGATAAATGTTTATATCCATGCTAGAATTGTATTAAGCGGAAACAAATACATGTGTGGAATATAAACGGTAATGTGTCCCTAGTCTTTCCTCTTATGACTAGTTCGTTTGATTAAGTGATGGTTAGATGTTTCCTAACCATGGATTTGTGAATCACTTAATAAACGAAGTTTGTATCATGGGTGATGATATAATGGACAAGACTCAAATTAAATAGATGTCAAATATAGTTTCCTTAGACCATGAGATTATGTCACTCCCGCTTATCGGAGGAGTGCTTTGTGGACATCAAACGTCACTTCGTAACTGGGTGATTATAAAGGTGGCTTTCAGGTTCTCCGATGATAGGTTGTTGGGTGGCATGTTTCAAGACTGCCTAGGCTGGCCGGCCTAGGCTGGCCGGGAGGCCGGCAGCGTCGGGGTGGAGTCCAGCCTGGTGGCCGGCCTGGGCCGGCTGGGAGGCCGGCGTCCTCGGGTTGGAGCCCGGCCTTGGGGCCGGCCTAGGCCGGCTAGGAGGCCGGCCACCCTGTCTTCGCCTCCTTCTTCCTTTTCTCGTCCACGACGCTTTCTCCTCCTCGTCCACGCGTATCCCTTAGTTGATTGGAGTCGATGGAGTTCCTTGCCACCCTTTGGAGTCCATGGTGACTTGGCATTTGTTGGGATGCTTGACATGGTGATGTCATTGGGTTGGGCTGCATCATCTCCCCTTCCTTTGAAAAGCGTCGTCCTCGACGCTAGCACATTCTCAACATGTGAAGGAGATAGATGTCTCGTCGTTGAAGTGGAAGTCACCATGCCGCTATTGTTACCTATACGCACCAAAGACGAAGCAAAATATGTGTGTGAATGATAGAGGAGAACATCATTGACGACATGTCCAAATTTGTTCATAACACCGTTAGCACAACACACATGTATAGAATGTAGTTCAAAAGCAAGGTCATTGGGAAAGCAACTCTTCGAAACATCCTCAAAAGTGGGGAACACAAAATCTCCAAGAAAAGTAGAGAAAGCTAAGATACCTATCTCATTGTGAACCATATGAAGTCCATTGCATTCAAAGCATCGGAAGGAAAAGTTTGTGAACCACACAAATTGAGGGAGGCTCTTATCATCGCCATCATGGGTGCAAACAAAGCAAAGAGAAGAGCAAGTTTTCATCGATTTTGTTGCAACACCAATAAGACAATATCCAAAGGCCTCATGACAAGACATGCCCAAAATATCATTATGGTGACCAACAAACATAAGGAAAGAGAAATTGCTCATCAAGTTTGCGGCGACACATAAATCATCTATATGAAAGATCATGGAAACATGTATGTCACAAGGGTAACCAAAATCATTCACATGTTTGCACGCGAACCAAAGTAAAGAGCAATTGTTCAATTTGTTCGATGCAACACATGGAAAAGGAAATAGAGGTGGAATGGAGCCACAACTTTCATGGAAAATGCTCTCAAGAGCTCTTTTTGTCAACTCATGCTCAATTGAGGTTGACATGATGAAGCGTGAGCCATTACACACGAAATTCCATAAAAAGAAATTGTGTGCATGGTAGATGAATGCATCATCCATTATGACGCATCTATCCATTTGCACATCACCAAACACACGAAAATCAAAAGGAATGTATGACATATGTGAGTGGTCAATATGCAAGAGGAAGGGTAAATTCTCAACATGGCAAAAGGAAGAATCTCCAAATTTTGAGAAAGCTATGGGGGCATTCTCATAAGACATCATATCAGCATTATTGCAAACCAAGCATTGGAAAGAGAAATTGTTCAACTTCTTGGATGCAACAATGGGAGAAAATTCGAAAGTTTCATAACAAGGCATGTATATGGAAAGATCATCACAAATGGGTAATTCCGCATGATCAACATTGGTTTGAAACAAGGTATCACATGGGAATATGAAAGAAGAATATGTGACATCAAAAGGATCATCCATAGCATGGAAGCAATCACAAGTCATCATGTCCACTAGTGGGATCATGGCATCATCAACACCTATATTTGTACCTTTGTAGTCCCGCTCATGTGAAGTAGGTGTTGTGGTAGAAGTACCGGCGTCCATGAGGCTGACTTGTACATCTTTATGGAAGCATGGGGTGGCATAGACCTCATCCTCCATGTACATCTTCTCCATAAGAGGCACCATCATGTCGGGGCTTGGCGTCTCATCATCAATGGAACCTAGTAAAACATGAGAGAACACACTAGAGGTAGAGGGTAAGTTGTTAGAAATCGAAATGGCCTCACTTGACCTATCAACTACCTCTCCCAACTCAAGTGGTGTATCACTCATTCCCTCAAAGTGGAAGCACTCAATCTCGCATATGGTGGAGGTACTTGATACGTCTCCAATGTATCTATAATTTCTTATGATCCATGCTTGTTTTCATACCATTTGCTACATGTTTTGTTACATCTTATAGCATTTTTATGCATTTTCTGGAACTAACCTATTAACAAGATGCCACAGTGCCAGTTCCTGTTTTCTGCTGTTTTCCCGTTTTAGAAAAGTACTTAAGGAAATATTCTCGGAATTGGACGGGACAAAAAGCAGCAGTCTTATAATTCAATGGACTACACGGAGCCCGAAGAAGAGGACCTGGAGGGCCGTGGGCCGGCCACACCATAGGGTGGCGCGGGACCCATGCCTGCCGCGCCACCAGGTGGTGTGGAACCCACGGGAGCCCTCCGACGCTGCCCTTTCGCCTATATATACCCCGCTGACGCGACAACCCTAAGGGGATACGCCATATTCCACAGAAACACCCGAGCCGCCACCGCCATCGCCGACAAGTTTCAGGGCACAGAAGTCTCTGTTCCGGCACCCTGCCGGGACGGGGAAGTGCCCCCGGAGCCATCTCCATCGACTCCACCACCATCTTCATCGCCGTTGCTGACTCCCATGATGAGGAGGGAGTAGTTCTCCCTCGGGGCTGAGGGCCGTACCGGTAGCCATGTGGTCTATATCTCTCTCCCATGATGTGATCTATATGTGATCATGAGCTTTGCAATCTAGATGTTGTTATGTTACTCAAGTGGGCTTTATTTATGTGATCTCCGGAGACTCCTTGTCCCATGTGTGTAAAGGTGACAGTGTGTGCACCGTGTGGGTCTTTAGGCTATATTTCACAAGATACTTGTTCACTGATTTATTATTTGAGTTGGATGTCTCTATGAAATTGTGGTGTGTTAGTACCTCCTATGAATGCTCATGGTCCAGTGTGGGGTATTCATTAGTACTTGGGAATATATGTTTGAGGCGTGCTTTTGCATTCCTACACAATGAATTAGTGTTCGTTATCTAGCCGGAGAATACTTCGGAGTAGTATATTGAAGTGCTTATATTTATATTCAATTATGATTGCATTGTTGAGAGTGACCACTGGTGAAAGTATGATCCCTAGGCCTTATTTCTAAGCATTGAAACACCGTTTACAACAAGTTCTGCTACATGTTTGCTTGCTGCCATTTTTATTTCAGATTGCAATTACTACTTATAATCATCCATATTACTTGTATTTCACTATCTCTTCGCCGAACTAGTGCACCTATACATCTGACAAGTGTATTGGGTGTGTTGGGGACACAAGAGACTTTTTGTATTGTGATTGCAGGGTTGCTTGAGAGGGATACCTTTGACCTCTACCTCCCCGAGTTCGATAAACCTTGGGTGATTCACTTAAGGGAAACTTGCTGCTGTTCTACAAACCTCTGCTCTTGGAGGCCCAACACTGTCTACAAGAATAGAAGCGTGTGTAGACATCAAGCTATTTTCTGGCGCCGTTGCCGGGGAGGTAAGGTAAGTGGCACTCACACTCCAGCAAAGAAGCTATCCGGCAACGAAGCTATTTTCTGACGCCGTGTGAGTGCTCGAAGTTATTTCCTTTAGATTCTGCAATTATATCTTTTTGTTTCTTGTTTTTAATTTCACTAGTTAGGCTTAATGGAAAACAACAAAAAATTAGTATCAGGTCTTTGGAAATCATTTTTGCTAATGCTATGGAAAAGTCTAAGCTTGGGGAAGCTAGTTTTTATGAAAATGATCTTTTTAGTTCCCCAGCTTTAGAGGAGAAAATTTGCTCTGATAATACTTTGTCTCCCATATGTGATAATTCGAATCATGCTTGTGATATTCTAAATCCACCTACTGAAAGTATTCCTTTTAAAATACCTATGAAAATTGTTGAAAAGGTTATGGATGAATGTTATGCAGGGGATGGAACAATCCGTCCAAGTGATCACTTGTTGAAACTTACAGAACTTTGTGAGTTGTTTAAGATTGCAGGTTTATCAAGAGAAAATGTCATGAAGAAATTATTTCCATTGTCACTTAAGGACAAAGCAAGGGAGTGGTATGATCTACTTGATGATCCTCATCATTTGGAGTGGAAGGAGCTTGCAAATCTCTTTTACTCTAAATTTTATCCTCCTTATGAAATGCATTTGGATAGGAATTACATTTTTTATTTTTGGCCTCATGATGGAGAAAGCATTGCTCAAGCTTGGGGAAGGCTGAAAACATTAATACTTAAATGTCCTAACCATGAGCTTCCTAAGAAAATAATTGTTACTAATTTTTATGCAAGGCTTTCAGGTGATTGCAAGAATTATCTAGATGCCTGTTCAGGGGGTTCTTTCACAAGTAAGAAGGTTGAAACTAGATGGGATCTTCTTGAGAAAATTCAAGACAATACTGAAGGTTGGGAGAATGACAAAGGTAAAGAATCAGGTATAAACTATGAATATGATTGCATTAAGTCCTTCATTGAAACTGCTGTTTTTCAAGAGCTTAGTGCTAAATATGGTCTTGATTCTCAAATTATTGTTGATTGTTGTAGCGCCTTTGCTTCTCATATTAATGTTCCTAAAGAAAATTGGGACCTATATCATGAACCTTTTAAAGACACTTGCATGAAAAATGATATTGTTGTTAATGATTGTAATAAACGTGCTCAAACTTCTGAAAATACTATCTCTTATAAGCATGTTAATTTTTGTGGAGCACTTAGACCTTGTAAAAAGAGCCAAATTGAAGAAGAATATTGTATCCATCATAGGAATGAAAAAACTAGAACTTGGAATAGAGCTCTTGATGATCTTGGTGAAAAAGTTTGTGCCCACTATCCTTTTATTTGTGAACTTTGCTATAAAGTTGGTCATTTCAATTTTCAATGCTCAGGGAAAGATAATAGCCTTTCTAATCCAATGAGTACTGCGAGTCTGTATTGTGATGACATGATCACTCCTAATCAGCATGATGAACTTATATTATTTTTGGGGTGTGAAGAGTTATCAAGAAAAACTTCTTTAATAGATATGAGTGCTTTTGATATAAACAGCATCCTGCATGGTTGTCATCTTTATTGTGTTGATAATTGCCATACAAGTACTTATATACAAAATATTATACAAGATGGGATTTTACCAAAATATGACAGGACTAATATGTGTTTTGATCTTATCAATGAAAGAGAAGAATCCTTCCAAGTTTCCTCTGTTGTTTCTAACAATAAACCAGGTTATGTGGAGAAGCTTCCTTTCAAGGCTCTCCCTCCTAAGAAGGGAAAGAAGAAGAAGAGGATGAAGAGTAAAAGGAGAGAGGAAACGGTACCTTTCCCTAAACATGTTGCTCCTATTATAGTTGTTGCTGATGAGTATGAATTCGATGATTTTGAATTAGATGATGTTCCTATGCCTGTTACTTATATTAGTGATCATGATTGGGAAAAGCATAGTACTTTTGATATTGAAAACCTCTTGGGTACTAATTCTGAAAATGATGATGCTAATGATTGCAACACTATTAGTACTATCCATATTCTTTCCAATGATGATATGATAAGCTCTAAGCTTGGGGATGAGGTGTTTGAAAATCCTTTTGCTACTAATGATTACATGTTTGATACATCTCCTTCTAGTAAAAATGATGATATGTTTACAGATGAACACACTTTGGAAGATAAATATTCTATTCCTTATGATGATACTATGGCCCCAGTTTTTGATAATTATTATAAAGAATATTATGACATGGGTTATAATTACAATCATCCTCATGAAACTTGTCATAATTATGGAGGGATCACCCAAAACCATCCCTTTAATATACAACCTGTTTATCATGTTCAAGTTCTTTATGATGATCCTGCTCCAGTTGTTATTAATGAGAAGAACTTTGTTTATGTGGAAAATGATGACACTTTTATGCATATGGATCATGATAAGAATTTTACATGTGATGGTTATATTGTGGATTTTATCAATGATGCTACTGAAAGTTTTTATGAAAAAGGGAGACATGGCTTCATATATCACAATAACATTGAATCTCCTCTCCTTTTTGTTGAAATTTTTGAAGTTGCACCTATTTTGTCTTCCTATGCTAGTCATTTTATGCTTCATGGATTTATTTACTTACAAGATTCCAATGCATAGGAAGTGGGTTAGACTTAAATGAGTTTTATAGTTGCTTCTTGATGCTCCCTTATTGTGCTCCAACTCTCATTTTTATGTGAGCATCATCAAAATTACCATGCCTAGCTAAAAGGCTTTAAAGAAAAGCGCTTATGGGAGACAACCCATCATTTTATTTTCAGTATATTTTATTTTATTTGAGTCAAGAAGTTTGTTTACTACTGTAGCAACTTCTTTGTATCTTTATTTTCTTGCAATGTTGTGCCAAGTAAGGTCTCTAGTAGAAAGTTTTTGCTATATTTGGATTTCTGCACAGGAAACGGATTTCTGTCTGTCACCGTTAAATTCGTCATTTATTCCAGAAGCGACGAAATGCTTTGATATTTTGTGTGCTGGATCTTCATATATGTATGAAACTTTTTCTTGTTCAGTGATTTTCGATTTGAGCAACTCTAGTGCCTCGAAAAAATTCGTCTTTACAAACTGTTCAGATTTTGACAGATTCTGCCTTTTATTGTGCATTGCTTCTTTTGCGATGTTTATTTGGATCTTTTTGATTATTTGAGCATCAGTGGCTGTAGATAATGTTATAATGCATTAAGATGTGCTTGTGTCACAGTAGAACTTGTGAATTTTTGGTTTATGCACTAACCCTCTAATGAGAATTACTTTGAGTTTGATGTGGTGGAAGTTTTCAAGTAAGCAAAAGGGACGATATGATGAGATCAAGAAGAGTGAAAAGCCTAAGCTTGGGGATGCCCCGGTGGGTCATTCCCAGCAAATTCAAGAAGACTCAAACATCTAAGCTTGGGGATGCCCAAGGCATCCCCTTCTTCATCGACAAAACTATCAGGTCATCTCTAGTGATACTATATTTTTATTCCACTACATCTTATGTATTTTGCTTGGAGCGTCTGTTTTTTAGTTTGCTTAATAAGTTGGATCCTAGAATTCTTGTGTGGGAGAGAGACATGCTCTGCTTTTTCATATGAATACTCTTGTGCTTCGCTTATATTTGTCGAGTATTCTTAGCTACTGTTTGTTTTCTAGTAAGCTCTCGCTTTTAGCATGTTATCTTGATTAGAGCTGCTAGTTCTTTGTGTTAAGCTCTCTTGTATTTCACTCTTATTTATTAGAGAGTTGTTTTAGTTGCTTGGTTGATGTGTTAGATTGGAAAATGCTATGCTTGTGATAGTGGTATGAAATAGAGAAAAGCTGCATAGTCTTGTAGACCTTTGTGTAGATAACTTGCTCCTCTTCAATTGTTTTGAGGTATTAAAATAACTAATGGTTAAAATATGTTGGTTAATGTTGTTAAGAGCTGATTAGTGAAGATGTGTTAGTAGAGCGTGGAGCCGTACTTTAGTGTCGTGATTTCCTCTTAGTTGAAAAGAAGTTTCTAATGGTATAGTTACTGCAACGGTCGGGGAAGCCAACGGGGCACTTGTGTCGCCGCCACGATCCCTCTCGGGTGTCTCTAACCATTTGTAAAACTTTGATACTGTTAGTTGTTTGCAATATACGACATGCTATGTGAGTTTTTGGTTTTTGGCACTTCCACCTCCATATTTTGCTAGCCTCTTCGGTACTTTGCATTGCCCTTTTTCACATTGAGATTGGTGCATACTTCGCAAGTACATCCAACCCCGTGGGAGATCTTCATCTTGTTCTCCTACACATAAGCCAACTATCTTCCTCAAAACAGCCACCATATCTACCTATCACAGCATTTCCATAGCTGTTCCGAGATACATTGCCATGCAACATCCATCATTTACATTACATGACTTTATGTCATTTTTACTTCATTACCATATAGTATTGCTTGACCATTTGAGTTAGTGTGATGCGTGGTTTTCCACATGTGTTACATCTTTTCCACACTACGCTCGATCATGCATATCCACCATACACCATGTATTAGTCTTTGAGTTTTGAGTACACCAAAAAAGTGTGATGATCATCTTGTAAAATAGAGTGTTGCCTCTACCTGTGAGCATATTAAAAGAGTCCAAAGTGGCCAATCAAAAGAGTCCAAAAGAGACCAATGAGAGAAAAATATAAAAGAGCCACAAAGGCCTCAAAAAGCAAAAGGCAAAAAAGAGAAAAAGAAAAAAAAAGAATATAAAATGAGAGAGGGGGCAACACTACTATCCTTTTATTCCACACTTGTGCTAGTAGCACCTACATCATTATAGTGAGTTTCATGTTTCATTAGTATAACTATGTGGGGACCAAACTTTATAGAACTTGGCTTGTATATTCCAACGATGAGCCTCCTCAAGTGAGCTCTAGGTCTTCATGAGCAAGCAAGTTGGATGCACCCCCACTAGTTCCATTGGAGAGTTTCCATTCATATAGCTCTATGTGCATCCGTTGCATGGCAATCACTACTCCTCATTCAGTGTCTACTACGGGACTTCCTCTTGTCTTGTGGTTACCTCTTCCACTGTTTGAGCCTTTCTTTTTGGCCTTCCAAACCCCCATTATTATTCTCTTTGCCATAACCTCATGGTGCCAAGCCTTCTTCTTGCTTGTATTAGTTGAGTGGACTACATAACAGTTGATAAGTTAAGTGGATGGATTAAGGACACTTGACTTGAGCTTGGCTATTTCTATTATTAACTGAATTTGATGCTTTGAAGATTGATTGACATTTTACATTGGAGACACAATTTACTATTCTTCTTTCTAAACCTTATGTATGGTTCCTTGTCTCCAACACGCTGATTCATGAAAAGTTCTAGCTTCTTTTAGCTAGCATTTGTTAATCATTGTTTGCTTAATATCAACTATAGACAATTGTTTTGGATCACCTTATTCACATCATGTGCTTTGCATTGCTATCTTGATCTCGATTGTGAGTTAGCATGTCTCCTAAGAAATTATTTGTTATCGTTTTACCTACTCGAGGACGAGTAGAACTAAGCTTGGGGATGCTGATACGTCTCCAACGTATCTATAATTTCTTATGATCCATGCTTGTTTTCATACCATTTGCTACATGTTTTGTTACATCTTATAGCATTTTTATGCATTTTCTGGAACTAACCTATTAACAAGATGCCACAGTGCCAGTTCCTGTTTTCTGCTGTTTTCCCGTTTCAGAAAAGTATTTAAGGAAATATTCTCGGAATTTGACGGGACAAAAAGCAGCAGTCTTATAATTCAATGGACTACACGGAGCCCGAAGGAGAGGACCTGGAGGGCCGTGGGCCGGCCACATCATAGGGTGGCGCGGGACCCATGCCTGTCGCGCCACCAGGTGGTGTGGGACCCACGGGAGCCCTCCGACGCCGCCCTTTCGCCTATATATACCCCCCTGACGCGACAACCCTAAGGGGATACGCCATATTCCACAGAAACACCCGAGCCGCCGCCTCCATCGCCGACAAGTTTCGGGGGACAAAAGTCTCTGTTCCGGCACCCTGCCGGGACGGAGAAGTGCCCTCGGAGCCATCTCCACCGACTCCACCACCATCTTCATCGCCGTTGCTGACTCCCATGATGAGGAGGGAGTAGTTCTCCCTCGGGGCTGAGGGCCGTACCGGTAGCCATGTGGTCTATATCTCTCTCTCCCATGATGTGATCTATATGTGATCATGAGCTTTGCAATCTAGATGTTGTTATGTTACTCAAGTGGGCTTTATTTATGTGATCTCCGGAGACTCCTTGTCCCACGTGTGTAAAGGTGACAGTGTGTGCACCGTGTGGGTCTTTAGGCTATATTTCACAAGATACTTGTTCACTGATTTATTATTTGAGTTGGATGTCTCTATGAAATTGTGGTGTGTTAGTACCTCCTATGAATGCTCATGGTCCAGTGTGGGGTATTCATTAGTACTTGGGAATATATGTTTGAGGCATGCTTTTGCATTCCTACACAATGAATTAGTGTTCGTTATCTAGCCGGAGAATACTTCGGAGTAGTATATTGAAGTGCTTATATTTATATTCAATTATGATTGCATTGTTGAGAGTGACCACTGGTGAAAGTATGATCCCTAGGCCTTGTTTCTAAGCATTGAAACACCGTTTACAACAAGTTCTGCTACATGTTTGCTTGCTGCCATTTTTATTTCAGATTGCAATTACTACTTATAATCATCCATATTACTTGTATTTCACTATCTCTTCGCCGAACTAGTGCACCTATACATCTGACAAGTGTATTGGGTGTGTTGGGGACACAAGAGACTTTTTGTATTGTGATTGCAGGGTTGCTTGAGAGGGATACCTTTGACCTCTACCTCCCTGAGTTCGATAAACCTTGGGTGATTCACTTAAGGGAAACTTGCTGCTGTTCTACAAACCTCTGCTCTTGGAGGCCCAACACTGTCTACAAGAATAGAAGCGTGTGTAGACATCAGTACTCAACTCACTTGCACTCTCACTCAAGTGGGCTAGGTGGCTTTCATGCTCACATGGGATTGGTGACATATCATCATTCGAGCACATAGGGATAGGCTCGATAGACTCATGTGAGGGCTTGAAGAACTTGGATAACCCGGCAACGAACTCCTCGCGGATGGTTTTGAGGTCGGTCATGAGCTTGTCGCTATCGGCATCGGCCTTGAGCTTGGCTTGCTCGATCTCGAAGTTGGCATTGTCGGTGTCGCGCTTGGTCTTCCACTCGTCGAGGATGGCCTTGAGTTTTTCCAATTCCTTCATGTAGCTTGATCTACTCTTGGATGCCCTTTTGGTTGTGGCACGCGGAGGGGACTCCATATGATGTGTACTTGCCACCATCTTGTATGTTGAGGTAGATGTGTGATGGCATGGCCTTGAGTAGCTTGAGTCCTCATAGTGACGTCGATGATGATCATGGGTAGACGTACGCCAATGAAGGTCCTTGGTGATCCTTGACGAAGACTCGTGTGCATAGGCACTTTGCGTTGGCTGCCATCTCGAGGGTGAGGTAGCTTGACGTCGAGGAGGAGGGAGTGTCTCCTTGTCCTCTAGGTGAAGATACCTTGAGCTCCGTCTCCTTGAGCTTGAAGTAGGTGCTTGACGGCGGTGGCGCTCTTGAGTTCTTGGCCTTGAGGATCGCCGAGGTGGGTACTCATCATCAGAGTCGTCATCAACAAGGTGTGTAGAGCCTCGTGGAAGATCCTTGACGTGCCTTGAGGAGCCGTAGTCGATGTAGGGTTCCACCACCTCATTGGAGTTGTAGTCGAAGTAGTGGTCCACCATGGTGTTGATGCTTGTGGGCTCGAACTCGGTGTAGCTCTCCATGTCGTGGACAGTTGCGGCATCGTAGTCGTAGTAGTGGTGGTTCTCCGCCATGTAGTCCATGCTCGTGGAGGTGTCGTAGATGTCGTTGTCCACCATGTCATCCATGCTTGGTGCGTCGTATTCGTTGTCGCTCATGATGTCATCCATGCTTGGCGCGCTGTAGTCGTTGTCGCTCATCATGTTCTCATCATCATGGCCTCCATAGGATGCTCCGCTCTCACTAGACATGGTCAATCACAAGACAAGTGTATATATATGTGGAGTGGAAGGAACTAAGAAACCAACCTCACCTAGTCGATAGTATTGGAACTAGTGGACCATGCCAAGAGAAACCGATACACAAGAATGAGGGTGACTTGAATTTCAAAGATCCAAATGCAACTCCAAAACACACACGGCTTATGAGTGGATAGGTATGAATTGTGGAAAGCAAATGGAACAACCGGAAACCAAGATATTGTAAAGGCAAGTAGAGAACCACGATGACTACAAAGCAAATACAAGTCGATCTCAAAGGATATGAGTGAAGCACATAGAAACACACGCTTTGATAAGTGGGACTTGTGCAACCAAAAATGAGCTAGTGATGGACCTAGCGAAGACTAAAGCTCAAGGTGCACAAGTACAAGAGAAACCAACTCGATTGCAATTATTGGTGGGCTACAAGATTTGCACAAAGATACCACACCTATGAATTTTTCATCGAGCTTGCGCGACCTACAAGAGATATGGCATTGAGGCTCTTTCTTTTCTTTTCTCTTTTTGATTCTTTTCTATTATCTTTTGCCTCTTATTCTCTTTTTCTCTTTTTGCCTCTCACTTTGCATGCCAACAAGAGTTATATCAACTAGCGCCTACTAGGTTTGCTCGGAACACTACGAGGTATCAAGTGTGCAAAACCCAAGCAATCATAGATGAGCTAGTCTCAATAGGTAATATAGGCACAAATGGCTTGGCTAACAAGTGATGCAAGGTGGGAGAAGAATTGGGGATGTTATACCTTTCGTCGACGATCTTCACCCGTGGAGTGGAATGCCTCTTCCTTGATCACGAAATATGGTGGCAATAGATGATGGATCAACCGCTGTGGTGATGTAGAACTTGTCGATAGCTTCGATTAGAGACGAAAATCACCAAATACGGAGTCCGGAGTGAAAAGTTATGGCCAAAACAAAATTTTGTAGAGAGGTCGGCCTGGGGGCCGGCCTAGGCCGGCTGGGAGGCCGGCTGCCTCAGCTAGGGGGCCGGGTTGGGAGCCGGCCTAGGCCGGCTGGCACTACTTTGGCGTGACACGAAAAATGGCGATTTGGGCGGAAATCAAAGGAATTTGGCCATGGGAACGCAAAGGGAGGTAGATCAACAAGTATAGCAGTGGATCCACGGATCAAAACCTACCAAAACTCACAAGAATCTCAGATCGATCCAAAAGCAATTTGGGGCTATTTTTGGTGGAAATTTTCGAAATTAGCAAAATCAAAGAAAAAATTTGTGGATTTGGGGGTGGAAACAAAGGCAAATCCGTGGCAACCCTTGCTCTGATACCATATGATGTAGGGGGTTGGCCCGATCTTCATAGATTTGAGGGGAAAAGAGGATGAACACGAAGAACACGGAGGTGGAAATGAAGAACACGAGGGGAAAAGGGCAAATTCGTGGGGGATAACTCGCGAAGCCTACAAGGGAGAATCACCCGGCAACAAACCCCCAACGGAGCAGCCTCCGGATCCCAAAACCCAAGTCAACAACACGATTAATGAAACCGATTTCTCTTACCGGCCGGTCCACCGATCCAATAGAATCACCGCAGTGAAAGATTGGTTTGAGCTACTAGAGACACCTAAGTGAAAGAGTAGCTACAACAAGATATTCGTCATCCTCCTCGGAGGAACCCATCATGGGAAGGAGCAACGGTCAACTCTCTAGTTCATTCATCTCTACCTAAAATGGAAAAGGGGAAGAGCTATTTATAGTCTAGTACAAAACGGTAGGGGTCCGGCCTGGGGGCCGGCCTAGGCCGGCCTGGAGGCCGGTGGCGTTTGAGGGTGGTCCGGCCTGGGGGCCGGCCTGGGCCAGCCTGGAGGCCGGCGGCGTCGGATGATGGTCCGGCCTGGAGGCCGACGGCATCTATTGGTGGGAGGCCCGCCTGGGGACTAGCCTAGGACGGCCGGGAGGCCGGCGGGGAGGCCGGCTCGGAGGCCGGCAGCGTCGGGATGGAGTCCAGCCTGGTGGCCGGCCTGGGCCGGCTGGGAGGCCGGCGGCCTCAGGTTGGAGCCCGGCCTGGGGGCTGGCTTGGGCCGGCTGGGAGGCCGGCGTCCTCGAGTTAGGGCCCGGGCTTGGGGCCGGCCTAGTGTAACATCCCAATCTTTTATTTGGATGTTTTGCATTTAGAGCATATGCATTTCATCATGGCATACTTTTAAAAATTTGCATTTGTTTGTTTTGCATAGTTTCCAAAAGAAATAAATCTAAAATCCTATTTTGATTTAATCAAAAATTCAACAAGCTAAATATATATGCTTGGGGAATTGTGCAAAAGCACCCTTTTTTTAGTCAAATATGACAGAGGGCAATTTTACAAATTTTTCAAAATTTGTTTGACTCAATTCGGAGTTCAAAATCAAAAGTTATAAAAGAAAACAGGAAAAGAATAAAAGAAAAGAGAAGGAAAAAAAAAAGAATCGGGCCGAACCTACCTAGCCCATCTCTCCTTACCCCTTTTCCCTTCCCTCTTTCTTCTCTCTCCCGAGTGGGCCGGCCCACTAAGGCAGCGCAGCCCAGCCGCACGACCATCGGTCGGTGGGTCGATCGACTGAACGTTCCACGAAACGTTTTCTTCCTGGTTTTCAAACCGACCCTTATTCAAACTCACATATCTTCATCTAGAAGATTCCAAACTCAAATCCGTTTGTTTTGCCTTGATCCCTACTCCAAGTACTACCTCTCCATCGACCTATTCGCCTATTTATACCGCAGCCCCGGCCTCCTACACGTCCTAAAGTCCAAACATCAATTTCAGATCTAGTTTGCAATCTTTCGCTTCTCACGGTTCGAGCTTTGCTCGGATGCCGTTTCATCCTTCGCGAGAGTTGTAGATCTCCTCGAAATCTTTCCATCCTCATAAACCCCACCACTTTTCATCCACCGTAGCCGGAGAATTCCGCATCGCAAATTTTCAGATCTGACAGAGTAAAACGTCGATTACTCCTCAACCATCCAACCAAATCCGGTGAGATTTTTACAGCAGGTAGATCTGATACATACCTACAACTTTTTCGAAGAAATTTTTTTGTTTTGAAGCACGGCTTTATTTATAAAAATCGGATCTATTTTTTCGAGGTATAGACAAATCAGAAGTCGCCACGTGTCATCCTCGTCACCACCTCGTCACCATCTGCGTGGCATCCACGTCATCGCCGTGTCAGCATCCAGTCAGCGGCGGAGTCAGCACTGCATCACGCTGACATCATCAAGGTCAACTCTCGGTCAAAGATCTTTTCTAAAATTACAGAAAATCATTAAAACTTGTAAAATTCATAACTTTTCAACCGTAACTCGAAAAATTAAGTTCAATATATCAAAATTCTTAGAAAAATAAGATCTATATAGATCTGAATTAATATTTAGCTTTTATCGAAGTTTTATATTTTGTATTTTCAAATCTTAATAATTGGTATTTTAATTTTATTTTAATCTCTATAATTTATTTTTGGATAAATATTTTTGTTTCGGTTAAGTTAAATAAATCTTAATCTGAAATATTTTTATCAAATTTATTTGAGCATGCTCTTTTGGAAACTAAATAAGTCATGATTAGTCGCCACAACATTAATTCTAATCTTTTAAGTTGCATTAAAAATATATTTTTTTTAGATGCAGCATATTAGATCAGATAACCAGAGAGCTAAATAAAATTGTTGTATGAATATTAATATGACATGCATGCATGTGTTGCATATTTGTTGTCTTGTATTGGTGTTTATTGTGAATCGTTTAATCGTATAGATTGCGAGGATTGCGTTTATCACCGTGATGAGTTTAAGAAGAACACCAATATCAAAGGCAAGTGGTGCTCATAAATGTCCTATTATTTTCCTACGCATTTAGCATTTTTTTTGGTAGTGATGCATGCGTAGGAGTTGGTTGTAAGCTATGCTAGTAGGCGATCCACTAACACCCAAGTGGAGAGCCATATGTTATCCTTTTAGAATAGCTACCTTGAAAACCATTGTTGATAATTGCTTAGCTGCTTAGACGTGGATTGTGGGAATCACATGTGAAGGAAGATGTTGTTGTAATTAGTTGTTTCTTTTTAAATCTAATAAAACAACTTTAATTAAATTGATGTCTGGGTGGCAATTGGTTGGTATTGGTGGGAATAGTTGAGTGGCTGCTCAGGTCCGTAGTATCTGAGTAGGTGCACTTGTGAACGGCCACCCAGGTTCCCGAGAGTAAATGTGGAGTCTTGTTTAGTAGCTTACGAGTACAGCCGTAGGTCAACAATGATATGGGCGTTGACTTAACCAACTAAGTTGTGGTCCTTGTACCTACCGTAGCCAGCAGATGTAGTGTATAGGATGGATACGGTGCGGAGAGGACTCAAGGATCACCTCCCAAAGGTTTCGGTGTGTTTCTCTCCCAACCATGATACAAATTGGGTGTCATGGTAAATGGGGTTAAATGCATTCTATGGGTAAAGTGTACAACACTCTCGAGAGTTTAAACCTAAGTACTTAGCCGTGTCCCCGGTTACGGACATCTTGAGCAACTAGACTAGATCCTACAAGAGTTCTCACTCATTCCAATTTATGAAATTAAAATTTTGATGGGATAACCAAAGGGTAGGGGCACCTGTTGTCAAGCAGGGGATGTCCAAATGTGGTTGATGAAAATAACTTTTTCTGAAAAATTGTTAGGACAAAACTTGCTTTCGCAAAACTTGCCATAAACTCCACCTAGCCAAATAAGCATGTAGATGCTAGGTTTCCATTTTATATCCACCTCACCGCATCACTTGTCAGTACAAATCCAAATGTACTGACCGTATTCGCGAACGGCTGCAATTACACTGTTGCAGGTTTGAGAGTCGTTAGGTCATGATACTTCACTCGACATGCTTCGCCCGTGGCACATCAAGATTGAGGCTTCATCTTTCGTTTATTTCCGCTGTGTGCTAAGTATTTGAGCTAGCCTTGAGCTATGCAAGTTGTAAGAATTATGTATTCTGGATCATATTCGATATTAATAAAGACGCATTTGTTACTGTTATTCATTTGTAATGAGTGTGCTAGCGAGTCGATCCGGGACTAGCACTATACTCATAGACGAGATCCATATTATTGGGTCAAGTCGCTACAGATGGTATCAGAGCACTGTGTTGACTGTAGGATCGTGACCTTAGAAAATGGATTAGGAAAGACCATAGGATGAAAACTTATTTTCCCAAATCCTCTATATATTTATTTGACTTTATTCTGGTAACCTTATCCTCGTCTTTATTTCCATCTCCCCTTTTTCAAAAATAATAGTGGAGAACCCCATTGAGAAGAAAAAAAACTCCGGACAAGAAGGGAACATGAAATTCATCTGTGGAATCTTGAGAAGATAATAGGATGCCCACCATTTAAGTTCATTTTTAGTTATCGAGAACGTGCTAGGTATTGACCATATCAACTCGCGCGGTATGGCAATACTAGTTTCTTGTGATTCTATTTGTGTTATAAAAAAATGTTTAATAGGAAATTCGCAGGAATATATATCCTATTTTTGAAAAGTATTTTAAAGTGCTTGGTATGCTTATGTGATGTTTGCTAAGTGTTGTGTGGATCATACTTAGTATGGGTAGTTTTATTCCCTTAGTATCTACTCTTCTCTATCCTTACCCCACCCAAATCTTGACCCAAAAACACCCATCTCAATAGATGAGAATTAGAGGGTTCCTTGCCTTTTCCGAAACAATGACGTTCTTGTGAGCGGGACAATGGACCCGGAGCATAGAGCAACGCATGAAGAATAACAACATTCAAGCAAAGGACACGGTGCAATGTGCCATTGAGTACTTTAAGGATGGCGCAAAGTCTTGGTGGGACGCATACCGAAAGGCCAATTAATGGACTACCAGAGGATATTGCATGGGAGAAATTTAAGAGAACATTGCTGGAATTCCGTCTTGTTGATTGGACGCAAAGGACACAAGGCCGTAGCATGGAGATGAAATGTGTTTGCAAAATCTGTGGAGATATAGGACACACATCGAGGGATCATCGCAATCAGTGTCCAAATTGTGAGGCAAGCCATGGAGTGGATGAATGCCCCACATTTTAGGTTGCTTGTTTCCTATGTGAAGGATCAAATCACGTCCCTGCCCGATGTCACCTATAACCCATTGTTCAGCAAGTGAAGCAACATGTAAAGGATGTGATGCACCGAGCTCTCAGGGATAGTTTAGATGGACAAATGCAGAAGGGCAAACGCAAGTGAGATATCAGACAAGTAGACTACGACCAACACAAAGAACAAGAACATGGCCCCGAAAGGAAGAACAGTGAAGGGAATTCTAATAAGAAGGATATCAACAATGTGATATGCTACAAATGTAAGAAACCAAGGCACTATGCATCGGACTGCCCTGAAAAGAAGAAGAACACTAGAGACTTCAAGGGGAACGAGCAGAATCCATTTCAGGAGGTGCAACATGGAGGAAATCATCAAAAGAAGGGATTTCAAAACCGTCCCAAGAGGGATCTTAGTCAGGTGCAGTGCTTCAGATGCAAGATGATGGGACACTACGCCGACAAATGCATAGAGCAGAAGGCTGCAAAAGGAGCCAAGCCAAATCCATTACAGAAGGCTATGTAAATCACATGAACATGTATTAAGTCCATGTTGAACCATTGCTCATTATGAGTAAACTCTTGATCAATTCATGCATCGCTCTTGTTATTTTGATACTGGTGCATTGCATTGATGCATATCAAAGAGCATTTTTGGATAGAATAAGCTATCCAACCAGACCCTTAGGTGAACCGTTAGAGCTAGTTCACCCGGAGGACAAGCCCATGGTAAATAAATACCCCAATGTGTTACCGAAGGATATACTAGGAAAGCCATGGCATAGAGATATCGGGTTTATCATTGACTTGATACCAGGAGTAGGACCGATAGTAAAGAGGCCTTACAAGATGGATGTTGACGAGTTAAAGGAATTGAAGAGGCACCTCAAGGAGCAGTTGGATAAAAGTTTTCAGTCAACCTAGTTCATCGCCATGGGGAGCACCAGTTCTGTGGGTAGAGAAGAAGGACGGGACACAACGTCTAGTTATGGACTATCGCTCACTTAATGAGGTGACGAAAAAGAACAAATACCCACTGCCCAACATCAATGACTTCTTTGATCAGTTGAGGGGAGCATGATCGATCCTCGATAAGGATATCATCAACTGAAGATTAGGAAGGAGGATATTCCTAAGGCCACCTTCACTACGAGGTATGGTCTATATGAGTACACGGTTATGTCATTTGGACTGACCAGTGCGTCGGTATATTTTATGACCATGATGAACAACGTATCTATGGAGTACTTGGATAAGTTCGTAGTGGTGTTGTCGATGATATATTAGTATACTCCAAGAACGAAGAGGAGCATGAAGGACACTTGCGCCAGATATTGGAGAAGCTTAGAGAGCATAAGTTATATGCTAAATTTAGCAAGTGTGAGTTCTGGCTAAACACAGTGGGATTTCTAGGACACATAGTGTCAGCGGAAGGCATTGCAGTGGATCCAGCCAAGGTGTCAGCTGTGACCGAATGGGAGTCACCAAAGTCAGCAAAGGATATTCGGAGTTTCCTAGGACTTGCGGGATACTATCGGAGATTTATCGAGAACTTATCCAAGATAGCTAAACCAATAACGGAGTTGCTAAAGAAGGAGAAGAAATTTGTTTGGACCGAGGAGTCTGAAGCTAGTTTCCAAGAGTTGAAGCAACGATTAGTGATAGCAGCAGTTCTGTGTCTGTCGGATCTTCAGAAGGATTTCCAAGTTTATTGCGACGCTTCTCGCCAAGGAATTGGGAGTGTATTGATGCAGAATGGAAGGGTAGTATCCTACGCATAGAGGCAGCACGAAAATCATGAAAGAAATTATCCCACTCATGATTTAAGGCTTGCGTCAGTCGTCCATGCACTCAAAACATGGAGGCACTATCTCATTGGCAAGCATTATGAGGTGTTCACTGATCACAAGAGCTTGAAGTATATTTTTACTCAGAAGGAGTTGAACATGAGGCAAAGGAGATGGTTAGAGTTAATAAAGGATTACGACATGAATCTCCAATACCACCCCGGGAAGGCCAATGTTGTAGCAGATGCATTAAGCCGTAAATGTATGCAAATGGGATTACAACAAGAGAATTACCACCAGACTTGTGTGAGCAGTTTCGGCTAGAGCTAGTGCCCGAAGGATATGTGGCAGCCCTGGAGGTAGAACCAATTCTGATGAACAGAATTAGAGAAGCTCAGGATGGAGATGGAGAGCTGGAGAAAATAAAAGGTGACATCATGAATGGGCAAAGTCGAAGATTTTCGTGAAGATGAACAAGGAACTATATGGTTCGGGAAACGTATTTGTGTGCCAAAGGATTCAGAGATTTGGAAGCTTATATTTCAGGAGGCTCATGAATCACCGTGTTCCATTCATCCTGGCAACACCAAGATGTACGAGGATCTGAAGGAGAGATTTTGGTGGACCAACATGAAGAGAGACATTGCAGAGTACATTGCATGATGTGATGTGTGTAACAGAGTTAAGCTGAGCATAAGAAGCCATCAGGATTGCTACAGCCATTACCGATGCCTGAATGGAAACCAACTTCACCAAGGAGAAGGATCGATGAAGAACCTATAGCGTGTGAGATAACGCTTTAGAGGAGTAACGCAAACCCGAGTGTCGTAAGGTATCGTTAGAAGTTTTGTCTGTGGAACCAATGGAATTATTCGAACTTAGTTCGAGAACAAGAGAGGGTTCTACAAGTTTGTGAGGTTGACCGAGTGTTAGAAATACGCGATTCGCTAAATCATATACAAGGTAATAATTTGGGTGCGACATGGATTGGCCCCCATGACGACTACTCTCATTATTCGCTCTTGCTATGTGGTATGGTGAATCCTGAGAGACTCATCTACAGAAAGGACGACGATGACCAGCCCCATAATGGAATAATTTCGACCCTAGTAAAAGGCAACCGCTGCTAAAATCGTAGGTTAAACGATGATTTCAAGCCAAGGAGGTATCCGCAACAACCACGAAGTTTATTCACGAGGACCACCATGAGAGAAACGATAGATGCTTAGATATGACGCCAAACCTCGACTGAGAAGACTCAGTGTTTCAAGAACCACCCCATTGGTGAAGTATGCAATATCTTGAAGGGATGCATATGATGAAATCTTCATGCTGGATTATGTGTGATGAGAGATGATATCATACCAATGGATATGTGAAGAATGCTAATCATTTGCACAAGGGAACATATTTACACATGCCATAAGCGAAACCAAGTTGAATCCTCTTAAGGGGGTTAGCCCAAACACGGGAATTGCAAGAGAATCATCATTCAGTGGACGAAGTTACATGGGAACAAAAGGATTATCTTCGGGCTGACCACCCACACCTTTTTGCTAGCCAATCCGATTCTCGAGGACGAGAATCATCTTAAGGGGGTTAGTCTGTAACATCCCAATCTTTTATTTGGATGTTTTGCATTTAGAGCATATGCATTTCATCATGGCACACTTTTAAAAATTTGCATTTGTTTGTTTTGCATAGTTTCCAAAAGAAATAAATCTAAAATCCTATTTTGATTTAATCAAAAATTCAACAAGCTAAATATATATGCTTGGGGAATTGTGCAAAAGCACCCTTTTTTTAGTCAAATATGACAGAGGGCAATTTTACAAATTTTTCAAAATTTGTTTGACTCAATTCGGAGTTCAAAATCAAAAGTTATAAAAGAAAACAGGAAAAGAATAAAAGAAAAGAGAAGGAAAAAAAAAGAATCGGGCCGAACCTACCTAGCCCATCTCTCCTTACCCCTTTTCCCTTCCCTCTTTCTTCTCTCTCCCGAGTGGGCCGGCCCACTAAGGGCAGCGCATCCCAGCCGCACGACCATCGGTCGGTGGGTCGATCGACTGAACGTTCCACGAAACGTTTCTTCCTCGTTTTCAAACCGACCCTTATTCAAACTCACATATCTTCATCTAGAAGATTCCAAACTCAAATCCGTTTGTTTTCCCTTGATCCCTACTCCAAGTACTACCTCTCCACCGACCTATTCGCCTATTTATACCGCAGCCCCGGCCTCCTACACGTCCTAAAGTCCAAACTTCAATTTCATATCTAGTTTGCAATCTTTCGCTTCTCACGGTTCGAGCTTTGCTCGGATGCCGTTTCATCCTTCGTGAGAGTTGTAGATCTCCTTGAAATCTTTCTATCCTGATAAACCCCACCACTTTTCATCCACCGTAGCCGGAGAATTCCGCATCGCAAATTTTCAGATCTGACAGAGTAAAACGTCGATTACTCCTTAACCATCCAACCAAATCCGGTGAGATTTTTACAGCAGGTAGATCTGATACATACCTACAACTTTTCCGAAGAATTTTCTTCGTTTTGATGCACAGTTTTATTTATAAAAATCGGATCTATTTTTTTCGAGGTATAGACAAATCAGAAGTCGCCACGTGTCATCCTCGTCACCACCTCGTCACCATCTGTGTGGCATCCACGTCATCGCCATGTCAGCATCCAGTCAGCGGCGGAGTCAGCACTGCATCACGCTGACATCATCAAGGTCAACTCTCGGTCAAAGATCTTTTCTAAAATTACAGAAAATCATTAAAACTTGTAAAATTCATAACTTTTCAACCGTAACTCGAAAAATTAAGTTCAATATATCAAAATTCTTACAAAAATAAGATCTATACAGATCTGAATTAATATTTAGCTTTTATCGAAGATTTATATTTTGTATTTTCAAATCTTAATAATTGGTATTTTAATTTTATTTTAATCTCTATAATTTATTTTTGGATAAATATTTTTGTTTCGGTTAAGTTAAATAAATCTTAATCTGAAATATTTTTATCAAATTTATTTGAGCATGCTCTTTTGGAAACTAAATAAGTCATGATTAGTCGCCACAACATTAATTCTAATCTTTTAAGTTGCATTAAAAATATTTTTTTTTAGATGCAGCATATTAGATCAGATAACCAGAGAGCTAAATAAAATTGTTGTATGAATATTAATATGACATGCATGCATGTGTTGCATATTTGTTGTCTTGTATTGGTGTTTATTGTGAATCGTTTAATCGTATAGATTGCGAGGAGTGCGTTTATCACCGTGATGAGTTTAAGAAGAACACCAATATCAAAGGCAAGTGGTGCTCATAAATGTCCTATTATTTTCCTACGCATTTAGCATTATTTTTGGTAGTGATGCATGTGTAGGAGTTGGTTGTAAGCTATGCTAGTAGGCGATCCACTAACACCCAAGTGGAGAGCCATATGTTATCCTTTTAGAATAGCTACCTTGAAAACCATCGTTGATAATTGCTTAGCTGCTTGGACGTGGATTGTGGGAATCACATGTGAAGTAAGATGTTGTTGTAATTAGTTGTTTATTTTTAAATCTAATAAAACAACTTTAATTAAATTGATGTCTGGGTGGCAATTGGTTGGTATTGGTGGGAATAGTTGAGTGGCTGCTCAGGTCCGTAGTATCTGAGTAGGTGCACTTGTGAACGGCCACCCAGGTTCCCGAGAATAAATGTGGAGTCTTGTTTAGTAGCTTATGAGTACAACCGTAGGTCAACAATGATATGGGCGTTGACTTAACCAACTAAGTTGTGGTCCTTGTACCTACCGTAGCCAGCAGATGTAGTGTATAGGATGGATAGGGTGCGGAGAGGACTCAAGGATCACCTCCCAAAGGTTTCGGTGTGTTTCTCTCCCAACCATGATACAAATTGGGTGTCGTGGTAAATGGGGTTAAATGCATTCTACGGGTAAAGTGTACAACACTCTCGAGAGTTTAAACCTAAGTACTTAGCCGTGTCCCCGGTTACGGACATCTTGAGCAACTAGACTAGATCCTACAAGAGTTCTCACTCATTCCAATTTATGAAATTAAAATTTTGATGGGATAACCAAAGGGTAGGGGCACCTGTTGTCAAGCAGGGGATGTCCAAATGTGGTTGATGAAAATAACTTTTTTCTGAAAAATTGTTAGGACAAAACTTGCTTTCGCAAAACTTGCCATAAACTCCACCTAGCCAAATAAGCATGTAGATGCTAGGTTGCCATTTTATATCCACCTCACCGCATCACTTGCCAGTACAAATCCAAATGTACTGACCGTATTCGCGAACGGCTGCAATTACACTGTTGCAGGTTTGAGAGTCGTTAGGTCATGATACTTCACTCGACATGCTTCGCCCGTGGCACATCAAGATTGAGGCTTCATCTTTCGTTTATTTCCGCTATGTGCTAAGTATTTGAGCTAGCCTTGAGCTATGCAAGTTGTAAGAATTATGTATTCTGGATCATATTCGATATTAATAAAGACGCATTTGTTACTGTTATTCATTTGTAATGAGTGTGCTAGCGAGTCGATCCGGGACTAGCACTATACTCATAGACGAGATCCATATTATTGGGTCAAGTCGCTACACCTAGGCCGGCTGGGAGGCCGGCCACCCTGTCTTCGCCTCCTTCTTCCTCTTCTCGTCCACGACACTTTCTCCTCCTCATCCACGCGTATCCCTTAGTTGATTGGAGTCCATGGAGTTCCTTGCCACCCTTTGGAGTCCACGGTGACTTGGCATTTGTTGGGATGCTTGACATGGTGATGTCATTGGGTTGGGCTGCATCAGTTAGCCTCCTACCTCCCTAGATCTGCGCCGCCGCGTTAGCTCACCATCGGCCGCCGCCTGTCGCCGTCGTACCCGTCGCTCCAGCGACCAAAAGGTCGTTGCGCCGCCCGCTTAGTGCTCGCCGTATCAAGGCGTGTCGAGTGCACCCCGTAGCCCTCCCTCGGACGCCCTCCTCCGACGCGCGCGTGCTCGACGCCACCGGTGATCACCGTGCGCGCGCGACGCGCCGGTCGTTGCCTCGCTTGGTCAACCTGACCGTGGGCCGCCTCGCCCGCGTGGACGCCAGCGTGTCCGTGGGCCCAGGCCGTCAGTGGCTGTGGCTAGCCACTACTCGGTGAAAAACGGTTCGGCCCGTTTTTCTGGATTTAATAAAAAGACAGAAAATCATATGAACTTTGAAATTCAATATCTTTTGAACCACAAATCAGAAAAATACAACCAATATGTCAAAATGCTTAGAAAAACCATATCTAACTGTTAGTACCCTTGCGATGATCAACTAAAATTATTAAATTGACTTTAATTAATAAATACTAAAATGGCAGAATTAAATCAATGTTTATAAAATTCATAACTTGAAGAATATTTATCCCGAAATTATGAATGAGGTATCAAAATGTTCAGTAAACAATGAACTACAAGTTTATGTCATTTGAGAGAGTTGTAGAATTAAATATGGTGTTGTTTATAATAATTAATTAAAATGGCAGATTTAAATCACATTTTGGGAAATTCATAACTTGATAAATAATGACTCAAAAATTATGTCTAATAGCCCAAAACGATCAGCAACTCAAGGGCTGTTTAGCTATGTTAAGATCACAGCATGAAACCAATTTTTGCTTTGATGTCATTTTCGAATTGGTTGAAATAATTGAATAACCGTTTAAATCACCATTTCTTCATCGTTAATCGAAATATTGCAAACGAAGTACTAAAATGATCAGGAGAACAATACCTATCTAATAATGTCATTCTCATGCATGTAGAACTCATATTTTAGTACTGGACATTTTGGATAAAAGCTTAGTTCACTAAGTTAAATATGGAGATATAACCCGTCAGTTGCAATAATTATTTTAGGGGTCCCATTTAACTTGTGGAACATGCCCAAGATCATTTCAGTGCATAATTTGACCATCTCATCATGAGTGTGCATTGCACCTTGCACGGGCTGGACTTCCCATGCAAGGAAAGGACTTGGATCCACGTCCAAATCCCTAATTTGGGTCCAATTCGGATGGCTGACCCGAACTTTCCAAAATAGTTCGGTCTGAAAACTGTCTTCCCATGCAAGGAAAGGACTTGGATCCACTGCAAAGATGCTGTCAGCAACCCACCTGATTAAAAGTGCGACATCAAGGAGCCGAAAAGAACGCGATGATGAGTGATCAAGGCTTGTTTGGGCAAGATGTGACAGCCCAGTTTGTGCTTGTTTGCAGCAGTCTGTTGTGTCTTTGTTTCGATGGCTGACGCAACTGTAGCTGCACCTTTTGTTTGGGGTTGTACTGCATTAGCTGGGAGTGCAGGAAGGTTGGAGCAGCTGTCCAGAGCATTAGCTGATAGTAGCTGTATGATGTCTGTTTGGTTTGGCGGTGGCTGCAACTAAGTTTGTGTGTGTGTGTGTGTGGGGGGGGGGGGCGGTGAAACGTAGTTTCCTCCGATCCAACTATTTTCAAATGGGTGTCTGTTAAGTTACTTTGATGGAGTAGATTATGCTTTTATATGTTCTGTAATATTATTTACATATCGGTCCATGCAGAGAAATATGTGCTGACGCCTAATCAATTAGCTGTTGAGAACACACCATTTTCATTTGCATCCTGTATTCCTGCGATAAATGGATCTGGAGTACATTTTTTAGTCGTTGATCATGGATGGTGGCCTGATACAAAGTTGATTTGGCCCGAAGAAGTGACAGGGGGAGTACGGTACCATTTTTCTATTAGTCTCATGAGCGCCAAATACTCCCGCCTGCCCCGAAATATTTCACGCTCCATGTTTCAAAACACTTCGAAATCCCCCTGCAACCCCTTGGACAGAAGACCCAATGACCATAGTAAATGAGGAGTTGGCGGTGGGTGGGGGTTTCGTTTGTAATTTCACCTTGACGGCAGCTCTACAACTCCTATAGTCCAGATTCGCCGTTTCGCACCAAATTCTCCCAAAACCGCTAAGCCCTCTCCCACATACAGCACCATCGCACCGCAACATCCATCCCCGCCGCACAACGCCGGCCTGCCCGCCCCACCTCGAACCATATTCTCCTCGCCACCAATCTACCGTATTCGTTCAGCTACGGTCTATACACCAGCACATCGACGTCCCAGTCCATCGCACCATATCAGTTTCACAGCCTACCATGTCCACCGCACCTCACCCGCTTCACTGACGCCGCCGTGTAGTGCACCGGATCTCCCGAACACATCATCAATCACCCCAGATCTGCTTCCCCGCCCCGCTGCCGACCGCCACAGCTAACGTAGCACCCTCGGCGACCTCGACAAGACCAACACGATGCCGTGTGTGCGTAAACGCCACCGCTACCTTTGTAACCATATCTCCCCCCGCGTTTTGCTACGTTAGCAATATAGCCGGTTCAAGGTCGTCACACTTAACTATTTTCTGTTACATACCTGGTTCAAGTGGGCATGTTGTGTCTTTCTACTAGATTGGTCACAAGTGTCAAACCCACCTATTCCTAAATATCATCATAAACTTGTCGTATTTTTTAAAACCTGCTATTTAGGAGTTATGTCCATTTTGAAGTCACTCAACTTCTTTGTTAACACACACTGCTCAACTAGTTAAGAAGTAACAATATACCATGTTATGTTAGCAACATAGCAGGTTCAAGCTTCTCACAGGGAACTATTATGTGTTTTTAGTTTTTACCTACATTCCTAAATCTTCAGAGCTATGACTGATACCTCCTCTTCTTAAATAAACTCATTGTACTTCGCTTTAAACTCGATGCACTAAACTTCGTTGATGTACTTATAGAAAAACTTTATTCACTGAACATTCTGATTTGATTTCCTTGTCTATATTTTCACAAGTGTTGCAATTATATTTTCCATCAGTTTCGCCCTAGGATACATCTCTAAATATAAATTCTTGCCTGATATCGATATGTTATCATGTAACACATGTTTCTCGTCACACTGCCCTGATATGACCCTAGCAGTTGCAATTAGTTCGCACGGAGCTTCCACACGGAACACGGAGAATGCTCGACAGAAGCGCCCTTATAATCTCGTTAGTTCATGTTTCTTTTGTATTGCTTTACCTAGACTTTTATCATGGTTGCACACGTTTCTATTTATGATTGGCCTTACCTTTCTGCAGAGGAGAAAGAATGAAGCACAACAATCCTCGATCGAAGAACTGGATGCAGTGGAGGTCTTCAAAGAATGTACCGAAATTAATATCAGTTGCAGAGATACTCAAAAAATAGCTATTGTAAGTCCCTTGCTTTAGTGCCACGAGTTTAGCTAGTTCAAATGCTTGTTTCTCTGAGGCATTATCTGAGTTGGCTGATGACTAGAACAATGTCAAAGAGTGTGATAACATCCAATATAATGCATACACAATGTAACATCCCAAATTATAGAATTTGGAGTGTTTTCATATCATCATGTGCATTTCATCATGGCATCGTTTTTAAACATTTGCATTTGTTTGATTGCATTTAAATCTAAAAGTTTGTTTCCAAATATCCTAATTTAAACTTTCTCAAAACCCTCTATAAGGCATAGTCTATAGAATTATTTTGTACTTTAAATTATATTAAAACTAGTCCAAACTAGTCTATAATAACAGGGGATGATATTTCAAAATTTTCAAAATTGGTCTGAATCAATTTGGTTTTCAAAATCAAAAGTTATAAAAGAAAATAGAAAAGAAACAAAACAAAAGAAACAGGCCGAGCAACCCAACTTCTCAGCGCCACACATGGGCTAAGCCCATCTTCTCTTTTCCTTTTCTTATCTCTTTTTTTTTCCTCTCTCTTCTCTTCCTCCCGAGTGGGCCGGCCCAGTAAGCCACCCGCACGACACAGGTCGGTGGTTTCCATCGATCGGTTCTGGTTTCAAGGGAACGTGCTGTTTCGAATTGTTTTAAACATATCTATATTCAAAGTCATCTATCTTTATCTAAAAGACTCCAAACTTGAATCTATTTCTTTTGACTTGTTCCTTACTCCAAGAAGCACCCCTCCACCGACCTATACACCTATAAATACCGCAACCCCGGCTCCAACTCATACTAAAGTCGAAACTTTGATTTCACATTTAGTTTTCAATCTTTTGCATATCACGGTTCGAGTGTTGCTTGGCTGCCGTTTCGTACTTCGCGAGTGTTATAGATCTCGTCGATATATTTCCATCCCAACAAACCCCACCTCGTTTTATCCACCATAGACGGAGAAATCTGCATCGCAAATATTCAGATTTGACGGAGTAAAACGTCGATTACTTCTCAACCGTCCAACCAAATCCGATGCAATTTTTACAGAAGGTAGATCTTATCGTTCCCCACAAATTTCGTGTTGATCGTTTTTTGATTTCATGTACGGTTTTGCCTAAACAAATCAGATCTATTTTCGAGGTACGGACAAATCAGAACATGCCACGTGTCATCCTCGTCAGCGCTTCGTCAACACCCGAGTGGCAGCCGCGTCATCACCGCATCAGCACCCAGTCAGCAGCGGACTCAGCACTGCGCACGCTGACGTCGTCAAGATCAACTCTCGGTCAAAGATCTTTTCTGAAAATTACAGAAAACCGATTAAACTTACAAAATTCATAGTAATTCAACCGTTTGTCCAAAAATAAAGTTCAATATACCGTTTTGTTCATAAAACTAAGATCTACTTAGATCTCTAATAAAATTATACTTTTACCAAATCTATATTTTCTGTTATTTAAAACCATTTATAGGAGTATTTTAATTATAATTTTAAACCTGGAAATCCTTTTCAATCAAATCCCTTTGCTACTTTTTTAAATTAAATTCTCTGTACAGACAATTTTAGATCAAGAATTTATGAACCTTAATTTGATAGTAGTTTGCAAAACTCTAATCAATTTTTTTAAAAGTGTTTTAGTTGCAAAATAAATACGTTGTTGCATTAAAAATACTTTTACACGCATCATATTATATCTAGACAACTAGAGATCTAAATAGTTTTTTTGTGTGATTATTAAATTGACATGCATGCATATGTTGCATCATTTTTTTGTTTTATTGATTTGTGTTGTCATGCCATTTATTGTTGTGTTATGTTTCTATTGATTAGATTGCCCGGAGTGTATTCATTGTTGCTGTGAAAAGTGTGTGATCAGCAACCACACTTAAGGCAAGTTTACTTTGGAGAGTTTTAATTTGGTCTCATCTTAAATAGTTATCTTTGAATGTGTGATTAAAGTGATTGCTATAATGGTATGATTGCATAGCTATGCTAATTAGATACGTAGATGGAATTCATGTTAAGATTAGAAACACCACTGAGTCATGGTGTGTAGTTTGGGTCCTTAGATTTATTGAACTGCACCACGGAGTCATGGTGTTTGTCTCTAGAAAGATGAGTACTACCACAGAGTCATGGTATCTATCTCTAAACCTGTTTAGCAGCACCACGGAGTCATGGTGTCCCTAGAAACGGTTTGGCGCATCATGGAGTCATGATGTGTCATAAGCACCACAGAGTCATGGTGTACTTGGAACCTATTAGAATCACCACGGAGTCATGGCGTATGGTTAGAACACTTTGAGTTTACCAAGAATAAGCTATGGTAGTTGATTAAAAGTTTGATTAAAATGATAAGACTGAATAAAAGTTTCTTTAGTGAATCTTGCCAGTACAAATCAAAATGTACTGACCAATTCGTTGGCTGCAACTTTTCATGTTGCAGGTCCGTTTATGTAGGTCATGATACTTCACTTGACATGCTTCGCCTATGGCGCATCTAGATTGAGGCTTCATCTATCGTTTATTTCCGCCGTGTGATTGATGTATTTATGTCATTTTGAGCTAGCCTTAGCTATGCAATTTGTAAGAATTTTGTATTCTGGATCATCTTCGATATCAATAAAGACGCATATGTTACTGTTATTCATTTGTAATGAGTGTTCTAGTGAGTCGATCCGGGACTAGCACCATACTCATAGACGAGATCCATAATATTGGGTCGTTACAGATGGTATCAGAGCACGGTGTTGACTGTAGGATCGTGACATTAGAAAATGGATAACCATAGGATGAAAATTTATTTTCCAAATCCTTTATATATTTATTTGACTTTATTCTGGTAACCTTATCTTCATCTTTTATTTCCATCTCCCTTTTTTCAAAAGAATAGTTGAGATCCCAAATGAGAAGAAAAACTCCGGACAAGAAGGGAACATCAAATTCATCTATGGAAACTACGAGAAGATAATAGGTTGCCCACCATTTAGTTCCTTATTAGTTATCGAGATCGCGTTAGGTATTGACCATATCAACTCGTGTGGTATGACAATACTAGTTTGTTATAGTTCAATTTGTTTTCAAAACCAAAAAAAAATATTATTAGGATTTTCGTATTACTGTATACCCTATTTTTGAAAAGTATTTCAAAGTGGTTGGCTTTCTTATGTAATGGTTGTTAAGTCTTGTCTTGATCATGCTATGTATGGGTAGCTATTTCCTTAGTCCAATCTGTCTAAACTTGTCTATTCTAAACCGATAGATGCCTCCCCGTCGCAACCCCGACAACAGCAACACTGGAAACAATGGCGACATGCAGCAAGTGATGACCCAGCTTATGCAAGTGATGACACAATTCATAGCCACCAATGCCAACAACATGTAACGCCCCTCGGATCGGTACTATGTAGATTTGAGCGATTTCTGCCAAATGCGCATAATAACGATCCTTGGACGCCCACCAAGCATAACGTGCACGTCGCAGTGTAACATCCCAAATTTATAAATAAGAATTAACAAGACCCAAAATTCAGAACCAACAAAAACTTTTTGAAATTACTTCACTACTGATTGTGTTTTCCTTTATATTGTCCTGTTTGGCATTGTGTGACTTGATGTTTATGTTGTTTGACTAGTAAATATTAATCCAAGAACCCAACCCAAGTAAAAATATATTAAACTTTGATGATCATGTTATGACAAGAGTAGATTCCATATATCTTTTCCAATCTTATTTTGGCCAAAGTCTATTCCAATGATGTTTGATTTCAGCAAAAAATAAAACACCCTTTAGTTGAGAAAGTAAAAGTATTTCCAAAATTAGGTGTTCCCAAGAATATGGAGAGCTATATGTTATCTCCTATCTAATTATCAACCTTGATATTTTGCATGTGAATGCAACTCCCATTTCATGAACTCTGATTTCCACTCCATTTGAAAACAACACTAGTGGGGAATATATTACCCCACATATTTCCTTTCTCAAACCTTTTTGAAAACAATTAAGTTGTGAGTTGAGACATTTCTTAAACATCACCTTGTCATAGTTGAGTGTGATCTTTTTAGAAGATAGTATTGTTAATCGTGGAAATGGTGGTGTGATTAATTCTTGTGGTTTGAATTATGTGGTCATGGGTTTGATGTGAATATTGTTGTGTGTTTGCTTTCTAAATAAAAATAAGAAGACAATTAAGTGTCACATGAAATAATAAGACCTATAATAAAAAGGTCACATGAAATAATAAATATTATTTCATTCCCAGAAATTCCTTTTACCTAAAATGGGATCTCCATTTTTTGAAGCAGCTTTAAAAGAATTAAACACCAACACCTATGCATATCACCCACAGCACTTTGCACACTTGCACCTCATCTTTTTCTTTAGCATTGAAGTGCCTAATAGTTGCAAATAGTGCAAAATGGTGCCCTACACCCCTATACTCAAATGACAGCCCAAACTAGCTCCATGCGTGTTCCCTTCTTGTCCAGCAGCACACCCAACACCCCCTGCACGTTCTGGACAAAAACCTAGCACCCCCATGCCCTAAACCCTAGCCCTAAACAGCCACGCCATGGACATGGCCACCACCCGGGCCACTCGCCAAACCAGCACCAAACCCAGCGACCAGCATGTCCTGGAGCTGCCACTTGCCACCCTGAGGCACCCCAAGTCGACCCCCTTGCTCCAGGACCCTCACCCTGCCCGCACTCACCGTTGCACTGCCGGCCGACCAAGCGTCGAACACCCTGCATGCATGCCCGCACCAGAGCCACCCCGGCCGACCAGCGCGAGCCCGAGCCGCCCGACCGCCAGCGCGCACGCCAAACCACCCCTTGCACTCGCCAGACACGGCTCCGTGCCTCCCCAGCCCACACGCAGCCGCCCCCGCACGCGCCCGTTCCGCCCGCGGCATGGCCGCGCTTCTCCCTTGCCGGCCACGAAACCGAGCCGCTCCGCCTATAAAAAGGCCACCCCTTGGCCACTCCCTCACCACACCACCCTCACTCACTCCCCCTTCCACCCTGGTGCAGCAGAGGAGCAGCCGGAGCTCCACTTCAAGCCGCACGGCCACCACGCCGTGCCACCGTGGAGGAGCGTCTCCGGCGACGCCACCGCCGCCCTGCTGCTGCCAAGACCGCCCGCCGTCGACCCCAAGCCGCCCCGCTGCCCCTTGCCGCCGGCAGGTTGCCGCCCGAGCTCCCTCTCTCTCCCCTAGCTCTCTGCCCCGTCGGGAGGTCGAGGACGACTGTGAGCCGTCGATCTCCAGATCAACGGCCACGGTTCGCTCCCGCCGTTTTTGAAATTCTGAAAAAAACTGCTAAGTGCTGGAAACAGTTTAGATTAGCTTCCTTTGCAAACAAATTATGAAAAATCTACTAAACCAAATTTTATAATCTTTTCATGGTTGGAAATAGCTAGTTTCGTAGATTCAAATGAAAGTGTTAGTTTTCCAAAATAACTAGTTTAGCATCCTGGAATAATTAGGCAAAGTAGCTATGTTCTGTCTGTTTTCAGAAACTTCTGAAATCTGATAAAAGGTTCTGTTTTGAACTGTTATTATTAATTAACCTAGATTTATTTAAAAATAGTCTTGGCATAACATGTTAGTGTGGTTAATGTACTGCCATGAACAAGTGTTATGAACCCCAAAATAAAATCTATGTAAAAGATCTAATTTGAGGAAGATAGCTAATAACAGAGATAGCCAACTTTCCATGCAAATTACTATTTAACCAGAGGCCTAAAAATAGCAAACTAAAATTTTGTACCTAGTATAACATGCCATCTTCACATATATGCAGGCCCTGGTCATTGTTGGACATTAATCCCATTTGAAATAAAAATGACAAATGTGTTAGTTTTAAATGAAAACTCAGAAAGATTATTTTGATACCATCTTTGGGAGATGTTTCCTAAAACTTGGTTCAACCCAAAATACCAAACTAAAATGGTATCAAAAGTACATCAACTAATCTACCCAATGCCACTGGTTTGATTCCATTTGGTATTGTGGTTAAGTAAGTAGAAAATTATCAAATCAGTTAAGTTGTTAAACTAAAAAGGGGAATTTCTCTGTCAGAAAATTTATCAAGACTTTGAAAATTAATATCTCGAGATCTAGGAATCCACATTAAGCAAATGAATATGTTCTGGAAAGCTTATGAAATTGTCTAACTCACTAAAGTGGGTTCACCCCATTTAGATTAATAAATAAATAATGATATGCAAAATGCCACAGAAGGTATAAAACCTAAACTTGTTTGTTTCTGATACTCTATTAATCCAAATGAGGTCAAACCAATTTTTTTAGCTCACATTTAAGCAATACTAGTTATCCCTAAGAGGATTTAACTTTTCAGTAAGATTAACTTGAGTTGTAGCAAAAACAAAAAAACTAACCTTCTGGGTTAAAACAATTATGTACGGAGTTTAATAACCCAAATTGAATTAAATCCAATTGGGTTAGCTTCTACACATCAGTAGCTATCTTTAGAAATTTAGTTCATATTTTTGTGATCAACAGAACTTAAGTTATGCAATTAAACATGCACCACTAGTTTCTTCCATATTTAAGACCTAATTAAATAATAGTTAATTCAATTAAATTGAAATCAAATTGTGTTGCTAGTGAGTGCAGTAGCTATGTGTGATGCTTGAGAGTTGTTGTGATGCTTGATTGAGTAGTTTAGTAATGGCATGTATTGCTTGTTTATTTTGATGATTAAATTATTTTGTGTGAATAATATGTTTGTCTTGCTTATTAAACTTGGTTGTCTTTAGGTTGAGTACTAGCTTGAGTATCTAGTAATATCTCTACCATAGCTTGGTAAGATATTTAGAATTACGGAGAATAATAGGTGGCTTAACTTTTGTCTGAAGTATTTCCTGTTTAAATAAAGATGCTTGATCACAACTTTAATCATAATTTTTAAACATGAGTAGTGTTGGTGATTGCCAAACTTGTTTGTTAAATAATAATCTTCTTTCATTATTGTTGTTTGTTAGTGTTGCTTGATGTTTGTTGTTGGAGTGTCCTACTGTATGTTGAATTGCGCTCTTTCCCTTTTGCGACGCTAGATATAAACGCTACCGGAGTGATCCATGGGAAGGATTTATTGGAGAAGAATCAGAGTTTATTTCTTTGATCAGAGAGGAGAAGTCCAGGGACATATTGCTGACCAAGGCAAGCCATCCATTTGATCATACCCTTTGTCCTACTATTTTGATTAAGCATGTTTTACATATGTTAAGATGCATGAAATGTTTTCAAGTGGTGTGTGCCACTAAAACCCTTTTTAAATATTACCTAAGTTATATGCCATAATTAGGCCCCCTTATATAGTAGTATTTAATGAAAAAAAATTCTAGGTTGGAAAAAAACCAATGTTTTATTCAAAAATCCTCTTTATGAAAATCTTTGGGTGAACTTGTGTTTTACCCAAGATGTTGCTAAATGCTTAGCTTTGGAACTGGAGAAAAGATGGAGTATGAAGGTTTTGAGAAAAATGCACATTGTGTCTTAGTACTTACGTCGACCAGCCGAAACCTGTGCGACCACATTACCCCACATATGGGAACGGGGCTTAACTCGTAGTTTGTCCATGTTAGTATGAGGTGCCTCAAACTCCTCCTAAGGGTCCAAGGACCCTCGAACCGATTAATAAAAGTGTATGCGTATCATACCGGGTGATTACGGTGGGTTTCCCGTCGTGGTAGTGTGGAGTCCGGGTTTGATGAAAGGACATGTGGAGTCCGGGTTTGATAAAATGATATGTTGGATCCACACGGTGTGCCGGGGATGATAAACCCATTGAGAGGAACTTTGTACTAGCATGGACATAGCGAAAGGTTATGATCGGTTATTCAACTTCGCATACAACTTGTATGGCGGGACGTGGCTGACACGGTGAGTTTACCGGATGGTGTGGGTAAAGTGTGCAACCTCTGCAGAGTGTAAAACTATTCGAATAGCCGAGTCCTCGGATATGGACAGTTGGAAGGCCCTACTGAGACCTATGTGCAAAGCTTTGTGTTTCTAAAATGGAGATGTTGTTGGTATCATACCAAGGGATCGGTATGGCGGGAATGGAAGGGGAAGGTTTCACGACGGGCCGTGATCCTTCTGGAGGAGTTTTTGAAGAAAAACTATTTCTATTGAAAGAAACTTCTACTTTTTCAAATGTCTTATCTTTTTCAACAAGGATATGGAGATATCTATTCTTTAAAAGAAAAATACTTTTGGCAAAACAAAGGAATACCTTAGAGCCTCCCACCATATTATTATGCATTAATCCTTCCAATAATTAAATACCGGATGGTTTGCGAGTACATTCCAATGTACTCATATTGGTTTCGTCCCTGGCTATTGTCTTGGCCAGACTTTGAGAAGCGGTACAAGGAAGAAGATTTCGCTGGCGGCTATGCGAACTAGGACGTTCTCCCAGTCAGTTGCCTGTAGGGTTATGGCAAGAGACTTGGGATCCACGCTATTTGATGATTCCGCTGCAAGTACCTGTTGAAGTTTATAACTTCACTCAAGTAAGTATATTTACTCGGTATACATGGATGCTCTTTTGCTACCAGTTTGATTGTGCTCAGCGACATACTGATCATGGGATCGCTGATGTTGTAGGCACAAGGGTACGTCGGACAGCTAGTCCGGGTCCCCGACACGCAGCACACACGTTATGCGGGTGGAATTGCGATAATCATTACAACAGTTCTCGATGGAACCCACAAAACAACATATACACAACAACGACTCACCGAGTCAAGAACAACAAAAGATACAATACAAAGAACCAAATAACAATAGAAGCGAAGTAGTATCTGGCTACGGATAAGAATACAAATGTGGACTAAGAGTTCTGAAGATAAACGATGGCACCATATCCTTGCCCAGGCCAAGCCGGAGAGATTCCCAAGCTAACGTCGTCAGACTTCAAACTTGTCGGCTGCATTGGAATAGCAGCCCCAAAGGGGTCAGTATTATAAACAGTATTGGCAAGGAATACTTAGAAGATATCAAAGCTTGAATTCGGGGGAAGGGGCTAGCGATTGAAATGGCAGCAAGGAGCACTAGAAACTTATAGAGACCGCTACAACTTTCGTCTAAAAGAGACAAGATAAGAGAGCGCATAAGGAATAAACTATATACTAACACCAAACATAACCCAGCCAATTGTTACTCCACGATCAACCCACGAGGAGCAACCTAAAGGCACGCACACAGTTGACAATTTTATGAGTTATTATTCATGTAATCTATCTTACTAGTCAAGTTATAATCATCATAAGGTGCAAGTTGTCTATGATCTTTTTAGCCAGCGCATTTCACCAAGTCGTCCATAACCGCGGACACGACTTTTCGAAAAGATTTCACCCTGGAGGGATGCACCAATGAACCCACATGCATCGAAACACTCGCTTAGAGGTGCACCGGTGGAGCGTTCGACACAACACTTCCCTTCTCTACAAACAAGTCCAGGGAGCCACCTAGCTATGCTGGAACCGCCTTGAAAGTCCGGCCGAAGCTTCGAGGCGGACCTAACTGTTGCGCGCAGGCTTCGGGAGGAACACTCATACGATTGCCCTCTTTCCACATGCGATAAACGCTCATGCCGCAAGCCCTACCGTAAAATAACCACGTAACCATCATCATCTTACCTTCACATCAACATCGTCTTACGCGCGCAAATGGAAACACCCGAACTACTTGTGGCACCTGGACAAGTTTGAGGATCCGGTAATAGGTTGCGGGGAGCCCCATAAAACTCCCAGATGTGGTTAGTGCGCTTAGTCTTGGATCAGCGGAAAAGAACTCGGGTCCTAGGCGACACTAGCAGATCAAAACACCACGATTGGCCTTCTGCCAGTGCCTTATCTTTATTAAATTATCCCCATCGCAACAGAAATTAAAGATTAACATGTGAGTTGAGCCTAGCTATCATATTAAAAACAAGACTAGATAAAGAGATAACGGGGACTCAAGCAAAGCACCTAAGCATGCACTAGGACTCGCAAGACTAACAAGGTAGACAAACAACATGTTAAAAGGATGTGGAGGGTGTGGCTTATCATGGTACAAGGTAGACATGTGAATAGGATCGAGACACAAGCATCATAACATAAGGCTAGCAAGGAACAAAAGATAGGAGCAAAAGGTAGGAAACAAGCATAGATATAAAGGGAGTATTGCTTGCCTGCAATCTGGTAGAGGTAGCAGAACCTGTCGTTGCTCACATCAACTCAATGTCCTATTCCCGAAAAAGCAACGAACACTGGAAGCACAAAAGATGCATATTAAACTACGGCAAAAGCTTCGGCATGTTGATGCAATGCATGCATGACATGGCAAAACGTGGGAAGATGCACTTAATCCAAAATTAAACGGAGTTGAGATTCCGACATTCAATTATAAGGTTTAAGTTATTTTTATAAACATCAAAATTAAACGTTGATTTAACAAGGAGGAACAAGGCATGGGTGAGCTAATCAAAATTAAATGGAATTGGGACATTAATTAAATTAGATCCCACACATTCCATATTTTAATTAATTAGGTGAAATGCAAAACTCAACTAAGGACTAAATTAGATGATGCAAACATGAGCATAGATGGCATATTAATATTCCTAATATTTTTCTGATAAATTTTCATATATTATACTTTGCAATTGGAGTTAGCAATTAAAAGGTATGAATTAAAACATATTTGCTAAATAAAGAAAAAGAAACCAGGAAAAGGGAGGGAATGCAAAACTCAACTAAAGACTAAACTAGATGATGCAAACATGAGCATAGATGGCATATTAATATTCCTTATATTTTTCTGATAAATTTTCATATATTATACTTTGCAATTGGAGTTACCAATTAAAAGATATGAATTAAAACATATTTGCTAAATAAAGAAAAAGAAACCAGGAAAAGGGAGGGACGTTGGGATTCAAACTTGGGCAGGGAGCTAGCCACTGGGCTGCAGCTACGTTTGTGATAAGATGCGGATCTGGTGGAACAAGATGTTATAGGAAGCATTTAACTGAATTTTGATAGAGGTTCAGACTTTGGCTTCAGAGAAGCGAGGCGGACGATCTGCAGCGGGCTGGTTCCAGGCGATTGCGAAATTGGCTGGTGCGAGGGGGCAGCAGCTGGGTGCGTGGTGCTTGTTGTGTGTGGAGATGAGGTGCGTGCGTGTGTCTGCAGGTTGTGTGAGTAGAGGGAGCATCAGGGCATGGTCACATGGACGTCCTCGTCCATGGCGGGCAGAGCTCGGGATCAAGGGGAACGGAGGCTACGGCGCGGAGCAGGAGGGAAAGAGAGGAAAGGTGCGCAGCTCACCGAGGGAAGGTCATTGGCGAGCTCGAGAGGCCAGGGAAGAACGGAGGGGAAGAAGACGCTGGCGTGGAAGGCGACGACGACCTTGGCGTTCCCGCGGACAACGTAGTCGACGATGACCTTGGCAGCTTCAGCTCCACTTCTCCACGTCAGTTTGAAGAGGATGTTGAGGCACAACTCCAGGACATGGTCGCAGGTCTCGGGGAGGCTTGAGGCGACGGTGCCTTGTTTGTCACCGGCACGGAGCACAACGCGGAGCGAGCTCGTTCCCGAGCTTCGGAGGACGGGGAAGGTGGATACGAGGAGGGGAAACAGAGGAGTGGAGCTATGCAGACCTCCAGTACATGGATGCAGGGACGGATGTGGACGGAGGAGGTGGCGAGTTTGTTTCGGTGGTGGCCTTCGGTGGGAAAGAAAAAGAAGAAGGAAGGAGAGCGAGATCGAGGGGAGAGGGTGGCAGCGACAGATGGGGAAGGGGAGAGGGGTGAGAGTTTGTGTCAACGACCTGACTGTTGAACCTGAAGACACGAGCACTGATGCAGGGAAGGATGACACGAGCACGGCAAGCGAGGCGTGATCAACTGGTGGGCCGAAGGTGGTGAGGCCCAAAAGGACTAGACGGGCTCCAGGCTGGCTAGCTGGACGCGAGTGGGTGAGGTGAGGGTATTTAGAGAGGAGATCCTCTCTTGTAATGTATAACTTGTAAGGAAAGAAAGAACCGGACGGATGGCGTGGCCGTGCCGTGGAATCGAACCTGCTCGGGGGTGGCTGGGTGGAACTAGCAATTCCAATCCAATTTCCAGTGAATTCTTAGTTCAAGTAGTGGGTAGATCTTAGATCTTACATCTGGTATCAGAGCCTAACACCCACTCCAGATCTGGAGTTGCCAATTCATCTTCACGACACCAGATTCGCGTCCACTCACCGGAAGGAGGCGATGGAGAACTTGACAACAGAGGCGAAGGCGATCTATGAGTTACTCAAGGCCGACATGCGGGAGGCCTACGAGTCCCGTTTCCTCGACCACAAGAAGGAGATCCTCGATGCCGTTCGCGTATCCATCGACGACACCAACAAGCAAATCAAGGAGATCGGTGAGTCTCTCGATTCTGTGAAGGAGGCGATGTGTGCGGATTTGGAGGCAGTCAAGGAGATCATCGGGAGATTTGGAGGGCGTCAAGACGGCGTTGAGCTCGCAGATCTCGCAACTCGCGGCGGCCGTGGACCGCGTCATCTAGGTTCCTCCTCACGCGGAAGCGGTTGGGGGATCGGCGCAGCAGAACACCCCGCGGGGACCCTGCATCATCGGCCCAAGTGGGCACGGCTAGACTCATCAACACCGGGGGCCGGCGTGCTCGCAGGGCATGCCTCCTCCAGTCAGAGGTACGAATCCTGGCCTGAACTTGCTGTCGATTCTGAATTCAGCGTGTGGCCAACAGTTTTCTAATGCGTCTGCATCTGCACCGTGTGTGGAACTGCCGCAATTCGAGGGGTCAAATCCTAAGTTGTGGCAGCGCAGGAGCGAGGAGTATTTCAAGCGCTGGGGAACACCATCAACTCTCTGGGTATCATACGCGTCGTCCCAGTTCACAGGAGCAGCCGTGACTTGGTTGGAGTCATTTCTGACAAAGAAGCCAGGAGCTACATGGGACGAGTTCGTTGCAGCCGTCCAAGGAAGATTCATGTGTAATCAACATCAAGTCCTCTTGCGCCAGTTGTTTTGTATCTCACAAACAGGGATGGTGGAGGATTATGTGCAGTGATTCTCGGACTTGATTGATTAGATATCAGCTTTCGATCCACATCTTGATCCTCTGAATCACCTGACGAGGTTTATTGATGGGTTAAAACCCACTGTGCGTGTGCTTTTCGCCATACAGCAGCCAGAGATGCTAGACTCCGCCTATACCCTGGTTCTACTTTATGAGGAATTGGGGGAAGGAAATGGTGTCATGATCCCCACGCATGGGCGCAATGTCATTCAGCCAAGAGGGCATCCTTTTCCATTGCCACCGCCACCGTCACCAGCTCGCTGGATGTCCAAGTCAATGGAGGAGAAGCGTGCAGCGGAAGCAAGGCGGTCCAGCAACGAGGATAAGTGGCAGACTCTGAAGGCCTTCAGGAAATCGAAGGGTTTATGCTTCACCTGTGGAGAAAAATGGGGAAGGGAACATCAGTGTAAGGGAAATATCCAATTGCATATAGTACAAGAGATGATTGATTGCATGCAAGGATCAGAAGTTGGGGAAGAGGAGAACCAGTACCAAGCATCTGAAGCTTCGCAGCTGATGATACTATCTGTTGCTGTTGTGAATGTCAAGGTGAACTCACCAAAAACGATGAAGCTCAAGGTGGAGATACAGGGAAAGGAATTCTGTTTCTTGATTGATTCAGGGAGCTCATCCTGCTTCATCGACCTGAACAGAATGCGGGAACTGCAAGGGGGCAACAACTAGCTGGGCAAGGAATTACAAGTGCAGATTGCTGGAGGAGCTTTATTGCAAAGTGAATGGGAATTCCTACAATTACAGTGGTCAGTGGATTCAGCTGTGTTTACTGATGATTTCAAAGTCTTGGCATTAGGAAGTTATGGTGGCATTTTGGGATGGGATTGGTTAGCAAAACATAGCCCTATGCTAACACATTGGGAGAAAGGGTGGTTGGCTATTCAACACCAAGGAAGGACAGTGATCTTGCAAGGAGCTGATAAAAGGGAAAAGGGGGAAGAAGTGCTAGTACTACAGTTAATGCAGGAACATCCAGCTGTTAGTGAAGAACAAGTTCAAATGGAAATACAAGGGTTATTACATAAATTTTCATCTGTTTTTGACACACCCACTGGATTGCCTCCTAGAAGACTATATGATCACAAAATTCCCCTGATACCTAGAGCTAGACCAGTGTCAATTCGACCCTACAGAGTTGTGCCTGAGTTAAAGAATGAAATTGAGAAGCAATTAAAGGAACTGATGGAGCACAGAGTTATAGTGCACAGCAACAGTGCTTTCAGCTCCCCTATCCTGATGATCAGAAAGGCAGATAACAGTTGGAGGCTGGTGAATGATTTCAGGCACTTGAATGCCTTGACTGTTAAAGGAAAATGTCCACTACCAGTTATAGACGAGTTGCTGGATGAATTTTCTAGAGCCAAATGGTTTTCCAAGTTGGACCTTAAGGCTGGGTACCATCAAATCAGATTGGCACCAGGAGAGGAACACAAAACAGCTTTCCAAACACACAACGGGCACTATGAATATAAGGTGATGGCTTTTGGATTAACAGGAGCTCCAGCAACATTTCAGCATGCCATGAATGTGTCATTGGCACCGGTTCTTAGAAAATGTGCCCTAGTATTCTTTGATGACATTTTAATATACAGTGGGAGTTATGAGGAGCACTTGGAACATTTGGCTCATGTCCTACAAATTTTACAGAAGGAAAAATGGCAAGTTAAGCTGTCCAAATGTGCCTTTGCACAAAGACAGATAGCTTATTTAGGACATGTGATCGCAGCTGAAGGAGTGGCCACTGATCCAACCAAGGTACAAGCTGTTAAAGAGTGGCCCAGGCCCAAAAATGTTAAGTAGGTTAGAGGATTACTGGGTTTCACTGGCTATTACAGGAAGTACATCAGGTTCTATGCAGTTATTAGTCAACCATTGACTGCTCTCCTCAAGAAGGGGGCAATTTTCATGTGGACACCTGAAGCTGAGACAGCCTTTCAAACTCTTAAGGAGGCATTGATAACAACACCAGTTTTGGCACTACCTAATTTTGAACTTCCATTCACTATGGAGACAGATGTATGTGATGTAGGAATTGGTGCAGTTCTGTCCCAAAATGGACACCCATTGGCATTTGTGAGCAGAGCTCTTGGCCTAATTAACAAGGGGTTATCGGTCTATGAAAAAGGAATATTTGGCGATGTTGTTAGTAGTCCAACAATGGATACCATACCTGCAGCTAGGAGAGTTTGTCATTAAAACAGATCATAAAAGCTTGGTTCATTTGTCTGATCAAAGACTACACACAGATTGGCAGAGGAAGGCCTTGACCAAAATGATGGGACTCCAGTTCAAGGTGGTCTACAAGAAGGGTATTCTGAATGGCGCAGCAGATGCTTTGTCAAGAAAACCTACTGACAGCTCATAGGTATTTTCCATTTCGACCATACAACCTGTTTGGTTGGATGCCGGGCAGAACAATTACTCCTCTGACACTTTAGCTCAAGGGTTGATATCGAAATTAGCGGTTGATCCAAAGGGTGATGCTCATTATACCTTGAACAGTGGGTTGTTGCGTTATGATGGCAGAGTTTGAGTGGGCTCTGATGTTAACCTGCAGAAGCAAATAGTAGCTGCTTTTCATGACAGTCCGCAGGGAGGGCATTCAGGTTTTCCGGTGACGTATCGTCGATTGCAGTCACTGTTTAAATGGCCAAAAATGAAGCAGCTGGTGCGGGAGTATGTGCGGGAGTGCCCGGTGTGTCAGCAGGCCAAGCCGGAGAGGTTGCCGCCAGCAAGTCTTCTTCAGCCACTGCATGTTCCTTCAGTGCCCTGGGAAGTGGCGACGATGGATTTTATTGATGGGCTACCCCAATCAAGACAGTACAATTGCATCCTGGTGGTAGTAGATAAGTTGTCTAAATATGCCCATTTCATTTCTATTAAGCATCCATATACTGCTACAACTGTGGCAGAGGCTTTCGTGGACAAAATTTACCGTCTTGATGGTATGCCACAAGCACTGGTATCTGACAGGGACCCTGTATTCACTAGCCAATTCTGGAAGGCAGTGTTCAAGGCTACAGGAACGCCATTGAGGATGAGCACAGCCAATCATCCAGAAACTGATGGCCAGACGGAGAGAGTGAATCAATCAATTGAATGTTACCTCAGGTGTTTCATTAGTGCGCACCCGCAGCAGTGGTCTAAGTGGCTATCCTTATGTGAGTTCTGGTATAACACTAATTGGCACGCTTCACTTGGGAAATTGCCGTTTGAGTTGCTCTATGGGAGACAGCCTAGATATTTTGGAATCACTGCTTCAGATCACATTCCTGTCAATGATATAGCAACATGGTTAGATGAGCGAGCCTTGATTATTGCATAAGCCAGGCAGCACCTTTTGAGGATGCAGCAGAGGATGAGACATCAAGCGGATAAGCACCGCACAGAAAGGGTGTTTGTTGTTGGGGATATGGTTTTCTTGCGCTTGCAACCATATATACAAGTCTGTTGTCAGGCACAAAAACCACAAGTTAGCCTTCAAATTTTTCGGACCGTACCAGGTGATCGAGCGAATTGGAGAGGTGCCTACAAGCTGAAATTACCGGAGACGAGAAAGATACACCCTATGTTCCATGTGTCACAGCTCAAGCAGTGTGTCGGCCCTACAACTCAGGTATCAAAACGGCTTTGTTCTTATGACTGCGTGTTTTCAGTTCCTAAACAGGTGCCTCTGTCACGGATCTGTCAGCAACACCATCGAGCTGTGGCGCAAGTGTTGGTGAAGTAGAGTGACCAGCCAGAGGAGTCAGCGACCTGGGAGGATTACGAGATGTTGCGGCAGCAGTTTCCACGTCCCCAAGCAGGTTTTCAAGCCCCGGGGATTGTCAACGACCTGACCGCTGAACCTGAAGACACGAGCACTGAAGCAGGGAAGATGGACACGAGCAAGGCAAGCGAGGCGCCATCAACTGGTGGGCCAAAGGTGGCGAGGCCCAATAGGACTTGACGGGCTCCAGGCTGGCTTGCTGGACGCGAGTTTGTAAGGTGAGGGTATTTAGAGAGGAAATCCTCTCTTGTAATGGATAACTTGTAAGGAAAGAAAGAACCGGACGGACGACGTGGCCGTGCCGTGGAATCGAACCTGCTCAGGGGTGGCTGGGTGGAACTAGCAATTCCAATCCAATTTCCAGTGAATTCTTAGTTCAAGTAGTGGGTAGATCTTAGATCTTACATCTGGTATCAGAGCCTAACACCCACTCCAGATCTGGAGTTGCCAATTCATCTTCACGACACCAGATTCGCGTCCACTCACCGGAAGGAGGCGATGGAGAACTTGACAACAGAGGCGAATGCGATCTATGAGTTACTCAAGGCCGACATGCGGGAGGCCTACGAGTCCCGTTTCCTCGACCACAAGAAGGAGATCCTCGATGCCGTTCGCGTATCCATCGACGACACCAACAAGCAAATCAAGGAGATCGGTGAGTCTCTCGATTCTGTGAAGGAGGTGATGTGTGCGGATTTGGAGGCAGTCAAGGAGATCATCGGGAGATTTGGAGGGCGTCAAGACGGCGTTAAGCTCGCAGATCTCGCAACTCGCGGCGGCCGTGGACCGCGTCATCTAGGTTCCTCCTCACGCGGAAGCGGTTGGGGGATCGGCGCAGCAGAACACCCCGCGGGGACCCTGCATCATCGGCCCAAGTGGGCACGGCTAGACTCATCAACACCGAGGGCCGGCGTGCTCGCAGGGCATGCCTCCTCCGGTCGGAGGTACGAATCCTGGCCTGAACTTGCTGTCGATTCTGAATTCAGCGTGTGGCCAACAGTTTTCTAATGCGTCTGCATCTGCACCGTGTGTGGAACTGCCGCAATTCGAGGGGTCAAATCCTAAGTTGTGGCAGCGCAGGAGCGAGGAGTATTTCAAGCGCTGGGGAACACCATCAACTCTCTGGTTATCATACGCGTCGTCCCAGTTCACAGGAGCAGCCGTGACTTGGTTGGAGTCATTTCTGACAAAGAAGCCAGGAGCTACATGGGACGAGTTCGTTGCAGCCGTCCAAGGAAGATTCATGTGTAATCAACATCAAGTCCTCTTGCGCCGGTTGTTTCGTATCTCACAAACAGGGATGGTGGAGGATTATGTGCAGTGATTCTCGGACTTGATTGATTAGATATCAGCTTTCGATCCACATCTTGATCCTCTGAATCACCTGACGAGGTTTATTGACGGGTTAAAACCCACTGTGCGTGTGCTTTTCGCCATACAGCAGCCAGAGATGCTAGACTCCGCCTATACCCTGGTTCTACTTTATGAGGAATTGGGGGAAGGAAATGGTGTCATGATCCCCACGCATGGGCGCAATGTCATTCAGCCAAGAGGGCATCCTTTGCCATTGCCACCGCCACCGTCACCAGCTCGCTGGATGTCCAAGTCAGTGGAGGAGAAGCGTGCAGCGGAAGCAAGGCGGTCCAGCAACGAGGATAAGTGGCAGACTCTGAAGGCCTTCAGGAAATCGAAGGGTTTATGCTTCACCTGTGGAGAAAAATGGGGAAGGGAACATCAGTGTAAGGGAAATATCCAATTGCATATAGTACAAGAGATGATTGATTGCATGCAAGGATCAGAAGTTGGGGAAGAGGAGAACCAGTACCAAGCATCTGAAGCTTCGCAGCTGATGATACTATCTGTTGCTGTTGTGAATGTCAAGGTGAACTCACCAAAAACGATGAAGCTCAAGGTGGAGATACAGGGAAAGGAATTCTGTTTCTTGATTGATTCAGGGAGCTCATCCTGCTTCATCGACCTGAACAGAATGCGGGAACTGCAAGGGGGCAACAACTAGTTGGGCAAGGAATTACAAGTGCAGATTGCTGGAGGAGCTTTATTGCAAAGTGAATGGGAATTCCTACAATTACAGTGGTCAGTGGATTCAGCTGTGTTTACTGATGATTTCAAAGTCTTGGCATTAGGAAGTTATGGTGGCATTTTGGGATGGGATTGGTGAGAAAAACATAGCCCTATGCTAACACATTGGGAGAAAGGGTGGTTGGCTATTCAACACCAAGGAAGGACAGTGATCTTGCAAGGAGCTGATAAAAGGGAAAAGGGGGAAGAAGTGCTAGTACTACAGTTAATGCAGGAACATCCAGCTGTTAGTGAAGAACAAGTTCCAATGGAAATACAAGGGTTATTACATAAATTTTCATCTGTTTTTGACACACCCACTGGATTGCCTCCTAGAAGACTATATGATCACAAAATTCCCCTGATACCTAGAGCTAGACCAGTGTCAATTTGACCCTACAGAGTTGTGCCTGAGTTAAAGAATGAAATTGAGAAGCAATTAAAGGAACTGTTGGAGCACGGAGTTATAGTGCACAGCAACAGTGCTTTCAGCTCCCCTATCCTGATGATCAGAAAGGCAGATAACAGTTGGAGGCTGGTGAATGATTTCAGGCACTTGAATGCCTTGACTGTTAAAGGAAAATGTCCACTGCCAGTTATAGACGAGTTGCTGGATGAATTTTCTAGAGCCAAATGGTTTTCCAAGTTGGACCTTAAGGCTGGGTACCATCAAATCAGATTGGCACCAGGAGAGGAACACAAAACAGCTTTCCAAACACACAACGGGCACTATGAATATAAGGTGATGGCTTTTGGATTAACAACAGCTCCAGCAACATTTCAGCATGCCATGAATGTGTCATTGGCACCGGTTCTTAGAAAATGTGCCCTAGTATTCTTTGATGACATTTTAATATACAGTGGGAGTTATGAGGAGCACTTGGAACATTTGGCTCATGTCCTACAAATTTTACAGAAGGAAAAATGGCAAGTTAAGCTGTCCAAATGTGCCTTTGCACAAAGACAGATAGCTTATTTAGGACATGTGATCGCAGCTGAAGGAGTGGCCACTGATCCAACCAAGGTACAAGCTGTTAAAGAGTGGCCCAGGCCCAAAAATGTTAAGTAGGTCAGAGGATTACTGGGTTTCACTGGCTATTACAGGAAGTACATCAGGTTCTATGCAGTTATTAGTCAACCATTGACTGCTCTCCTCAAGAAGGGGGCAATTTTCATGTGGACACCTGAAGCTGAGACAGCCTTTCAAACTCTTAAGGAGGCATTGATAACAACACCAGTTTTGGCACTACCTAATTTTGAACTTCCATTCACTATGGAGACAGATGTATGTGATGTAGGAATTGGTGCAGTTCTGTCCCAAAATGGACACCCATTGGCATTTGTGAGCAGAGCTCTTGGCCTAATTAACAAGGGGTTATCGGTCTATGAAAAGGAATATTTGGCGATGTTGTTAGTAGTCCAACAATGGAGACCATACCTGCAGCTAGGAGAGTTTGTCATTAAAACAGATCATAAAAGCTTGGTTCATTTGTCTGATCAAAGACTACACACAGATTGGCAGAGGAAGGCCTTGACCAAAATGATGGGACTCCAGTTCAAGGTGGTCTACAAGAAGGGTATTCTGAATGGCGCAGCAGATGCTTTGTCAAGAAAACCTACTGACAGCTCATAGGTATTTTCCATTCGACCATACAACCTGTTTGGTTGGATGCCGTGCAGAAAAATTACTCCTCTGACACTTTAGCTCAAGGGTTGATATCGAAATTAGCGGTTGATCCAAAGGGTGATGCTCATTATACCTTGAACAGTGGGTTGTTGCGTTATGATGGCAGAGTTTGAGTGGGCTCTGATGTTAACCTGCAGAAGCAAATAGTAGCTGCTTTTCATGATAGTCCGCAGGGAGGGCATTCAGGTTTTCCGGTGACGTATCGTCGATTGGAGTCATTGTTTAAATGGCCAAAAATGAAGCAGCTGGTGCGGGAGTATGTGCGGGAGTTCCCGGTGTGTCAGCAGGCCAAGCCGGAGAGGTTGCCGCCAGCAAGTCTTCTTCAGCCACTTCATGTTCCTTCAGCGCCCTGGGAAGTGGCGATGATGGATTTTATTGATGGGCTACCCCAATCAAGACAGTACAATTGCATCCTGGTGGTAGTAGATAAGTTGTCTAAATATGCCCATTTCATTTCTATTAAGCATCCATATACTGCTACAACTGTGGCAGAGGCTTTCGTGGACAAAATTTACCGTCTTGATGGTATGCCACAAGCACTGGTATCTGACAGGGACCCTGTATTCACTAGCCAATTCTGGAAGGCAGTGTTCAAGGCTACAGGAATGCCATTGAGGATGAGCACAGCCAATCATCCAGAAACTGATGGCCAGATGGAGAGAGTGAATCAATCAATTGAATGTTACCTCAGGTGTTTCATTAGTGCGCACCCGCAGCAGTGGTCTAAGTGGCTATCCTTATGTGAGTTCTGGTATAACACTAATTGGCACGCTTCACTTGGGAAATTGCCGTTTGAGTTGCTCTATGGGAGACAGCCTAGGTATTTTGGAATCACTGCTTCAGATCACATTCCTGTCAATGATATAGCAACATGGTTAGATGAGCGAGCCTTGATTATTGCATAAGCCAGGCAGCACCTTTTGAGGATGCAGCAGAGGATGAGACATCAAGCGGATAAGCACCGCACAGAAAGGGTGTTTGTTGTTGGGGATATGGTTTTCTTGCGCTTGCAACCATATATACAAGTCTGTTGTCAGGCACAAAAACCACAAGTTAGCCTTCAAATTTTTCGGACCGTACCAGGTGATCGAGCGAATTGGAGAGGTGCCTACAAGCTGAAATTACTGGAGACGAGCAAGATACACCCTGTGTTCCATGTCTCACAGCTCAAGCAGTTTGTCGGCCCTACAACTCAGGTATCAAAACGGCTGTGTTCTTATGACTGCGTGTTTTCAGTTCCTGAACAGGTGCCTCTGTCACGGATCTGTCAGCAACACCATCGAGCTGTGGCGCAAGTGTTGGTGAAGTAGAGTGACCAGCCAGAGGAGTCAGCGACCTAGGAGGATTACGAGATGTTGCGGCAGCAGTTTCCACATCCCCAAGCAGGTTTTCAAGCCCCGGGGATTGTCAACGACCTGACCGCTGAACCTGAAGACACGAGCACTGAAGCAGGGAAGATGGACACGAGCAAGGCAAGCGAGGCGCCATCAACTGGTGGGCCGAAGGTGGCGAGGCCCAATAGGACTTGACGGGCTCCAGGCTGGCTTGCTGGACGTGAGTTTGTAAGGTGAGGGTATTTAGAGAGGAAATCCTCTCTTGTAATGGATAACTTGTAAGGAAAGAAAGAACCGGACGGACGACGTGGCCGTGCCGTGGAATCGAACCTGCTCGGGGGTGGCTGGGTGGAACGAGCAATTCCAAGCCAATTTCCTGTGAATTCTTAGTTCAAGTAGTGGGTAGATACTGGATCTTACAGTTTGGAGGAAGGGGGCGGCTTTAAAGGGGAGGAGAGGAGGGAGGCGCTGGTGGTGACGTCGAGCATGAGCGAGCGCTCATGCTCTCCGCATGAGGGAGGAAGACGACAAGGACGGTGGTGGTGCTGGGCTTCGATGGCCTTGGGCCCAAAGAGAGAGAGGAGGAGGGAAAAAGAGATGGGCTAGGAGGAGCCTGAAACTGTTTTAGGATTTCCAGGATTTTCCCAATTTAAATAATTAGGAAATGGAGAAAAAAAGAAGAGAAGAAGAAAAGAGGGAAAAGAAAGGAGTGGGGAGATTTACAAAATAAAATAGGGTTTTGCCAAAATAATATTTTGATTTGTTTTACAAAAGCAAGGTGATATGATGCATGATGATGTCATGATGATGCATAAAAGAAAAACAAACAAATCTAATTTGGGTAAAACCCTGGGACATTACACAACAACAACCCACCGCCACCACCACCTCCACCACCTGAGGTGGATATGCTCACTAGTGAAAGGACAAACGATGTCGCCTAGAGGGGGGTGAATAGGCGATTAAAACTTTTCCGGTTTAAGGCTTGACAATTGCGGAATAAAACTAGGTGATTAAATTAACAAGCCAACAACCTAAATAAACTAGGCTCACCTATGTGCACCAACAACTTATGCTAAGCAAGACAAACAACAAGGTGATAGCAAATAGAATACTTCAAGCATGAAGGCTATCACAATGTAAATTGCAAAAGTAAAGAGCTCGGGTATAGAAATAACCGAGGCACGCGGAGACGAGGATGTATTTCCGAGTTCCTCCTTGTTAAGGGAGTACGTCTCGTTGGAGGGGTGTGAGCTCGCCACAAAGGCCTAATCAAGACGCCACAAAAGGCCTCACCCAATTCTCCGATGAACCTCACCCCAAGGGTTAGGTTCACCTTCCACTATCAGAATCCTTCAAGCCGAAATCCGGAGCCTTTACAACGATCTTGGGGCACACACCCACAACTCAATCGGGGGTTACCAAACCTTGCCCGAAGCTTCACAACTCGAAGTATTCGCAACACCACCAACCGTCTAGGGTACACAATGCACCCAAGAGGCACAAGCTCTTGGGAACACAATGCACTCAAGAGTAACAAGCTTCTCGAACTTCAATCCTACGAATCTTCGTGGAGAGCACAACCCGATGCAACTAATGCAATGGCAAGAACACAAGTGCTCAAAATCCTTCACTCTCAAATTCCAACTAAGCAACAAATACTTTTGGCGGAATAAGAGAGGAAGAACAGGAGAATCACCAAGAACTCCAAGATCAAGATCTGCTAGGTTCCCCTCACTTAAAGGAGGAATGGATTGGTGGAATTGTAGATCTAGATTTCCTCTCTTGTTTTCCTAAAACTGGACAAGAATCATTGGAGAGGTTGAGAGGAATCAATGCTTTGGAGGTCAACAATGGAGGAGAGAGGAAAATATAAGCTCCAAGTTATAGAAAGAAAATGGGGAAGAAGGCCCCTTAAAAGGGGGCTCCAAAAAGGAGCCGTTGGAGGGGAAAAGGGGAGGCAGCCCGGGTCCCCGGCCTGGGGCCGGCCAGCACCCGGCCAGGCCGGCCGGAGCAGCCCAGCAAGCAGCGAACGGGGTGACACAGGGGAGCCGGCCTCACACCGGCCTGGGCCGGCCTGCGCGCGGGTGGGCCGGGGAGCCACCCGAAGGAACCGGCTGGACCCCGGCCTGGGCCGGTCAGCCTGCGAGGGAGGCTGGGGAGGCTCCGGAAGCCCCCGGCCTGGGGCCGGCCTCGGGCCCGGCCAGGCCGGCAGGTCTGCCTATTTTTTCTTTTCCTCTTTATTTTTCTGTCTAAAAAAACTTCCGAGAGAGAAACACTATAACTTTCACCCACGAACTCCGTTTTCGACAAACTTGGACTCATTGGAATCACCACAACGAGCACTACAATACTATGGAGAGAAACATCATAGTCCAACAAGATATTATAATAAAAAATGGGGAAAGGTTAAACCTCTCTCTCTCGCAAACCGGAAACACCATATCTTTTGCAAATGAAGTACGAATGAAGTGAAACCAATTTTGTTGGAAAGAGGATGACAAGAGATACCCCTGGAAATAATGAAAACAAGTAAAGGAGATTTTGCAAATAATTGGATGAGTGAGACCTTCCACAAGGATGAACCAACAAAATCTCCAATACCAAAAATGCAATAGGAGACGATATGAAAGCCGTTTTCGGTGAACTCGGCCTTGTCATGACAAGCATGACAAGCACCAAGACCACACCATGATAAGAGCCAAATAAGAACCAATAAAGATGATTGCAAGGATGCAAAGGTTTGTGGTCCCTCCGACGGTACGATCAAGATACTCGCTCGAGAGTCCCTCTTGATAATACGGTTATCTATCCTAAAATCCGGTCTCTCAACTAACATCATGAGACCGGTAAAATAGAAAACTATCAAGATCATACCTTTGCCTTGCGCATAATCCACTCGAGATCGATGATGACGATCTTGACCTTCTCAAGATGGACCACCTTCTTGATTGTGCTCCGCGGTGAAGACTCGCATATTGCTCCCCCATACACCAATATGGGAGAGGCACTTTTCGGCATATCTTCACATGGCGTTGAGTGTTGATCAACTCGCACTTAGCCTTGATCAACATATACTCTTCTTCCCTTAGCCTTGACTCCAACAAATGGAGATCAAGCAATGCATATGGACACATCTACAAGTAGCTCAATACAAACATTAGTCCATAGAGATTGTCATTAATTACCAAAACCACACATGGGGGCAACCATGCACTTTCAATCTCCCCCATTTTGGTAATTGATGACAATCCCTTTTCAAGAGGGTTTATATAATGAATAGAGCATCCTTGCAAGACAAACAAGCAAGGATACAAGTGCATTAAAGGAAATGCAACAAAAGCATAGAACCCAAATTCCCTTAAACCCTCTAAACTTCTCCCCCATTGGCATCGATTACCGAAATGGGAAGAAAAATGTAGAAGGCCAATATAATATGAGTTCCTCCAAAAAGTGTGCATTTCTCAAGATATGAGTGTAAACAAATGCACATATCCAATGAAGAGTATTTGAAGGGAATCAAACTATATTGAGGATCAAAGATTGCAAATGGAAGATATATCTCTAAACATCTCCCCAAGATGGAGATAAGCAATCGAGAAGATCCAACAAACCAAATAAAACACAAAGTTTTATGATTTGAGCAAACGAGTGTTCTAAACAAAAATGGAGAAGCTCCCCAATGTTCATGCACCAATTGAAGTAGTGCACGAATATGGTATCCTCACTCCCCCAAAATCATCTAGAACACACAACAAGTGCAAGCGTGCATAAAACGAAATCAACTCTTAGCACTTGCACCAAAGATATGGTTGAGCCATAGAAGATATCAATTTTAAAAACAACATAAGATGGGGCCAACCGAGATACCAAGAAGATCCTAAAAAAATGTTCACAAGCTCAAGGATACCAATTGGAAACTAAACCAATTGAAAAACCCAAAAGCTAGTGAGAACATTTAGCCAATGAATCTCAACATACTCACCATGGTAAGCATGAGGTCAAAGATCTTCAAATTAATATCAGTGCGCAAAGAAGCAATTAAACAAGACAAGCACTCATGAGACAAATTCCTTTTGGAGCTACCAAGAAGTCAAAGATAAAATCCAAGTGACTCAAAAGAAATAGGATACCAAAATAAAAAGGTGACCTCTCTCAGATGTATAAGTTTCTAAGTGGACAAATCTTGAAGATATACATCCAAAAGAAACATGTACATACAAAATGTTTAAATGAAAACGAGATCAAGGTATCTAAAGTGAAGTCATAAATACACAAAAGATTATTGCTTGAGAGCATAGCACATAGCTCAATTTTATCTTATTGGATATTTATGAACTTCAAACACATCAAGGACATCACACATATCACTAAGGGAACAAGAGATTGTGGAGATGCTTTGTGATAGGCAACAAGTATCACCAAGAAAGAATACCAATTGAAGGAATAGTTTTTGCCATTTCATCACAAATATCACAAAGATATACCAAGTGAAAGGAATAAGCCAAAACCGCAACAATTGCAAATAGAAGCTTTCATGCTAAGAAACAACCTACACAAGGTTGGAAATTAGAAATGCATGCATGAGGTAGATACTTGTTACCGAGATACATTGATGATGAAGAAGATGAGAGTTTGTTTATCATCAAAGCTTGACTCCAATAATCACACGGTGAGAATACATTCCTTATGAATGAGGCAAGCATCCAATGGATCTCCATTGTACCTAAAACAAAATTCAAGTACAACATGGTTGCCAAACTCATTGGGTCCCATAGTAGTTAGATGAACTACAATACATAGGACATACTCCACATAAATATGTGCATATAGATAAATTGAATTTCATGCACATCTTAGCCGAGTTAGTGAAAAAACAACTATGGCCGAGATGTCGCCTAGAGGGGGGGGGGTGAATAGGCGATTAACACTTTTTCTAATTAGGGGCTTGATAATTGCGGAATAAAACTATGTGTTTAAATTAACAAGCCAACAACCTAATTACTAGGCTCACCTATGTGCACCAACAACTTATGCTAAGCAATACAAGCAACAAGGTGATAGCAAGATATAAACTTCAAGCACGAAGGCTATCACAATGTAAAGTGCATAAGTAAAAGCTCGGGTATAGAGATAACCGAGGCACGCGGAGATGAGGATGTATTCCCGAGTTCCTCCTTGTTAAGGGAGTACGTCTCGTTGGAGGGGTGTGAGCTCGCCACAAAAGGCCTACTCAAGATGCCACAAAGGCCTCACCCTATTCTCCGATGAACCTCACCCAAGGGATTGGTTCACCTTCCACTATCGGAATCCTTCGGGGCGGATTCTGGAGCCCTCTACAACTTCTCTTGGGGCACACACCCACAACTCAATTGGGGGCTCCCAAACTCGTGCCGAAGCTTCACAACTCGAAGTCTTCGCGGCACCTCCAAACCGTCTAGGGTACACAATGCACCCAAGAGGCACAAAGCTCTTGGGAACACAATGCACCCAAGAGTAACAAGCTTCTCAACGCCGATCTTCACGTATCACCGTAGGGAGAGCAACCCGATGCAACAAATGCAAGAGGCAAGAACACACAAAGGGGTCAAGTCCTTCACTCCCAAATTCCAACCAAGCAACAAATGCTTTGGGGGGAATGAGAGAGGAAGAACAAAGGGGATGAACACAAAGCCACCCCAGATCTAGATCCACTAGGTTCCCCTCACTTAGAGGAGAATTTGATTGGTGGAATGGTAGATCTAGATCTCCTCTCTTGTTTCCCTAAAGATGGGCAAGAATCAATGGAGGGAAGTGGAGGAATCAAGCTCTCAAAGATGTGCAACAATGGAGGAGAGAGAGAGCAAAAGGTTCACCAAGAAGCTTAGAACCGTTGGGGAAGAAAGCCCATTTAAATAGGTGCCCTGGGAAATCTGGCCGTTGGGCTCAGATTCCCGCAGGACCGGTAGTACCGGCCCAAGGGGAGGTACTACCGCCCCGTGAAAAACAGCCCCCAACGGCTAGAAGAGGAAGCGAAAAACCGCAGGGCCGGTAGTACCGGCCCAAGGGGCGGTACTACCGCCCCATGTAAAAACAGCCCCAACGGCTCGAAGAAAAAACCCGCAGGACCGGAACTTCCGGTAAGAGGGCCGGTAGTTCTGGTTAAGCGGTAGTACTGGATCGACTTCCAGTGCTACTTCCGTTTGAGTCCAGTACTCAACTTTCGCAAGCGGTACTGGGCTCTGGAAGTAACCCCGGAAGTTCCGGGCGGTAGTACCGCTGGGAGCACCGGTACTTCCGGTTTAGCGGAAGTTCCGGTACTACCTCCGGTGCTACTTCCGTTTGAGTCCAGTACCCAACTTTCGTAAGCGGTACTGGGCTCCGGAAGTACCTCCGGAAGTTCCTAGCGGTAGTGCCGCCCGTGAGGCCGGTACTTCCGGTCACTGAAGAACATCAAAACCTGAAACTGAATAACTTTTGCATGGAAACTCCGAATCGAGTGAAACCAATTTTGTTGGAAAGAGGACGACAAGAGCTTACACTACAAAAATCCAAGCGGATGAACCGGCAAAATCTCCAACGCCGAAAATATTGAAACAAGCCAGGGAGATTGTGCAAAGGGATGAAATGGTGAGACCATTCCAAGCGGTTGAACCGGCAAAATCTCCAACGCCGAAAACGCACAAGCTTTTCTTCAAGACTCCGTTTTCTATGATCTTGGGCTTGTTACGAGGATAACCACAAGCCCTACAAGATCATGCATATACACATCATAGTCTATCATGTGGGAGGAAAATATAAGGAGAGAGTTTGACCCCTCGAAGAAGAGACAAACCGGTAAAACCTCCAATACCAAAAATACAAGAAGATATTCATTAAATCCGTTTTTGGTGAACTAGAGCTTGGTATGGAGATGAACACAAGCTCTAAATTCTCACATGGATAAAAGCCAAATAAGAACCAATAAAGATGATTGCATGGATGCAAAGGATTGAGCTCTCCACGAACGATACGATCACGATACTCGGTCGAGAGCCCCTCTTGATAGTACGGCTATCTATCCTATAACCCGGTCTCTCACTAAACATCATGAGACCGGTAAAATAAAAACCCTATCAAGATCATACCTTTGCCTTGCGCATTAAACCACTTGAGGTCGATGAAGACGATCTTCATCTCGTCAAGACGAACCACCTTTCTTGATTGCGCTTCGCTTGGTGAAGATTGATTCACGTGGCTCCCCCATACACCAAGATGGGAGAGCACCTCTTCGGCATATCTTCACTTGGCCTTTATCTTGATGACGAACACCTTGGCCTTAATCAACAAATGATCTTCTTCCCTTAACCTTGACTCCAACACATGGAGAACAAGCAAGACCTTGACTCCAACAAATGGAGACAAGCAAGCTAATGGACACCTACAAATATAGCTCAATGCAAATATTAGTCCATAGAGATTGTCATTAATTACCAAAACCATGCATGGGATCAACCATGCACTTTCAGTTAGGATTAGGTGGAGTATAACCTATATATTGGATCAAGAAAGATAAGCATGCGATTATAAAATAAATTAGCAACCGAGCATGCAAAGACTTTCTAGAACCGAATGAGATACAATTTGGACAAAAACACCAAGTAAACCAAGAAACCACACAAAAGTGTGACAAGAAATGGTTGTCCAAATTATATCAAAATCCAAGTCAACACATGATCGAGGACAAATCATATCAACATATGATTGATTTCAAAACACATCAACACATGAGGTGAGATATCAATAGGGATCGAATCAAAACAACACATGATCGATAAGACACCAGTTGAAAAAAAGTATACCAACTAGGAGCAAGGATACCAATAGAAGGATGATACTTGACCGAAATCAAGTAAAGTAAAACAAATACATATGGTATCAAAGCTCCCACAAGAGATATCAATTGAAACAAATATCTATAAAGGTGATATTAAATTCTAATTAATACCAATTGATGGTAACAAAGCAAAGCCAAAAGGCATAGAAGATAAATATAGGATACATGCCCAAATGGCATTTCTCATTCAAGAAGATACAACACAAATCAAGAAATGAAAAGGCAAACTCCCAAGGGAGAGCAAGGTTACAACAAATAAACCAAGCACTCTCTACACTTTTATGATAGCACAAAGCATCATGGAAAAAGATTTGTCTTCCATAAACACATAAGATAGAAATCAAATGCCAATTGAAAGGATCAAATATTGATAGATAGGATAGTGTTCTAAATAAAAAGGAATGCTCCCCCAAGATTCATGCATTATCTTTGATATTTGCATTTGAATACAAATGCACAAGGGAGCATTACTCTCCATATTTTATTTACAACACTAAACACTACCAATTGAAAATTAGGATCCATGCAAGAGGCAAGGAAGGCAATGGGAGTAAAAACAAAAACACTTGGCAATAAATAAGGCAATTCAATGCAAGAGCCAATATGAGGATGAACAAAAATATTCTACCACAAGTGTGAATATCAATTGTCCAAGGACAATGAGTATAAGGAAATATTTTCCCAGTGAGTAGAGATATCCAAGGTCATCCTCACAAGATAAATCATATGACAAGAGATAAGAAATAGAACACCATATTTTAATAAAGTTTGTTGGTAGTTTCAACTATTCAAACCAATCAGCAAGGCCATGGTTAGAATAATATGGAACAAATGGTTTCTCAAGTAATCGGCAAATGCATATTAGAGAAAAAACCACACCAAGCAAACTCACACAAACACGAGCCAAAAGATAACTAAAAAGAAAATTGGAACTTGTTCGAGCTAAAATGCCACATAGGAATACGATAATTTACAATATCAAATCTAAGTGGCAAAACCTCAAATGTTCACACTTTGTGGGATTGTAATACGAACATAGCTTATTACTCCCCCATAATGTGATAATCCATTTTATCTAAGCTAGAGGCAAATAAAATCCAACTAGAGAAATTAATGGACATTATAAAATTTGATTTTCTCATGAATATGACATAGCACATAGTGACTAGATAATATTGAAATATCAATACTAGGTGGTGTGCCTCATGTACACACATTTTTAGGATTGTGAAGTGCACAAACCATATCACTCCCCCAAAATGGGATAGTCCATTAATCTCTCAAAAGAGCCAATTGAAATCAACACATGATCCAATAAAGACTCAACACAAAGTTTACACATATATGGTGCGCAAATTAACATACACAATCTTGATTGCTCAAGGTAAGAAAGAAGCACACATATAAAAGCACATGCTAGGAACAAAACTAACACATGCAAGGGAGCAAGCAACTTTCAATGTATATATAATGTAAATACAAGTTACCGCAAGGAGGAACGTAGGATATGAGATATGACAATATAATCCAAATGATTTGGCTTGAGGAAATAATAATCATGAAGATCCCTTAATTCTTCAACGATAGCCAAGTCTCCAATGTCCTCCAATACAACATATTGATCAAGTTTGAGCTTGTTTGTCCCCAACCAAGTTGGGTCCTACGAGGTTAGTCACAATAGGTTTGGCAACCCAAATGGTTATTTTCTTGACACCACTTTGAGTCCCACATATTTGGCAAACACATTGCCAACTCTATCCTTTCTAAGTGAATAAGCATCATCAATTTAGATGGGGTTGGATAGGTTAACGATAGTGCATGAAGAAGCAAAGTGACCTTTGCAACGGTAAAGGTAGCAACATCGACTCTTCTCTTTCTTCTTAAAAGTCTCCTCAACTTGAGGAGCATTGGCTTGAGTCTTCTTAGGAGGTGGAATTTGTTCAACTCGTGGTTGAGCATGAGATTGAACAAGAGGCCGCTTCCCTAGTTGCTTCTCACTAAGAGGCTTCTTCTTCATTGGGCAAGATCTAACATGGTGCCCTTCAACTTTGCACTTGAAGCAAACAATCTTGGCCGAATTCTTGATTTGTTCTTGGCCCTTCTTATTGTTACTCTTGGACTTGTTCTTGATATTAGAGTTGAATCCAAGTCCACTCTTGTCATTGGGGGATTTTTGCACACTCAACATGTTATCAAGTGTGGTCTTCCCTTCATGATGCCTTTCCAAGCCTTTCTTCAAATAAGTGGCTTGGGCCTTGAGCTCTCCTCTTTTCTCTACATGGTTAGTAACAACACAAGTACTAGAGGAGGTAGATGCATCATTGTTAGAGCAACAAGGCATAGAAAGTAATTCATCACAAGATGTATGTTCGCACCCATTTTTGGCACCTGGCCGGCTTGGCCCTGGATGTCCTTGGTTTAGGCGAGACGCACTCAGGAGGACCCCAAGACATTGACAAAGAGGAAGGAGACAAACTATGTCCCAATCAGCAAGCCACAAGATGCAGGTCACCATGTCCCAGGACCCGACATTTGGTCATCCAGAAGCCGGTCACCCAAGAAGCCGATATTCTCTCGGCAGTCGGCAATTACCAGAAGTCTCCCAGAAGTCGGTGTTATCTAAAGGAGATGGTTTTGCCTAAGGAGCCGACATTTCATGTCCCATCGGTAGGCCACAAGCTGGCTTAGCCGATACTGTCATATCCGGAGCCGGTATGCTCATACAAGTCATGAAGAAAGGTTCCGCTATCATCCTAGGAGGAGAAGTCGGCGTGTCCCCATACTGCTATGTCCAAGACGGCAAAGTCGACCATCAAAGTCGGCATCCCGCCATCAAGCCGGCATGTCATCATATCCCAAAAAGAAGGCGTTCCATCATTTCTATATGGAGCCAGGTTGTTCCATAATCAGGCTTGTTAGACGGTTGAGGTAACTCAAGAAGGACCCGGGAAGGCTTAGCAACCCGGCAAAGACAGCACCCAGGGAAGGCGACAGGCCGGGAAGGACCTTAACTCAGACTATGGCGCCATGAGGATGACCTCAGATGGAGGAGTGCTTAACACGGAAGTTGTGCGTGTCGTCGAGACCAACAACTATGCTTTTGGAGTCATTGCAATCCGGGTTAAGGTGCAACCTACGGGGCCATGATGGAGACCGGCCGGCTTAACCTGTCACCTGCCAGATTTTGACCAGCAGACAAAGATGGACCTGGATAGCAGTTAAGACGGCTTCGGATGGAAAAGTGATCATCGCGAGAGTTGTTCGTCTTGTCAAGGAGTACAAGTTTGGTTTTTGGGCCATATCCATCCGAGTTGATGTGTGACTTTGGCGACCACGACAAGAAGCAGGACAGAAGGAGCTGCGAATCTGGACAGGAGTTCGACTTGGACTAGGACTAGGGTTTAGGACGTGGATTAGTGTATTTTTCTTGTAAGGAAAGCCTAGATGAGTCCTTCGCTTGTACGGGAAGACAAGCCGGCTCATATATATGTGAGAGGTGATGGCCGATTGTATAACGAACAACACCAATTGACATATCAATCAATCTATCTTTTCGTTTACCTTTACCCTTGTACCTATGCTTCTCGTTCTTCCATGACCCGGCCATGTCGGCGAGTTGCGGGGCCACGAGGCTCTAGGGGCGGTCAGGCCGACCTAGAGCAGCCAATCATTGCCGGCTTCCTCTGACGGGGTCCCTCCCGAGGAACTGGGGCGTCTGGTATCAAAAGCGCCAGCTTACTCTCTTTCTTATCGTGCTGGAAGCCGGCCTCCTGCGTTGTGAGTTGTGGAGCATCTCCCTCGATGCCGCGGGTACCCAAATCTTAGGTGTAGTTGATCAAACACCTTGGTGACTCCCGATTTGTGGGGACCCCGGACTAGCTGTCCGAAATACCCAGTTATGCATAACACAACGATCCCATGATCAGTCTGTCGTTGCACATAACTCGAACTGAATACCAAAGTTTACATCTTCCATTACAGTACCGAATTCAAAGTCTTACAATAATTAGGTCGCATGGACCAAGTCTTACATAGGTGCCTTCATGGGCAAAATAAACTTCGTCCAGTGGAAAGCAACAACGTCGTCGGCCTATCATGCGATATTTTAACCCTACAGGCAGTCGACTTAGGAAGATCCCTAGTTTGCGCATCAGTGTCATTGTCCTCCTCACCATATTGCTCCCCGAAATCTGACCAAGTTGGTAGCCAGGGACAAAGCCTTATGAGTACATTTGATGCGCTCGCAAGCCACCCCGAGAGGGATGGAAGAAGTATACATGCATATTTATCTTTGGTGGAGGCTCTAGGTCTTACTTTGTTTAGTAAAACTTTGTTTTTGAAACCGATATCTCTATATCTTTGTTGAAAAATGTAAAAAAAGATTTAACTCCTTCTCAATAACGAAATAGGTTTGTCCTCAAAAACTATTTGCGTCGGCCATAGCCCGTCATGGTCCACCTTTCCCGACAACCGCATACCGGCCCGTTGGTGTGGTTGCACCAAAACATCTCCATTTTATTTTAAAATCAAAACTTAGCACATAGGTCGTAGGACGGCCTTCCAACTGTCCATAACCAAGCACTTGACTATTCCAATAGTTTTACACTCTGTAGAGGTTGTACACTTTACCCACACCTTCCGGAAGACTCGTCGTGTGGGCAACATTACGCCATACAAGGTATATGTCATGACCGGCTCCCGACCATAGCCGTTCACTTGTCCATCCTAGTATAGGACCCTACCCTTGTGAACATTCCACCGACACCCAGTCATGGCCTCCCGTCGGAGCCCTGGGTGTGAGGACTCAAAGTTTTGCCCGGGGTATATAAAGATACACTCCAATCCCCCACTATGTTGAAGGAACTAGGTCAGGGGAGGTCACCGAACCAACCCCTCATGAAACGGAGCATCTCCGCTATTGAGGCATCCCATACTACGAAAAACTAGCTACTCAACTAAGCCCCGTCTCATATGGGGATAATGTGGTCGCACAGGGTATGGTTGGTCGACGTAAGTACTAAGACACAATGTGCTTACGAAAACAATCTCCATACTCCATTTTCATATCAAATTATTTTTAGCAACATCTTGGGTAAAACACAAATACACCCGAGGATTTTTTTATCGAACGAGCTTTTTGAGTAAAACATTGTTTTCCCAGCCTAAAATTTTATAAAAGCTAAACTAAATCTCTACATAGGGTGTCAAAACATATATATAGTTTTGGAGACAAAACTTTGAAAAGGGGTTTTTAGTGGCACATGCCACTTAAAATATTTTATGCATTTAACATAGATAAAAACATGCATAATAAATTATTAGGATAACAAGGGCATGATCAAAGAGATGGCTTGCCTTGGTCAGCAAAGGTTCCCTGGTCTTGTTCTTCTTGTTCAAAGTATCCCCTTCCTCGCTAGCTCTGGCAACGCTCTCGTCTAATCGTCGCAAACAAACAAATACAAACAATCACCACACCAATGGAAAAAGCATCACAAAATTACAAACTAAACACCTACAGTAAGATACTTTCCTACAGAAGTCATAACATTTGCATTTGGTATAGTTTGGTTTATACTTATTTTATTTTTATTATTAATAGGCAGAAATTAGCTAGGACACAAGTTATGTCGTGATTAATTTTATGTTAATCAGCAAAATCTGCCCATTTAGGGGTAGCTAGTACTGGTTAATTGTGAACTAGAAAAATTGGATTTGGTCCATTTGAGGTAATAGGTTGACAGAAACAATTCATTTAGTACAGAAGGGGATTATCTAAAGTTTTAAGGTTAAGCCATGTTCTGCTTATCAGGAAATTATGAAAAATTACAGATAACTAGACATTCACATTACAGATCTAGCAAAATTGGTCTCAAACTATTTGGACATTTACAGTATCAGAAACAAACAAGTTTAGATATAAAATCTTCTGCTGTAATTAATTTATCAGTTGTTTAGTATTAATCCAAATAATATAGGGCCAGTACTGTTGGGTAGAGAATTTATTTACCTAACATCACATCCAAGTCTCATAATTTTTAGGCTTGTATGACTCGAGTTATTAATTTTTTAGTAAGGGTCCAGATCTGCATCTATTTAATTAACAGGAAAAGAATTAAAAGGAAACGGGCCGGAACTCTAACAGGCTGGGCTGCGGAACAATTTCCCGCGCCAGGAAAAGCTGAAAACCCTGACGGGTGGGGCCCGTTGTTAGCGGCTATTTAAACCTAAAGGGTTACGCTACCATTGGATTGGAAATGGACGCACAGGATTAGATCTGGCGGAAAGGGGTAAGTACCGTTGGATCAGAATCCAACGACCTGTGACCATCCCGCCGGCGACGACCTAAAACGGGCGGCACCCGTGCCCTAGATGGTGGAGGGGAGCACGGCGGCTCACCTAGAGGGCTCTGGAGACGAAGGAGTCGACGGCGACGAGGTGCGGAGGCTCGGGGAAGATGATAGGTGGTCGGGCGCGTGCTGGGGAGGTCCTGGTCGGCGGTGGCGAGCTCCTCGTCGGCACAGGCAGGAGAACCTCACCGGCGAGCTCCTGACTACCTAAGACAGAAAAAGGGGGCGAGGGTGAGCAGCAGTCCGAGAGGAACAAGCAGAGAGAGAGAGTAGAAGGGCAGCGTGGCCGCGTAGGCGTGGGCGACCTCGGGTGACAGCCGAGCAACATCGCATGGATGGGCTCGAGCTCCTCGGCCAGAGGCGACACCAGGGATGCTCCCGTCCTCCTGGCGGGTGCCGAGTGGAGAGGAGAGTGAGGGGAAGTGAGGGAGAGAGGTGTGAGTTGAGCAGGGGCTCGGGTACGGCTTAAATAGGCGGGGACGGGCTCACGGTGGACCGGCAGTGGCGAGCTCGGTAGGGCGGGGGAGAGCAGGCCATTGGCAGGTTGGGCGGTGCGGCAACGTCCACCGCGTGAGTGTCTAGGGTTTAGAGGGCAAGGCTTGCACGGGAAGGGTCAACAGGAGCTCGGGGAGGTGAGGGTCCAGTGCGCAGCTAGGGTGTTTGACGGCGGGTACGGAGCGAGTGTGGGGCATGGCCATGGCGATGCTGAGGTGGGGTGAACCACATCAGCTATCCGCGTGCGCCTGCAGAGCCATGCGAGCTAGGGTTCAACGGCTACCCTGGAACGTGGCGGCGTCCACAGTGGCGGCAAGCAGGGATAGGGAGAGAGAGATTTGGTTGGGAGAGGGGATCGTTTCTTGACAGGGAGTTGTCTAGAGGAGAGAGGGGTGCAGGGTGGTCTTAATGGCGTGGCCTAGGGAACTGGCGTGTCCTCTTGCGTGCTCGTTGCGCCGGGATGGCCACGGGCTGGGAGAGAGATGCTAGGGCGAAGGAGGGGCGCAGAGCTGGGTCTCTGGCGTGTGGGGGAGCGGTGTGGTGTCAGTAGGGAGGCAGACATCTATTGGGGTGAGGGAGTGAGTGGGTGAGAGGGAGGCGAGCTGGGTGAGCTAGGGCTTGGGTCAATGAGAGATACGGCCGGATTCGGGATCCCCTGAGGAGTTAGGGCATGTAGGAGGTGGTTGGCCAGTGAGGGGTATGATTAGGGCTATGATTTTTACCATTTACCAAGGTTTTGAAGTCAGGCTCGAAAAGAGTAGATTTGTGCCCATAAGCTGTTCGACAGAATGTCCATTTGAAATTTTGAACTGGTTTTAATTAATTTGAGCTTACATTTGGGTTTAGAAAGGTGTTAGAATTCACCCCTAACTTTCCTAGATTTTTGGTGTAAAGGAAAAATGTGATTTCCTAGGTTACCAGGATTAAAGAGAGAATGAATTAATATTATCAAATAATAATTTTAAATATGGGAAATAATTTCAGAGAAAAGGTAACAAAACAGGAGATGATATTTCCACTCATCTCCTTACTGTAGTTTTCATAGAAGAAGTCATTTTGGTAAAAAGAGTTTATAAGTAGTAGGGGAGATATCGTGAAAAGAATATTTTCTTAATTTTCATTTTATAAAACTAGGTTTTGTGAGAAATAAGGATATGATTTTATTTTAGGTCACATTCCAATATTGATATAGGTTGGATTAATATGACGTCTTAATTTGCAGGTGTTGCATTAATTATTCAATCAAGCAAACATCTTAAACAAGAAAACAATCATCACGTGAAATAATGAAAAGTTTTTGTTGGTTCCAATTTTTTTGACTCCCCCATAACTAAGGTTTCACTTGATACAAAATATTGGGATGTGACAAACCTTCCCCCCTTAAAATAAATCTCGTCCTCGAGATTTGCTAGGCTTAGGATCTAAAGAGGTTTGGAAATTCGTTTCTAAGGTAGTCTTCACACTCCCAAGTTGCTTCCTCTTCGGAGTGGTTGCTCCACTGAACCTTGTAGAACTTGATCTTGCGCCTCCGTGTAAGACGAACGTCTTTATCGAGAATCTTGACAGGCCTCTCATGATAAGTCAAGTCATGGTTTAGGTCGATGGAGTGGTGACAGATGTTTTGGAAAACGTCCGGCTTGTCTGGAACTTCAAGGCACTTCTGGAGTTGAGAGATATGGAAGACATCGTGCACTTTCGACAATTCTGGGGTTAGCTCCAGTTGATAGGAGACTTATCCACGACGGGCGATGACTTTGAACGGCCCAATATACCTTGGTGCCAGCTTTCCCTTGACATGGAAACGTTGCATCCCTTTGAGTGGTGTCACTCGGAGACAGACAAAATCTCCGACCTTGAAGGTAATGTCGCGGCGCTTGGGGTCGGCGTAGCTCTTCTGACGGGATTGAGCATTTTTGAGACGTTCACGGATAAGTTGGACTTGTTCTTCAGCTTCGCGAAGGGTATCGGGTCCAAACAATTTGCCTTCTCCAGTTTCTGACCAGTTTAGAGGGGTACGGCACTTCGTGCCATGAAGAGCTTCAAAGGGGGCCATTTGCAGACTGGACTGGTGACTACTGTTGTAGGAGAATTCCGCGAATGGAAGACAATCTTCCCACTTGGAACCATAGGATAATACACATACGTGAAGCATGTACTCCAATATCTGGTTTACCCGTTTAGTTTGTCCTCCGGTCTGGGGGTGATAGGCGGTGCTAAAGGATAGATTGGTTCCCATGGCTTCGTGAAGCTTCTTCCAGAACCTTGAGGAGAATTGAGGGCCTCGGTCGGACACAATCCGTTTGGGTACTCCGTGTAGGCTTACAGTCCTTGGGATGTAAAGATCGGCTAACTGCTTCCCAGTGTACGTGGTTTTGACGGGATTGAAGTGGGCAACCTTAGTCAATCGATCGACAATGACCCAGATGGAGTCGTGGCCTCGGCTAGACCTGGGAAGTTCGGTGATAAAGTCCATACCGATTTCCTCCCATTTTGTAATGTCCCGGGGTTTTCCCCAAATTAGATTTTGTTTGTCTTCGTTTTTGCATCATCATGACCTCATGCATCAATCACCTTGCATAGTTCGCAAAATAACTCAAGATATTATTTTAGCAGACCCTATTTTATTTTGGCAAAAACCCTCCTCTCCTTTTTTTCCCTCTTTTGTTTTCCTCTCCTTTTCCTTCCCCCTTTTCCAATTCTGAAATTGGGAAAAATCACCAAAATTTATAAAAGGCCGGAGGGGCACCTTCTAGCCTTTGCCTCTTTTTCTCTTGTCTCTCTTCGGCCCAGCCCAAGAAAGCAGCCCACCACGACCACCACATCTCCTGTTGTCGTCTTCCTCCTCACACGAGAGGAGCGTGTCCTCCTCCGTGGTCGACGTCAGCCAAGTTCCTCTTTTCCCCCTTCTTTTAACCCCAGCCCCGAGACCCCTCCAATCCCTAGCTCCCTTTTCCCCCTCCTTTGCATCGCCACCAGCTCTCTCCCTCTCCTCTGCTTGTTTCTTCCACAAAACCAAACAGGAGAAGCACGGTTGATGTCGTGGATGACGATGCCGGGCTTCCCCGTCGTCTTCAAACAAGAAAGAGGCCTTCAGGAGCACCGCTGCGACGTCTACATCGCCCACCCGCAAGGAATTGGAGCAAGATTGACTACAACCGACGAACGCATCCTCTTCTTCCTCTCCGGCCGCCGCCCATCGTCATCGAATTTCATCACCTCCGTTCATCCCCAAGCCCGTTCGACAACACCAGCACCCTCCCCATGAGCACCTCTTCGGTTTCCCCCTTTCTCTGGCTCGATTGCATCATGTGGTAGTCACCTTCTTCCGTCCTAGCTGCTCGCCTAGAATGCCATGGTGGCCGGCTCAAGCTCCTTCCATTGGGCAAGCTGTCGTTTCTTCTTGTCCTCCTGGCCACTCCCGAGTCCTCAACACCCCTCCACACACCAACCCTTGCACCCTGGAACTCCCGAGCACGCGCAGGAACTCTGCATCTTTTCTGTTCCAAAGTTCAGATAATAGCTCACGGTTGATTCATGTACTGTTAGATCCGGATCCTACCACAAACCAGAGTGTAGCCTAGTTGCTTGCTCTCTGATCCTCCACCCAGCCGGTCCAAGTTCAACTCCCCACGGCCACACCTAATCCTCCCCACTTTTTCTGTTTTATGTTTATTTTTGCAAAACTATGCTTATATCATATCTTGCAATCTATAAGTCCAAACTGAAAATGTTTTATATGAAATTTTATCATAAAAATGCAAGGAATATTAATATGACATCCATGCTTCATGTTTGCATCATATAGTAGCACTTTAGTTGTATTTTGTATATCACCTAAACAACTAAATATGGAATGTGAAGGGGTTGATTTAAATAATGTCCCTATTCCATTTAATTTTGACTAGCTCACCCATGCATTGTTTAGAATTGTTAATAACATTTAATTTTGATGGTTAGAAAAATAACTCGAACCTTATATAATTATATGTCGGAATCTCGGTTCCGTTTAATTTTTGCTTAAGTTGCATCCTCTCATAATTGCCATGTCATGCATCTCATAAGCATGCCGGTTCTTTTGCAGTAGTAGTAAGATGCATCTTTTCCGTTGTCCAATGTTTGTTGCTTCTTCGGAAATAGGACGTTGAGTTGATGTGAGCTACGACAGGTTCTACTACCTCTACCGGATTGCAGGCAAGGACTACTCACTTGCTATCTTTGCTTTTTTTCTGTCTCTTACTCCTCCTATCTTTTGTTCCTTGCTAGCTCTATGTATCGATGCTTGTGTCTCGATTCTATTCACATGTTTACCTTGCAGCCATGATAAGCCACACCACCACCTCCTAATAACCTGTTGTTTGTTTACCTTGTTGGCCTTGCGAGTCGTAGTGCATGCTTAGGAGTTGTTTGTGGTTTATCTCATACACTGCTGATGTTTAGATGGTATAATTTAATTAATGAAGACCTGATATGTGGAAGAACTTATATAATAAAGATAAGGCACCGGCGGAAGGCCGGCTATGGTGATTTGTTCTGCTAGTGTCGCCTAGGAAAAACCGTTCTTTTCCGCTTATCCAAGAATGAGCGCCCTACCCACACGTGGGAAGACTTATGGAACCCCCCGCAACTTAGTACCGGATCTGCTATATTGTGTAGAGAGCCACAAAGAAGTTCGGGTGTTTACCATTTGGAGCATACGCACAATGCATGACGAAGATGAGTGGTTACAACTATGGGGGAGCATATAGGGTTGCGGCATGAGCGTTAACCGCATGTGGAAGGAGGAGCAATCGTATGAGTGTTATCCTCCGAAAGCCGTCCTCGCAACGTTTGGGCCCGCAAAGGAGTTTCGGTCGGGCTCCCCATGTGGATCAGTCTCAGATAGGTGGCTCTCTATCCAATGTGGCAGTTGATGGGGAATGTCGTGTTGAGATACCTAAATGCCTCTGTGGCATGTGGTTGATCGAACGTGTATGGTTACATTTGGGCACCCCTGTAGGGTTTAATCTTTTTGAAAAGCCGTGTCCGCGATTATGCACGACTTGGGTAATGTGCTGGCTAAACAGATCATAGACATCACCATACTCTTAAAAAGAAATTTGCTTAGTAAATAGCCTTACTCGAATAATAATCTGATTAAAACTTGATCAACGTGTGAGTGCCCGGACTTCTTCCTCGTGGGTTGATGATACGAGGGAGTTGTTTTAGGGCGGGTTTGTTTGGTGAGTAGAGTAGTTTAGACGTAAGGCGCTCTCTTTCCTTATTCTAATTAGATGGAAGTCATAGCGTGTCTCTATAAGTTGTTAGTGCTGTTTGCCGCCACTTCAATCGCTAACCCTCTTCCCCTGGAATTTAAGTTTTGATATTTTGTGAGTATTACTTGCCAGTACTTCTACTAGTACTGACCCCTTCGGGGCTGCTATTCCAAATGCAGTCGACAGGTATGAAGTCTGTTGACGTTAGCTTGGGAATCCCTCCGGCTTGGCCTGGGCAGGGTTATGGTGCCTCGTTCATCTTCAGGACTCTTTCCATATTTGTATTCTTATCCGTACTCGGATACTATTTCGCTTCCGTTGTTATTTGGATCTTTGAATTGTATCTTTGTACTCTTGACTCGGTGAGTTGTTGTATATAAATGTTGTTTTGTGGGTTCCATCGTGAACTATTTAATGATCATCACAATTCCACCCGCATAACGTGTGTGTTGCGACGTGCACGTTACGCCTGGTGGGCGTCCTCGGATCGTTATTATGCGGATTTGGCGGGATCGCTCAAATCTGCATAGTGTCGATCCCGGGGCGTTACAAAGTGGTATCAGAGCTCTAGTTTTTCGATACCCCGCGGGTCCGCTCTGCCTGTAGGATAACCTAGCTAACGGTCGTTGTTGTAGAGTGTCCAAGCTATTTTACTAAATATATTTTTTGAAAAGATCTCATTAGGAAATCTTGTTTATTCCTTACCTCTATTCTATTCCCCCTCTTGCCTATGTATTTTCAGTCTTCTCTCTTATCTATCTTTCGGTTATAGCATCTTCGTGGGTGGACGATCTCTTTCCTTTTACCTAATAGGTTCGGTCTTCGGAAGCAATCTCGAAGGATGAACATCACCATCGACGTGACCAAGAAATCTCTTGTTAGTGGTGTTGAGAAGATCATCGGCGCGAGCAAGAATCTCTTGTTAGTGGTGTCGAGAAGAACAACATGGTGCAAGAAGATTCGATAATTTACCTTGCTCTTCTTCCACCCAGCGGTAGCGTGGATCTCGGGGCGAGATCCCTTGTTAGTGGTGTCGGTTGTAATGTCCCGGGGTTTTCCCCAAATTAGATTTTGTTTGTCTTTGTTTTTGCATCATCATGACCTCATGCATCAATCACCTTGCATAATTCGCAAAATAACTCAAGATATTATTTTAGCAGACCCTATTTTATTTTGGCAAAAACCCTCCTCTCCTTTTTTCCCTCTTTTGTTTTCCTCTCCTTTTCCCTTTTTTCCCTCTTTTGTTTTCCTCTCCTTTTCCTTCCCCCTTTTCCAATTCTGAAATTGGGAAAAATCACCAAAATTCATAAAGGGCCGGAGTGGCACCTTCTAGCCTTCGCTCTCTTTCTCTCTTGTCTCTCTTCGGCCCAGCCCAAGAAAGCAGCGCACCACCACCACCACATCTCCTGTTGTCGTTTTCCTCCTCACACCGTCACACGAGAGGAGCGTGTCCTCCTCCGTGGTCGACGTCAGCCAAGTTCCTCTTTTCCCCCTCCTTTTAACCCCAGCCCCGAGACCCCTCCAAACCCTAGCTCCCTTCTCCCCCTCCTTTGCGCCGCCACCAGCTCTCTCCCTCTCCTCTGCTTGTTTCTTCCACAAAACCAAACAAGAGAAGCACGGTTGATGTCGTGGCTGACGATGCCGGGCTTCCCCGTCGTCTTCAAACAAGAAAGAGGCCTTCAGGAGCACCGCTGCGACGTCTACATCACCCACCCGCAAGGAATTGGAGCAAGATTGACTACAACCGACGAACGCATCCTCTTCTTCCTCTCCGGCCGCCGCCCATCGTCGTCGAATTTCGTCGCCTCCGTTCATCCCCAAGCCCATTTGACAACACCAGCACCCTCCCCGTAAGCACCTCTTCAGTTTCCCCCTTTCTCTGGCTCGATTGCATCATGTGCTAGTCACCTACTTCTGTCCCAGCTGCTCGCCAACAATGCCATGGTGGCCGGCTCAAGCTCCTTCTGTTGGGCAAGCTGTCGTTCCTTCTTGTCCTCCTGGCCACTCCCGAGTCCTCACCACCCCTCCACACACCACCCCTTGCACCCTAGAACTCCCGAGCACATGCAGGAATCAGCAGCCGCTGCAGATCGTCCGTCATCGCACGCCCTGTTATTAAAACTGAACTCTGCATCTTTTATGTTCCAAAGTTCAGATAATAGCTCACGGTTGATTCATGTACTGTTAGATCCGGATCCTACCACAAACCAGAGCGTAGCCCAGTTGCTTGCTCTCTAATCCTCCACCCAGCCGGCCCAAGTTCAACTCCCCACGGCCACACCTAATCCTCCCAACTTTTTTTGTTTTATGTTTATTTTTGCAAAACTATGCTTATATCATATCTTGCAATCTATAAGTCCAAACTGAAAATGTTTTATATGAAATTTTATCAAAAAAATGCAAGGAATATTAATATGACATCCATGCTTCATGTTTGCATCATATAGTAGCACTTTAGTTGTATTTTGTATATCACCTAAACAACAAAATGTGAAATGTGAAGGGGTTAATTTAAATAATGTCCCTATTCCATTTAATTTTGACTAGCTCACCCATGCATTGTTTAGAATTGTTAATAACATTTAATTTTGATGGCTAGAAAAATAACTTGAACCTTATATAATTATATGTCGGAATCTCGGTTCCGTTTAATTTTTACTTAAGTTGCATCCTCTCATAATTGCCATGTCATGCATCTCATAAGCATGCCAGTTTATTTGCCGTAGTAGTAAGATGCATCTTTTCCGTTGTCCACTGTTTGTTGCTTATTCGGGAATAGGACGTTGAGTTGCAATGTGAGCTACGACAGGTTCTGCTACCTCTACCGGATTGCAGGCAAGGACTACTCACTTGCTATCTTTGCTTGTTTTCTGTCTCTTACTCCTCCTATCTTTTGTTCCTTGCTAGCTCTATGTATCGATGCTTGTGTCTCGATCCTATTCACATGTTTACCTTGCAGCCATGATAAGCCACACCCCCACATCCTAATAACCTGTTGTTTGTTTACCTTGTTGGCCTTGCGAGTCGTAGTGCATGTTTAGGAGTTGTTTGTGGTTTATCTCATACACTGCTGATGTTTAGATGGTATAATTTAATTAATGAAGACCTGATATGTGGAAGAACTTATATAATAAAGATAAGGCACCGGCGGAAGGCCAGCTATGGTGATTTGTTCTGCTAGTGTCGCCTAGGAAAAACCGTTCTTTTCCGCTTATCCAAGAATGAGCGCCCTACCCACACGTGGGAAGACTTATGGAACCCCCCACAACTTAGTACTGGATTTGCTATATTGTGTAGAGAGCCACAAAGAAGTTCGGGTGTTTACCATTTTGAGCATACGCACAATGCATGATGAAGATGAGTGGTTACAACTATGGGGGGAGCATATAGGGTTGCGGCATGAGCGTTAACCGCATGTGGAAGGAGGAGCAATCGTATAAGTGTTATCCTCCGGAAGCCGTCCTCGCAACGTTTGGGCCCGCAAAGGAGTTTCGGCCGGGCTCCCCATGTGGATCAGTCTCAGATAGGTGGCTCTCTATCCAATGTGGCAGTTGATGGGGAAGGTCGTGTTGAGATACCTAAATGCCTCTGTGGCATGTGGTTGATCGAACGTGTATGGTTACATTTGGGCACCCCTGCAGAGTTTAATCTTTTCGAAAAGCCGTGTCCGCGGTTATGGACGACTTGGGTAATGTGCTGGTGAAAGTGCATCTAGTCCCCTAATATGTTTTGGTATTAATGACAACATAATAATTTATTTCTAATATCGTTTTATGAGTTTGTGCAGATTGGAAAAAAAGTGAAATCTACTCCAGCGGCAGTACCGCCGTGCCTGGGGCTTGCAAGCCCTCCCCGGGGCTGGCAGTGTCGCCAGTAGTGCCGTCAGCACTGTCGCCCGAGAGGCCCTCTGTGAGCCAACAGCGGCAGTACCGCCGCCTCCGGCGGCAGTACCGTAGCTGGGCTCATGAGAGCTCTCCTGGGGCTGGCAGTGCCGCCAGCAGTGCCGCCAGCACTACCGCCCGGGAGGCCCTCTGTGAGTCAACAGTGGCAGTACCGCCGCCCCCGGCGGCAGTACCGCAGCTGGGCTCGTGAGAGCTATCCTGGGGCTGGCAGTGCCGGCAGCACTGCCGCCCAGGAGGCCCTCTGTTGGCCTACAGCGGCAGTGCCGCCGCCGCGGCGGCAGTGCCGGCGTTGTGGGATTGCTTCCCCGAGCTGAAGGTGTCGTTGTACGTGAAAGAGAAGACTGCAGCGGCACTACCGCCAGGAGCGGTGGTAGTACCGCTGCAGTGGAGCAGTGCCCTCCCAACGGTTCACTGGAGGAGGAGGCTATAAAAGGAGGGTTTCTCCCTCCTTCGTCTTTAAGGCTCTAGACTTTCTTCTCTCTCCTCCATTAATGAGCCCAAGCTAAAATTGCCTAGATCTCCCACTCCCTCGCCCCAATCTTGTTGATCTTTTGAGGAGTGAAATAGGAGACCTAGATCTAGCCTTCCATCGAAGGAATTTCGAAGCCCCCCACTTGTTGTTTGTGGATATTGGATCTTGTGGGCTCTTAGGGTTCTTGGGAACTCTAGGAGCAAGAGTGGGTTTCGGAGCTTCATAAGTTGTGAGGAGCTTCGGGACATTGTTGGGAGTCTCCAACTCATTGTGGAGAGCCCCAACCTTGGTGTAAAGGTTTGGTCAACGCCTTCAAGTCGACCTCATAGTGGAACCGGAGAATAGGGTGAGCACGGACGTGCTTGTAGGAGGGCCAAGGAGCCTCCACACCTCTCCAACGTAGACGTACTTCCCTTGGGAAGGAACTACGGGAATCATTTCCTCGTGTCCTCCTGCGGTGACTTCTATCCTTTACTTTTTGTTGCGCTTTCTACTTGTTCCTTGTATCTTATCACCTAGGGTTGTTCATCTAGTTGCACATCTAGATAACAAGTTTTTATCTTGCTAAAAACCTAATTAAAAGAAAAAGAATTAAAATTGGTAGTCGCCTATTCACCCCCCCTCCCTCTAGTCGACCATACGTTCTTTCAATTGGTATCAGAGACTCATCTCTTATCAAAGGTTTAACAACCTAAGAGAGTATGGATGACAAAGAGGAATCCGAGGCACCGGCCTCTATAGGTTACGTCAAAGATGCTATCGGTGGTCTTGTCTCAAAGGTTGATACTCTAGAGACAAGCATTACTGCTAACGTCAATGCTAACCTTGGTGATTTGATGCGGAAGATGTTCGAGGAATATCTAGGGAAGACTCCTAGTGTTAGTCCCCCTCCCATTCCCATTGTAGGTGGTGGTAGTGACATCATCACTAACCCCACCGCGAGTGGAGAAGGAACCAAAGAGAGTGGTACTAATCCTAAAAGTTCTCCGGGCATCTTTGTCTAAATTCCTCCGGGGGAAATCTACAACAACATTCACCCCATCATCTCTATGCCACACATAAACAATATGGGCCCCCCACCTAAAATTGATCCAATCAATTTTGCTAGATGGCAATTTAAGTTACGTTCTCATTTGTCAAGCTCTTGCACTCACTTGTGGCGAATTGTAGAGCAAGGATTTCATCCGGTGGATCCTAACAACACTACAAGAAAATAGTCACGTAGAGACGTCTTCAAATTGACTCTTTTATTTTCGTCTCTATGATTAAAACCATCTCCATATAAAGACGTTGTTCTGAGACGCTCTATGTATCGTCTCATTTCCACACAAATTCCCGGCTCAATACTTAGAAATAAAATAAAAAGAAGTTTCACCAAGCCAAAAGGCCCACAAAGCACACAACCCACGTCTCCTCTACTAATCTGGCCATTTCCCATCTCTCACGTATCTGACCCAGGCGTGCAAAACCTAGCGCCGCCGCCATTAGAATCTACAGCGATGTTGTTCTCCGACGAACTACCCCGCTGCCCTCCCCAAGACCAACCCCCTTCCGTTCTCTTTTTCTCCCTCTCCGAGGTCCTCTCCTCTTGGCAGTGCTAGGTATTCGTCTCCCAAGACAAATGGCGGTATGAGACACAATTTTTTGTCTTTTCCATCTCCTATCAAGTGATCCAAGATGGTAAGCAACTTTCGCTGGCTTCCGCATCATCTACCGGTTGAGATCTACATGTTTTATCTTACGTATATGTTCGAATTAGTGCTCTGGTTCCTTCTCCTCGGTCCTTTAATTCTTTCCTTGTACGAGTATGTGAAAAATAATGTTTCTACTGTCCGCTGTCCATGGAAATTAATTTTATTTTTTGCAGAGGGATTGAGACGGAATCAGCACTTGAAGTAAAAGTCATGGAGCATATGTCACCAATGTCATCGACATTCACAAAGTTCATACTGTTTTGATCATGTTCTCTTTTATAATATCCATTAATTTCTTCGGAGCTATTTACTGAAATTTGAATGTTTGTCTTCAGTTGTGCTACAAACTGGCTTCAAGGTAATGGATGGGAATAATCTTATTTACTGATGCAGGACTGTATGCTGCCGATGACTGGATGGGTCCTAACAATTCGTCTTATTTAATGTGCATAATAATAATAATAATAAAGATCCAAGGTACGGAACCTTCATGCACAGACTTATACCATGCTATAAATATAGTCTATGTTTTTCTTAGATGCACAAAGTATATTTATTATGTGATGTACAGGGATCAGGAGTACTTAACAGTCAGAAAAAGTGCTGCTGCCAAGTAGCTATTCCTCTAACTAATACCGTGAATTGGCTCGGATCATGTTGCACACAGTACTGCCTGTATATTTTGATGTTGCCTATAGTGTTGATATATGCGCTATTTGTGGTTATAAGTTTTGAATTGGGAACACGAGTTACTTCCACAATGTTTGTATATTTATTAAGTGTAGATGCTTGCATAATTCAAGTGCAAAGTTCAGAAGTACAATCGTCTTGGACATTGAATTGCTCTAAAAACACAACTGCCATGTAATTGGTAAGTCCAGTGTTTCACACTTATATCCTCGTATTAGTTCACTTGGAGGTTGGAGTACTTACTAAAAATAATTTTCTTTGTTCTGCAGCATGCATTAGTCCTGCTGATTCTATTGCAGAGGAAACCATTTGTACAGTCTAGTAAGTAACATCTCATTGTTTTACTTTTTTTCCTGAAAATTATTTATGCACGTTCCATTAGTCAACACTCCTCAAATTTCATTATGTGAAGTTTTTTTTCAGGGTGTCCGATTTACTAACGTATTTTATAAATTACACTTGCAGCTTGTTGGATGAAAATAAATGGCATTTACAAATGCGGAGGACGTGGAGAAGATATTGGATCTCACATGTTGAAAGTTCTTAGATAGTTTGTGCTAATTAGAGATAGAAAGTCTGAAATTGTATGTAAGATCGTATGATTTTTCCAAGTGTGTTTGCACCTTGTGGATGCTTTGAACATGTCATCAAGTTCATTTTTCCAAGTGATTTTGTTCTGGCGTCTTCTCAATCAAAATTTGTATATAAAGATGCTTCATCGGTAGAACATCTCTAGTGCATAGTATACGTGACGGACAATGATCGCATTAAAAAAAAATATTTATGTCAATAAATAAAAGGAAAGAAAAGAAAATAAAATGCAGCCTTACGTCACTAGCCTGAATCCCTACCGATTGTAGAAACGTTTCGATAATCCATATATCAAAGCGTCTATAGGCTTGTAGGGATGCAATATGCACGTCTCATCTTTTTGTAGAGACGCATGGTAAAACGTCCCTACATTCTTTGTGACGGTGCATGGGAAGACGTTTCAAAGACGCTTTACTACAGCGGCTCTATAACGCCATAGAGATGAAATAAAGCGTCGCCAACCATTAGAATGAGCGTCTCTACATGATTAGTGTGTTGAAGTGCAACTTGACACCGAGGGAGGACATCAACTCTCAACTCAATGCCACCGCCCTTCACACAATCCAATCGGCGGCAACCGATGAGTATCTCCCTCACATACAAATGTGCAAGACCGCCAAAGATGCTTGGCAAAAGCTCGACAACCTCTTCTTGGGCAACAAAAGCATCCAACAATCCAAGTATGAAACCGCTTTGGATCAAGCGGAAGAGTTCGTGATGCAAGATGATGAGTCACCAGAAGATCTATATCGAAGACTTACGGCCCTTGCCATGACGTTGACTGAGTACGGTGACAAGCAAGTGGATGATGCATGGATCAAGAGGAAGTTTCTCAAGGCCATCACCCCCTTCAAGAAATCATTGGCTACCACCATACGGTCAAGAGCGGACTTTACCTCCATGGACTCCAACACCATCCTAAATGAGTTTGTCTCCATTGGCATTATCAACAAGAATGCCGATCATGCTCATGCTCGTCAAAGAGTTCTTGCCAAAGCCCCATCCACTCTAGCCTTGAAGTCAAGAGCCGTTGCCCATGAAGAAGATGATGATGATGAATATGATGAGGAGGAAGTGGACGATGTTCGTGGCCTTCATGAAGCAATATCACTTGCCGCGAACGTTTATTGGAAGAACCGGAAAAGCGGCAAAAGAAGGCCTCCACCAAAAGGAGGTGAACCAAGAATCAACAAAGCCAAGACATGCTATAATTGTGGCAACGTCAACCATTTCATCATGAGTTGCCCCTTTGAGAATAGAGAAGAGCATGGGGGAAGGCTCATCCGCAAGGACAAGTTCAAGTCGTCCTCAAGCAAGAACTTCGTCAAGAAGAAAGTTCCTAACGCCTTTGCCGCCCAAGAGAGAAAAGTTGAAGGAGAGTACATGTCCGGTGATGAAGACGAAGATGAAGTTGTAGGTGTGGCCCACGCCGCCATAGCTACCTCTTCCTCTTCACCGTCATCCCTTTTTAAATCCCCCAATGAGAATGCTCCTTCAAGTCCCACATGTCTCATGGCTAATGCCACCTCGGTAACGACTCCCTCTCCCAAACCCATTGCTTCTACCTCTCCATCCTTGTTGGATTGCGTAGATAAAATTGAGAATGAGTCACAAGTTACAAATGATCTAGATGCTTGGCTTGCAAAACTTAAAGGTGTAACCAAAGTTAATGTTAATGCTCTTATTGAACAACTGGATGAGAAAGAAGAAATAATTGACACCTTAGAAAGTCAAAGTGATGAATTTGCAAATGAAATTGCTAGTCTTTCTAAGGCTCTTGAAGAAGAGCAAACCCGTAGGAGTGCTCTTGAGGAAAAATATGCTAATATTGATGAAACTTATGGAATTGATATGGCTAGACTTAAAAAGGATAATGAACATTCTATTGCTATTGCCAATGTTCTTAAAAAGGAAAAGAATGAGCTAGGGGTTGGCAATGCTAGACTCATCCAAGAAAATGAGAAGCTCGAAAGAGAACTCAAAGCTCTTAAGGAGTCACATAATCAACTCCTAGGTCAACTTGTGAAAGAAAAGGCTTCTCTTTCTAGTGATAATGTTTCTAGCTCTAACCCATGTTGTGAGCATGCTAACCTTGTTGAGGAGAATGGTAAACTAAGGGCTCAACTTGAGAAAGGGTTAGCCTCTTGCATTCAAGGTGAAAAGAATCTCAATGATCTTATTAGTGGTCAAAAGGAGAACTTAGGGAAAGAGGGTCTTGGATTCAACTCCGAGTCCAAGAAAAAGAAGAAGAAGAAGAACAAGTCAACTCCCTTTTCTAAGCCTATTGTTTTTGTTAAAGAAGGGGAGTTGGCAAAGGGTAAGGAGGTCATCAACAAAGATATGGAAGTGGGGTTCTCCGGAACCATCTCACAACCTTTGAATGTAGATACTGTTGGAACCATTACCTCTAGTCCCGGCACCGTGAACCCTCGTGGGTCTCACAACAATTTTGCCAGCAAATACAACCCTTCCTATGTTCTCATGAAAGCAAAAAATGGTCATGTTTATGCTAAGTATGTCGGCACCTCTTTTGGTGATGACTATCATTGGGGTATTTGGGTGCCTAAGACCCTTGTGACTAACAAAAGAGGACCCATTAAAAAATGGGGACCTAAGACAAAGACTTAATCTCTTGTAGGTCAATGCTTCCGGGACAACCAAATGGACGGTGGACAGTGGTGCCTCACAACACATGACCGGAAGCAATGATTTAGTAGGAGCGTTGGAACCTCCGCAATCTCATGCTACTCACATTCGTATTGTAGATGGATCTCTTCTTAAGGTATTGGGACGAGGCAAGGTGGTTGTTTCTAATGATACATCCATCAAGAACATCCTCCTTGTTGAGTCCCTTGGCTTTAATTTACTCTCCGTTTATCAATTATCACTTCATGGTTTTGGTGTTTACTTTGATGATCTAAATGTGATTGTTGTTTGGAAGAAGTCTCATAAATTAGCCTTTGTTGAACATGTCGAGAATGGCATGTATGTGGTTGACTTCTCGAAGGAAACCTCAAGTGCCGCGACATGTCTAATGGCTAAAGTTGATGCGGGTTGGCTTTGGCATCGCCGGCTAGCCCACACCAATATGAGAACTCTCTCCGAACTCCAAAGCGGTGGTCATATTCTTGGACTAACCGATACTAAGTTCTCAAAAGATTGTGTGTGTAGCTCATGTGCCCTAGGAAAGCAACATGCAAGTCCTGTAGCGCCCCGACCCCAGAACTATACAGTGAAACGTTGTGTAACCGGTCATGCTACACAATCGAGGGTTACTGGGTTTACCAATCCTAGGCCAAAACACATTGGCAGGTGTGCTCGGAATGGATCAGCGGCACACAACACCCCGATCATGCCATAAGCTCAGACATCGCTTTCACGTATAGTTAAGAGACCGAAACTTGTGGAACAAGTGGCACATCACAGACTCTACGACACAAAGATATCATAGTTCAACTCATATAATTGAGAAAGATAGCAAATGACACATCAGAGGTCACTGACCCATCATTGCAACACGCGGAAGCAAATTAAAGTTGTCTAAACAACAAGATCCAAATTATGGCCTAAGAGGCCTACAGATAAACATCCCGTGCCAGCCTGTTCCATGACGTCCCAAGCTGCCACCTGGGAACCCCAGACTACTCGTCGAAGTCAACGTAGAACCCACCTTCCAGTTCGGTGACGTCCTCCTCTGAAACAAGCAATAATCAACAAAGCAAGGCTGAGTACGACGTACTCGCAAGAATTAGTAGGGCGATATAGGCCCGATGCTGTTTGGCTACAAAGCTGTAAAGTAGTTGTTTTTGCATAAAGCTGGTTTTTCCCTTTCGAAGACTAAGACTCATGGCATCGTCTATTCAGAAGGTTTTCATAAGGGGATAAGATAGTAAACTTTTCTTCTTCGGTTCCACGGAACCTACTTTATTCAGAAACACCACTTATCTCCACCAAGGCACTCCCTCGAATCACCCTCGAGGAAATGAACCTTTATCACACATTGATTATGCAACCTTTAGCTGCCATTTAATTAAAGATTCAAGTTCTCTATGATCTCATAATCAATTCCCAAGATTTGTCCATAACCGTGGACACGGCTTTTCGAAAAGATTAAACCCTGCAGGGGTGTACTAATTTACCCATTGGTACCGTCCGACCCCTTGCCTCTACAATTAGCTATCTTCCGGGGAAAGCCGGCAGGGCAGGCGCGGTTAAACCTTTACAAAGCATGAGACTATCCAAGGGTCATCCTGACGACAGGACAAGTTCAGCGCCTATTTCAACACCCTGCCCCATCGCCACTCCTATCACCATCATCGTCATCACATCATCTTTTTCATCTTCATCCATCGGCCACACACTCGCAAATGGAAAGCGCAAACTAGAGGACCCTTGGATACGCCCGCACTAATTATTCGGTTAGTAAGGAGCCCATACTCCCACCTTTGGAAGCACGCTCGGTTCTTGGTTCAAGCGATGAGAACTCGCACCTAGGCGGCAAGAATGAGGAAAGACACCAGCAACCTTGTTGGCAACTCATCCAAGCCTTTTAGCAATTAAATAGTACACAAGTAACCACCACTGTCCGACATTCCATTCAACTTCACAAGCATGGAAATATTCAACGGACAACTTAAGCATTCGACTAAGCATGGCTAAGCATATCTAAGCATGACATACAACAGACATAGATTATCTCAGGCCAACACTTCAACCTATGGTTAATAGGTGGGGAAACAGGTAATGGTTCAGGGAGCATGCAAGTGATAGGATACTCTATACACTGACCAAAAGCTGTTGCGAGAAACGAATGCAATATTATGGTGGATGAAAAATAATTTACTAATAGGATGAGAATATGCCAAGAAGGTTAGGTTAGCTCTTGCCTTGCTGGTAGTACTGGTCGCGCTGGTTGTCAAGGTATTGTGGTGGAACCTCGACTCCAGAATCTACCGAAACACAAACAATACAAGAAAGGCATAAATAACAAGAATACAAGGTGCAATGCACAATCATGATGATATGGTCATATTATGCATTGAAATCATATTGGGCATCTCCCACAAGTTAAATGGAACCCCTAAAATAAATATTGCAATTAACGGGTCAAAACTCCATCTTTAACTTAGTGATTTGCGTTATTTATCAAAACATCCAGTACTGAAATATGGGTCCTAAATGCATGAAAATGACATTATTAGATAGATATTGTCCCACTGATCATTTTGGTACCTTGTTTGCATTTTTCCGATTAACGGTGAAGAAAGGGTGATTTAAACGGTTATGCGATTTAAATCATTTTAACCAATTCGAAATTAACATCAAAGGAAAATTTGTTGGCATGCTGTTATATTAACATAGGTAGATAGCATTTGCTTTGCTGGTCATTTTGGTATATCATTTGCAATTTTTGAAGTAATATCCACCAAGTTATGATTTATTCAAAAATGATTTAATTCTGCCATTTTATTTATTTTTAATAAACAGCACCAATATTAACTCTAAAATTGCCTCAAATTACATAAACTTGTAGATAATAGTTCACTGAACATTTTGATAGCTTAAACTTAATTTTTGGATGATTAAACCTCAAGTTATGGATTTTCCAAATTCAACAATATTTCTGCCATTTTAGTATTCAGCAAATAAAGACAATTTATTTTGAAAAATTAAATTAACCAATGGTACTAACAGATAGACATTTTATTGCTGAGCATTTTGACATATTATTTGCAATTTTTGGACAAGTAGTTCAAAAGTTATTCAAATTCAAAGTTCATTTGAATTTTCTGTCTTTTATTCATTTTCCAGAAATTGGGCCGAAGTCGTTTTGTACCGGGCCGGAGCTAACCGCAGAGACGGACGGGTGGGCCAGCGGCCACGCTAGCAGGCCACGTCGGCCAGCGGCCCACCGGCAGGTTTGACCGGCGCGGGGCGGCCAGGACCAGCGCGAGCGCGCGGTCACCGACGGCGGCGTCGTGGATCGATTCGTCGAACGTGTGCACGAGGGGTCCCGGGAGGAGGCGCGTTGCACTCAGCACGGTGAGGGGGAACGGGTGGCGGTGCTAGGGACCATACGGTCGCCGGAAAACTCACCGGCGACGAGCTACGGCGGGCGCGGCAGTTCGGTCTAACGGGCTACGGCGATGCAGAGAGGAAGAGGGAGGAAGAAGAGGTCCGGGAGGACCGTGAGCTCACCCTGAGCGCGCGGGTGTGCTCGGCGGAGGCGGAGGAGCTCGGACGGCACCGGATTTGAGCTCGGACGGCGGCGGACGGCGGCGGCGGAGACGGTCTGATTCGCGCGGACGGCGCGTCCTAGCACACACTGCTCGGGGAGGAGGTAGAGGGAGGCGAGGAGGTGACGATAGCCTGCTTCGATCTACTCCGGGCGGTCTCCAACATCGGCGGCGAGCGGCGGCGCACAGCTAGGTTTCGGGCATGGCCGCAGCGGCTTAGGGTTAGGTTTTTCGGTGCCGTGGGGGGGGGGGGAAAGTGAGGGGCGAGAGAGGAGCTAGGGCAACGGGGAGCCTTCTTATCCACCGATGGAAGCCAGGGATTGAGCGGGTGCGTCGGGGACGCGGCGTCGAGCTCGGTCGCTACAGCCATGGCCGCTACAGCGTGAAGGAGAAGGAACTTTTGCAGAAAACCCCCTGCCTATTTTCTGTCTTTTCTGTTTTATTTCTTTTAAAAGAACAGCAGCCATTTCCATTTAATTAAGGCATCAGATCATTTCCAAAAATTATGAGAAAAATCAGGGAGGCTCACAATAATATAAGGAAGCTCACCATATTTTTGTTTTGAATTTTTGAAAGGTTTAAATTGGTTTCAAAATTCAAAGTTGATTTGCAACTATTTGAAGTTCTCATTTTTAATTGAGGCATTTAAACCTTTTTATAAAACCTGCAAAAATTCATGCAGCCTCCTCATGACATGTAGAAGCTTGACAAAATTTGGTGTTGCAAAATAAAAATCTTTGCATAACATTTGTTCATAGGGTTTACTTAATGCAATTTGATCAATTCCAACTATCAATTTTATAGTCTTATAAAAGCACAAAGCAAGAATATTATTTTGCACTCTTGGAACTTCCTGGACAAATATGGAAACTGAAGAATATTTTGTTTTGCCACTTTGAGCAATTGCATTTGGTTTGGGAATTTTAGGAAGTGTTTTGCTTCCCTTTAATGTTTTCCATTGGTTGCTTTGATTAAATTTAGCAATTTAATAATGTATGCCATGATGCAATGCAAAGCAAAAAGTGAAAATTTGGCCCATATTTTAGGGTATCAAATCTGGGCTGTTACAATTCTATCCCCCTTACAAGAATCTTGCCCCGAGATTCCTAGAGTAGGAAGAGGGAGAGGAGGGAAACATGACAACTCTTAACTTCAATGATCTTCTGGATCCCACGTTGATCTTCCTTGTTGCAGAGAGTAAGGTAGCAAGCATGACGTGCCGACGAGAAAGTCAGAAGATAGCTCAAGGTGATAGACAAATTTTCTCCAAGGTTGGAAATATGAACTTTGCACAAGACCATACGTCTTTGAGAAAGATGACTGAATCCGGGCATACCCAAGAATTACCCACGATCCTCAGGCATAGTGGTTGAGGTTAAAGACTTAAGAGATTTCGTCAACGGGCCTTCCGGTGAGGTGCGTGAGCTACAACACCGGCCTTGTCAGGACTCCTAGCAGGCTTAGGTCATGCTCTTGACGAACCCCAGTCATCATTTCTGCTTGAGGTTCCGAGTTGGTTAGGTGTGCGGACACTTCAGGCTTTTCAGGTCTGAAGGGGGAGGTTGCGTCAGTGACAGAAGGTAGGGGCACTAATTTCTCAAGACATAGGCATTCATTGCCCAGCTCCAGAGCACGAGCTAGATTGGGAGACACCGGTAAGATGATAAGAATTGACCACTAGAGGGGTGTCCATATCCTCAAAGGGTATTTGATGGTTGTGTGCAAATGACATGAAGATGAAAGAAGGCGATGCTCCAGAATCGAATAAAACTTAAGCTGGATATGTAATGACTCGAAACGTACCCATGAGAACACGGGGGTCCTCTTTAGCGGCTTCAGAAGAGACGTGGGTTAGACGACCACGGTTAACAGTCGCAGCATTGGCAGCGGGTGTGGAAGGAGCTGGTGCAGGGGTAGAGCCCCTTGCCTTCTGAGGACACTCACTTGAGTAGTGACCCAGCTGACCACAGGCATAGCAAGTGAGCCCCGACGGTGTAGGTGGGCGAGGAAGGAACCCACTTCCAGCCGCACCCACGGTCGAAGTAGCTGGGCGAGGCGGAGGTGGCTCGTGTCCTGTAGGCTTGGGTACGAAAGGAGCACGGGGCACCGAACTAAACGGCACGAATACCCTGCGCTTCTTGGCTTCGGAAGAAGAAGAGTCCTGATTGTCCACTGGAGCTAACTTCCTGGAAGCCTCTAGCTCCTTTCTGCCTTGCTCCAGAGTGAGAGCCTGATTGTACAGCTCCTGAAAAGACGGGAACTTGAAGGGCAACAGCTCATAACGAAGCTGCGGATTCAGTCCCTTGCGGAACAGGTATTGCCGGTCCTCATCATTGGTCACATCTCGAGGGGCGTAGCGAGACAGGTGATTGAACTCCCGCCCATAAGCTTGGAGATCCATCCGTCCCTGGTTCAGATTCAGGAACTCCCTTCTCTTCAAGTCCATGACGGGCTTGGGGATGTAGGCTGCACGGAAGGCAGTGCGGAATTCCTCCCAGGTGAACACATGACCAGCAGCAGACATTGCCACATGGCTTTCCCACCAAGAGCCAGCGGCTCCCATCAGAAGGTAGGTTGCAAAATTCACTTGTTCTGCAGCCGGAACATGTAGCGCGGTAAACTTGCGCTCAAGGGCGCGCAGCCAATCATCAGCATCCAACGGCTCCTTGGCAAAAGCGAAGGTGGGAGGCTGGGACTTCAGGAAGTCGTTGAGATTGTTACATTCAGTATTTCTCCGAGCCCCTTGCTGCACTAACTGCGCGAGAAGATTCTCATTGCGCAGACGGCCCTCTTCGATGATCATCAGTACCTCCGCCATAGAGGGTGGCGGCGGTAGGTCAGGGTTGCTTTGCTCACCACGACGGGTAGGAGCCATTCTGGAGATAGGAACAAGGACACAGTTAGTATCCATCCCAGAATAAGCGACCACGGACGGCAACAATTTAGCAGGAATGAGCAAGGAAGAACATGAATCATCGCATCAACATGGCAGGAAAATAATTGAACTTAGCAGACTTTAGCCAGTCGGAATAAAACCCATTAGGTGGTTCAATGGAAAAGATCTTGGGTTAAAGATCAGCTTCATGTACTGGGACTCACAAATAGCATATTGCTCATATGGGTGACAACCCTCATGAATCAATACACCAGAATTCCAGTACAATCCGGGACCTTCGGTTCAAGACCCTGGGCCATAGCTCAAAGAGAGGAATACCCGATTAGGTGCGAAACGTTTCAAAGGCTTTGGATGTCTTGCACCTTTTCTTCATTGGGTGAGAACAACGGAGTTTACTTCGGTTTCTGGAAACGGAAACAACCTAACCAGTAAACTAAAGGTAGGAACCAACCCCGTGAACCTAAGTTTTGACCCAACTTCAAAATCAAATAGAGGTAAGGTGACTCAGAGTTAGAGCGAGTTGGGTAAGGAGTAAAAAGAAACCTAAGAGGGTTTTCACAACTCATTTTCAGTTCATAAATATATATATATAATTTTTTACTACACTAGACTCAACTTCGACCAATAGAACGGGTTTCGTACAGGCAGTACTGCTCTGATACCAATTTGTAGCGCCCCGACCCCAGAACTATACAGTGAAACGTTGTGTAACCGGTCATGCTACACAATCGAGGGTTACTGGATTTACCAATCCCAGGCCAAAACACATTGGCAGGTGTGCTCGGAATGGATCATCGGCACACAACACCCCGATCATGCCATAAGCTCAGACATCGCTTTCACGTATAGTTAAGAGACCGAAACTTGTGGAACAAGTGGCACATCACAGACTCTACGACACAAAGATATCATAGTTCAACTCATATAATTGAGAAAGATAGCAAATGACACATCAGAGGTCACTGACCCATCATTACAACAAGCGGAAGCAAATTAAAGTTGTCTAAACAACAAGATCCAAATTATGGCCTAAGAGGCCTACAGATAAACATCCCGTGCCAGCCTGTTCCATGACGTCCCAAGCTGCCACCTGGGAACCCCAGACTACTCGTCGAAGTCAACGTAGAACCCACCTTCCAGTTCGGTGACGTCCTCCTCTGAAACAAGTAATAATCAACAAAGCAAGGCTGAGTACGACGTACTCGCAAGAATCAGTAGGGCGATATAGGCCCGATGCTGTTTGGCTACAAAGCTGTAAAGTAGTTGTTTTTGCATAAAGCTGGTTTTTCCCTTTCGAAGACTAAGACTCATGGCATCGTCTATTCAGAAGGTTTTCATAAGGGGATAAGATAGTAAACTTTTCTTCTTCGGTTCCACGGAACCTACTTTATTCAGAAACACCACATATCTCCACCAAGGCACTCCCTCGAATCACCCTCGAGGAAATGAACCTTTATCACACGTTGATTATGCAACCTTTAGCTGCCATTTAATTAAAGATTCAAGTTCTCTATGATCTCATAATCAATTCCCAAGATTTGTCCATAACCGCGGACACGGCTTTTCGAAAAGATTAAACCCTGCAGGGGTGTACTAATTTACCCATTGGTACCATCCAACCCCTTGCCTGTACAATTAGCTCTCTTCCGGGGAAAGCCGGCAGGGCAGGCGCGGTTAAACCTTTACAAAGCATGAGACTATCCAAGAGTCATCGTGACGACAGGACAAGTTCAGCGCCTATTTCAACACCCTGCCCCATCGCCACTCCTATCACCATCATCGTCATCACATCATCTTTTTCATCTTCATCCATCGGCCACACACTCGCAAATGGAAAGCGCAAACTAGAGGACCCTTGGATACGCCCGCACTAATTATTCGGTTAGTAAGGAGCCCATACTCCCACCTTTGGAAGCACGCTCGGTTCTTGGTTCAAGCGATGAGAACTCGCACCTAGGCGGCAAGAATGAGGAAAGACACCAGCAACCTTGTTGGCAACTCATCCAAGCCTTTTAGCAATTAAATAGTACACAAGTAACCACCAATGTCCGACATTCCATTCAACTTCACAAGCATGGAAATATTCAACGGACAACTTAAGCATTCGACTAAGCATGGCTAAGCATATCTAAGCATGACATAAAACAGACATAGATTATCTCAGGCCAACACTTCAACCAATGGTTAATAGGTGGGGAAACAGGTAATGGTTCAGGGAGCATGCAAGTGATAGGATACTCTATACACTGACCAAAAGCTGTTGCGAGAAACGAATGCAATATTATGGTGGATGAAAAATAATTTACTAATAGGATGAGAATATGCCAAGAAGGTTAGGTTAGCTCTTGCCTTGCTAGTAGTACTGGTCGCGCTGGTTGTCAAGGTATTGTGGTGGAACCTCGACTCCAGAATCTACCGAAACACAAACAATACAAGAAAGGAATAAATAACAAGAATACAAGGTGCAATGCACAATCATGATGATATGGTCATATTATGCATTGAAATCATATTGGGCATCTCCCACAAGTTAAATGGAACCCCTAAAATAAATATTGCAATTAACGGGTCGAAACTCCATCTTTAACTTAGTGATTTGCGTTATTTATCAAAATGTCCAGTACTGAAATATGGGTCCTAAATGCATGAAAATAACATTATTAGATAGATATTGTCCCACTGATCATTTTGGTACCTTGTTTGCATTTTTTCGATTAACGGTGAAGAAAGGGTGATTTAAACGGTTATGCGATTTAAATCATTTTAACCAATTCGAAATTAACATCAAAGGAAAATTTGTTGGCATGCTGTTATATTAACATAGGTAGATAGCATTTGCTTTGCTGGTCATTTTGGTATATCATTTGCAATTTTTGAAGTAATATCCACCAAGTTATGATTTATTCAAAAATTGATTTAATTCTGCCATTTTATTTATTTTTAATAAACAGCACCAATATTAACTCTAAAATTGCCTCAAATTACATAAACTTGTAGATAATAGTTTACTGAACATTTTGATAGCTTAAAATTAATTTTTGGATGATTAAAACTCAAGTTATGGATTTTCCAAATTCAACAATATTTCTGCCATTTTAGTATTCAGCAAATAAAGACAATTTATTTTGACAAATTAAATTAACCAATGGTACTAACAGATAGACATTTTATTGCTGAGCATTTTGACATATTATTTGCAATTTTTGGACAAGTGGTTCAAAAGTTATTCAAATTCAAAGTTCATTTGAATTTTCTGTCTTTTATTCATTTTCCAGAAATTGGGCCGAAGTCGTTTTGTACCGGGCCGGAGCTAACCGCAAAGACGGACGGGTGGGCCAGCGGCCACGCTGGCAGGCCACGTCGGCCAGCGGCCCACCGGCAGGTTTGACCGGCGCGGGGCGGCCAGGACCGGCGCGAGCGCGCGGTCACCGACGGCGGCGTCGTGGATCGATTCGTCGAACGCGTGCACGAGGGGTCCCGGGAGGAGGCGTGTTGCACTCAGCACGGCGAGGGGGAACGGGTGGCGGCGCTCGGGACCATACGGTCGCCGGAAAACTCACCGGCGACGAGCTACGGCGGGCGCGGCAGTTCGGTCTAACAGGCTACGGCGATGTAGAGAGGAAGAGGGAGGAAGAAGAGGTCCGGGAGGACCGTGAGCTCACCCTGAGCGCGCGGGTGTGCTCGGCGGAGGCGGAGGAGCTCGGACGGCACCGGATTTGAGCTTGGACGGCGGCGGCGGAGACGGTCTGATTCGCGCGGACGGCGACGTCCTAGCACGCACTGCTCGGGGAGGAGGTAGAGGGAGGCGAGGCGGTGACGATGGCCTGCTTCGATCTACTCCGGGCGGTCTCCAACATCGGCGGCGAGTGGCGGCGCACAGCTAGGTTTCGGGCATGGCCGCAGCGGCTTAGGGTTAGGGTTTTCGGTGCCGGGGGGGAAAGTGAGGAGCGAGGAGCTAGGGCAACGGGGAGCCTTCTTATCCACCGATGGAAGCCAGGGATCGAGTGGGTGCGTCGGGGATGCGGCGTCGAGCTCGGTCGCTACAGCCATGGCCGCTACAGCATGAAGGAGAAGGAACTTTTGCAGAAAACCCCCTGCCTATTTTCTGTCTTTTCTGTTTTATTTCTTTTAAAAGAACAGCAGCCATTTCCATTTAATTAAGGCATCAGATCATTTCCAAAAATTATGAGAAAAATCAGGGAGGCTCACAATAATATAAGGAAGCTCACCATATTTTTTTTTGAATTTTTGAAAGGTTTAACTTGGTTTCAAAATTCAAAGTTGATTTGCAACTATTTGAAGTTCTCATTTTTAATTGAGGCATTTAAACCTTTTTATAAAACCTGCAAAAATTCATGCAGCCTCCTCATGACATGTAGAAGCTTGACAAAATTTGGTGTTGCAAAATAAAAATCTTTGCATAACATTTGTTCATAGGGTTTACTTAATGCAATTTGATCAATTCCAACTATCAATTTTATAGTCTTATAAAAGCACAAAGCAAGAATATTATTTTGCACTCTTGGAACTTCCTGGACAAATATGGAAACTGAAGAATATTTTATTTTGCCACTTTGAGCAATTGCATTTGGTTTGGGAATTTTAGGAAGTGTTTTGCTTCCCTTTAATGTTTTCCATTGGTTGCTTTGATTAAATTTAGCAATTTAATAATGTATGCCATGATGCAATGCAAAGCAAAAGTGAAAATTTGGCCCATATTTTAGGGTATCAAATCTGGGCTGTTACAAGTCCACATCCCGCGAAGAACATCATCACCACCACGAAGATTCTCGAGCTCATTCACTTGGATCTTTTTGGCCCATTATCATATGATAGTCTTGGTGGGAAGAAATATTGTTTGGTGATTGTGGATGACTACTCAAGGTACACATGGGTCTATTTCTTCAAGAAGAAGAGCGAGACTCAACAAAAAGTGATTGACTTCATCAACATGGCTCAAGGGGGAGATTGAAAGTGCATCTAGTCCCCTAATATGTTTTGGTATTAATGACAACATAATAATTTATTTCTAATATTGTTTTATGAGTTTGTGCAGATTGGAAAAAGAGTGAAATCTGCTCCAGCGGTAGTACCGCCAGGTCTAGCGGCAGTACCGCCGTGCCTGAGGCTTGCAAGCCCCCCTGGGGCTGGCAGTGCCGCCAGAAGTGCCGCCAGCACTGCTGCCCGGGAGGCCCTCTGTGAGCCAACATCGGCAGTACCGCCGCCTCCGGCGGCAGTACCGTAGCTGGGCTCATGAGAGCTCTCCTGGGGCTGGCAGTGCCGGCAGCACTGCCGCCAGCACTACCGCCCGGGAGGCCCTCTGTGAGTCAACAGCGGCAGTACCGCCGCCCCCGGCGGCAGTACCGCAGCTGGGCTCGTGAGAGCTATCCTGGGGCTGGCAGTGCCGGCAACACTGCCGCCAGCACTGCCGCCCAGGAGGCCCTCTGTTGGCCTACAGCGAAAGTGCCGCCGCCGTGGCGGTAGTGCCGGCGTTGCGGGATTGCTTCCCCGAGCTGAAGGTGCCGTTGTACGTGAAAGAGAAGACTGCAGCGGCACTACCGCCAGGAGGGGCGGTAGTACCGCTGCAGTGGAGCAGTGCCCTCCCAACGGTTCACTGGAGGAGGAGGCTATAAAAGGAGGGTTTCTCCCTCCTTCGTCTTTAAGGCTCTAGACTTTCTTCTCTCTCCTCCATTAATGATCCCAAGCTAAAATTGCCTAGATCTCCCACTCCCTCGCCCCAATCTTGTTGATCTTTTGAGGAGTGAAATAGGAGACCTAGATCTAGCCTTCCACCGAAGGAATTTCGAATCCCCCCACTTGTTGTTTGTGGATCTTGGATCTTGTGGGCTCTTAGGGTTCTTGGGAACTCTAGGAGCAAGAGTGATTTCGGAGCTTCAGAAGTTGTGAGGAGCTCCGGGACATTGTTGGGAGTCTCCAACTCATTGTGGAGAGCCCCAACCTTGGTGTAAAGGTTTGGTCAACGCCTTCAAGTCGACCTCATAGTGGAACCGGAGAATAGGGTGAGCACGGACGTGCTAGTAGGAGGGCCAAGGAGCCTCCACACCTCTCCAACGTAGACGTACTTCCCTTGGGGAAGGAACTACGGGAATCATTTCCTCGTGTCCTCCTGCGGTGACTTCTATCCTTTACTTTTCGTTGCGCTTTCTACTTGTTCCTTGTATCTTATCACCTAGGGTTGTTTATCTAGTTGCACATCTAGATAACAAGTTTCTATCTTGCTAAAAACCTAATTAAAAGAAAAAGAATTAAAATTGGTAGTCGCCTATTCACCCCCCCTCTAGTCGACCATACGTTCTTTCAGCTGGCTAAAAAGATCATAGACATCACCATACTCTTAAAAAGAAATTTGCTTAGTAAATAGCCTTACTCAAATAATAATCTGATTAAAACTTGATCAACGTGTGAGTGCCCGGACTTCTTCCTTGTGGGTTGATGATACGAGGGAGTCGTTTTAGGGCGGGTTTGTTTGGTGAGTAGAGTTGTTTAGACGTAAGGTGCTCTCTTTCCTTATTCTAATTAGACGGAAGTCATAGCGTGTCTCTATAAGTTGTTAGTACTGCTTGCCGCTGCTTCAATCGCTAACCCTCTTTCCCTGGAATTCAAGTTTTGATATCTTGTGAGTATTACTTGTCAGACTTCTACTAGTACAGACCCCTTCGGGGCTGCTATTCCAAATGCAGCCGACAGGTATGAAGTCTGCCGACGTTAGCTTGGGAATCCCTCCGGCTTGGCCTGGGCAGGGTTATGGTGCCTCGTTTATCTTCAGGACTCTTAGTCCATATTTGTATTCTTATCCGTACTCGGATACTATTTTGCTTCCGTTGTTATTTGGATCTTTGAATTGTATCTTTGTACTCTTGACTTGGTGAGTTTTTGTATATAAATGTTGTTTTGTGGGTTCCATCGTGAACTATTGTAATGATTGTAACGCCCCGACCCTAGAGCTATATAGTGAAACGTTGTGCAACTGGTCATGCTACACAATCAAGGGTTACTGGGGTTACCAATCCCAGGCCAAAACTCATTGGCAGGCGTGCTCGGAATACATCATCGGCACACAACACCTCGATCATGCCATAAGCTCAGACATCGCTTTCACGTATAACAAAGAGACCAATACTGCGGAACAACTGGCACATCACAGACTCTACGACACAAAGATATCATAGTTCAACTCATATAATTGAGAAAGATAGCAAATGACACATCAGAGGTCGCTGACCCATCATTACAACAAGCGGAAGCAAATTTAAAGTTGTCTAAACAACAAGATCCAAATTATGGCCTAAGAGGCCTACAGATAAACATCCTGTGCCAGGATGTTCCAAGGCGTACCAAGCTGCCACCTGAGAACCCCAGACTACTCGTCGAAGTCAACGTAGAACCCACCTTCCAGTTCGGTGGCATCCTCCTCTGAAACAAATAATAATCAACAAAGCAAGGCTGAGTACGACGTACTCGCAAGAATTAGTAGGGCGATATAGGCCCGATGCGGACGGAGGCTTCAAAGCTATATAAGTAGTTGTTTTGCATAAACCTAGTTTTTCCTTCCGAAGACTAGGACTCATGGCATCGTCTAATCAGAAGGTTTTCATAAGGCGATAAGAGGGTAACACTTTTCTCTTCGGTTCACGGGGAACCTACTGTATTCAGCAACTCCACTTGTCTCCACCAAGGCACTCCCTCGAATCTCCCTCGAGGAAATGAAACTTTCAACACACGTTGATTATGCAACCTCTAGCTGCCATTTGATTAAAGGTTCAGGTTATCTATGATCTTATCGTCTATTCCCAAGTTGTCCATAACCGTGGACACGGCTTTTCGAAAAGATTAAACCCTGCAGGGGTGTACTGTTTTTACCATTGGTACCGTCCGACCCCTTGCCTGATCATTTAGCTCTCTTCCGGGGAAAGCCGGCAGGGCAGGCACGGTTAAACCTTTACAAAGCATGAGACTATCCAAGGGTCATCGTGATGACAAGACAAGTTCAGCGCCTATTTCAACACCCTGCCCCATCGCCACTCCTATCACCTCCATCATCATCATCATCACCATCGTCATCTTCGGCCACACACTCGCAAATGGAAAACGCAAACTAGAGGACCCTTGGATACGCCCGCACTAATTATTTGGTTAGAAAGGAGCCCATACTCCCACCTTTGGAAGCACGCTAGTCTTGGTTCAAGAGGTAAAGAACTCGCACCTAGGTGCCAGAACGAGACAAGACACCATTCCCAATGGCAACTCATCCCAGCCTTCTTAGCAATTAATTATCAACACAAGTCTCCACCACTGTCCGAACATGCCATTCATTTCACAATTATGGAAATAATCAACGGACAACTTAAGCATTCGACTGAGCATGGCTAAGCATATCTAAGAATAACATACAACAGATATGATTGATCTCCGGCCAACACATCAACCTATGGTTCATAGGAGTGAAAACAGGTAATGGTTCAGGGAGCATGCAAGTGATAGGATATTCTATACACTGACCAAAACTTGTCACCAGAATCGAATGCAATAATATGGTGGATAAAAATACTGGGGTAATATGAGATATGCCAAGAAGGTTAGGTTAGCTCTTGCCTTGCTGGTAGTACTGGTCGCGCTGGTTGTCAAGGTATTGTGGTGGAACCTCGACTCCTGAATCTACCGAAACACAACCAAATACAGGAAAAGAACTAAATAACAAGAATACAAGGTGCAATGCACAATCATGATGAGATGGTCAAATTATGCATTGAAATCATATTGGGCATGTCCCACAAGTTAAATGGAACCCCTAAATTAAATATCACAATTAACGGGTTAAAACTCCATCTTTAACTTAGTGATTTGCGTTATTTACCAAAATGTCCAGTACTGAAATATGGGCCCTAAATGCATGAAAATGACATTATTAGATAGGTATTATCCTACTGATCATTTTGGTACCTTGTTTGCATTTTTCCGATTAACGGTGAAGAAATGGTGATTTAAACGGTTATGCGATTTAAATCATTTTAACCAATTCGAAATTAACATCAAAGGAAAGTTTGTTTGCATGCTGTGATATTAACATAGGTAGATATCATTTACTTTGCTGGTCATTTTGGTATATCATTTGCAATTTTTGAATTAATATTCACCAAGTTATGATATATTCAATATAAGATTTAAATCTGCCATTTTAGTAATTTTGGTAAACAGCACTAAAATTTAATTCTCCATTTCTCTCAAATGGCATAAAGTGGTAGTCCATTGTTCACTGATCATTTTGAGCTATTGAACACAATTTTTGGACAAGTAAACCTAAAGTTATGCAATGTCTAAATTCCACCTTATTTCTGCCATTTCTGTTTTTATTAAATCTAGGCAGATTATTTCAGTCAATTAAATTAACCAATTGTACTAACAGATAGACATTTTATTGCTGAGCATTTTGACATATTATTTGTAATATTTGGACTTGTGGTTCAAAAGTTATCAAATTTCAAAGTTCATTTGAATTTTCTGTCTTTTATACAATTTCCAGAAAATGACCCGGACGTTTTGTACCGGGCCGCATCTAGCCACGATGGCTGACCGGTGGGGCCAGATCCACCTGAACGTCCACGTCGGCCGACGGGCCACTGGCAGGTTTGACCGGCGCGGGGAGGCCACGACCGGCGCGGCGCGACGGCGGCCGGCTGCCTGCCGACCATGTATTCGTCGAACCACGGCGATCTAGACCTAACGGAGGGCACGGTTGCGATCTACGTGCTAAGGCAAACTAGGTGGCGGCGGTAGGGACCAAATGGTCGCCGGAACGGACGCCGGCGACGACGGACGGCGGACGCACGGTTCGGCCGATGGTGATCCGGCGAACCAGAGGGGAAAAAGCTAGGGGAAGATGACTCCGAGGACCGTGAGCTCACCCTGAGCGTGCTAGTGGGCTTGGCGGCAGCGGAGGAGGGCTGACGACGACGGGAGCGTGCTCGGCGGCCGGCGGTCGGAGGCGGAGAAGACGAAGAAAAACGGGATGATCCCGAGCTCCTCGGTCAGATTGTTGGGGCGAGGAGGAAGAAGAAGACGCGGCGGTTCTTTTGCCCCAAGCCGATCTGCTCCTGGTGGTCTGCAACATCGGCGGCGAGCGGCGGCGGCTCGGTCAGCGCACAGCCATGGCGTGGTCGCGTCTAGGTTTTGGCTGCAGGGGGAGAAAAAGGAGGGGAGGAGAGGCAGGTGGTCGAGGGGGTCCTCTTTACCATCCATGGGGGGCCAGGGGAGCGAGGGAGCCGTGGTGGCCGTGGTGGGGCGCGGCGGCAAGCGGCGGCAGTGTTCCCCCTGTTGCCACAGTGACGATGGCGCTGACAGGGGGGCCCACTGTCAGGGATCTCCCCTTTTCTTTTTCCATTTTTCAGAAACCAGCAGGCTTTTCTATTTAATTAAGGCCCTTAATTAATTTTAAAAATTCTGGAAAAATTCACAGAGCCAACATATATTATTTAGAATCTGTGGTAATTTGCAGCCCATTTGGAAAACATTGTATGTGGTAACATTTCAGAATTTGCTCTCTTGCATTTTAGGGCTTTATGCAATTAATTGCATTTTCCATTGCTTTAAATTTGGCAACAATTGTATTTGTAGTTGTTGGAACTTCCTGGACAAATATGTTCAATTGCTTTGCAATTTTGTTCACCATTTACATCACCACCTTGGGTTTGTTAATTGTTGCTTCCTTGTTATTCCATGTGAAGCAAAAATGAAGTAGGGATGCTATGATGCAAATGAGATGCAAAAGTGAAAATTTTACTCATATTTTCTGGTACCAAAAGTGGGGCTGTTACAATGATCATCATAATTCCACCCGCATAACGTGTGTGTTGCGATGTGCACGTTACGCCTGGTGGGCGTCCTCGGATCGTTATTATGCGGATTTGGCGGGATCGCTCAAATCGCTCAAATCCTTAACATCTGGCACACAGAGGCGGCCATTGTACCAAAGAACTCCTTCGGCATCTTCAGAAAATCCAGGTGCCTTCTCTAGAGAGATCTTCTTCTTGATCCCTTCAATACTCTTATGACCTTTCTGGGCTTCTTTGATTTGGTCGATCAAGGTTGGCTTTAGCTCCAGATTGGCTAGGAAACCATGGCTAACAAGCTTGAGTCCGAACTCATCGAACTCCTTGTATAAGGCTGGTTGCTCGGCTTGGATTAAGGCATTCAGGGTGCATGGTTTTCGGCTAAGGGCATCGGCCACAACGTTGGCTTTTCCAGGATGATAATGGATTCCAATATCATAGTCATTGATAAATTCCATCCACCTTCATTGCCTCATATTCAAATCCCTCTGAGAAAAGATGTACTTCAAGCTCTTATGATCTGTATAGATCTCGCAGCGATTACCCATAAGACAATTACGCCACGTCTTCAGAGCAAGGACAACATCGGCTAGCTCGAGGTCATGGGTTGGGTAGTTCTCTTCATGCGGTCGCAACTATCGGGACAGGTAAGACACAGCTTTCCATTCTTGCATCAGAACACAACCAAGTCCGAGGCGTGATGCATCGCAATACACCTCGAAACTCTTAGTAACGTCGGGCATGATTAGGATTGGGGCTGAGGTTAATCTTTTCTTGAGTTCTTGGAAGCTATCTTCACACTTCTGGGTCCATTCGAACTTCTTGTCCTTTTTCAGCAATTGGGTCATAGGTTTGGATATGCTTGAAAAGTTTTCGACCAACTTGCGGTAATATCCCGCTAACCCGAGGAAACTTCGGATTTCAGTCACACTAGTGGGGGTCTTCCAGTCGAGGATGGCTTGGATCTTTTCAGGGTCAACTGCGATTCCTCCGGCATATATGATATGCCAGAGAAATCCAACTTCCTTCAGCCAAAACTCACACTTGCTAAGCTTGGCATATAGTTTATGTTCCCTGAGGGTTTCCAGAACTAGGCGTAGGTGTTCGGCATGCTCTTCTTCAGACGTGGAATAGACAAGGATGTCGTCCATGAAGACCACCACAAACTTGTCGAGGTACTTCATGAACACCTTATTCATAAGATTCATGAAGTAGGCGGGGGCATTGGTTAATCCGAAAGACATTACGGTGTACTCAAACAATCCGTAGTGGGCGGTGATGGCGGTTTTGGTAATATCTTCTTCTCGAACCTTCAACTGATGGTATCCAGTGCGAAGATCGATCTTGGAGAAGACTCAGGCTCCGATCATTTGATCGAACAGATCCTCGATCTTCAGCAGAGGATACTTGTTCTTGATGGTCACGTCAATTAGTTTGTGATAATCCACACACAAGCGTGTGGTACCGTCTCTTTTGTCCACAAAGATAATGGGTGATCCCCAGGGTCATGCGCTTGGTCGTATAAGACCCTTGCTGAGCATGTCAGCGAACTGCTTCTTCAACTAGGCCAGTTCTTCGGGATTCATCCGGTAAGGTCTTTGGGATATAGGGGATGTTTTGGGAATAAGTTCAATCACAAACTCAATGTCCCGGTCCGGTGGCATTCCGAGCAATTCTTCAGGAAAGACGTCCGCAAAGTTGCGAATAATACGGACTTCGTCTAGACTGGGCCTGGCTATTCCTTCATGGCAATAGGCTTCGGTAGGGTTTAGAGTTGAGACATACTCTACTTTGGCTCCATCCTCTTTGGCGAGCGTGATGGCCCTTCTGCACAATCTATATGGCCGTGGTACTTGGCCAACCAATTCATTCCAAGAATAACATCAATGCCTTGGGTTCTGAGAACGACTAGGTTGGCGGGAAAGTTCTTTCCTAGGATCTCGATGGGAGTCTCTTTGCAGGTCATCTTGGCTCTGGTCTGGGACCCACGTACTTGTACTAACATATCCCTAGACATTTGGGTTACTACTAATCCTCCCTTAGCGACAAACCCTTTCGTAACAAAGGAATGGGTTGCGCCAGAATCAAACAGAACCGTTGCAGGTACGGAGTTGCCAAGGAACGTACCCAACACAACATCTGGCGCCTCCTGGGCTTCTTCAGCATTGATGTGGTTCAGACGTCCCTTTGCGACAGCAGCATTTCCTCATGGTGCAGCATTCCTTCCGTTACCGCCATGGCCTTGACCACGGTTTGGTGTTGGTGCATTGGGGCGCGGAGCAGCATTCTTTGGATTGGGGCATTCTTTAGAATAGTCTCCTCTGACGCCACACTCGAAGCATACAACATTGGGATGGTTTGCATTGTTGTTGTTGTTGCCTCTAGGACGGTAGTTGACATTGGGACGATTTGGATAGTTGGGGAGTGGTGCAGGAGCAGGTGCACGAGGTGGCGGAGGTGCAGGCCTGTGGTTTGGTGGATAGTTGCGGGTCCTCTGGCTGCTAGAACCAACTTGTGACATCATCCTGCGCTTGCGCTCCTCGAGAATGACCTTGCGCTTTGACTCCAATTGAATGGCCTTGTCCACTAAAGCTTCCAAGTCTTCAAATGTGTTGGTAACGAGGATGCACTGCATCTCGTTGTGGAGTCCATTCAGGAAACGCTCCATCTTTTTAGCTTCAGTGATGGTGTCATCAGGGGCATACCTCGCTAGGTCCGTAAACTCCTCCAGATACTTCACCACATCTTTTCCTCCCTGCTTTAGGTCGCGAAACTCATCCCTCTTCCTAAGGATCAGCCCACTAGGGACGTGAATTTTACGGAACTTGACCCTGAACTCCTACCAAGTGAGGGCTTGGCCGGGCTGCAGCATAGCCCTAGTTGCTTCCCACCATGCCCTTGCAGGACCAGTGAGATAGTGGGTCACAAACAAGACCTTGTCCCCTTCAGCAAGTCTGGCGACCTCCAAGTTGTTCTCAATGGTGCGGATCCAGTTTTCGGCTTCAGGAGGCTGGACAGTTTTCTCGAAGGTCGGTGGGGTGGTATTTTGGAAGTCACTAAGGGTGGACCGACGATCATCTCCGTCGTTATCGCCCCCATTGTTGTTGTTCCCGTTGTTGTTGTTCTGGGCATTGGCTGCAAGTTGTTGGAGAACGGCAAGATGGGCTTGGCGCTCTTGGCGAGCGGCTTCATGCTCTTCTAGAATGAGCCTAAGGAGTTGGGCCAGGGTCGGCTCAGTTGGTGGTGGTGGTGGGTCGTTACAACCGTGGCTTCCTCCTTGGGTGTCCACCATCCTGAGGAAAATGGGGTATAAGAGGCAAAACAGAGGGGTTTCGATTAGGCAGGAAAATGGTTGTGTCACAAGGGCGTTGGGTGAAAAAGTAAACTTAGGAATTTTTTCTGAAAAGATTTCAGCAAGTTTTCCAAACAAGCACCAAACACAAGCATAATTAAGCAAAAGCATCACATCATTAAGTTCAACACATCACAAATAGTTCACAACAACAAGGTTTCAGCTGAACCATTACATGGACTCGAATCGCGACAATAGGGTTGACATAATCCTACAATAACTCGAGAACGACTAAGAGGTCCGACTACTGTGGTGGAACACTCGTCTCCCTAGTGTCGGTGTTGGGCTCGAAGACGCGCTCCTCAGGGTCCTCCTCCTCGTCCTCGTCAAGAAGAGGGTTTGTCGGCTCCTCCTCCTCGTCAACCATCTCCTCCTCCTTGTCGTCCTCCTCGTAGTCCATCTCCTCCAAGTAGTCCTCGTTGTCGCTGATGAAGGCACTGCTCTCCTTGTGGAGATCCTCTCCTTCCTCCTCCATCTCGTTGGCTTGGTGCTCAAGATCCTTGATCAGCTCGTCCTGCTCTGCCACCCTCTTGCGGAGCTTGGCGATACTCCTCTTTAGGCCGATTCCTCTCTAGCAGGAGGTCGGCCTTCTCCTGCTGTAGGAGTGCCACTCGGTCACGGCTCGCCTCGAGCGCGACGCGCTCAAAGTGAGACCGGTACCTCACACTGCGCAGGTCCTGCTGGGTGCGGTGAAGTAGGACCTCCATGTCCACGAGGTGCTCTCCGAAGGTGGGGTGACAAACGGTGGGGGTGGGACGTCCCTCGGCGTCACGCCTCCCGTAGAACTCGAATGGGCTGTTCTCCAACTCCTCCTTCTGCTCCTCACAAAGTTGGGCCAGCAACCTCTGCATGTGTAATGCCCCGGGGTTTTTCCCCAAATTAGTTTTTGTTTGTTTTTCTTTTTGGCACAATCATGACATCAGCATCTGCGCATCGCATATTTTGACAACAAAAACTATTTTTATTAAACCGTATTTTATTTTTGCTAAAATTGTCGGAAAAGTTTTACCGAGACAGTCGTCTCCTTTTTCTAAAAATCAATTGCGAAATTTAATTTGCAAAATGAAATGTTTTGATAATTGCGAGAGAGTAGCCCAAACCTGGCCCAAGCCCACCTAGCCTCCAAAACCCTAATCCTGTCCTGGTCTTTTTCTGTTCCTACCCCCTGCATCTTGCAGCCACCCTCCTCTGTTTTTGTCGAATCACGAAAATGCCCTTCCACCCCTACCCCTTTTTCTTTTTTCCCCTTTTCTCCCTTTTTCTTCTTTTTATTTTCCCTTATCCTCTCTTTTCTCTCTCTCTCTTTTCTCTCTTTCCTTCCCCGCACATGCTCTTCTTCCTTCTCTCGCCGATCCCCTCCTTGCTCGATCCCGCACCTCACATCGCCATGGCGCCGGCCACTCCTCACCTTCTCCCCTATGCTGCTCCCCTCCCCTGCTCCCTGGCGCCGCCCTTCTCCACTCCCGACATCCCGAGGTCCTTTCCCTGCGCCTCGAACACCGCCACCGTCCTCGCCCGGGCCGACCTCCGCCGCCCGCCTCTCTCCCTCGCCTCCCTCTCTCTCCACCCCGACGACCACCACCAGCCTCTCCACCCGTACCCGCCGCCGCTCGGCCAAGCTCCGGCCCGGCCGGCCCTTCTTCTCTCCTCCACGCGCCACCTCCCTCTTCTCCTTCCTTCCCTCCACCGGCCGCCCATCCCGGCCTTCCTCCGCCCGTGCTCCGCCTCTCCCGAGCCGTCCCCCTGCTCCTTCTTCCTCACCCGCCATGGCCGCCTCCTGCCCCGACCGCGGCCGGCTCCCGCACCAGGTCCTCCGCCGGCCTCCTCCCCATGGCCGCCACCATCTCCGTGCCTCCCGCCGGCACCTCGTCCTCTGCTCGCGCCGCCCCTGCAGCTCTGCCTCCCCGGCTCCTCTCTGTCGTCCCGCTGCCGGCCATGGGACACTGTCCGTGAGCTGTTGTTTCCCCGATGGTCCGTCTCCCTGCTGCTCTCCTTGTGTCTCCGATGCCCATGTGCTGCCTACGTTCCCGACGGACGATCTCGTTCCCGTTCCATCTCCGTGCTGTAGTTTTTCCCCGACGCGTCGCCGATGACCGAGTTCCCCGGTTGTTCCCGTTGCCATGTTCCGTTCCCCGACGTGAAGCACCATGAAGCCCTATCCCCGGCGCCGTGAAGCCGAAGACCGGAACCGCCAAGTTCTTCATTTCCGACCGCCGGGTACCCAACACGACTCCGTGAACGACGACGCGCCAAGTTCTTCGACCATGCTTGTGTTTTGTGCCGGCCGCCTTCGTGCGCGCCGTGAACCTTGAAGACCGGAGACCCGCCAAGATCTTCGAACCCCGACGCCCCGGACCCCGTTGACCCCGAAGACCGGAACGCCAAGGTGCGCCACGACGACGCCCCGAGTACGACTACTTCCACGACATCGACTACCTCGACTACTCCGACTCCGGATGAACGACTACTTCGGCTACTTCGACTACGACGACTACTTCCTCTCCGAATCCGAAGTTTCTTCGAATTCGATGTGTGACCCCAACCCTAACCCTATACCATATATGCGTATCTTATAAAATCATACATGCTTAATTAACATCGCACCTTTACCCATTTAGTCAAATTAAATCAATTTAATATGGGGTTTTGTCCGGTACATCTATATTGTGCATCGATCCCATTTAAAATGTTTTGCCATGTGTTAGGGAATAAAATTGAATCACATTTAATTTGTCATGCATCATGTCATCAACATGCCGCTTCTTTTGCCATAGAAGTAAAATGCATCTTTTGTGTTTCCAGTCTTTGTTGCTTCTTCGGGAATAGGACGATGAGTTGATGTGAGCAACGATAGGTTCTGCTACCTCTACCGGATTGCAGGCAAGTGATACTCCCTTCCTATCTTTGCTTGTCTTCTGCCTCTCACACCTCCTATCTTTTGTTCCTTGCTAGCCTTATATTGCGATGCTTGTGTCTCGATCCTATTTGCATGTTTTACCTTGCAGCCATGATAGGCCCCACCCCACCTCCTATTACCCTGTTGCTTGTTTATCTTGTTGGCCTTGTAAGTCGTAGTGCATGCTTAGGTTGTTTTGCTCGAGTCATGTTATCTTTATCTAGTCATGCTTTAATATGATAGATGGGTTAAATTCACATGTTAATCTTTAATGTTTGGCGATGGGATATAATTAATAAAGATAAGGCACCGGCGAAAGGCCAATCGTGGTGTTTTGTTCTGCTAGTATCGCCTAGGACCCGAGTTCTTGTCCTCTGATCCAAGACTGAGTGCACTACCCACATGTGGGAGGAAATGGGACTCCCCTCGACCTAGTACCGGATTTGCAGCCTTGTCTAGGGCGCCACAAGTACTTCGGGTGTTTCCATTTGCACGACGCTTTATTTATTTGTGATGTAGGTACGGATGGGACGCCTCCGGGACTTATACGTGATGGTTACTTACGGTAAGGCTTGCGGTATGTTGCGAAGTGACCAGCTCATGGTAGTCTGTGTCACCTAGCCATAGGCGCAAACGGTTAGGTCCACCTCGGAGCTTCAACCGGACTTTCAAGGTGGGCAAGACCTAGCTAGGTGGTTCCCTGGACTTGTGTGGTAGTGAAGGAAAGTGTAGCGTCGGATACCCTGCCAGCATACCCCGGAAGTGTGCTAATTGCATGGCAACAAGGGTTGAAGTGCGTGTGGTTACATTTGTGCACCCCTGCAGGGTTAAATCTTTTCGAAAAGCCGTGTCCGCGGTTATGGACGACTTGGTGAAATGTGCTAGCTAACAAGATCATATACAACTTACACCTGATGTTAATAAATTGATTAGTAAGATAGAGCTACTTCAATAATAAATTATAAAATTGCCAACTGTGTGAGTGCCTTTGGGCTTGCTGCTCGTGGGATAAACGGGCTGGTAAGGAATCGGCTGGGTTATGTTTGGTGTTAGTATAGTTGGTTACCTATGCGCTCTCTTACCTCCTTTCTATTAGAAGGAAGTTGTAGCGTGTCTCTATAATTTGTTAGTGTTGCTTGCCGCCGCCTCAATCGCTAACCCTCTTTCCCCGGAATTCCAGTTTTGATATCTTGTGAGTATTACTTGCCAGTACTTCTACTAGTACTGACCCCTTCGGGGCTGCTATTCCAATGCAGCCAACAGGTTTGAAGTCTGACGACGTTAGCTTGGGAATCCCTCCGGCTAGGCTTGGCCTGGGCAGGGATATGGTGCCTTTGCTTATCTTCAGGACTCTTAGTCCAATTTGTATCTTATCCGTAGTCGGACGCTACCCGCTTCCGTTGTTATTTGGATCTTTGTATTGTATCTTTTGTTTTGACTCTGTGAGTCGTTGTTGTATATATGTTCTTATGTGGGTTCCGTCGAGAACTATNGGAAGAAGCATCGTTAGAAGATGCTCTGAGGAGAGCAAGAGGCTCGGGCTTCTCTAGAGAGAATCTATCGAGGAGTCTCATAATGATATAATTGCTAAAATCATTAAAGAACGTGACCATGCTCATGCTAAATATAAAGTCACGAAAAATGAAAATGCTAGATTAAATGATGAGCTTGCCAAGTTGACTTCTTATAATCCTAATGTAAATGATGTTTGTGCTACTAACTCTATTTCTTGTGAAGCATCTATGTCAATGGAGAATGTTGAGCTAAGGGCTCAACTTGAGTTGCTAACTAGCAAGTATAGGAAGTTGGAAGAAAGTCATAAAAAGCTATCTAGCTCTAATGATGATCTGCTAGCATCCTATGCTAGTCTAAAGTTAGCTCATGAGGCCATCACTATAAAGGTAACATCTAGTGAGCTTCATGTGGATAATAGCACAACCGTAACTAAAAATGCTATATTGCCATGTGCTAGTCCTACTAGTTCATCCACTAAAATGTTGGTACATCATGTGATGATTACTTGCTTTACCTTGTTGCTCTAACAATGATGCATCTACCTCCTCTAGTACTTGTGTTGTCACTAACCATGTAGAGGAAATAAAAGACCTCAAGGCCCAAGTCACTTCTTTGAAGAATGACTTGGAGAAGCGTCATGAAGGGAAGCGTGCACTTGACAACATGTTGAGTGTGCAACAATCCCCTAATGACAAGAGTGGACTTGGATTCAACTCCAAGAAGAAGAAGAAGAAGAAGAAGAAGAAGAAGAAGAAGAAGAAGAAGAAGAAGAAGAAGAAGAAGAAGAAGAAGAAGAAGAAGGGCCAAGATCTCTTCAAGTGCAAGGTTGAAGGGCACCACGTTCGGGATTGCCCAATGAAGAAGAAGAAGCCTCTTAGTGAGAAGCAACTAGGGAAGCGGCCTCTTGTTCAATCTCGTGCTCAACCACGAGTTGAACAAAGGCCACCTCCCAAGAAGACTCAAGTTATTGCTCCTAAAATTGAGGAGCCTATTAAGAAGAAGAAGAGTCGGTGTTGCTACCTTTGCCGTGGCAAAGGTCATTTTGCTTCTTCATGCACTAACGGTACCTCATCCAACCCAACCATAATTGATGATATTTATTCTCTTGGGAAGGATAGAAATGGCAATGTGTTTGCCAAGTATGTGGGAGCTCAAAGTGGTGTCAAGAAAAGTATCATTTGGGTTCCCAAGCCTATTGTGACTAACCTCTTAGGACCCAACTTGGTTGGGGACCAACAAGCTTCAACTTGATCAATAGGTTGATGTGGAGGACATTGGTGACTTGACTACTTTTGAAAAATTAAGGGATCTTCATGTTTATATTTCATCAACCCAAGTCAATTGGATTTCCACCTATCTATCTCATATCCAATGCTCCTCCTTGCGGTAACATGTATCTAATTCATATATTCATTGAAAGTTGCTTGCTCCCTTGCATGTGTTAGTTTTGTTCCTAGCATGTGCTTGTATATGATATGCTTCTTTCCTATTTATCTTATTGTTCAAGGTTGTGTATGATAGTTGTGTATCATGTATGTGTAACTTGTGTGTTGAGCTTTATTGGATCTTGTGTTGATTTCAATTGGCTCTTTTGAGATATTAATGGACTATCCCATTTTGGGGGAGTGATGTGCTTTGTGCACCTCACAAACCTAAAAATGTGTGTACATGAGGCACACCACCTAGTGTTGATATTTCATATTATCTAGTTACTATGTGGTATGTCATATTCATGAGAAATTCAAATTCTACAATGTCCATTAATTTCTCTAGTTGGTTTTATTTGCCTCTTGCTTGGACAAAATGATTTATCACATTATGGGGGAGTAATAAGCTATGTGCATATTACAATCTCATAAAAATGTGAACATTTGAGGTTTGCCACTTAGATTTGATATTATAAATTATCTCTTTCCTATGTGGCATGTTTGCTCAAACAAGTTCTAATTTTCCTTTTGGTTATTCTTTGGCTCTTGTTTGTGTGAGTTTGCTTGGTGTGGTTTTTCTCTAATATGCATTCCTATATATTTTCGGAGAAACCATTTGTTTCATCTTATTTTAACCATGGCTTTGCCGGTTGGTTCGAATAATTGAAACTACCAACAAACCTTTTTCAATATGGCATTTTATTTCTTATCTCTTGCCATATGCTTATTTGTTGTGAAGTTGGTCTTGAACATCATTCCTTTATACCACCGAGAAATATCTCTATATACTCCTTGTCCATGACAAGTGATACTAGTAATTGTGGTGGATTTTGTAGATCATCTTCACATTGGCTCTTGCATTAAATTGCCCTATTTATTGCCTTCTTTGCCTCTTGCAAGGATCCTATTTTTCAATCGGTAGTGTTTAGTGTTATAGATAAAATATGGAGAGTAATGATCCCTTGTGTGTGCATTTTTTAGTCAAATGCAAATATCTAAGATAATGCATTAATCTTGGGGGAGCATTCCTTTTATTAGGACACTATTCTATCTATCAATATTTGATCCTTTCAATTGGCATTTGATTCTTTATCTTACGTTTTGGTACCTTCAATTGGTATTAATTAGAATTTAATATCTCCTCCATAGATATTTGTTCCAATTAATATTTATTGTGGGAGTCTTGATACCTTTTTGCCTTATTTTACTTTACTTAATTTCGGTCAAGTATCACCCTCTGCTTGGTATTTTTTCTCCTAGTTGGTATCTTATTTTCAATTGGTGTCTTATCAATCTTGTGTTGTTTTGATTCGATTCCTATTGATACCACACTTCATGTGTTGATGTGTTTTGGGATCAATCATTTGTTGATTTGATTTTTCCTAAATCATGTGTTGATTTGGATTTTGATATAATTTGGACAACCTTTTTGTGCCACACCTTGGTGTGCTCTCTTCTTGGTTTACTTGGTATTTTGTCCAAATTGTATCTCTTTCGGTTCTTGAAAGACTTTACATGTATTTTCTCTAATATATATTATATGGCATGTTTGTCTTTCTAGTTCCAATATAGGGGATACTCCACCGAATCCTAAATCGGCTAAGATGTGCATGAAATTCAATTTCATATCTATATGCACATATTTATGTGGAGTGTTTTCTATATATTGTAGTTTATCTAACTACTATGGGACCCAATGAGTTTGGGAACCATTTTGTGCTTGAATTTTGTTTTAGGTACAATGGATATGCATTGGATGCTTGTCTCATTCATAAGGAAGGTGTTCTCACCATGTGATTTTAGGAGTCAAGCTACGATGATTGCCAAAGTCTCATCTTCTTCATCACCAATGTCATATCGGTAACAAGTATCTATCTCATGCATATCTTTCTAGTATTCAACCTTGTGTAGGTTGCCTCTTGGCATGAAAGCTTTTATGTGCAATTGTTGTGGTTTTGGCTTATTTCCTTCACTTAATATATCTTTGTGATATGTGTGATGAATTTGCAAAAACCTTTTCTTCAATTGATTATTTGTTTGTGATACTTGTTGCCTATCTCAAAGCATCTTCACTATCTCTTGTTCCCTTAGTGATATGTGTGATGCATTTGATATATTTGAAGTTCATTTATATACAATGAGATAAATTTGAGCTATGTGCTATGCTTTTAAGCAACAATCTCGTTTGTATATTTATGACTTCCCTTTGGATACCTTGTTCTCCTTTTTCCCGAACCATTTCATATGTGCAAGTTTCCTTGTGGATGTATATCGTCAATGATTTGTCTACTTAGAAACCTATACATATGAGATAGGTCACCTTTTTGTTGGTATCCTATTTCCTCGAGCCACCTTGTTTTTCATCTATAATTCTTTGGTGGTTCCAAATGTGTCTCATGAGTGCTTGTCTTATGTAACATCCCAAAAGTAATACCCTTTTAATCTCATGCTTGTTTTTATTTATTGCATCATCATGACATCATCTTTGTTGTTGCATTTGTGGTTTTGCAAAATAAAAGAAAAATAAACAAAAGAATTTGTGTTTCTATGTGTTATCACATGCAATACTATTTTCTAAATTACAAAACCAAAATAATTTAACAACCAAAAACTATTTTGGACAAAGCAAACCTTAATGTTATTTTGAATTTGCAAATTAAAAAAATATTTTGGGAAAAATCAAAACCCTAAAATTTACTTTGGTTTTATCTCTTTCTTCTCTTCTCTTTTGCAAAATCTGGAAAACAAAAAAAAACAGAGCTGGGCCGAAGGCCAGCTCCCCTCTCTTCTCTCCTCCCTCTTCATTCTTCCCGGAGCTGCCCACCTAAGGCCACCTTCCCCGGCCTTTTGCCTTTTTCCTTCCTCCCCGCACCCTCTCTCACATACGTCGCCCTCACCCTTTTAGCGCCATCGCCATCGCCACCCCACGCCACTTCCGCCACCGCACCACCGGCTCCACCTGCCCCGCTCCTCCTACAAAAGCAGCCACTAGGGCGCCTCCCGTGCCCATCCAACCCTAGCCACCTTCCTTTTCCTCTCCGCCGCCACCATCTCATCTTCCCCTCCATTTCTTCTCCCCCCGAGAGCCACCAAAAAATCAGCTGGAAGTGGTCACTGCCGACGTCGCCATGGGGGATGTTACGCCGGGCTAGCTGCGGAGGAGCACGTCGTCAGCGTCGCCACGCGGAGCTGGAGCAGGAGCCGGACCGGAGCTGCACGGTCGGCTACGACCTCTTCAACCCGACGCCGTCTTCTTCCTCTACACCGGCCGCTCTCCGTGGTCCCCTAGCTCGACCTCGCCCTCTCCTTCCTCTCGGTGAGCAGCCGCCCTCGGGCGACCCTCTTCTTCCTCCCCCCTTGCTCTGTGGACGCCATCGAGCGCCGGTAGCCGTAGGTCGCCGTCGAGCACGAGCTCGGGCTCCTCCACCCCGAGCTCCCTTGCACACGCCCTGCACCTGCACGCACGCCTCCTGCAGCTCGCCACCTTGCACCGCACGCGCACGAGCACATAGATCGCCGCCACGGGATGATCGTCGCCGGCCGTGTGCACACCGCCGTCGGCCAGCTTCTGAACCTTGGGTTCATGTTCAGTTTCAGTTAACTGTTTTAGTTAGCAGCAGATCTACTTCAACTAGCATCGCACCCCCTTTCTATCACCAACACAGCAACAGCCCGACTAGTCCATTCCCTGCACACCAATATCCACCCCGGGTTCGAGTCCCCCTTTGGGCAAATTAAAAACCCCCCTTTTTTCCTTCTTCCACAGCCACTGACATGTGGGCCAGAGGGTCCCACCTGTCATACACAGGTGTAGATCTCACCCCGGTACACTTGACCCAGATTCAGATCTAGATCTGGAACTTTTCCAGAAAAGCCCAGTTTTCGAATCTTTTTGCAACTAGGTCCCTACTAATAGTTTTTGTCATGTTTTTGCAATAACCAAATAACACATGTTTCTTTTGCAAAAATTGCAATAAAAATATGTTTCCAACTCAGAAAATTGTAATCTGTTCAAATATAATTTTTGTTTAACTAGTCGACAACCCGTGCATCCGCACGGGCTGCAAATCAAAGATAATAGTTAAAACTTTAAGAATTCTCTTCTAGTTGACAATTTAAATGCATGCAAATGGTTTCATATAGAATAATATGGTAATTTAGATATTAATATGAATGATTGATATGGCATCTGATGTATGCACTAAGGTTTGTGATCAGGAAATAATGTGTAGGAACCACATACTTGATTATGGATGGCTATATATGACATGTCAGGCTTTGTGGGCACCAATATCGTTAAAAATAGTGAGAGGTCTCTGCATACATTAAATATTAATTGCATTGAAGAGCTGACCTCGGCGGACAAAAAATGTGCTGATGTGGACAATAAGGGAATACAGAGTTATTGTCCTTTCTGGTTATTTGCTTCAACTGCAACATGTGCATCATATTTGTCAAAGAACAATACAATGTAAATATCAAAGCAAACCACATAATAATTAAAAAATGAGACGGAACTTTATAAAGCCCAGCCCAACATCATTGACCAAGTGCGCGGGGTTTCATTATGTACCCGTGCATCCGCACGGGCTTTGTGCAAAATATTTATAATTTATTATACATGTTCTTTTAGAGTTTAGTATATTTCTTTGATTAGACCAAGTTTGATAAATTTGAATTTTGCACCAACAATAACAATTATGAAAAATGTCGATACCATATAAGTTTATTGCAATAACTTAAGACTAAAAGTTTATGATGTTGACATCAATTTTTAACCTACTATGTACTCTAGGTAAAACAAAATCAAAATGAATATGAACCCTAATTTTAACTTACTATGTACTATGCTTGCTTACGTCCTCACCTATGAATCAAATTAGCTTTAGATAACTTTTGTCCGTTTCATAGATACAGAGGGAGATATAATAAATGAGGCGTCATCTGAAAGCCAATAAAACTTACTTTTAGGTATCGTGCAAATAAGATTAACTTTGGCAGGCTAGTTGTAACATCTTGTGCAAATAAGATTAAATTTGGCAGGCTAGTTGTACTGAATAACGTATGTTAACTTCAAGAGCATATAGTGATTAGCTTGTCATATTGGTTTGTTATTTTTATTCGAAGGCATTTAGTTATATTAATTTGCAAGCACGCCCCTAATTCACAGTGGTCACCGCCTAATCCAAAATTTCTATGTACTAACTTATTTGTCATCCTGAGATGGATTAACTTTTATGCCAAACTGATTATCATATCAACTGGTGACCACTCCTGCGCAGACACGTACATGAAATTCAGAATTCGTGGCAATAAATTAATCACCAAAGTTTTTTTGATAGGCCTGTTTGATTAAACAAAGCGATGACAGATAAATTCGAGCTTAGTGTATTTTAGTTTTATCTCGTGCATGCAGCTAGTCCAGGGCGTCCAGATGTACTGGTATTCTCTTCTATCCGTAACTGTGCTAGAAAATTTTGCACTAATTTTGTTTGTCTGCCACATAGTTCAATACTGAATTCAGTTTCTTCCAACGAAAATACCGATGCATATTAAGTGGTACATGGAATATGTATCCTAATATACTATATTGCAAGTGTGTATAAGCAGATGTATAAGAAAAAAAACTGCTTGAACTGGAAGTACTAATGAATTCAGCACACATTATATCTATGCATTGATAGCAGCTGGTTCGTAATCGAGAAAAAAAAAACTCTGCAGGCATGAGCAACAAATGGATTTAGATCTGACGTGTGGCACAACTCAAATATTGAGGATTATAAGAATGCCGGAAAACAAATTAATTCAGATCTGACATTAGCACCTGATAAACATGAAGCGCACGCTAGTATGAAGTGCTCCCTTTGCTTATTTGCCTGCCTGAAAGATCGATGCATAGCCCTGCAAAGAAGCTTCAAATTTTGAAAGAAACGTAACTAATCTGGCTATTTGACATCAGCGATGCATGGCTGATGGCCCCACGTTGCAATTTCTTCCTGTATTGTTTTCAAAAAGGTAGGTGGAGGCAGGGCCTGACAAATCCGTGATGCTGGTCGCCATTGCTTCTCGATCTCGTTTTGTTCGGATCAAAGTAAAAAACATTGGAGACGTAATGCCATCTCCCAAGGGAGAGCTTTCCCAGCCCGCCTTACGCTTTTGCATCAGGAAGAAAATAGCAGTCGAGCGCCGGCACGTGCAGAGAGAATCGAACTCGCGATCGATGAGGAGGCGAAGGGAGATGAGGCGTGGAGTCTCTCGGTTAATCCTACGGTTGAAGATTAATCATAGTTTAATCTAATGGATGAAATTTGCTAAACTCCAGAATTAACGTGCCTATGGTGCCTCCAATTAGTAAATATATAAGATTTTTGGAATTAATTTAAATGGCTAAAATAAATAAATCTTTTGCTAATTAATTAATCTTGCAAAATTTATAACTTTTGTTCTACAATTCCAAAAATTATGAATTTTATATCAAATTAAAGCTAAAAATGCAATCTGTTTAAATCTAATTTTGCATGCATGTTTTAATTAATTTAACTTTCGGGTAAATTGAAAATTTAATTAATTGAATTAATTAAATGCCCTAATTGCCATATTTGTTAATTAAATTGCTAAACCCTAATTTAAAATGCCTAATAAAATGTTTATCACTTAAATTGCTGCATATTTAAATTTGTCATGTCATCATGCTTGATTGAATGCATTTGTATTGATTTTGCCTTTTGTTATGTTTTGGGGTTACCGTAGACGACGACGTTGCTGAGTACCCCGACACCTCCGAGGAGCCCAGTACCAGGCTACTGAGCCATCAAGGAAGCAGCCCCTCCCCAACTTTCTCATGTGATGCCTAATCCTGTCTTGCATTCTTTAGGACTTATGTTCTGTTGTGTCTTACGATTCCTAGTAGAATTGCATAGCCTGATAGAAGTCCAGCTATTCCTGATATGCCTTCCTATATCCATGCTTGTTTCCAGTTACTATCTACTAGCATGCTTAGGAGTTGCTTGTGGTCTATCACCTGTTTAGCTGGTATATCTTAAATAATTGAAGACTTGCTATGTGGGAATCACTGTTAATATATTAATGATAAGGCACCGGCGGAAGGCCAGCTATGGTGTTTTGTTCTGCTAGTGTCGCCTAGGAAAAACCGTTCTTTTCCGCTTATCCAAGAATGAGCGCCCTACCCACACGTGGGAAGACTTATGGAACCCCCCGCAACTTAGTACCGGATCTGCTATATTGGTTAGGGAGCCACAATTAGTTCGGGTGTTTACCATTTGGAGCATATACAAGAAAACAAGATGTTTTGAACTGCATATAGGTTTGCGGCATGAGGGTTAACCGCATGTGGAAGGAGGAGCAATCGTATGAGTGTTATCCTCCCGAAGCCGTCCTCGCAACGTTTTGGCCCGCAAAGGAGTTTCGTCCGGGCTCCCCACATGGATTAGTCTCAGATAGGTGGCTCTCTATCCAATGTAGTAGTGATTGGGGAAGGTCGTGTTGAGATATCTAAATGCCTCTGTGGCATGTGGTTGATTGAACGTGTATGGTTACATTTGGGCACCCCTGCAGGGTTAAATATTTTCGAAAAGCCGAGTCCGCGGTTATGGACGACTTGGGTAATGTGCTGGCTAAAAAGATCATAGACATCACCGTATATCTTAAAATAGCTAAATTGACTAGTAAATAGCCATATTCAAATAATAACCTGCTAAAATTTGATCAATGTGTGAGTGTCCGGACTTCTTCCTCGTGGGTATATGATACGATGGAGTTGTCTTAGGATGGGTATTGTTTGGTGAGTAGTTTAGCCCAGTAGGGCAAGCGCTCTCCTCCCTTATTCTAATTAGACGCAAGTTCTAGCGTGTCTTCTGTAGTTGTTAGGTGCTGCTGCTGCAAGTCCACATATAGCCCCTTTTCAACCCCAATGCATGTGCATTGTACCTTCTTTCCTCTTGTGCGTTAGACTTGCTGAGTACCCCCATACTCATACCATCGGGTGTCCGGTGCCCGTGTTTTAACCGATGTAGGAACGGCAATAGAGTTCGACGATCCAGATGGAGGCTACTACGTAGAGTTCGACGCTGACTACGACGAGTAGATTGAGATCCTAGGCGGCAGCTTGAGACCACCATGGGCGGGTCCCCCTCGTTTATTTTCCGGCCTTTGGCCTTTGATGTAGTCTGTACTCAGACGAGTGATTGCTTCCGCTGTATTCGGGACGTATGATCCCCTGTGATGTAATAAAAGTATTTCGAACCATTGTTATTTATCTTTTTGTGTCGTACTTGTGCATGTGATGTAATCCAATTGTGGTTCTACTTGGCGAAATGTTTATTTCCGCTCAGTGGGGCTTACATCTTATTTATTTTTTATTGGTATCTTTGCACTCATGTATTTGTTGGATCTTTTGACTTCATGCTTACCATCATGAGCATGTTAAATTTTATTGGCTAAATGATCTCACTAGCTTTTGGCATTTTCAATTGGTTTTAGTTTCCAATTGGTATCCCTAAGCTTGTGAACATATTTCTTTAAAAGATCCTTTTATCTCGGTTGGGCCTATCTTATGTGAATCTTTAAAATTGGTATCTTTTATGGCTCAACCACATCTTTGGTGCAAGTGCTATGATTTTCTTTTGCATTATGCACTATTGCACTTGTTGCGTGTTCCAGATGATTTTGGGGAGCGAGAATGCCATATTTGTGCACTCCTCATTTGGGTATGAACATTGGGGAGCTTCTCCGGTTTTATTTAGAACTCTCGCTTTGGATCTTTTCGATTGCTTTTCTCCTTTGTTGAGATGTTTAAAATGATTTCATCCTTTTGCAATCTTTTCATCCTCAATAAAGTTTGATTTCCTCTAATTTTTCGTTAAAAAGGGATCGTCATCACCTTTATGGAGGAACTCATATTATATTGGCTCTCTAAATTTTTCTTCCCATTTCGGCAATCGATGCCAATGGGGGAGAAGTTTAGAGGGTTTAAGGGAATTTGGGTTTATGCTTTTGTTGCATTTGCCACACATGCGCTTGCATCCTTGCTCGTTCGTCTTCCGAGGATGCTTTATTCATTATATAAACCCTCTTAATAAGGGATTGTCATCAATTACCAAAATGGGGGAGATTGAAAGTGCATGGTTGCCCCCATGCATGGTTTTGGTAATTAATGACAATCGTTTGCATTGAGCTATGTTTATAGGTGTGTCCATTTGAGTTGCTTGATCTCCATTTGTTGGAGCCAAGGATAAGGGAAGAAAAGTTGTGTTGATCAAGGCTAAGTGCGTGTTGATCAACACTCAAGTCCAAGTGAAGATATGCCGAAGAGTGCTTTCCCCATCTTGGTGTTTGGGGGAGCGTCATGTGAATCTTCACGAAGCAAAGCGTAATGAAGAAAGGTGGTGCGTCTTGAGGAGTTGAAGATCGTCTTCATCGACCTCATGTGGTTTAAGCGCAAGGCAAAGGTATGATCTTGATAGGATTTCTATTTTACCAGTCTCATGATGTTTAGTGAGAGACCAGATTATAGGACAGATAACCGTACTATCAAGGGGGCTCTCGACCGAGTATCATGATTGTATCGTCATAGCGAGCACAAACCTTTGCATCCATGCAATCATCTTTATTCGCTCTTATTTGTCTCTTATCGTGGTGTGGTCTTGGTGCTTGTCGTGCTTGTCATGAAAAAGCCAAGCTCGCCGAAAATGGTTTTCATATGCATCTTCTATTGCATTTTCGGTATTGGAGATTTTGCCGGTTCATTCGTGCGGAAGGATTCTTTCTTCCAATTATTTGCAAAATCTCAACAAAATTGTTTTAACTTCATTCGGACCTCAATTGCAAAAGATACGGCTTTTCCGGTTTTCAAAACGGAGGTGTAAACTTTCCCATTTGTTTTTATAATATTTTCTTGGACTATGATGTTTCTCTGCATAATCTTGTTGTGCTCGTTGTGACGATTCCAACGAGTCCAAGATTATCGAAAACGGAGTTCGTGGGTGAAAGTTATCGCGGTTTCAGTTTTCGGGTGTTCTGTTGTTTTCTCTGCCGGTACTACCGGTCAACCTTGCGGAACTACCGCTGGTTTGTTCCGGACCAACTTCCGGAGGCCACTTCCGCTTATGAAAATTTGGTTCTGTTACCGAGCAGAAGTGGCACCGGAACTTGTTTCGGTACTACCGTGATTACCGGAAGTACCGGGCCTCTTGCCGGAAGTACCGGTGGCCAGTGCCGGGCCCACTTCCGAGGCTTCTTCCGCCTATTTCTTTCGGTACTGGCCTCTCGGTTTTTAACCGGAAGTTCGCCTGGAGGTGGTTCCGGTAGTATCGGATCAATCGGTACTACCGGTCCTTTTCCCGGTACTACCGGCCTTCGGGTGTTCTTCTCTGTCGTTTGTGTGTGGGCCGGTACTACCGGTCCTGCGGTTTTTCGTTTCTGGAGAGAGCCGTTGGGGGCAGTTTTACGTGGGGCAGTAGTATCGCCCCTTGGGCCGGTACTACCGGCCCTGCGGGATTCTGTGCCCAACGGCCAGATTCCCAGGGCACCCTTTTAAGTGCCCCTTCTTCCCCTTTGCTCAAACACTTCTTCCAATCTTTTGAATCTTTTCAAGCTCTCTCTCCTCCATTGTTGCACATCCTTGTGAGCTTGATTCCTCTCAATCCCTCCAATGATTCTTGCCCAAACTTAGGGATTCAAGAGAGGAGATCTAGATCTACCATTCCACCAATCAAATTCTCCTCTAAGTGAGGGGAACCTAGTGGATCTAGATTTTGGAGTTGCTTTGTGTTCATCCCTTTGTTCTTCCTCCTAAATCCCTCCATAGCATTAGTTGTTTTGGTTGAATTTTAGAGAGAAGGACTTGACCACTTTGTGTGCTCTTGCCTCTTGCATTAGTTGCATCGGGTTGCTCTCTCCACGATGATACGTGAAGTTGAAGGTTGAGAAGCTTGTTACTTTTGGGTGCATTGTGTTCCCAAGAGCTTTGTGCCTCTTGGGTGCATTGTGTACCCTAGACGGTTTGGAGGTGCCGCGAAGACTTCGAGTTGTGAAGCTTTGGCACAAGTTTGGGAGCCCCCAATTGAGTTGTGGGTGTGTGCCCCAAAAGTTGTAAAGGCTCCAGATTCCGCCTCGAAGGATTCCGATAGTGGAAGGTGAACCAATCCCTTGGGTGAGGTTCATCGGAGAATAGGGTGAGTCCTTGGCATCTTGAGTAGGCCTCTTGTGGCGAGCTCACACCCTCCAACGAGACGTACTCCCTTAACAAGGAGGAACTCGGGAATACATCCTCGTCTCCGCGTACCTCGGTTATTTCTATACCCGAGCTTTTACTTATGCACTTTACCTTGTGATAGCCTTCGTGCTTGAAGTCCATATCTTGCTATCACCTTATTGCTTGCCTTGCTTTGCATAGGTTGTTGGTGCACATAGGTGAACCTAGCATTTTAGGTTGTTGGCTTGTTAATTTAAACACATAGTTTTATTCCGCAATTATCAAGCCCCTAAATAGAAAAAGTTTTAATCGCCTATTCACCCCCTCCCCTCTAGGCGACATCCGGGACATCGTTTGTTCTTTCAAAAGGTCCTGTTCCGGCACCGTGCCGGGACGGGGATCGACCATCGGGGCCATCTCCATCAACGCCGCTGCTTCCCGCGATGAGGAGGGGGTAGTCCCTCACCGGGGCTGAGACTTATACAAGTAGCTATGTGGTTGTCTCTCTCTCCCATGATGTGATCTTCGTTGTGATCATGAGCTTTGTTAGTGTAGTTGAATATATGATGTTTCCCTATGTGTAATGGATATGATGTTGCTCAAGTGATGTTATTTAGTACAATTTCCGGAGCCACCGTTGTGATCATGGTACCTTGGTGACAGGATGGATGCCGTGTGTGACTCTATGGATAATAGATTGGAAGGATCTTCATCATGAGTTTGTTCTTTATTTGTTGGATAAAATAGATCATGAGGTTTCTTGATGCTTGTGTTATTAAAGAAAGAGACTATTCAAGAAATAGGTTGTGGTGTTTGTTAGTACTATCTTTGGATGCGGATAGTGACAACATGAAGTGTCCATAGATGTGGAATACGAACTTTAAGGTGTGCTTTTCGTAACCCTACGCAATTCTCATCCTATTTGATCCACAAAAGAATGATCTCTGAGTAACGTCTACCACGCATGTATTTTTGTGGGAACTATCATGTGTTTAATTATGTTAATGATGTTGAGAGTAGTCACTAGTGAAAGTATGAAGCCTAGGCCTTGTTTCCAAGCATTGATACACCATTTTTAGTCACTTTTGTCACTTGTTTGCTTGCTGCCATTTTTATTACAGAATTACAAAATCACCTTTTACCATCCATATCACTTGCATTTTACCATCTCTTCGCCGAACTAGTGCACCTATACAACTGACAATTGTATTAGGTGTGTTGGGGACACAAGATACTTCTTGTATCTTAATTGCAGGGTTGCTTGAGAGGGATATCTTTGACCTCTACCTCCCTGAGTTCGATAAACCTTGGGTTACTCACATAAGGGAAAATTGTCGATGTCCTACAAACCTCTGCGCTTGGAGGCCCAACAAGTCTACAAGAATAGAAGCGTGTAGTAGACATCATATATCACAATCAACTCCTAAGCATGCTTGTTGGTAACTGTAGGTAACTCAAGCAAAAGGGTATAGGCAGGCATATGAGGATATCTGGACTACTAACAGGCTATGCAGTTCTAGTAGGAAACGTAGACACAACTGAACGGATCCTAAAGCATGCAAGATAAGGCATCGGCATCACATGAGAAAGTGGGGGAGGGGCTCCTTGCCTTGCTGCTCAGTAGCCTGGTACTGGGCTAGATCGTCAGAAGTGTCGTCGAGAGTCGCAAGGTTGTCGTCTACGAGTAAAACCCCAAACATAAAAAAAGGCAAAATCATTACAAATGCTTCAATCAATATGATGACATGAGCAATTTAATTATGCAGCAATTTAAAGTCCAAAACAATTAGTGAACAAAGTTAATGTTGACCTTTGCATAAATATAAACTATTAGGGCAACTAATGCATGTTTTAAAGTTCATTTAATAGATTTGCTAATTATCCCAAAAGTTTAATTGGTTCTTAAATGCATGAAAATAAGAAACAAATAGTTTGCATTTTTCTCTACGTTTTGATATAAAAATTCATAATTTTTGGAATTGTAAAACAAAAGTTATGAATTTTACAAGATTAATTGATTAGCAAAAGTTTTAATTATTTTACCCATTTAAATTAGTTCCAAAAATCAAACAAAATTTATATATGGACATATTACATTTTTCAGATTCCAAAACGTATTTTCGTTGCAATATTTGAAAAAGGTTTGGCCAAGATTTAATTAATTGAAAAATAGGATAGAAACAAATAGCAGGGACCTAGTTGCAAAAGATTTTCAAAAACAGGGCTAAGGTGCAAAAACATCAAATCTGGATATGGGGAAACATTTTATACCGAGATGAATTTACACATCAATATGACATGTGGGTCCCATGGGCCCACTTGTCAGTGACTGGAGAAGGAAGAAAAAGGGGGATTTTAGTTTGCCCAAAGGAGAACTCGAACGCGGGACGGATCGGGCGTGCAGGGAACAGAAACCACTTGGCTGTGTAACGGATCATGACAGAATGGGTGCTCGACGGCCTAAGTAGTAGATCTGCAGGCTAACTGAAACTCTTAACTGAAAACTAGGATTCAGACTTGCACTGACGGCAATGTGCAACGCGGCCGGCGGCGCGGCTGCTTGGCTACTAAGGGGGGTGCGGCGGGTGCAAGGATGGCGTGCAGGCGGTGGCTGGGCAGAGGAGCAACTGGTGCTCGTGCCCGCGGACGTGCTGGACAGCGGCTACGGTGACGGTGGCGCTCGACGGCGTCCACCCAGAGCAAAGGGAGAAGGAGGACGTCCAGGAGGATGGGATGCGGCTGCTCACCGAGGGCGTCGAAGTAGGGAAGGTCAACGACAGCAAGTGACCGGTGTCGAGGAAGAAGGGGAAGCAGATGGGGAAGAAATCATCGGCGGCTCTGTGCTCCTCTTCGGGCGGACGTAGACGAAGGATTCGTTCCCAAGCGGCTCCAGCTCCTGGATCCCGGCGTAGTCGACCTCCTTAGCCCGGCGCAGACCCCATGGCGGCTCCTCGACGACGATCCCCTCCGGCTGCGGGTGGTGTGGCTCGGTAGCAGGAAAGAAAAGGAGGTGGAGAAGAAGGAGAAGGTGGCGGCGGTGGTAGGGAAAAGGGGACTAGGGTTGGGAGAGAAGAAGCTCCCGACGTGGCTTTATAGGGGAGAGAAAGGAGGGAGCAGGAGGCATGGTGCGAGGGAGGCGACGACGCGCTCGTTCGGGTGATGGTGACGTGCGGCACGCGCGTCCCGCGTGATCGTACGGAGAAAGGAGGAGGCGCTGGAAGGGGTAAGCGGGCCAGGCTTGGGCCGGTTCGGGAGAGAGGGAAGAGGGAGAAGAAAGGGCTGCGGCCTTTTGCTATTTTTTTCCTTCCTTTGCAATTTTCCTTTTCCACATAATTTTAGAAGAAGAGAAAAGGAGGGAAAACAAAATAAAAGGCCAGATTTTATTTTTACCACAAAAAATATATTGTCAACATATAATTTGTAAACTGATTTAACTGCTTGTCAAGAATTTAAATTGGTTTTGTTTGTTTGGTTGCAAAAATAATTAGCACACAAGTGATGGTGACAAGATTAAACCATTTTATTTATTTTGAAATTTGCAAAAGCAACAAATGCAACAAAGGGCATGATGATGTCATGATTATGCAGCAATTAAAATTAACAAGCGATAAAAATAAAAGGGGATTACTTTTGGGATTTTATAACAATGATTGATAAATCACAAAGCAATATTGATTCAACAAAGGAGCTTGGCCAACACAAAGGAAGATTTAAGTTTTCAGCAAAAGCTTCAACTTGCAACTTGTTTATCTCAAGATAAAGTCAATACAAAGTTTTCACAGTTAGACACAAAGATAACATGAAGTAAAACATGAACCAAAGTTGATACCAAGTGATTGCTTGAGGAGTTTAGAAGGAGGAGGAAGACTGACTCAACATAAAAGTAAAAGAAAGGCCCTTCGCAGAGGGAAGCAGGGATTAATCATGTGCTAGAGCTTTTTTTTTATTTTTTTTATTTTTGAGAGAATTAAAACAGTTTTGAGAAATGCATGCTTTCGTCAACGACTTCACAGCAAAGAAACTAGCTAGTCCCCCATAACAAGCAAGACTTTTAGACTTGTGAGAGCGGCTGGTTTTAGAGGAACAAGTACATTTCTCTTTCTCCTTTGTTTCACCACTAACCAATGTTTGAAATGATTTCTCAGATTTTCATTGTGTGGAGAAGAATGGTGAGTTATATTTATATTTTGCTTAAGCGCTCTCGGGTTAATTCAAGTGAGGACGTGAACCATCAACAGCAGGTGAAAGGGGGGAAATGACCTTACTTGCCACAAGTTATAACCAACTTCTTACTGCTTCCTCATGAACTTAAAAACAGGGGAACAAAAGGAGAATTTTGAATATTTTAAAGATAGCACATGCGAAATTTACTTGGAGTGGCAGGGAAATACCACATGTAGTTAGGTACGGTGGACACAAATGGCAAAGATTTTTGGCTCGGGGAGTTGGATGCACGAGAAGTATTCCCTCTCAGTACAGAATTTTTGGGCTTAGCAGGATATCAAGAAAACACATAACATCAACTTGGTTCAATGAATGACTACAGATATACATCATGCATAACCACTAGACTTCACACCGTCTACCTTGTTAGCCAAACCAACTCTTTGCAAAAGAATATCTAGACTTTGAGAATTACCAAGCACGACAAGCATCACAATTTTAAAGCCTTACGGTAATTCCTTACTAATCTATTCTTACTAGATGATCCATAAGTTTAAGCATTAATCTACTTCATATCTCTACGCAATTGCCAAGTATCAAAGATTCAAGACAATGGTCTACAAGATTAAGCAACACTTTTTACACTTTCTACATGATAATTTTCACTTAACCAAACACCAATCAACTTATTTGAAACAAAACAAAAGGGTGAAGCAACATGAGAAAAAATTCATAACTACAAAAGCTAACAGCTCTGAACAAGAGATGCTTGAAAACAAGAGCTAAAAGCATAAATGACAAAGGCTAAACACTCAACACATATAAGTGAAGCACAGGAGTGTATAATGAAAAAGCGAAGCGTGTCTCTCTCCCAAACAAGCATGCATGGATCCAAATTATTGCAAGGACCAGAAAACTAACACAAACAAACTGAAAGTTAAAACAAACCGACGCTCCAAGAACATCACATAATGTGTAAAGGAATAAAAATATAGGACCATAAGAGAAACCGATGATTGTTGATGAAGAAGGGGATGCCTTGGGCATCCCCAAGCTTAGCCGCTTGTAACTTATTGAATATTTCAGAGGAGGGTCTATGGGGAGCCTCCCCAAGCTTAGGCTTTTGTTCCTTCTCGATCTTCCTTCATCACCTCACACTTCGATACTTGAAAACTTTATTCACACAAAACTTATAGCAACTTCATTAAGGGGTTAGTCCACAAAAATAATATCTTTCTTCAGTTCCAAAGCACATATCAAGAACTCATTTTATTAGAACATTAGCTATTGTCACAAAGGTCTAAGTAAAGCTCTACATTTGAAAAAGCTTCACTTTGCCCGCGAAAGAAGCAATGTAAAACTGAGGACAAAATCTGTCAAAAACAGAACAGACTGTAAAGATGAATTGTTTCGAGGCATTTCTGGACCTCAAATCAGAAAAAATAAAACTAGAAAAAGGTTGACAAAACCCTGATGCTTATTGTCAAAAATTTGCAGCCACAAATGATGTTCTGTAAAGTTTTGGATTTTCGAACAGTGAAGAACAGAAATCTATTTCTGGACAACAAACTCACAAATTAGTCTTCCTCTCTTTACAGGCTATTCTTGGCATAAAAAACCAAAACAAAAAGATACAAGTGAGTTGTTACATAAATAAAATCATCCAAAACTCAAAGAAACAGTAGGTAAAAATAAAATGGGTTGTCTCCCATAAGCGTTTTTCTTTAATGCCTTTTAGCTAGGCTTGATAATTTTAATGATGCTCTCATTAGGGATATTATAACTGGCACAAATCTCTCACCATCTCTCACGATCTGAACACTTCTGACCGTTAGATCTCCTACACAATACGTTTCTAGCCGCCAGATCTCCCTCGGATCCCGTACTGGGCTAAATGTCTCTAGGGGACGCTTTTCTGGGCATCAAATTGCCCCTCTATCATGTATTGGGCCCAAAAACGTGCTAAGCCCAGTAATAGTCCGGGGCACCGGGCTTGAGAGGTAGCGCCGATTCAGATCTCCTTGATTAAAAAGAAGACCACTCGATGGAATTCTCCCGAAGTGAAGCGACGCTGAGGTGCGCCGCTGTCGATGTCGCGATTGGAGCCGGAAGCAGAGGCCGCAGCTACCGACGGGGTGCCCTTATTTGCGAGATGCTGCAGCTGATCTCCGCATACAAGATGCCCGACCCGGAGCCCTTCATTGATGAGCGTGTGGGGAGGCACGCCATCTTCTCCGCCCACCCGGCTTTAACTGCCTCCTCCTCGCCGTCGAGAGCCGCGCCTTCAGCTGCAGCTACCCTTCCTCCATGACCATGCTCCTCAGTGCACGATCCCTTAAACACAGCTGAAGGCCCGCCATTTGTTCATTTGTGGGGTTTTCTCCAGTACACTACAAAGCCATGAGTGAAGCCATGTCGCTTCCGGGGCGGCCTCCTTCTCTTCCATCACACGCATTCCTGAGTTCCGAGCTTCAGATCCCCTGACTGGATTTCCGATCGAAAAATGGTCAGATTCTTCCTCCTCCCTCTCGCCGTATTAGCGCTTGAATCGGCTCTGGGTTTCGTCAAGGAGCAATCGCTCCCGATTTCTTGGCGGCGCAGGCTGGTCTGGCCGAATTATTTATCCTCGCCATTTTTCTACTCAGTTTTTTCCTGGGGGTGTGGGTGGCGTCTTCGTCCGGCAGTTTTGATGGAGGGTTGGGTTATACTTACTTCACCCACGAATTTTTACTCTGAATGAATATGAATGGACAGTTTCTGTGTCAAGTGATGTGCAAAGGCTCATCAGGATTTCTTCGTTTGCCCTTTTTGTTGTCTGCTATTTTCTAGCTGTATTATTTGCAGCGAGCAACTGAACTAGATACCCTTTTTCATCTATTAAATTGGTAATACTTCTGAAACAATGATGTGTGAACCATGGAGCATCATATCTCGTCTTTAGGAGATTGTTATGTACGGACGCGCAAGTTGGTTTGTCACTTGATTTGGAACAGAGGGCGTACTGTATACAATGCCGTGGTCTGTTATTTTTCAGTACTCACAACTCAACTGAAAGTAAGTTTCTTTTTGTATTGAAGGTTAAGGAGTTCAGTCATCGTGCCTTTTACTAGCACGTTAAGCTTTACATTGTATCAAATACTCAAAATGAGTTGATTTAACAAATTTTGTTGGATCATACATGCTTATTTTACCTAGCATATTCAGATAGTTTAGGAAATATGAAGTTGTATACTTGTTACACATTCAAATCTCAATATTTTTTAGATAAAGATTCAAATCTCAATCTGTTTACAGGCCTAGCTCGAAGAAAGACAAAATGGAAAAGAATGGGGGTCCATGAGCCACCAATCGGGTGTGTCTCGGAATAATTCACCTTCGCGAAGTTATGTTGATCCAGTGAGTTCTGTCTTTCAAGGATAATTTGAAAACAAACAGAGGGATTAGTGAACATCCCAGTCTGCAGGTAAGCAAAGCCTTAAGCCGAAGTGGAGCACCATTCAGTAGTTAGTTTTGATGTTTCACTTAGGGAATGTTGTAAACAGTTAGACAATTTTTATTCCCCACCATGACGTCGTTCTGGATTCTACTGGAAGCAGAAACGTTTTATAAATTTATTTTCTGTTAACATGCAAAAACCTTGTAATATACGGTCCACAGTACTTAATAGTGTTTTTATTGACAGATCATGGCATCATCCGGAAGTTAACTCTCTTCAGCTCCAATTTCAATGAGTGGATCAAGCTGAAAAAAAATCAAATATAGGAATTAGATATTACTATTATTGATCCTTTTTTGAGTTTCAATGGAGAACTTCCTGAGTTGACATGGGAACACAACATAAGTAATATTACATATGATTTGCCGTCATCTGGGCTTACATGGAGGGAGGCACGGCAGATGGTATTTCTATTTCCACTACTTTATGCAAGTGTAGTCTTTTGGTTAACTCATGAGAGCAAGACTGAGCCAAATAGGGGTAATGGTACATGTGAGAATTCTTAAGACGAACCATTATGGGGCTGAATATCCGAATCTCTTCTAGATCTATTATTTTCAGTAATTAAGCTAGAAGATGCTATCTCGTGGTTTCCGATGATATTCTGCTTCATATATGTGCAATTGATCTAGATGTCTTGGTGACTTTACAGGAAAAGCATGAAAATGTGTTAAAGAAGAAAGGCGGAAACCAGCCCTTAGAGTGGAGCAATTACAACTCAATGACATTCACTCAATGTGTAATGATTTCATTGCGCCGTATTCTTAAATTGCTTTCTACGCATGCCAAAAACACGATGCCACCACATTTTCTTGAGAATAACATATTGGGTGACATTTCTGCAGGTGATAAATGAGACACTTAGTGTGGCTAACATTGTTAGTAGTGTATTTCAGATGAGCAAACACGAATATTCATTTCAAGGTATTTCAGTATACACCCTCAAGGATTCTACACCTTCTGGTTAGGAACCATCCCTAATGTGTAACATTTTCTTTATTCATTATTAGGCTACACTATTCCGAAGGGCTGCAATTATTTTATTTCATTCAGAGTTGTGCACCTCAATAGCGGGCACTATGAGAATGCCACGATAGTTGACCCTTGGAGATGGCAGGTATTCTTCACATTGTTACTGGCCTAATTATTCTGTTATGCCCTTAATTAGAAAAGTTAACTAAATGCATGCAGAAGTATATAGTTTCATTATACTATGTACTCAAAAAATGTACTCATTTTGCTGCTGGTGCAGAGGAACAATTAAATTCAGAATGAGGTAGGGGCAAAACTATTTACGCTGTTTAGATATACGGAGGCTCTACCAAACTTTATGTTGGCCATTTGAGGCACGCGTGTTCTATGTTTTGTGGGAAACATTGCTAAGTGAACTGAATAATCAAAGACATTGTATTTTATATTCACACTTGTGCTTTGAGAAAGATATTTACCTTGGGTCACCTTTATTTTTATTATGTCAAACTCTTTATCATTGTCTACTACAGAATGTAGTGTAGTTATTCCTCTAGATACCCAATATTGACCTTTTATTTTGTTCTCAAGAGAGTAATCATAACTATTTAACGTCAAAAACAAATCCTGACAACTAGGGGTGCAGAGCGGCGCCCGGATCCGTCCCGCTCCGAGTTAAATTTGCCTAGCTTAGCTTTAATTCTTTTGTACCATCTTGATTCAATTTGTGCTAAAACTTGCTTTTGCGGGACTTATGCGGGACGCCGCCTGCACCCCTACTGACAACCTTGGATCCTCATGTATATAGTTTTTCGAAACTTTGTTTGCCCACTTGGTTCACACTTCTGAAATTTTTAAAAATTAGAATAACTTTTCACTCATTACTAACAATTTATTTTTCTAAAGGACGGGCGTGGCAACGCGCGCCTACACGATCTAGTAAGAATAAGAGTTGAAACACAAAGAGAGCATCAAGAAGCAAATATCAAACACATTTAAGCCTGACCCACTTCCTATGCATAGGAATCTTGTAAACAAATAAATCCATGAAGAACAAAGTCTCAAGCATAGGAATGTAGAACAAGAGCAGTTTCAAAATTTTCAAAGTAAAGAGAGATGTTTTAGTGACATGAAAATTTCTACAACCATATTTTCCTCTCTCATAGTAATTTTCAGTAGCATAATGAACAAAATCAACAATATAATTATAAGATAAAGCATACTTTTCATGATCTACAAACACACAATTTTTATTAAGCTCCAAAATAGTATGATCAAAATAAACAGAAGTCATGACCTTTCCAATCCCATTATTAAACATGTTTCCTTTTGGTTTCTTTGAGTTTGGGTGATGTTTAATAGGGGAATCATGGTCATAAGTGTAGCAAGCATCAATTTCCTCAAAAAGGGATATTTCAAGAGAATCCATAGGAACATAACATTCATCCTCCTTTGGTAAGCATGGAGGGCAATCAAATAATGTAAGAGTTAAAGAGTTACTCTCATTAGAAGGTAGGCATGGGTAGCTAATCCATTATTCCTCCTTTTGTTTGTCACTATCTTCCTCTTTTTCATCCAATGAGCTTCCAGTTTCAACAATTTCTTCTTCCATGATTTCCTGCAAGGCATTAGTCCCTTCTTTTGGAGGATAAGTTCTCCCAAGAAATTTGGTAATATAAGGATTATCATTGTAATACTCAAGGCAATACCCAAGTATAACAAAATTTCCAGATTTGTAAGAAGCATCATAAATATCTTTAAGCACAGAAGTAATTTCATAGGCACCCATAAAAGCAACAAATTCTTCAATTTGTTCAAGATTATCAAAATCATAGTTTCCTTTAGCATAAGAGGACAATGTTTCATTATCATTATAATCATATTGGAAAGGGAGGTGTTTATGCCTCCTACAGCAATAATATTCATTAAGGCACCAGGATTCATCATAAGTAGAGCAAAAGTTTGCAGCAAGACTATTCAATTTATTTATTTGTGCCCATAAGTGTTTTCCTTTTTCAAACAAGCGGTAATCCTTATAATATTTCTGTTGTTCCTCCATGAACCCAGCTTGCTAATAAGATCTACTCTCACAGAAAGTAAGCATTGATAGCAAGTAAAGAACTAGACATAATATCAAGCAAAAAGATAAAAAAGACTAGTGCTGGAATTTTTAATTTTTTGTGTTTTTCAGTTTTAGAGCAAACGAAAGGCAAAACAAGACTAACAAAAAATATAATAAGCAAGACAATAACAAAGTAAAGTGAAAGGATGTGTGAAACTCCCCTAGCTGAAGCTTCCAAGTCCCCGGCAACGGCGCCAGAAAACGTCTTGCTGACTGCTGTTGGGAGACCCCAAGAGGAAGGTATGAAGCAGTGTAGCGGAAATTTGCTCTTGATTACAAAACCAAGGTTGTCGAACCAGTAGGACTTGAAGAAGGCTTAGCAAGATGTCAATAGCGCCGTTTATCGATTATTGACGTGGACCTGCACACAATCACCAACAAACTACTTTGCCCCAACAAAACAGAGAGGTTGTCAATCTCTCCGGCTTGCCAAACACAAAGAATTAAATGTGTGGATGTAAAATATAATGAGGATGAAATATGACCAGCGAGCAAATGATGATGAAAAGCTATCAAGATGGTTGTAAGCAATGTAGAAAAATTGGACCGGGGTCCACAGTTCACTAGAGGTGTCTCTCCAAAAGATATACATGATGGGTAAACAAATTACAGCATGGCAATTGACAGAATTGTAGGCGCACAACAAGACTATCATAAAACAATATAGTTCACCGCTTCATCTAATATGGGCATTACGTCAAAATACATAGACCGTCATCCAACTGCATCTATGACTAATAATCCACTCTGAGATCGCTATCCAGCATGTCACCCAAAAGTATTAAGTTGCAAGCAACGGATCATTGCAATAAGAAAAGTGCATAATGTAAGCAATGTAGATAACACAAAGAAATCACACCGCTGTTTTCTCCCTAGTGGCAACAGCACATCTCTATCCTTAACCGTTCCTGTCACCGAACTCAGACAAAGAGAGGCATGAACCCACTATCTAGCATAAATACTCCCTCATACAACACTAACAATTACTTGGCCAAAGCAACCACTAGCATCGGAGAGCATGCAAGATCATAGATGCATGCAAACACAATCATGTAGCAGTTACAAATAGATGATCTTGATCATGATAGGCAGCTCACAAGATCTAAACAATGGAGGACAAGGAGGAGAGACAACCATCTAGCTACAGCTATGGATCCGTAGTCCCATGGTGCACTACTCACGCATCACTCCGGAGGCAGGCATGGTGGTGTAGATGCCTCCGGCGTCGATTCCCCTCTCCGACAGGGTGCCGGGAAGACCTTCTGAACCCTCCCGAACTAGGGTTTGAGATGGCGGCGGCCTCGGACGTATTCTGGAGATTATGATCGCGCCTCCTCTATTTTTAGGTCAGAGGAGAATTTATAGGCGAAGGGGCTGCACGCGGCGATGGACAGGGGCCCCGGGTGGGCCCCACGTGCGGCCAAGAGGGGCCACGTCTAGGTGGCATCTGGAGCCCCTGTGCCTCCCCTCCGGCTGTCCTTCGGGTTCCGTCTTCGTTTCATATTGGAAATAATTCCCGTAAATTATGAGAGCAATCCGAGAAACTTCCCAGAACAACTTTTCTGAAACAAAAAGACAGCAGAAAACAGGAACTGGCACTGGGCATCTTGTTAATAGGTTAGTTCCATAAATCATGCCAAAATGATATAAAACATGTGGCACTGATATATAATCAAGCATGAAACATCAAAAATTATAGATACGTCGGAGACGTATCAGCTACCGCTGGACCAGAGCCGGGGGATCGTCGCTACACCATACATGAGTAGAACTTCGAAGGTGCTGCTCTCTACAGCGCTCGTAGCCGGTACGACTCCGCGACCTTGAGGTCGGCGTCGTACCTCTTCACCAACAACGTTCTAGGAACGTAACGCTTTCGGTCTTCAAGAGGTATGAACACCAGATCCCTCCGTTACTTTCTGTCTACCTAGAGATAGATCTTGGCTAGTTTATCGTTCGCGTTGCTAGGAATTTTTTTGTTTTCTGCACACGAACCCCTTCACTCCTTATATAGGAGGAAGGGGGAGGCCAACCCCCTTGGCTTAGCCATGTGGGACTATTCCCACATGGTTCGGCCGGCTAAAGGGGCAGCCGGCCCCCCATGGGCCCCATTCGGTTGGTCCCATGTGGGGTCGGCCGGCCCCTCCTTCCTTGGGGCGCGACCCCCACTTGGGCCTCCCCTTTCGGGTGAGGCCCATTTAGGTGGGCTGCACTTTTAATATTAAATTAAATATTATTTAATTATTAATTACTTTAATTAATATTAAATACATATCATTTAATATCTCTTGCATCGAAACTGTTTTCGTTGCCCTCCGATCTCCATCGAAATCTTCTCCCTTGTTTCGACACTCCTTCGGAACCTCCGATCTCCATCGGATAAATCTCGGAATGATTCCGGAATTGGTCTCTCTAATTTCTTCGGTGCCAAAGCTATTCCTAAGCGTCGTCTACCCTTAAGTGTGCCACCCCTCGGTTCGGGAGCACTCCAGACATGATCGAGACTCCTCTCTAACCAATGACGAACAGCATGATCTGGAAACCCATGATGGCCCCTATGCGCTCCACGAAGTTCTTTGTCGCTTGAACCTTATCGTTGTTCACCAATTCCTTTTGTCACATGATATCAAGTTTGTCTGAGATCCCATCTCGTTACTTGACAAACTCGCTTACTCGTCTCCATGATAATTACATCTCCGTGACCTAGTCACATGCTTGCAAGACTTCGATGTAATATCACCGAGTGGGCCGAGTGATATCTTTCCGTCACGCGGATGGACAAATCCCGCTCTTGATGCATACGCCTCAACGTATTCCTTCAGGAAACCTGATAGACACCTTTATGATCACCCTGTTACGGTGTGACGGTTGATGCAGTCAAAGCCTCCTTCCAAAACAGTGATTAAATATGATCTCACGGTCTAAGGATTCAGTTACTACTACGTTTCTATTTAAGTTATCACAATGCTGATATTCGTGACAGATCTTATTGCGCTAACTTTCTTTGGGTGGATGTCCATCATGTCATTCCCTAATGACACGACCCCATTGTTAATCTCTACTACTATTAAACAAGCAAACATCACTTTTCCTAAACGCACCCAACAGAGCGTACACCAACTCATTACCACCGCATGATTTAGCCCACTAAACTCAATCCAACCGCTAGCCTTAAAATAATATGTCCTGGTGTGCACTTAGTAATTTAGGTTGACGGAACAAATACTCCACCGCGGACGAAACCCCCGCTTCCGCAACCCTGCAATCACGCAAAGCAATCGGTTCCCGTCATACTAAACATCTGCGCCCCCAATCTCCCCTAGAGGCGCTGCCGTAGGTACTCCCCTCCGCCTCCATAGCGAGTCACTCTCGACGCCAACCGTCGTGATTCACCTCGCCCCTGGCCGGCCCGTCCTGCCCCTGCGCGATGAGCCGGCCTCGATGCCTGCCCCGCTTCACCGAGTGCAGCTGAGGACCAATATGGTGGTGCCGTCAGGTCACTACCCCTTGACCAGAGGATGCCGCCTCAGTTTGAACAAGGCGCCGCTGTCCACGGCCGTAGATCTACCGCCGGCGAGGCTCAATCAGGACACGCCACTGCTGAGGACCTATCGTAACAGGTGCCGCCAATGCCCTATGACAGATCTTTTCAGATATGGTGGTTTTTTCCCCTATTTTTTTGTTTTATTCCATTGTCAGCTTGCAGTTCATCTCATCTCCAGTAGTGAATGTAGCAGCATAGCAGATTAACATAAACAGTCACAATTGGCCAACTGATAGAATGTGGAAGTTTATGTACCATGGGGTAAAGAACACATTAGAGATCCTTCTTCACTTTGCAGGTATGAACTTGCTTATTTTACATGATCTGTTTGTCTGTTCTAACTTCTATGGATATGTCATTTCACACGTTGAGTTTCTCCAGTTAGCTATTAGTCTGAATAAGTACCAGAAATTTCTGTGTGTGAAACTATACAAAATTCGATTTTATTTATTTATTACAAAGTTGAGAGCATCATCCAATGATGTTGATTTTTCAGTAGTATCAGATGAAAATGCCAGGGACATGTCTTCACAGCCATCTATTACGTACACTGAAAGACTCAAATGAGTTCTCTTTACCAATGGCTACGGACAAGTGGTCCAGTATTACTCTGTCCAGATTACAGAAATACATGTCTCCCCGTTTACTACATTTTACACTCTTATACCTTGCATACCTTTGTAGTTATTCCTACCTTTTTCTATCCTCAATGGGGCAACTTTCAACTGAAAAGCTATACTTCAGGATATTATTTCAATTTACAGAATTTATTCCATTGTACATCATGCTATTATTTAGAATCCTAAGAAGCAGCTTACATATAGTTTAGCCATTTCACACAAATTTATGCCTTCATGATTGTGCTGCTGGATATACCTTGCCTTACTTCATGTCTAACCATATGGTGGCGATATCAGTTTAATGTGAATTAACGGCTTGACAGTGTAGTTGTTTTTTATTTTATCAAATCTGTTAGCTTGATTCCTGTGTTGTACATGAACCTTCATTTATAATTCTTGGATGAGTGCCGCCTTAATGCTCTAATGGTGTTATATGCTGCACTATGTGAGAGCTTTATTGTGCGAACATTCTGGGTGAATGAGCAATTGTCAAGTAATGAATGAGGTGGAAGTAAAACATTATGCTATTATTCCAATAGATAGTGGATTCTACACTTTAGCTGTATACAAGTGGATTTTATCTGCATGTATGTGTGCTTTTATAAATGGGGACATTCACATTTGCGGGTAGCAGGATTTACTTTTAGAAACTACCGTTGTTAAATAGTAGCAGGATTTATAACCACATCTTAGAGTTAGTTGGTATATTTTACATTTTTCTACAATATAACTTTGATTCCGTTGAACTTTGCCATTTGTCCGTCTCTTTTGAACACACTCCATGTCCCTTTTTTAAGTTCCACATGCTTTATTTTGTGAATGATTAAATTAACCTTAATATTTGTAAAACAGAGTAAGGCCTCATTTCGCTTAGTTTATTTTCTTAGGTGCATCACCATATTGGTCCTCATAGGAGCAATGAGCTGATACTACAAAGTTTTGGAGCTATCCAAGGAAACCAGTAACTGTTCTGGCTGCACGAAGATTACGATGCCATAGCCGACTGCTATGCAGAATTTGTGATCCTAAGGGAACAGTATAGTGCATGACATATTTCGGAGTTTCCATCACGTCAGTACCTCTCTTCTAACTCAAGAAAACATGGATACTTAGTCCTCACATCTTTCTGCAGCCATGGATGTGTACTTTAAAGGAAACTTTTGGTGATTTTATTACGGCAATTGATATATTTTGGAGTTTCCGTGCAAGGAAAGAGGTAAGGCAAACCTTCTGGGGGGGAGGAGACTACGAATTTGCGAAGATTAGTGGAGCCACACATGTTAGCATTCATCCATTGTTAGTGACGATGAGCTTCAGGTTGTTTTGTCTGTCCACTTATGTCCTCCGATAGTCATGCTTCAATATATTTCTATGTCAGAAATCAGAGTGCCCAGAGGAGTTATAGATTCTCCATGGTTTCCATTCCAACAGGACAAGTCGACCTAAAAACAGTTTGTTGTATGCTTTTTTTCTTTCCATGTCGATTAGTGTATGCACGAAGACGCATACAATGTATTTAAAGTTTAGACTTAAGATTCCATGGATTTTTTTTTGGATATGACAATGGAGACGTGCGTTGCACGTGCACGCTAACTAGTTGACATAAATGCCCATGATCAGGAAACCTTGATCATCAGTTGACCAATGGACTAGTCAAGTAGAGGCTACTAGGGACCTGGTTGTTTTATATCACACGTGTATTAATGTTTCCGCTTAATACAGTTATAGCATGACACAAAACTTATTATGAACACTTTGAGATATGATAATAAAAACTCTTTATTAATTGCCTCTAGGGCATATCTCCAACAGTCTCCCACTTGCACTAGAATACAATTAATCTAGTTTACATCTGGTAAGAATCTAACACTAATGGCTCCTTGGTGTTGATCATGCTTCTCTTGTGGAAGAGGTTTAGTCAATGGATCAGCCATATTCAGATCTGTGTGTACTTTGCAAATCTTAATCTCCCCTTCCTTGATATACTGCCTTATCACATGGAAGAGTCGGAGTATGTGCTTGGCAGTGGAGTGACACCTTGGCTCCTTAGCATTAGCAATCGCCCCTGTGTTGTCGCAGTAGATGTTGATGGGGTTTTGCATGCCAAGAAACACTCCAAGTTCTATGAAGAACTTCCTTAGCCAGACAGCTTCATTCGCGGCTTCAGCAGCGGCAATGTACTCCGACTCCATTGTAGATTGGGCTACGGTGGATTGCTGTCCACTTCTCCAGCTCACAGCGCCACCATTTACCAGAAACACATATCCCGTTTGAGACTTAGAATCATCCGGATCTGTGTCAAAACTTGCATCAACGTAACCCTTTATGCCAAGTTCTTCTTCACAGCCACCGTAGACTAGCATCATATCTCTTGTTCTCTTGAGATATTTCAGGATGTTCTTTACAGCCGTCCAGTGGTCCATACCAGGATTACTTTGAAAACGGCTCGTCAGACTTAGAGCCAGAGCTACATCTGGTCGGGTACTCAGCATCGCGTACATGATAGACCCTATGGCCGAGGCATAGGGGATGTTCTCCATCGTTTCCTTATCATTAGCCGATACTGGGCATTGAGTCAGACTCAACAGCTTACCTTTTATCATGGGCAAGAACCCATTCTTGGCCTGATCCATTTTGAATCTCTTCAAAATCTTATCTAGGTAATTCCCCTGACTTAATGCTAATAGGTGCCTTGATCTATCACGATAGATTTTAATGCCTAATACATATGCAGCTTCTCCCAAATCTTTCATTGAGAATTTACTGTTCAAGTAGTCCTTTACACTCTTTAGAAGATTTACATCATTCCCCATGATTAATATGTCATCTACATATAGGACTAGAAATTCCACTGAGCTCCCACTCAGCTTTTTATAAATGCAGGTTTCTTCTACATTTTGGACAAATCCAAAAGTTTTGATTACCTCATCAAAGCGAAGATTCTAGCTCCGAGATGCTTGCTTCAATCCATAGAAGGATCGTTGAAGCATGCATACTTTACCAGCACCTTCTGGATCGACAAAACCTTCCGGTTGTACCATGTACAATTCTTCCTCAATGTTTCCATTTAGGAAAGCGGTTTTGACATCCATCTGCCATATCTCGTAGTCGAAATATGCAACCACTGCTAGTAGAATCCGAATAGACTTAAGCATCGCTACAGGTGAGAACGTCTCATCATAGTCAATTCCTCGAATTTGTTGAAACCCCTTTGCGAGAAGTCGAGCTTTGGAAACAGTGACATTTCCGTCAGCGTCAGTCTTCTTCTTAAAGATCCATTTATTCTCGACAGGCTTCCGGCCTTCGGGAATATCTACCAAGGTCCACACTTGGTTATCATACATGGATCCTATTTCGGATTTCATGGCTTCGAGCCATTTCTCGGACTCAGGGCCTTCCATCGCTTCCTTGTAGGTTGCAGGTTCGTCTTGTTCAACCAACATGATGCAATCACCATACCATTCAGGGGTGGTATGTGGTTGTGTTGACCTGCGGGGTAGAGTAGGCTCCTCGACGTGATCACCATCATTTACTCCCACTCCACTAGTGGATGATGGTTCCGGAACATCTTCCGTTGTGTCACTCGGTAATTCGAGTTCGGGATCAACAATTTCATAGAGCTCTATCCTCCTTCCACTAACACCTTTGGCAAGGAGAGAGAGCCAGTGGCTCGATGGTTGGTACGGCAGTGGCCAAACCAACCCATCCCAGGTTCGAGTCCCATGGTGGACGTTTTTTCCTGGGATGTCTCACCCTTTCGTATTATCTCCTCACACGCTTGTGCGCTCCATACGACTAACATCCTTCGGGATACTGGGTAAACTGGCGTGCTGTGCCTATAGTTATAGGATCTAGGCTTGTACACTAGGGGTGTGCGTGAGTGTGGTGTGTGTGTGTGGTGTTGAGTTGGTGTACAAGTTCAGATACTACAGCTGTAACACAGATCGAGGAGTATCAAAAAAAACACCTTTGGCAAGAAACTCCTTCTCCAAAAAGGTATCTTTCTTAGCAACAAACAATTTGCCCTCGGTTTTGTTGTAGAAGGTATATCCGATAGTTTCCTTCGAATATCCTACAAAGATACATTTTTCCGAGTTTGGTTCGAGTTTCTCAGGCTGTAGTTTCTTAACATAAGCCTCACAACCCCAAACCTTCAGAAACAATAACTTAGGCTTCTTGCCGTGCCATATCTCATATGATGTCATTTCAACGGACTTGGATGGTGCCCTATTTAATATAAACATGGCAGTTTCTAATGCGTGATCCCAAAATGACAAGGGTAGATCGGTGAGGGACATCATGGACCGCACGCTACCAGTAGGGTGTGATTACACCGCTTAGATACACCATTGCGCTATGGTGTTCTAGCCGGCGTAAGTTGTGGTACAATGCCACATGCCTTGAGATACGTGTCAAACTCAAAACTCAAATATTCACCTCCTCGATCTGATCGAAGGTGCTTAATTTTCTTGTTGAGTTGATTTTCAACTTCACTCTGAAATTCTTTAAACTTTTCAAAAGTCTCAGACTTATGTTTCATTAAATAAATATATCCATATCTACTCAAATCATCGGTGAAGGTTACGAAGTAACGATAACCATTACGTGTCGATACACTCATCGGTCCGCACACATCAGTATGTATGATTCCCAACAAGTCTGACACCCGCTCCATAACACTGGAGAACGGGGTATTGGTCATTTTTCCTAGAAGGCACGGCTCGCACGTGTCAAGAGATTCAAAATTTAATGACTCCAAAAGTCCATCAGAATGGAGTTTCTTCATGCGCTTTATGCCTATGTGACCAAGACGGCAATGCCACATATACATGGTATTATCGTCACTACGCCTAAATCTCTTGGCTTCTATGTTATGGATGTGAGTACTACGATCAAGATTCAATATGAATAAACCACTACGCACTGGTGCATGACCATAAAATATATTATTCATTGAAATAGTACAACCGTTTGGTACTGACTTAAATGAATAATTGTCTTGTAGCAGGCAAGACCCTGATATAATGTTCATACTCAACTCGGGCACATAGTAGCACTTATTCAACACTAGTATTAATCCTGACGGTATACGCAGAGGTAGGGTGCCGACGGCCATGACATCAACCTTGTTGCCGTTGCCGACGCGCATCGTCACCTCGTCCTTCTCCAAGTCCCTCTTATCCCGCAACTCCTCCTGTGAGTTACAAATATGAGCAACTGAACCGGTAACCCATGTGTTACTCCGAGCACTTGTGAGATAAACATCTATAACTTGTATATCGTATATACCTTTGTCCTTCTCGGCGATCTTTCCCGCCTTCTTGTCAGCTAGGTACTTGGGGCAGTTGCGCTTCCAATGGCCTTCCTCTTTGCAATAGAAGCACTCAACGCCTGACTTGGAGCCAGACTTGGGCGTCCTGGACGTGGAGGTGGCCGACTTGCCGTCCCTCTTCTTCCTCCATTTCTTGCCCTTCGCCCTACCACCGGACTTCTTGAAGTCTACGGTTTTGTTGACCATCAACACGGCGTGCTCCTTCTTGATTTCCACCTCAGCAGTCTTGAGCATGACCAATATCTCAGGGAGAGTTTTTGTCATTCCTTGCATGTTGTAATTTAATACAAATGCTTTGTAGCTAGGGGCAACGATTGCAGCACCCTATCAATCGCCAGCTCATCTGGATTTTGCAATCCATATCATTTAGGCATTGAACGTAGCCAGACATCTTGACCACGTGCTCGCTCACATTGTTCTGCTCTTCCATCTTAGCCGAAAAGAACAATTTTGAGGCTTCGTACCTCTCAGCTTTGGCTTGAGGTGTGTTGGGTTATGCCGAACAGGTACCCTTACGAAGGAGACTAAAAGCCAGCGTACCAGGGTGGCCCATAGTGGTGGGAAGCCGAATTCCGGCTTACCAGGCGGCCCAGTACGGTGAAGCGCAGGAGGCCCATCCGGCTAAGGGAAGGTTCCAGAAGCCGGTCCGCACTGAGGATGACTTAGCCCACAAGGTGGGGCCCAAGCCGGATTAGAGTAGAACTCTGTGACTTAGTCAGTTAGGTTTCCTCCTGTAAGCCCTAGGTCCGGACGCCTTTATAAGCCGGCCTATGGGACGCCTCAGGGCAAGCTCTAACACACCTTTCATTGTAATTGGCGCATATTGCCTTATAGTGAATTATAGCAGCACGTAGGGTTTCGCCACCGTTGTGAGATCCGAAGCTGGGTAAACCCTTTGTCATCTCGTCGCCGGAATACCCCACGTCTCCAAAACCCCTCTCTCTACCTAGCTCGATGGCACCCCTGCCGCCGCTAGATTCGACAATACCACGACAGTTGGCGCCCACCGTGGGGCAAGAGATGTCCGGGGTTACGTTCCGGCCAGGATCTACTGGCGGCGTCGGCGACACCATCGCGGTCGGCTTGGTGAGCTACTTCGACGAGACGGGAGCTGGCCACGTCTTCAACGACGGCTTTTGGACGCCGGCAAAGGAGGATCCCGCCGGCTGGTCCACGGTCTCTATCGGCGGCTTCGACATCTTTGTCGGCTTCACCGCCCAGGCTTTGGACGATCTCAGCTTCACCTCGAGCATGCCCGCCACCCACCCAAGTAACTTAGACGAGGGGTCGGATCTAGACTCTGAGGAGATTGCCGATCTGGATCTAGCTTTCGACGCTGACGATGAAGATTCTGAAGACGACGCAAGTTCCACTATGGCGGTGCCGGACTTCCACTTCGTTGGCATCTTAGGAGAATCCGGCTCTAACGAGTCGATGACAGAGCCTGAGTCTATCCTTCCTGCTTTGCAGGCCGGGGCTGATTCAGAAGCCGGATCTAGGGACACTGACCATATGGAGCAGAGTCTCGAATCCGAAGGAGAATCCGATGATTTTAGTCGGAAAGTTGCATCCTGCTTAGGACGCCCTGTCGAGGTCTTAATGGGTGACGTCTCTGATCCAAAAGACGGCCCCAATACCTCGAAACCGCCAATGGCGAAGAAAGAACTCCAGAAGCCGGAAATCAAAGGGTGGACTTTGTGCCACCACTGGCTCCAATGAAGGAAACTGGTAGATTCCCGGCTGCAGGAGACGACATTAACGCTACGGCCGGCGAAGCAACAGAGAAGGAGCACGAAGAAAGGATGGCAAAATACAAGCAACTGCTAACTCCACTTCCTCCTAACGCATCGCTAGCCGACATTGAAAAGCGCCGCGTCGAACTGGAGGAGCAAGCAGCCCAGATAGCGGAGCGCGAAGTTGAGATCACAAACAAGGAAACGGAGTTCATCCAGAAGAAGAGAGAAAAGGGGGCCGACGATGTTTTCCGTCCGGCTCGCGACAAGAATCTGCACAAGAGGTTGGATTTCCGCAGCAAGTGGGAAGCCGACCATGTTAATTCAGTCTTGAGAAAGTACCACCACCGACGTGACCCGGTGACTAATTTGTGTTGCTTCAACACCCCAGCCAAAAACATGGAGGCGGCCCAGGAGGTCATGTTCGACAAATCGTTGGACCGTGACGCTCGCCTCAAATATTCGGCTTATCTACTAGAGGTTGCACAGAAGCAGCAAAACGACTCACAAGTAAAGTCTGGACGGCTTGTTGACGACTCTCGTCTTTACAACTCGACAGCCAAGAAGCCGATGGCTGCTGCACCTGCAGACCCAGACGATGATCCCGCCGGCTCAAGTAGCCACAACAAGGGTGGCGATAAGGACCCGAAGGACAAGCAGCCGCTCCGGGGTGCGGAATCCCGGACAGGTTATTCACGCCATCGTGAGGCTGGTGGAAGCCGGGAAGAACATCGGAGCCGGGAGCGAAAGGAGGACCCTCACAAGGAAAAGGCGGCACCGCCCCGTCAGGAGCGACGACGTGAGGGGGAAAATCCACCCCGAAGGGAGGGTAACAGAGATCATATGCCACCTCCACCGCCGCCTCCACCGCGCAAAGAGGGAGATAACCCTTCCAAGTACATACCCTCTCCACGACGGAAAAGGACTCCAAGCCCTCCGCTTAACGCGAGTTGGGTGAGCCAAAGCCGTCACAGGGGAGAACCAAGGCAAGGAAAGTTGGTTGATAAACCGCCATCAGCCAATGATGTTCGAAGCCTAATCGAGGAGAGGAAGTCGGTCAGAGATGCCTAATACCTCGGCCCCAAGTGTTTTGGCAGAACAATCAGAAAGCAAATACTACCTCCCACTTTGTCAAACGTAACAAAGATGGTGCAGAAGTATAGCGGTACGGCTAATCCTGAGACTTGGCTCTCAGATTATGTCAGTGCATGCGACATATATCAAGGCAGCGCCGACTCCGGAGTGCAATTTTTGCCCCTGATGTTAACCGGGACGGCACTTATGTGGATTGAAGGTTTGCCGAAAAGGACAGTTCATACCTGGAGTGACATGAAGCGTGTCTTTATTCAGCACTTTCAGGGCACGTATAAGCGCCCCAAGTCGATTTTCGACTTACAGCGGTGTGTGCAGAAAAAGAACGGTCCAGCCGTGAGTTCATCTCACAATGGAGCGAAATCAAGAACGCTTGCGAAGGCGTCTCAGAAACTCAGGTGATTCATGCTTTCAAGCAATCTCTGAGGAAGGGGATGACTTTCCGCTTTATGATCTATAGCAATGAGTTGGAGACTTTGGGTGGCTTGCTAGCTTGTGCTACCAAGTATGCCACTGCTGACGATGACAACTGGGAAGAGTGTGAAACTCGCTGGCGCGAGTCCGGGAAAAAGAAGGTTGAAGACCAAGCCGGCCCTTCTCACGAGGTTGTTGCCACTTTTGGTAAGGGCGGCTCAAGCAATAGCAAGTGGCAGGATAAAAGCCGGCAAACAACCGACCGTCCCGACCACCAGCGGTGAAGTACGACGACATCAAACACAACCCCTGTGTTCATCATGTGAGGCCGGATGGGACGAGCTCCCACACGCTCCAACAATGTCACATCAATCGGGACATCGCCAAGGACCCCAAAGCCGGCAAGTCAAAAAACAAGCGCAAGTCCAGGAAGGACGACAAAGAGAAAGAAGACGTTGCGTCAGAGTCAGATGACGCCGGCTCCAAAGAAAAAGGCAACAAATTCCCCAAGCACGCCGAAAGTCTCATCGTCAATTTGGCAACAGATTCCTCTCGCAAGGAAAAGGCGGCTTGGCGAGAACTCAATGCTACGGTACCTGCAGTTCGTCAGTATTTGGATTGGTCCGACATTCCCATCACTTGGGATCGTAGTGATCACCCGGACAGAGTTCCTTCAACGCGCACCTACACTTTGGTCGTCAGCCCTATAGTTGAAAAATACAAGTTGACAAAGGTGCTCATGGACGGAGGAAGTAGCATAAACATACCATACGCCGCAACATTGAAGAGAATGCGTCTCTCCGAGTCACAACTCAGCCACAGCAATGTGAAGTTTCATGGGATTGTGCCGGGACGACAAGCCTCCTCAATGGGAAGGATCACCCTGAAGGTCACCTTTGGCGGCACGGACAACTTTCGGACAGAGGACGTCTCTTTTGAGGTGGTTCCCTTTAAAAGTGCATACCATGCAATCTTCGGACGTCCGGCTTTCGCCAAATTCATGGCTCGGCCTTGCTACATCTATAGCAAGCTGAAAATGCCGGGACCCAATGGGATCATCACAGTCAAGGGAGACTTCAAGAAAGCAAAGGAGTGTGAGGCCGCCAATGCCATCCATGCTGAAGAAGAAATCTGCAAGGAAGAGTTGGAGGATCTTAAAAAGACAATGAGTCCCGATGAGATGCCGGCAACTGAAAAGCCGTCCTCTAAGGTTGACTCGAGCTTCAAGCCGAAGGATGACACCAAGAAAATCAAGCTCTCAAAGGATGATCCGACAAAGGAAGCCATCATTGGTGCCGGCCTTGATGACAAATAGGAAGGCGAGCTCGTCAAGTTTCTCCGTGAGAACCGGGATATCTTTGCTTGATCACCATCCGACATGCCAGGTGTACCGAGGAAACTTGCCGAGCACTCCTTAAAAGTCAACGAGGACGCTAAGCCGGTCAAAGAAGGCCTCCGACGGCTCGGAACTGAGAAGCACAAGGCAGTTGGAAAAGAGCTCCTAAGGCTCACTGCCGCCAAGTTCATCCGTGAAGTTGTCCACACTGATCCTAGGGCAACTTTGTCACGCCCAGAGACTGTGGCGGAGGGGGCTGTCGGAGCAGGGGAAGAAGCAGCAGGAGCGGCAGATGGAGCGGAGCCGGCGGCCGCGGCGCCGGAGGCCAAGCCACCCACTGGCGGCGCCGAATCAAGAGGCGTAGCGTCGACCACAAGGGAGATAGGGGTGCTAGAAGCCATGGTCGGAGGAGAGAAGAGCTCAAGATTGGAAGAGATGAGATTTGGAGGAGTTGGATGCTAGGGTTGCAAATGGAGCGGTAGCCACGACGAAGGCGAGGCGACCGGTATTTATAGCGGAACGCCGAGATACGTGCAACAGTCCGGAGCCAAGATTTTTTCCACGCGTCACGGGATCAAGCCGTTGGAGACGTTTCCTACCCTCCGACGCCTCGGTTCCAGTTCGGGAAAACGGAAACTAGCCCCTACATTCAAAGATGCCATTCCCCTCGCTCTGCCAGGTCTGACAAATCCATCAAATCGGCGGACGCGTGTCAAAGTATACTCAAGTGCTTTTCGGCATGAAGAGCCGACACACCGAAGTCGACAAGCCTGTTCGGCACAATTGCAGGTTTCTGGGAATGCTCCAAGACTGACGACGGATGAAGAATTTCCCGGACAACACATTGCCGGAAGATTGAAGCCAGCCGTTGAAGTACTTGAAGCTTTCCGGGGGCTACTGTTGGGGTTATGCCGAACAGGTACCCTTACGAAGGAGACTAAAGCCAGCATACCAGGGTGGCCCATAGTGGTGGTAAGCCGAATTCCGGCTTACCGGGCGGCTCAGTACGATGAAGCGCAGGAGGCCCATCCGGCTAAGGGAAGGTTCCAGAAGCCGGCCCGCACTGAGGATGACTTAGCCCACAAGGCGGGGCCCAAGCCGGATTAGAGTAGAACTCTGTGACTTAGTCGGTTAGGTTTCCTCCTGTAAGCCCTAGGTCCGGACGCCTTTATAAGCCGGCCTATGGGATGCCTCAGGGCAAGCTCTAACACACCTTTCATTGTAATTGGCGCATATTGCCTTATAGTGAATTATAGCAGCACGTAGGGTTTCGCCACCGTTGCGAGATCCGAAGCTGGGTAAACCCTTTGTCATCTCGTCGCCGGAATACCACACGTCTCTAAAACCCCTCTCTCTACCTAGCTCGATGGCACCCCTACCACGGCTAGATTCGACAATACCACGACAAGGTGCATAAACAACCTTGAGTTCAGTGATTATCTCATAAGCACCTTTCTTCTCAAAACGTTTTTGCAAATCAGCCTCCATGGCATAGAGCATGCCTCCCTGGACTAAAGAGGAATCATACAACTTGGATTGATAAGCTTTCTTATCATCCTCAGAGGCTTCTTCGGCTGGAGCGTCTCCTACTGCCGACTCAAGTACATAGGTCATCTGGTGAGAGGCTAAGAGAATCCTCAAGGTACGGAACCAGGACATGAAATTTGTCCCATTGGTTTTAAGCTTTTCTTTCTCAAGGAATGGACCTAGGTTGAAGGTGGAGCGAGCCATCTACAATGGTGTTTGCAAAGTTTATAAGACTGTGTTCATAATATGAGTTTTAAGGTTTCTCTATATAAAATATACGAGAACTCCCACTCAAAAAGACATCCCTCATCGTCCTTTTAGTGATCACATGACCCCCATCCACCAATACTACCCCCAATCGTCACGGCCGATAGCATGGCTTCAAAGGTAGACCTCTCCATGTCAATCACATCTCCATGTGACTCATGCTCGACCTTTCGGTCTCCCGTGTTCCGAGGCCATGTCTGTACATGCTAGGCTCGCCAATTCAACCTTAGTATGTGGACGTGCATACATGGCTTACACCCACCGTATGCGAACGCAGATATGTTTGACACCCGATCGTCACGGCCTGCCTCCACAACGGCGAACTTTCTTGGTGGTGCATACTAAGGGAGAACACAATGTTGGTATTTCTTTTGAGGGATCACCTATATTGTTACCGCCTTATATCTAATACAAACAATATAGGTAGCACACAACATCTATTAACATCTAATGTAATATGTGTGACATGATATGGTTTCCCGCGTCATGATCTCCATCGTGCGCTCCGGCGCCGCACCAGGTCTCCGTGCCTCCACGCCAGCAATAAAATATTTCGATAAATACTTACCATTACCATATCATATCACCGCCCCTGCAAAATAAAGTTAGACGCCTCTACTTTATCTTTTGCAAATTTTACGTGGCTGAGGGGCTTTCGCAGAAAGAACCGTCTTCTAACTTACGAACCTGCAACCACAACACCGATAAAATAATTGTCTCTATTACACCCCCTTTCAGGGCCCTCCGTTGAAGATGCCATACTACCAGTGCTAGAGAGACAGACACCCGCCAACCGCATATATGGTACAAGCCATATGTCAAGTGCGGAACCAGTCTCGCGTAAGAGTACGCGTAAGGTCGGTCCGGGCCGCTTCATCAAGCAATTCAATAGTATTAACAAATGCACGTGAGAGGGTAACAATTATATGATCGAGTGCCCACATATTTCTATGTGTTCTAATCCGTACTCTATATATATGCATAGATCGGCTCTGATACCACTGAAGGGGTTCTTGTGTAGAAAAAAAAATTCCTAGCAACGCGAACGATAAACTAGCCAAGATCTATCTCTAGGTAGACATAAAGTAACAGAGGGATCCAGTGTTCATACCTCTTGAAGACCGAAAGCGTTATGTTCCTAGAACGTTATTGATGTAGACGTACGATGCCGACCTCAAGGTCATTGAGTCATACCGGCGACGAGCTCTACAGCGACCAGTGCCTCCGAAGTTCTACAGACGTACGGTTGTAGCGACGATCCCCCGGCTCCGGTCCAGCGGCAGCAGCGAAAGATGAAGAGCTCGACCGAAGCACCAAAATCACGGCGGTGGATTTTAGTGGAGAGACCCCTCTAAAATATGCAGCTCCAATATTCCGGAACCACACATAAAAAAGAGAGATTGGGATGGCCTCAAAAGGGAGAGGAGGCACCTCCTTATATAGGAGGAAGGGGGAGGCCAACCCCCTTGGCTTAGCCATGTGGTACTATTCCCACATGGTTCGGCCGACCAAAGGGGCAGCCGGCCCCCCATGGGCCCCATTCGGTTGGGACCATGTGGGGTGCGACCGGCCCCTCCTTCCTTGGGGTGCGCCCCCCACTTGGGCCACCCCTTTCGGGTGAGGCCCATTTAGGTGGGCTGCCCTTTTAATATTAAATTAAATATTATTTAATTATTAATTACTTTAATTAATATTAAATACATATCATTTAATATCTCTTGCATCGAAACTCTTTTTGTTGCCCTCCGATCTCCATCGGACTCTTCTCCCTTGTTCCGACACTCCTTCGGAACCTCCGATCTCCATCGGATAAATCTCGGAACAATTCTGGAATTGGTCTCTCTAATTTCTTTGGTGCCAAAGCTATTCCTAAGCGTCGTCTACCCTTATGTGTGCCACCCCTCGGTTCGGGATCACTCCAGACATGATCGAGACTCCTCTCTGACCAATGACCAACAGCGGGATCTGGAAACCCATGATGGCCCCTGTGCGTTCCACGAAGTTCTTTGTCACTTGAACCTTATCGTTGTTCACCAATTCCTTTTGTCACATGATATCAAGTTTGTCTGAGATCCCATCTCGTTACTTGACAAACTCATTTACTCGTCTCCATGATAATTACATCTCCGTGACCTAGTCACATGCTTGCAAGACTTCGATGTAATATCACCGAGTGGGCCCAGTGATATTTGTCCGTCACGCGGATGGAAAAATCCCGCTCTTGATGCATAAGTCTCAACGTATTTCTTCAGGAAACCTGATAGACACCTTTATGATCACCCTGTTACGGTGTGATGGTTAATGCAGTCAAAACTTCCTTCCAAAACAGTGATTAAATATGATCTCACGGTCTAAGGATTCGGTTACTACTACGTTTCTATTTACGTTATCGCAATGCCGATATTCGTGAAAGATCTTATTGCGCTAACTTACTTTGGTGGATGTCCATCATGTCATTCCCTAATGACACGACTCCATTGTCAATTGACATAAATGCCCATGATCAGAAAACCTTGATCATCAGTTGACCAATGGACTAGTCAAGTAGAGGCTACTAGGGACCTGGTTGTTTTATATCACACGTGTATTAATGTTTCCGCTTAATACAGTTATAGCATGACACAAAACTTATTATGAACACTTTGAGATATGATAATAAAAACTCTTTATTAATTGCCTCTAGGGCATATCTCCAACATCACGTTCGTCGACGGTTAAGCGCCAGAGATCGTTGACGTGCACCTCGTTGTTGATTTCAAAGTCCTACTGGTTCGATAAACCTCGGTTCTTAATCGAGGGAAAACTGCTACTTGCTACATCCACGCCTTCGCTTGGGGCACCACCCAACTTCATCAACTACATCATCAATACACCATCTTCCAGCTGTCACCTGCACGTACTTATGGACGAAACATCCTTCCTGCTCCACCATGACGTCGGAGACAACACCGTAGCAACGGGGACAAAGTAGAAGGAGAGACACACCTGATGGGATCGCCGCCGCCGCCTCGTCGTCACCATCCATGAAACGTAAAACCGTCAATCTGAGGGATCGGCAAACACACGATGCCATCAACTCCGAGTCGCCGCCATGAAGGACACCGCCGGTGTGGGAGTGGAGCTGAGACATATTTATTCGTCTGGACGCCGCTCCCACCACCCCAACGACGCACCACGACCTACAATACCAAACCCTAACTACAAAGCGGAGGAACAAGAGAGAGAGGGGACCAGCACAGTCGATGGAGATTACGCGGAAATCAAGATCGCTTTTCCTCTCCTGGCGGCGTGGAGGGGATCCGGTTCCTCCGCTCTGTAGTTAGAGTTTGGTATTGTAGGTCGTGGTGCGTCGTTGGGGTGGTGGGAGCGGCGTCCGGACGAATAAATCTGCCTCATCTCCACTCCCACACCGGCGGTGTCTTTCATGGCAGCGTCTCGGAGTTGATGGCATCGTGTGTTTATCGATCCCTCAGAATGGCGATTTTACGTTTCATGGATGGTTTGTAACATCCCAAATTTTGGAATGTTGTAAAAATCACAAAAATTTAAAACTTTTATTAATAATTAAATAAAGTCTCCAAAAATCAAGAAAAGCTTTTATAGAAGATTGTTTTGACATCTTCAAAGTTATATTTTAAATTAAATATTCCTTTATCTTCAAATCTCAATTTTAAAGTCTTGGAAATAAAATATTTAAATGGGGTTTTCAAATAGTATTTTCCCCGTTGGTTTATTGTTTTAAAATAAATAATATAGGGATATTATAAACACTATTTCATTTGTGGAAATAATTTAAATACTTTTGCAAGCTTTGTTTTATAAAAATGTTTTATCTTAAATTATTTTAATATGAAAATGAGTTATCATTTTGAATTATATAACTCATATTATTTCTCTGGTTTTTATTTAATTAATTTGAGATATTTACAAACCCTAATTTGGAAAATCCCCAATTTGCCATATAAGGCAAATTTGACCAAAATGGTATTTTGGTAATTTTGTTTTGACCAAAAATAGTTCCTAAATGTCTATTTTGAATATTTGGAATTTTACAAAATTCTATAATTTTATTTGACTTGATTTGGAGGCCTAAATAAAAAATTATAAGAGAAAACAGAAAAATGAATAAAAAGAAATTTGATGACGTCATGCTGACGTCATCGCCTTCAAAGCTCCACCACGGCCGTTTCTACCCGATTTTCCCCCTTGATTGCGGCCGATTAAAGGTACCCCCGGCCTCTCCAAGCACGCCCCTTGGAAGCCCTTTCCCTACTCTCCTTTTCCCCTCTCACGCCTCTTCGAATCGCGCCGCCAGTACGACGAATTCGCTCGCCGGAGTTTGCGGTTGCCGCCGCCGTCTTTCCTCGATTCCGGCGAAGGTAGCCCACCGCGCCGCCTCCTTTTGGTCCCAATTCTTTCCCCTTGTGATGGCGCACCTCCTCATGTCCCTCTTCGATTCCTTTGTGCAGCCAATCGTCGAATCCGAGCTCGCCCGAAGGCCGTCGGCGCGTCACCCACCTCTGTTCGTGCTCCGCCGCCGTTCCGAGAAGCGCAAGGCGACGCCACCGCCTCCCCAGACTTCGCCATGTCGTGTCGCGCGTCGTCATCATCTCCTCAAGCTCGGAGGACCACGGGAACATCGTCGACGTCCACGGCAGTGCCGCCCGCCGCCGTCAGCTCCTCTCCGACGACCACCGCCGCCGCCGGGGTACGAACCCTAGATCTGGACCGACGGATCCTAATCCAACGGTGCAGTTTAGATCGAGCCGAGCCACGGCTCAAGCCGCAGCTCAAGCCCAGCCGAAGCCGAAGCCGAAGCCGAAGCCAAGCCCTTTCTGGGATTTTCCCGAATTGTTTTAAATGGCCTTTTTACAGAAAAGTCCCTGCAAATTCAAACCTTCATATCTTTTAAACCATTTGGCCAAATTTAGCAAATTTTATCTTTTTGAAAAGCTCTGGACTTGTAGAATCTTTTGGCACTGTTAGTTTTTAGTGTAACAAATCCAAATTTATTCAAATTTCAAATGAGTCATTTGAGTAAATTTGGCATAGTTCTAAATCTATAAGTCCAAATTTTGCAAATAAAATATTTCTGGAAACCTTGGAACATGCATGACATGATCCCACGGTTATAATTAATTTTTGATAGTTTTAAAAATATTTCTTAATCAGAGACTCAAACTGGAGTATTTCTGATATAGTTTAGTTTCTATAAACCCTTTTAAATTGTTTTCTTTTAGAAAACTTCTTAAAATACTTGCCTCTGTCCAGAGAGATCAAGACCAATCCCAACAACCTGGAAACAACCCTTCAACCTATTCAAATTTGGAATGTTCAAATTTGAATTGAGACCAACCGTGACCAAATGGCAAACCCCAAACCTAATGCATTGATTCTTTTTGCATATGGGATCATGTATTGAAACCTGGACCACCAACCTAGATATGTTTGTTTCTATCTTTGTTTGTTGTTATGTTTGTTATTTGGATTGTTGTATTGTTGCTTATTGCCATATGTTTGTATTGTATAGATTGAACGGAGAGCTATGAGCTACGTTGAAAAAGAGTGTGTGAGCAACGACAAGTTCCAAAAGGCAAGTGCATACACCCTTTCATGAAAGACCTACTATTTTATTATATTTGCATGGTAGACTATTTCAGTAGTATGCATGATAGGTGTACTACTATATTGCTATGCAGACCTGTTTAGTATATCACCCTTTATTCATGTTGATTTAGGAACCCATTCACTTGGTAGAAGTTAGAACTGCTATGCTGAAATGTTTTATTGTAGTATGAAAGGATAAAAACTATACTAAGTTAATGAACTACCTGGGTGGCAATTGGTCTTGCTCTATTGGTGGTCAAAGTTGAGTGGCTGCTCAGGCCCATTTTCATGGTGTGAACCTGAGTACGTGCACTTGTGAACGGCCACCCAGGAACAAAGAGATTTAAGTCACTCCAAGTTTAGATTGCTTCCAGTGCAGCCACTTGGTATTATGGCTCTGCCTTGACTAAGTAAGTTCTAGGAACCTGATTCCGGCAGATTTCAGCTGATGAACCCCTGGTATGGGTCTGCCCAGAGGAACAGGGGACTGTTTCCCAAAGGTCTCGTCTTCATCTTCACCTTTCCTTTTCACTTCAAGAAGGTCAAGGACAGAATGGGTTGATGAAGTCTCGTGGTGAAAGTGTCACAACCTCTCGAGAGTGTAAAACTATGATCATAGCCGTGTCCCCGGTTACGGACAATTCTGAGCAGCTGGACAAGGATGTCGATGGAAAATCTCCTCATTCCAATTTCATAATAAAATTTGATGGGTGAACTCGGGTATATGAGACCTTGGATGCGTTCCATGGGTGTGTCTCATATTGAAAAGTTGAGAATATAATGTTTGTGAAAAGTAGGACAAAATTGGCTTTATGCAATAGCCTTCAACCCCACCAGCCAGATGAGCATGTAGTTTTAGTCTTGCCATTTTATAATCCACCATAGTATTCACTTGCCGGCCTGTCACAAGGTATTGACCCAAATTCCCTGGGCTGCAACGTTAATGTTGCAGGTTATTACGATGACGAGTGAGGACGTCTACCTTTCGAGCTTGCAACCAACATGTATGCCAGTGGCACATGAAGATGATGAAGCTCTCTGTGCTACTTATGTTTCCGCTGCCAAACTTTACATTCAAGCTAGCCTTTGGCTATGCAATTTGTAAAGAATATTTTATTTATGGATCTCACGATGTAATAATTATTTGACATTGATGCATGATATTACATCTATTTGTGAATTGCTATCCATACTCGATCCAGGGAATAGCATATTTCACGATGTGTCATTGCTTTTCTAAGCAAGGGCGCTACATGGTGTCGGCGAGGCGACGGCGGTAATCCCATCAGGTGTGTCTCTCCTTCTGCTTTGTCCATGTTGTTACGACGACGTTGTCTCTGATATCATGATGGAGCAGGAAGGAATGACAGCTGAAAGATGGTGTATACTATCGTGCAGGGTATGTGGATGAAGTCTGATAGTTCTGGTTCTCCTTCGACGTGAGTTCTTCACTGCCAGACCCGGATACGATATTGGTTCCCCTCCCCTCTCCGTCCGCTGCGGCGGCGGAAGGGGGGACCCCGGATCTGGTGGCCGACCTGTAAATAGGGTGTGGTTTAGGGTGGTCGGAGGCGGCGTTTGCGTGGGGGCGGCGTTGTCGCGGTCGGCCTTTTGTTCTCCTCGGATCTGGCCCCTTCTTGTCGGTGCCCTGTGCAGCGATGACGGATCCGTGGGAGTTCTCCCGCGGGGATGGCGTGGCGGCGACGCTGTCTTCTTCTTGTGGAGATTCCGTCCTCGGGCTTGCTGTCGACGTGCCGCTGTCTCCTCCTACGACGGCGCGGGGCTACTGAGGTATGTTTGTTGGAGGTTCAAGGGAGGTGAGGGTGGGGCTGCTGCTGAAGGAGTGCTACGGGTGGTGATGGAGGGATCTGGTCTTCCCCGGCCAGATCAGGAGCTGTGCGAGCTCGACGCACGTCGCCGGCCGACGATCTTTTGTGTCCCAGATCCAGTCTGTCGGGGCTGGTGGCTACTGCGGTCCATATTCGCCTCATGGCTAGGGGTGTTCCCAGCTCGAAGGGTCGTCGCTGAGGCTGGTGGTGTCCAGTTTCGACGGTGAGAGGTTGATGAAGGCCTTCGGGCTGTTTTCCACCTGTATCCTCTTTGGGTGTTCTTGTATGTGTCTGTGTTTGTGCTATGTATCCTTGCTACTATATGAATACAAGTTCCTTCCCTTAAAAAAAGGGATTGTCTAATCATCATCTGGCTGAAAATCGAATTGGCCATCAGCCAGATTTTGGCCCCATCGTTCATTCTACTCCTATTCATTTCCCCCGGCCCTTTCCACCCTTTTCGCTTTTTTCTTCTCAGTCTGTGATCTCCCCCGGCCCAGTTTTCTCAGCCCACGGTTTTTCCCTTATTCCGGCCTGCCTAACCATAGACTGAGGCCCAAGTCTGCTAGCCCAGCACTCCCCACCATCTTCTTCTTCTGCACGCAAAACATCTCTGCCACCCCCTTTCTCCAGAGACGAATGGCGCCGCACATGGTCTCTGCTTTTTATGATCTGAGAAAAATAAAAGAGAGAAAAAGATAAGATAGGTGGAAGAGGCGGATCAATCAAACACGTGGCCGCCGGTGATGGATGGAAATGAGAAAGAATACATCTACAATCAAAGGGCCTCAGGGAATTTACCTCCCGAGTCTCGAAGGATATCCTCCCAGGTACGATCTAACAAAGCACTTTCCCCCTGACTTCCAAATGATCTAGTACCTGCACAAAGAAGATGAACTAGTGTTTGTCAAGCAGCAAAAAAACACATATAAAAATCATGCTTCAAAGAAAAAATGCCATGCTAAAAAACCTACTAAAAACTGAAGACATGGACTTGAACAACTACAAAACCATCATGCCTTGGAAATGAACCTTCGTCCGTCGTTCCGTCTAGATATAATCACCAGGAGCACTGTCAGTGACCTGAAAATTAAAAATGTTGTTGTGTTGTCCTTGCATCTCCAAAATCAACGGCTGGAAAACAAAAAAATGCGTAATGCAACTTACAAATGAGGCCGCGGTTTGTTGTATGTAGAAAAAGTGAAGATCGCCTTCACTCCGGAGTGGTTACTTATCAGCCTGTACTCCGGACTGGTTCCACCACATCTTGAACACCGCCAAAAAAAGATCATGCTAAGTACCTAGAAAACCGAAGAAAGAAAAATGAGATTCTGAATAGCTAAGTAGCTAGAGACTGAACAAAAACGAAAGAACCTCTTGCGAAAAACTAACATACTATTTTGTAAACTATAACACAAAAACATGCAATTTATTGTTTTACTACCTATTTGTTTTTGCAGCAGGTTGGTTCGGGTGTATACTCACAAAGTTACCCTGGGGAACTTCATATCAATGACGGTTACTTTGCACAGGTACGCATCGGTCTGCAAAACTCCTTACATACATGTTAGAAGAAAAAACCAAAGAGAAAATTAGGAAAAGATTTAGAAATATTGACAGACTATCTACTGTTGTTGTTTGCTAAAAATGAAAAATAAAAATGCAGGATGGATTCTCTTACACTGGGTTTCTTCTGGGTGCCATCAAGTGTCCACCACACCATGATCGTAAGACTGATCAGGTAATTTATACGACACCAATGAGTGGAGATGGATCTCCGCCAGACATGGATAGTGAAAAAAATGAGAAGCTGGAGACAAACAACTCATATGACTTCCAGGTTCCAAAAAATTCTTTAATAAACATGCATTCTTTTTAAGAAAAAAAAAAGAAAAAGGAGTGTAGATGAGAAACAATGAAAACTATGTACTAACACTGAATATACATGTTGGCCAAAAAAAAGCAGGACAACCACAACGGATCGACATCTACATTCACTGAACCTGGTGGTGATAATCCATGAGATTTAAACATGTTCAATCACATTGAGCTTGATCATGTACTCTATTTGTGAAAAAAAGTAAATTCTATAAACTTGATGTATGCTTGTTGACGTGTATTACATCCTAAACATTTCAAACTTTTATGGCAAAAACACAGATTTATGATGGAGGGGCTACAGCCAAAAGCCAACAAAACAATGAAACAACAGTTACAGAAAATACAGAAACCCGCACAAGACCTGTTGATTACCATAGGCAAGCTCCAGGTACCGAAGATAGTGACACACCTGACATTGATGATTCAAGCACCGGACAGCGGAAAGATATCATTGAAGAAGACATAGAAAACTTCCTGTCAAAAGAAAAATTCACTGCTGGGGAGAGAGAGCAAATGCATAAAGAGGCTGTTAGCGAGTTCAAACCTGAAATTGGGATGGAATTTGCAACATGAGAAGAGGTCCAGAAATTCTTCAACATGTATTCCTATGTGGTTGGCTTCTCTGTGAGCTGCGTTTCAATCTACCGAACTACAAGCAAAAGAAGGAACAACGAGATCATAAGGTTTACAATGAAGTGTAATAAGTATGGCAAAAACAATGAGACTCAAAATGAGCAGTCTGGTACACAAAGACAGAGCACAGTGATAGCAAAAACTGATTGCAAAGCTGAAATGGTAGCAAGTGAAAAACATGGTGTGTGGCGGATCACTGGACTTCACCTTTTGCACAACCATGAGCTGAGCCCCCAGAGCAGGTTCTTCCGATCCCACATCTACATGTCTGATGGGGAGAAAGAGTTAATAAGAACCATGAAGTTTTGCAACATGCCTACTAGGGACATGGTTGCTGTGTTAGCATTCATAAGAGGAGGAATGACACAACTGCCATACAACAAAAGGAAAGTAAGCAACTACAGTGCAAGTGTTAACAGGGAGGTGACTAACAATGATATGATGGAGGTGTGGGACTGGTTCTGGAAAAAAAGAATGAGAACCCAGGCTTCTATTACTCCATTCAGTATGATAAATACAAAAAAGTGAGGTGTGTCTTTTGGGCAGATGCTAAAGCAAGGCTGTACTATGACACGTGTGGAGACTGCATTAGTTTTGATACTACATTCCTAACAAATAGATACAATCTTCCTTTTGCTCCGTTTGTCGGGGTGTCACCCCACGCGAACACGTAACTCTTTGCCTGTGCTTTTATAGTGAATGAACAAGCTGGCACGTTCAAATGGCTGTTCGAACAGTTCCTGCATGCAATGGGGGGAAGCACCCGATATCCATATTAACAGATGCATAAAGCTATGGAAAATGCAATACCACTGGTGTTCCCAAATGCAACACATAGAGGTTGTTTGTTCCATGTTAAAAAGAAAATAGATGACAAAGGAGGGACAGTGTTTCAAGCGAATGAAGGGCTGTATGAAGAATTACAAGACATTATAGATAACTCCCTGACAGTCCATGAGTTTGAATCACTATGAGAAGCAATGATAAATGAGCATAATGTTGGACATGTCAAGATATTTCAGGATCTATGGAAAACAAGGAAAAAGTGGGTCCCAGTTTACTTCAAGTCTAAATTTTTCCCATTTATTCAAACCACACCTAGGAGTGAGGGGACAAATGCCTTGTTCAAAAGGGGTGTCGGTGCACACTTCAGCATGACGAGTTTCCTAAGAGAGTACCAGAGAATAATGGATACAATTCATGCAAAAGAAGATGAGTGTGAGCACAATTCGCTCCATAAGAAAGTTAGACAGAAAAGGTTCCAAACTGAGTACTACATTGAGAGGCAGGCACATGAATTGTACAATCTTTCAATATTCAGGAAATTTCAGCACGTGCTAAAAGATGTTACAAGGCTGAACCTTACTGAAGAAGAAAGTGGGAGAAAGTACTGGGTGTTTCAAGCGAAAAATTATGCGTATAAAGAGCACCGACCAAGAAATTACCTTGTTTAGGTTAATGGAGAAACCTTTGAATACTCTTGCATTTGCTGCAAGTTTGAAAAGGATGGCCTGCTCTGTTCCCACATCTTGAAATTAATGTTGCACCTGCAGGTTGACAAGATCCCAGATAAGTATATAATTGACAGATGGCGTAAGAAGGAAAAGAAAATGATCATGGTGCAAGATCTCGCTCCGCCTGGGGATGAGGATAGCACGGTGCTAAGGTTCAATGTCCTATCACGGAGACTAGGGCACACAACTTCTAATGCATCCAAAAACAAAAGAAAGTACCACTACTTGCTGCAAGAAATGCAGAGAATAGATGCTGAAATGGTTAGGTTTGACAATGAAAATGAAGAAGCATCGGCAATGGGACAGAACAGTTCAAACCAAACACTTGTCAACATGGATCCTACAGATGAAAGTGCTTCAACACTCAGGCTGCTTGACCCGGATGTAGTTGACCAAAAGGGGCGTCCTAGGTTGCTAAGTATAAAAGAACATATAAAGAAGAAAATTTTCTATACCTGCAGTCATTGTGGGTCAACTGAACACACTATTAGAAAATATGATCAGAAGCACTTGGTGTTCAACCTTCCGAAAAGAAAAAGGGACAGAAAGAAGAAAGCAAAAGGTATGAATCCTAGAAAGCGTAAATAGTAAGAAAATTATGTTTCTTTGTTGAAATTTATTTTATACCTTGCAAATGACCTTGTTAATGATTGTGTGAAAAAAAATTGCTATCCAGAGGGTGACACTACAACCACCAGAGAGAAGAAAACAAAAGCTACATCTGCAAAAAAGCAACAAATGCAAAAGGAAGCATCTTCATCGGTGGACCAGCGAGAAGATTCAGCCTTTTATGAGAAAAAGGATTCGGCAAGGCATTAGGATACAGAAAAAATGTATAGCTTCGTCTACTTGTGTTTGTTTACTTGAACAAAACTAAATTATGTGATGTAATATGACATCATGTATTCGACTTGTGATTTCCGTAAGTAGTTTTTGTAGAAAGTGAAAAAAGGTACCTTGCTCGCTGTAGTGTGTTCCATCTCTGATCCAACTTCATCCTTAAAAAGGGTTGAATAGGTTTGTAGCATCTCATTGATTCAGATAAAAATGACTGAATCAATGAGACGCTGAACCTAAAAAGTCAGGGATGACTGCCATGCTGAACGCTAAATCTGCCATTATGAACACGGAAGCAGATAAAAATGACTGAATCAATGAGACGCTGAACCTAAAAAGTCAGGGATGACTGCCATGCTGAACACTGAATCTGCCATTATAAGCACTGAATCAATGAGACACGGAAGCACATTAAAAGACTGAAACAAATGATATAAAAAAACAGTGACTGAGAAGACAGAGTCATACTGAAATCAAAGGGGTTAATTGCCATCAAAGTTTGTTGCCATCAAACTATTGAAAACTCTCTGCCTGGTCGCTCACAAAATAAAAAAAAGGTTCCTCCTGCTTTACCCGGGCTTGGAACCGGCTACCAACTTTAAATAAGATGATAGACGGAGTTACCCACCCAAAAGACCCCAAGAAAAAATAACAAAAGCAAACTAAGAAAACTGAGAGACTAAGTGACTAACTGAAAGAATAAGAACTGAAAGGATGAAATAAATGATAGAATGACTGAACCACTTAAATAATGATAAAACTAAAAGACTAAAGATATGAGAAGCTGAGCAAAACTGAAGAACAGATTAAATGAAAAATGAAATAAATAAAAACTAAACACTGAGAACAGAGTTAAAGTGACTAAGGTAAAAAATGAAGAAGAATGAAAAAATAATTAATGAACAATGATAACACTGATAACACTTAGAGACTGGACATTGAACAGAGAAAACAATGAAATAAAGGAAATTTAAATGAGGAAACACTGAAGTCTTAACACTGAAGAAACTAACACTTATAAATGAGAAATTGAAGAAGCTGAGAGAAATAAAATGAATGAGACTGAGGAAATAATTGAAGAGTACCTGAATAATGAAGAAAAATAAAATGATGAACAATAAAATAATTGAGAGAAGAACCACTGAGAAATGAAGAATAATCAATGAAGAAAGATAAAATGAGGAAATAATTGAAGAGTCACTGAATAATGATGAAAAATTAAATGATGAACAATAAAATAACTGAGAGAAGAAGCACTGAAAAATGAAGAATAAGCAATGAAGAAAGATAAACTGATAAAAGGAAATTAAAATGAAGAAAAACTGAATAATGAAGAATAAGAAATAAAGAAAGTAAATTGATAAAAGTAATTAGAAAATTATAACAGAGGAAGCACTGAGAAAACTGAAGAAGAAATTAGACACCAAAGAAAAACTGAATAATGAAGAATAAGAAATAAAGAAAGATAAACTGATAAAAGTAAATTAGAAAATTATAACAGAGGAAGCACTGAGAAAAATGAAGAAGAAATGAGACACTGAAGAAAAACTGAATAATGAAGAATAAGAAATAAAGAAAGATAAACTGATAAAAGTAAATTACAAAATTATAACAGAGGAAGCACTGAGAAAACTGAAGAAGAAATGAGACAATGAAACTAAATAGGAAATAACTGACAAAATAAAAAATGAGATAATGAGCGAATGAAGAACCAGTGACAAAATAAGTACGTTACATAACACAAGTTTCACAGTTTTCTCGCACAAAAAGTCTAATCAACATGGTACGATAAATTCAGTGATGAATCAGGTTTACTCTAATATATATGCATGAAAGATGACTCTAGCATAACGGACGCATCACTATGTCATGAGCTTAGTGACAAAAAATCAGCTTTTACTATAATTTTTGAATCAATGATGAGGCTAGCATAGCAGAGGCGTCAAATAATAGATCAATGTTGCTGGCGCATGAAGACCTCCAACAAAAAATTAAAAAAGAAAAGGGATGATAGTTAATAACAAAATCTAACGCGAAAAAAACAATTGATGATGCCAAAACACAAGAAAGAATTCTAAAATAAAAGGAAAAGCAAAATATAATTACGAATACACTGTCATAGAAATTAGTAACAATGCTTCGATTCACTCGGTTATTCTGGTGGAAGAACAGGCGGTTCGCATACTGAATACAAATGTGCGGGATATCCTCTCTGGTAAACAGTCGGCAAAGGTTTTTGGCTGGATCGAAATGCTCCATTGCCATCATTGTCATTACACCACAATCATTACTAAAAAAGAATTAAAAGGTAAGAAATCAAATGGTTAAGGACGATACAACATAAATAATTTCACAGAAAGGAGAAAAATTACAGGTTCTCCTGCTTTGGAATATTGGCATTGAAATCTCGGAACTTGCTAAAGTCGAGCTCATCTGGTTCAAAAACCATATTCCACAAGATCTCAAAATTCTTCTTCTACAGTAAACATAAGAGAAAACAACAAAAAAAAAAGAGAGGAATAAACACAAAAAAAAATATATGTGTGGGAAACATGCAAGCCGGGTAGAGAGAGATCTTTGCGGAGGGCTTGGAGTCCTTTGCCGTCGTGGAGGGGGTATGTACTTGGAGGGGTTATCTACCTTTTTGCGTGGTGGAGGCGGTGGTGGAGGTGGCATATTATCTCTGTCACCATCCCTTCGAGGTGGAATCTCCCCCTCACGTCGTCGCTCCTGGCAGGGTGGTGCCGCCTTTTCCTTGCGAGGGTTTCCTCCCTTCGCTCCTGGCTCTGATGTCCTTCTCGGCTTTTACCAGCTTCACGATGGCGTGAAGAACCTGTCTGGGATTCCGCACCTCTAAGTGGCTGCTTGTCCTTCGGGTCCTTATCGCCACCTTTGTTGTGGCTGCTTGAGCCGGCTGGGTCATCGTCTGGGTCTGCAGGTGCAACAGCCATCGGCTTCTTGGCCGTCGAGTTACAAAGACGAGAGTCGTTAACAAGCCGTCCTGACTTGACTTGCGAGTCGTTTTGCTGCTGTTGTGCAACCTCCAGTAGATAAGCCGAATATTTGAGGCGAGCGTCACGGTCCAACGATTTGTCGAACATGATTTCCTGGGCCGCCTCCATGTTTTTGGCTGGGGTATTAAAGTAACACAAATTAGTCACTGGCTTTCTCCATACTGAATTAACATGGTCGGCTTCCCACTTGCTGCGGAAATCCAACCTCTTGTGAAGATTCTTGTCGCGAGCCGGACGGAAAACATCGTCGGCCCCCTTTTCTCTCTACTTCCGGATGAACTCTGTTTCCTTGTTTGTGATCTCAACTTCACGCTCCGCTATCTGGGCTGCTTGCTCTTCCAGTTCGGCGCGGCGCTTTTCAATGTCGGCTAGCGATGCGTTAGGAGGAAGTGGAGTTAGCAGTTGCTTGTACTTTGCCATCCTTTCTTCGTGCTCCTTCTCCATTGCTTCGCCGGCTGTAGCGTTAATGTCGTCTCCTGCAGCCGGCAATCTACTAGTTCCCTTCATAGGAGCCAGTGGTGGCACAAAGTCCACCCTTTGATTTCCGGCTTCTGGAGTTCTTTCTTCGCCATTGGCGGCTTTCGAGGCATTGGGGTCATCCTTTGGATCAGAGACGACATCACCCATTAAAACCTCGACTGGGCATCCTAAGCAGGATGCAACTGTCGGAGTAAAATTGTTGGATTCTCCCTCAGATTCGAGGTCCTGCTCCATATGGGCAGTGTCCCCTGATCCAGCTTCTGAATCAGCCCCGGCCTGCAAAGCAGGAAGGATAGACTCAGGTTCTGTCATCGACTCGTTAGAGCCGGATTCTCCTAGGATGCCAACAAAGTGGAAGTCCGGCGCCGCCATAGTGGAACTTGCGTCGTCTTCGGAATCTTCATCATCCGCGTCGAAAGCTAGATCCAGATCGGCAATCTCCTCAGAGTCCAGATCCGATCCGTCGTCGAAGTTGCTGGGGTGGGTGGCGGGCATGCTCGAGGTGACGCCGAGATCATCCAAAGCCTGGGCGGTGAAGCCGACGAAGATGTCGAAGCCGCCGACGGAGACCGTGGACCAACCGGCGGGATCCTCCTTTGCCGGCGTCCAAAAGTTGTCGTTGAAGACGTGGCCAGCTCCTGTCTCGTCGAAGTAACTCACCAAGCCGACCGCGATGGTGTCGCCGATGCCGCCAGTAGATCCCGGCCAGAACGTAACCCCGGACATCTCTTGCCCCACGGTGGGTGCCAACTGTCGTGGTATTGTCGAATCTAGCCGCGGCAGGGGTGCCATCGAGCTAGGTAGAAAGGTGGGTTTTAGAGACGAGGGTGGTTCCGGTGTCGGGACAAGAAAGAGTTTACCCAGCTTCGGATCTCGCAACGGTGGCGAAACCCTACGTGCTGCTATAATTCACTATAAGGCAATATGCGCCAATTACAATGAAAGGTGTGTTAGAGCTTGCCCTGAGGCGTCCCATAGGCCGGCTTATAAAGGCGTCCGGACCTAGGGCTTACAGGAAGAAACCTAACCGACTAAGTCATAGAGTTCTACTCTAACCCGGCTTGGGCCTTGCCTTGAGTGCTAAGTCATCCTCAATGCGGGCCAGCTTCTGGAACCTTCCCTTAGCCGGATGGGCCTCCTGCGCTTCATCGTACTGGGCCGCCCGGTAAGCCGGAATTCGGCTTACCACCACTATGGGCCACCCTGGTACGCTGGCTTTAGTCTCCTTAGTGAAGGTACCTGTTCGGCATAACCCCAACATGGACTGTAATAAGAATCAACGAACACAAAAAGCTTCCACTTGATATCAACAACAAAAGTGAACCAGTGATTTTCATGGCAGATTGGGAAAAAAAGCTGTAGTTAGGGTGATTTTTTTTTTCAAAAACACAACACATCACTAAAACATCTATCAGATATACAAATGTTCAGAAAAAGAGCAAAAATTAGATATTCAGGAAAAATAAATAAAAAATAAAAATGCATGACTAACTCTATCAGAAAGGTGTAGCTTCCTCCCTTTACTCGCACTGGCCGCTCCAAGAAATGAAGTGCGCACAGTAGTGATATCATCCGATCCGTCATACTTGAGGATGCTTTCCTATTGAACAAAAATAAATGTAGAAAGCAAACAAATATAAAAATAAATGTCAGAAAAATGAAAATGAAACCAAGTGAAGGAAGCTTACGCCAATGTAGGAGAAAAAGTAATGCCTCCCGGACTTGCTTGGGTGCTTGTCTTCGAAAAGCTTTCGGCAGAAGCAAGGGATAATAAAGTTATCAATGTGACCATCAGCCATAAGTGTTTGTCCAAGAGATATGAAACTACAGTGGACTCCATGATATATAACAGCGTAATCCCTGCATAAAAAACAAAATTGAGAAAAATAAAGAGAAAAAAGAGTGGTAGCTGATAGAAACAAAAAATACAGGAAAAGGTATTAGAGAGCAACTGAATAAACATACTTCTGGATATTTAACTTGTAAGCCAGCTCAACAATGGCACAGTAATGCATTATGTCATCATCCGATACAGGGAACCGAGAATTGCTCCGTAAAGGAAAAACTAGAGGGTTCTTTTCCTGTAGAATAACAAGTCGAGGAGTTGTGATGGTCGCGGCACCTGGTCCAGCACCTCTCACATAATCATCTACATTGACAACACCAGGTGCTGCTGGCATAATGCTGGCAACCTTCCGTGCTGAGTGAGTTACTGAAATGTTCTTTGAATGCAAAGACATGTTGTAAGCTGCATCAGTGTCCTTGGCAAGAGCGTTTTGGCGATCCCTAAAACTCAATGTGCCAGTTACAGCAACATCTGGTGACCTCACAACCTTAACAGAACGCAAAACAAAAAATTAGTGCAATGCAAACAAAAAAAAAGGCGGGTGGAAAACACTATATGGGATATCATCTCGTACAGGATTTAATTTAGGTGTGATTTCACCAACAGGTATAGGTGCTTGCTTATTGCCTTTCTGCGCATTACTAGAAAGACTATTCACTGGGCATATCCTAGGTGCATTGCTAACATCCTGCAAAAAAATAAACAGAAAAACAGGTCAACAAATTAATGATGATACATTGCCTTTACAAAACAGAAAATACAAAAAAATAGTACAATGCAAACCAAATAAAAGAAAAAAAGTCGAGGGAAAACACTATATGGGATATCTTTTAGTACCAGATTGGTTTTAGGTGTGGTTTCACCAACAGGTATAGGTGCTTTCTTACTCCCTTTCTGCGCATTGCCGAAAAGGTTGTTCGCTGGGCATATCACATTGCTGACGTCCTGCAAAAACAAAAAGAGAACCAGAACAACAAGTGATGATGAGATAAAAATAAATCTCTAAAGCATAATGACTGCACACTAACCTTCGGGCCAGTGGACGGTGACAAGTTAATGCGGCCGATAGGGGAGATAAGATCAGCTTGGCATATGTCCTGTTGGCAACCTACACGCAACTGGACGGTCAATCTTGACCTAACTTTTGCTAGGGGGCTAACTGTGGACCTGGTGCAAAAACATAAACACAAAAATTAGCGAAAATGCAAAAAAAAAAATTGAATTGAGTCGGGAGCAAACAGAGAGAAAAAAAAAGTAGAAATAAAATGTAAAAACAAAAAACACAATATACCTGTGGTCATTTGATTTTCATCAACATTCTTATTGGCGAAACTGGTTGGTGTCTCTGTTAGAAATAAAAGAAATGTGTGTTAGCACACCTGGATGGGATGAAAAAAAATGGGGTGCATTGAATTTATGCAGAGGATGAAAATGAAAAAAAGGTGGTCCCTCACCTAAAATGCAGACCGGTGCAATGTTATTGGACACAGATAAATTTGCAAAACTTGAATGAACATGATCTTTCTGTGTATGGTTGATACTCTGGAAGCAAAGTTGTGCATTTGCTAATAGCTGGAAAATGTTATGTGTCAATAGTTCTGACTTGTTGCTGGTGACTGAGGAAGATGAGTTCAAGCAATGTACAATGTCAAAAATGCCATCTATGATCTGTTATCACAAAAAAAAACAAAAAAAGAGATGAAACAAAAAAAATGGCCCAAAAAGACAACCTGAAAAATATATATGGGCGGGAGTGAGTGTGGGAGAGACATACATTTCCAGGCAGGACAGATGAAAACTTCTCATGCATGGTTTCCTTGTGGTATGCGGTAATATACTCACTATATGACCCGCAATGGGCGCAACATTTGTTTGTAGATGAAGCACCCTGCATCAGAAAACACAAAAAAAAAGATGATGATGAACACCAATTAGTAGTAAAAAGGTCACACTGACAAAAATAAAAAAGGGGGAACTAAGAAAAAGAAGATGCGTGTGCACATTGAAGTAGCAGCCTGCGAGATCTTTCCTCATCAGCCTCCTACCAAAACCTTTTCTGTCTTTACGATCTAACTCACAATATATCTTGATCATGTCATCACCCCAAGACACTGCCCTTGGAACTTCAGACCCAACAATGTGAACACCATAATCGAGACCATCTAGATAGTACACCTAACAAACAAAAACAAGTGTGAAACAACAAAAATACAAAAATGTTGAGGACAAAAACTAACGTACACAAAAATTTCAGTGAATTATGCTACATAAACCGCTGTAAAGAAAAAAAAAGAACAAAACGCTTACCGCAAGACCATAAGAATAGAGCTCGAAAAACTTTGGTTTTCTTCCTTTTGCTTTTATGTAATTCACAGCTTTGGAAACTCCATGCATCAGGTGACTGTGGACTAACGAGCAGATATCAAATCTTCTAGCTCGTTCAGGATCCCCCAATTGCTCAATGTACTTGGTATCAAGAGAGTCGCAAATGGATGGACAAAGAAAACAAGAAGCCGCTACTTGCATGAAGAACACAAAAACTTCCTTGTCAGTGAGTGGTTCTTTCGAATTTAACTTGTTCCCAAAGAAAGTGATATGCGGAGGTTCCGTCAGATTCAATAATGACATGACAAACTTCAAACCACCGGCACTGTTTTCGACCAAATGAGACCCAGAATTCGGCAAACCAAGAACATAGTGGAACGCATCTTTCGAAAAATGTAGTATCTTATCACCAACAATGATTTCAGAGCACACAGGATCGACACATGAAACAAGCCAACGGACAAAAGATGAAGGCAGATAGGTCTTCGAGAGACAGAGTAGACAGCCAAAACCAAATTTCTCAATGATAGACTTCTGATCAACGGAAAGACGATGCAATACTTCGAAAAAGTACTTGGTCGAATAAACTGAATAGACATCCTTCCCAACTACATGAACTTTTGGCCTTTTGTTCTGGATAACAATTATGAAAGAAAAGGAGAAGCAAAAAACATAAGTAAGCCCCAGCCGCACACAGAAAATAGACCTCCGCACACGAAAAGACAAAACACATAGAAATGCATAGACCTCTTTCCACAAGTCAGATTGCCTGCAGAAAATAGAAAAATCCCTCTTCAAGGTCTTCATCGGCTACGACCAGAAAAAGATGAAAAGACAGATGAATTTCGGATGAGGATACATAAAGGATACCAGCAAAAAAGTATATATAAGTTTATCACACATAATTTTGTTACCTCCTTGCTGAAATAATCAAACAAAGCATCATCTAACGCCCTCTTCCTCCTGCGATTTCCAATGAACTGAAAGAAAAAAAGAGCTGCATCACATCTGGGTAACAAAAACACAGAGAGAAAATAACACATGGGAGGCAAAAAAACAACAAAGAAAAAGAAAATGAGAATGAAACACTACAGCATCATCCGACGAAGATCCTCCATCGTAGCTATCAACACCAGATGATACACCTTCAGAAGCATCGCCCCAGTGAGCATTCGAGCGTAATCCCCTGTAAAAAAATGCAAATAAACATGCGTAAAAAACAGCAGCACCATCTGATATGTGTATAAATACTGATAAAAAATTCTATCTACGCTGGAAAAACTGAACAACCTAGTCCACTAAGTACTGCACGACGAAGACAAAAACACAAAAAAAACAAAGGATTAACAACGTCTGATACTGAATACTAATAGACTATAAGATAAGCCACTGATAATCCACTGATAGATTCACTATTCATGAAAAATCCACTGTAATTTAAATTCCAAGATTGATGGTAATAGTAGATGAACACAAATCTGATCCAAAACTAACTAGAATTACAAACTGCTACATTCCTCAACTATGTGCATTCCCTGCCACCATTCAAAACAGATCCATGTGGGCATGGGGATGACAAACATAAACATTCGACAGAAACCCTAAACACCCCAACTAATCTGACAAATAATACATGAATCAACTTGCTAATCCGGCCATATCCCCTAGGAATGAATCAAATCGTATAGAAGGATTTCTCAACACAGGCAAACAAAATGATGCATCCAACTGCGTAAACAGTTGCAGGAATGAACAAAACGTGGCGAACACGAACCTGCTACGCCGTCGGCGACGTCTAGAACGCCCAGCTTCGTCATGGAGAACCCTAGATCCTCGCCCGCCTCCTGAACCCATCAGAAATTCTCCGCGCGTAAAGCTGCTGCAAGGAGTAGCAGGGTCAGGGAGCTGACAACCGGGAGGATTTGAAGAGGCTCGAAGGATTCGCACGGCTAGAGCACTGACCGAAATGAAGGATTCTATCAGGATCCGCCGCCGCCCTCAACAAATTCACCGCCCCCAGCTCACCTCCCCACTGCTGCTAGAAAGAGGACATGATAAAACGCGCGAGGAGATCGTCGAGCTAGGGTTTCGGCAGATGAGTTCGCCGGCGACGATGATCCGCCACCGCGGACCGCCTCACGGTCGCCTCTCCTGGGTAGCTCTCGAAGTAGGAAGACGAAAAGAGGAAGCGGTGGACCGTGAGGGGCACGTCGAGCTAGAGTTTCGGCAGCTGGGTTCGGCGGCGAGGGGGATCCGCCACCGCGACGGTAACGGGGATCGCCTCTCGGTCGCTTCTCTGTATATATCTCTAAAGAGGAGGAAGAAATGAGGAAGCGGTGGACCGAGAGGGCACGGAATTCAAAAAATGAAAAATAAAAAACCGGTTCAACTAAACCACGTGAAAAAAAACCAGCGACGGGAGAAACAAAATGACAATGAAGGGGAGCTTTGAGATCAGCGCAAGGACTGAGACGGACGGCTGAAGATCTGCCTGATGGCAAAATTTAAAATCAGACAGCTGAAAAATAGAATGAGCCAAAAAAAAAAAAAAAGACCCGGATACGATACGATCATACGACCCTTTTAACTTATACGAACCATACCGACTTACCCTTCCCCCACGAAATCGTTCCGCCCCTCCCTCCTCGTGCTCTCGCGGCCGGCAGCCTTCGGGATCACCTCCGGCGAAGGCCCTCTCCTGTCCCCCACCTCCCGCTCCGGTAGCGGCCCAGCCGGTGATCTTAGTCTCTCTCATCCTCCTCCGCCGCCTACGAGGGCTTTTGTTCTACAACTAATCTCTCAATTTCATCAGATTCTAGGGTTCGGCACGCACGCGGCGGGCGAGCGACGTGGGCTGCTGCGGCGAAGCAAAGGAGGCTAGGCGGGATCGGCGGCGGTGGCGGCGCATCCCTTCGGTCAAAGGAAGAAGAAACAGGTAATCTTCGTTTTCCTCGCTTTCCAGTTTCAGTTTTCACCTCTTCACATTGCACTGCACGATTCACGGATTCAATCTAGTTTTCGTGATAAATTTGACTGAGTAGGGGAAGCCATAGCAGCGGTAATAGATGACGTGTTCATGTTCAGATTGATGGGAAATCAGAGACCCTTTGGTCTTTCTTCAGTTACTTAGGTTCCGTCACGCCTGCACTGAAGCATGTCATAGTTGGGTTGGTAATAGGAAGACAATGAAGCTGTATCCTTCGTAATTCATATAGCTGTTCTTAATCGTGTAGGATCCGGACCTTTGATACCTAAATTCACCATATCAGATGATCCCCACATGGCCAAAACATTACAAGTTGCTGATTCCCGTCAGTTTCTCCAAAACCTGTTGCAGGAAAGCTGCTAGTAATTCTGCAAAGGAGAGATGAGAATTAAAAAATAGCTTAGTACCTAGCAGATTTGCATCTTTTTTCCTTTAGCGAATTGTTGTACTGTTGCCCGCACGGCCATACCTGATTCTATCTTCTGCTCTCTTTACTACCAAGCTTGGCTAGGCTCCTCCTCGACTATTAAAATTCCTCTCACCTCTACTGGATGCGTGTGTAGTATGAGATTCATCCACATTGATTTACTTGTTAATAATGAATACCTAGCTTGCTTGGATGAATTTCATTCACTCTTAGCAAATTTTTGCTGGTATTTTTTGCTTTGAGCATTCAAACCCAAATCTCTGGAGATACTCTATCTTACTAGCATAAATGTGCTTAGAACATGGATGCATTGACCTGGTGCATTCCGTCATTTTCCCCTTTTTCCATTGGGTTCCATTACAGATCAGTACACGGCCAAATTTGAACGAGTTCTTTTGGGGTGCCTTATTGTCTGTATACAAATTTCACATAATATGGCTGTATTTTTAAGCCTGGAGTGGCAGCAAGGAAACTGCTTCCTACTAGGTTAGGGAGTGTTTGATCTGGTGAGCCTAGTCCTTGAATTCGTTGGTCTACCGTGGAGGTATTCCACAATTTGCGTGGCATGACATCACCTCCCCCTTTTTTCTGTTAAGATTTGCAATTATGATGAATGGAACTCATTGACCAATTTATTAATCAAAACTAGTTAGCTTCAGAGTTAGGATTGCATGATCCTTTTTTTTCACTTGATTGCATGATCCTAGGACAATGCACTTCATTAAGGAATAGTCTAGGCTATGAGGAGACATGGAGTTCTACCTTGCCAGTAGAATCGAAATTGCACCGAACTATTGAATGCAATTATTTTCCTCATTCTGCACTTCCATCGAAAGTGCAGCAGGTCCAGTGACCTGTTTTTGCTTTCTTTTTGAGCAACCGTAAAAGCCTCCCTTTTCAGTATGGAGATGTACACACATGTGGGTTACATTCTGCGGATAAAAATGGAAGGGCATGTCGCCACGTACTTTGTTGCTTTGCATATAGCTTTATTCTTAGATAATTGAATTTCTTGTATTTTATACTATAGCATCTTGCACCATCAGGTTTGTGGTTTCTTATTTTCCTCTAGACCGATCCTCCGAGTAGACTCTGCGCTGTGTTGTTGTAGCATGTTTTTGGGGTGTTCATATTTACTTGTTTAGGATATGTTATTGAGATATTGGGGTGTAAGTCACATTTGAAAGAGTACCGAATAGCATCTGAAAAGAATGGCCAGAGTTATAATTGCATGTCCCCGTTAACTTTTAACTAGGAACGGATCAGACTACATTCTGATCAGAATGTTTTCAGCATTGCTTTGAATTATGAAGCTAGGCAATGTAGTTGGTTTGGTAAATAGGAAGTTCCACCGTTCCAGTATGCTAGAATTTGTACTTAAAAATGCTGAAATTTCATGTATTCCCTAGTCTTAGTATTCATTACCAAGCTTATACCTACGGCCGGCCGATTAACCGGTGATCGGAAACCGACCGTCGCGATAATGCCTGGTCATCAGCGTTAGTCGCCTGGCCTGATTAATCGGTCTGACAGCTGATTAGGCCCGAAACGAAAAATATGGCCTGCACCCTCCCAGCCGCCTCCCACTTCCACTTTCTTGACGAATTAGGTTTCCCCTGCCTCGCGCGAGTCACCCCACTGCTGCTCCGATGTTCGCTGCCGCCGGGCAGATCTAGGCCGCCCCTTGCTCTTCCGGCTCCCTCTAGGTCTCCTCACCCCCCCCCCCCCCCCCCCCCCCCCCCCTCCAGCAACCAGAAGATCGAGCCCCGCCAGTATCCCTTGCTGTTGAGACAAGCAGATCGACCACCGCTGCCATCCGTTGCTCCGGCGACCAGCAGGTAGCAGCATCACCTGCCATTCCCCCCTGCTCCAGCAGCTTGAGCCCCGGCCTAGTCCCCTGCTCCAACACCTCCAGCAGCTCCTCCCTTGCACAGCACATGTATAATCTCTCATCTCCCTTGCTCCAGCATATGTTAGTGTTCGAAACCTAGGATTTACAAAAACCTAGCCGATTAATCATCGACCTATTAAATCATTTAATTGTCCTTGTTTCTGATTAATCTCTAACCCCAAGCTGACCGATATGACACCGTCTAGCGATATCCTGACTATTGACCGTGCCATTGAATGTTTAGGGTTCTTGTGGACAAACTAGGTAACTAACGGTCTACTGCCATCATGTTGGCAAGACGACAGGACGTGGGGAATTGGGGAGTAGAACACAGGTCAGGGAGGACGAACAGGGGAGAGAACAGTTTGATAAAGAATGGTTGTGATTCTTTGGCACAATTTTATGTTTTCTTTAAATACTTGGACCCTAATTTACAGTTCTTGTTGATCGAGTTCTCCATTTGATGTTCTATGCCCTGCTTGATATCTGGTTTTTGTTACTTTTGCTTATATTTTGACATGCCAGATTACTGTTTGAAAATATCGTTAACTCTTAATTTCCGTATGTTGCTGACTATTAATTATGTTGGTCATGTGGTTGAGGATTGTATATATGCTTGTGTTGGCTATAGTTTCTCTTGGTATTTGATTGGATTGAAACTGCTGGTATAGCAATAGTATTGGGGTCAGAACGCTAGACCAGTAGACCCCACCTTCACATTTTGTCTCATTTTATTTTTAAGATGAAATTGACCATCCTTAAAAGTTGTCGAATAAAACTAACATTTCTATGTTTGAATTTTTTTTTACATTTCTACAGATACATCTTACCTTTATGATGTTGTTGGGGGAACGGGAATTTGTATGACAGTTTAGGAGCTGACATGAAAGAATGTTCAGTATTTTTAGGGTGCAGACGTGCTGTTAACCACACCTCATATAATAGATATGTAATTTCTCCTGATAAAAAAGAGTAGAGTTCCTAAGTTTGGAATCTCAGCCTCTCAGGTGACTTGACAAACGGTCATTTTGAGCCTCCACCTGCAGTGCTGCCATTGCTAGAAATGTGAAGCATGCATGATTCACTAAAATTTTACCATTTCTGTCTATACTATCCGATGGTTTACTGAGCTGTCCTGTAATTTCAGTGCTTAGAATAACTATGTTTAGTTTCCAAAATTCGCTTGATCATGAATCCTGCTTTGATGACCTTGCAAGAGGGTGGCTAATAGAAGATCTGCCATATTTTTTCGTTACATTCGCCCATCCTATATTTAGGATCTCATTGGGGAAACATTATCAGAGGAGGTAGCGGCCAAAGCCCAGAGGCGCAATCCAGGTTCAGTAGGACTCTGCCATGGTAAGGATAAAAGACATGTGCCAAGAGAGGTGGCTGCCTTGGAAGAATAAGCAGAGCAAAGTCACGTCAGTATAGGGAAGAGAGTAGGGAGATTAGGAGATGACTGGCTACTGAATGGTTCTAGTCCTCTAGGCTTTAACGTCCTAGTCCAGTCCAGTGAGCTAAAGCCCCTAGTTCTGCTTTTTAAGCCCAGCGGCCTTATATATTATGTAATGAGAAAATATCTCTGCCCCAGCACTTCCCTCAACCCTTAAAATTCTCTAATATATCCACCTCCTTCAAAGAACTAGAACATACCCCGCGCTTTGCGGCGGGATTCTTTAAAAAGTATATTGCGTACATAAAATGGTATAAATATTATGATGCACTAAATTGTCTAAAGGAAATAAAAAATCAATTTATCATAGTTACATATACTAAATTTTATTCGACATGAAATATATGTGTATTAAAAAATATTAGCATGTAAAATTAAATGATTAAAAAGACGGATGATGTGGAATTGACATGTAGATATTAATAAATATTAGTGGAGATGACATGGATAAATGATTGGTTAGGAGAGTGGATGATGTGGATAGCTTGCATGTAGAGATAGAAAAATCATAAATGAACTTAGTGGGGTTTTGCTTTATAAGAGGTATAGATACCTTGTCGACCATCATGACTAGTTACCACAGGCCCCGGACTCTATTGAGCACCCTGTAATATATGAAGCAACTGAGTGGCAGCATCCTGACCCTGGGAATTAGATCCTATCCATCAAACATGTGTGGGTGGTCGAACCTTAAGACATGAAGCCTTATTCCACAATTCCAGTAGAACATAGCCCCTCTACTTTTTCTGCAATTACTACAAAATTGATATGGCATTTAGCTTTATGTTTTGATAAACTAGTGTGTTTGCGAACACAGTTAGTTGGTAGCTTACAAACTTGCACAATTACCTTGCTGATTGACAAACAAAATATAGAAAATGTTCCGCTTTCATTACCCTGAAAGATGCATATAGCTTAATCTTTATTACAGAGTTTATTACATGCTAGAAAAGACAAGATATATTTTGGCAGCAATATTGTGGTACCTCTAACATTCAGCAAATGTGAGTATTCATGCGACATGCCGACATGACAGCAACCGTTTTGTATCAATTTCCGCTTCACATGTTAACGTCCTGTGTTGAAATAGATCTATTTGCAATATACATAACCCGTTTCTCGTTGTCTTCAGGTTTTCTCGCAATGGGGTTGTTCACTGGCAGCTTCAAATTCTTATTGGGGATGGGATGTGGTGTCTATGTAGCTCAGAACTACAACGTTCCAAATGTTAAGAAGCTGTTCAACACGTATGTTTTCCTGGCAAAGCACCTGGAGGAAACATACCGTAAGCCAAAGAAGGATGACTGATTATTACACCCCCTGGCAAAGTGAAGTATACTCTGACATGACAGAAACGTGATCTCCATAAATGGTAAAGCAGTTTTGATCTTCAAGATCTGAGAACTATGATGACTCGTAGTGGTTGTGAAATTTGTTGATGGCATGGTTTGTGGATCGTTATGACAAGCATAATATGCTCAGTGTCACCTAGATGAGTACTCCCAGTTGGTCATTTTTCAATTCTGAATTCCAAATATTGAGCTCCATAATTTTTGTTCCTACAATTTCTGCTTATCACCAAATGCTAGGTAGCTCAGCTCTTTTAAATCAAAATAAATTCCTTTACGACAAGGATTTGGCCAAGACTTCTAACTTTTGTGATATAAAAATCATGGCTAGGTAAATATTTTGGAATAAGAATCTCATGACATATATTCAAGCCACATAAAACATATAATAATAGTATAATTGTTGGTCAAAGACTTGTATGAACAAAACCTAATACCCGGTGTAATTTGAAACAGAGGGAGTACTAATTAGACTATTATTAATTGTACTCTAGTGTACCTACTATGTTGAAAAACGTATACAGAACTCCAAACGTGGTAATCATGAATGAACAAGCTTGAGATTAGGAGAAAATAATTTGGATAAATAGTTATCCATGCACCCCATATTCTGGCACCTCTTTTTTTAGTTCCCATTAGCTGTAAAAAAAATACACTAAATATACACACATCATCGCTTTATTTGCTAAGTATGATTATTTAAAATGATTTGTCTCTTATACCGATCCATTTACACCGAGTTCGTCTTGTCGGGGGCTTAAAAAGCAGGTCACATGTTGCTACGTTTTGAAAAAAAAAATTGTCCCATTACTTGTTAGATTATAACACTATGGTTACCAAATTAACGTCGAACAGGTGCCACATAATAAATTAATAATGCGTAGTTGCCAAATATATTTTTACATTTTTTGAGACATTGCAACATCATGTGGAGATAGAGAAGGGTTATCTAACTGTTTACAACAATCAAGAGGGTATTAATAAAAAAATAGTATCATGCAACATTGCATCGGTTGTAGAATGGTGTATACTCTTACAAGTATTTTTCAATATTCTGGACGACAAAAAAAGTTATTTGAATATCTGGTGGGAAAGAATGCTGGCAGCCCTTCGACTTTCAAGAATAGAGACCGAAAACGCTATGGAACATTTGGAAAGGGAGAAATCACCGGTTGGGGGGTTCTAGTTGCATCCCTCCTGTTTTTGTTGCCCCTGTAACCGTTTGTACATTGCTTTCTTCTAATTCTAATTGAAAGGCAGCGCTCCTACCGTTTTCTTGAAAAAAAAAGTAAAAATGGAACGTCATTGAGATTAACGGTTGAAGAGATTTTTTTTGTAAGTCTTTGAGATGTCATAGTTGCATATTTGTTAGTGTCATTAGTTGCATTTGTGAAAGAGAAAGTGAGAAAGCGATCCATGGAAAGTTTAAAAACCAAAATCAATGCTTTAAAAAATTAATTTTAAATATCGTTATGTTCCCTAATTTGCTTTTTGTACATACCACCAAAAATATCAATTCATCACGAAACTTTGTATATAGGTAGAACTTGTGAATATTTGTTGGAACTTTTTATCAGAATTTTCAAATTTATTTTACTTTTAATTTTTTTTAATGAGGCAGGAGCATGCAAGCTCGGTTCTATTGTGAATTTCCGTATATGGAGCAGCTACGTAGTCACGTCCATCTAAATATAACAGTATAACACTAAACATAAAACATGTCTAACACAATGATCGAGACCGACCTGTTTCCCGCACTCAATGCATGCTCATCTTTCTTTGTATCCTCGATCCTTGCGCGCGTCTCATAGGAGTACATGACGAATAATTAGTCGGTGACATCGTATATGCTTTTGCAAGCATAACCTCTCCGGCATCTTTTCTTTCCTTCCGTTTATTGTTCAACCAAACTAAGTTATCTTTGCTGGCGTCTCGTCCAAAAAGGCCGGCATATTCTCACAGCATATTCAACATCGTTAAAAGATGATCTTATGAGCGCGCCCCCACACAGATCGAGTAAAGTACGATACGCCAACAATTGTGAACTTATGTGGGAAGAAAAATGTGACTCAAACATAGCTTTACGTATCAATAATAATTCTAATTGATGGAACATTGTTGCTCAGCAAGTAATCAATCGATATGTAAACGCTTTGCTTTTCTTTGGGATTTTGATCAGCCGTTGTCTCTATTCAGTGTTGTCTATTTTTGCTAGCACCATGTCTAGGTGGATGGATGACCTAACTGTACCCATGTAGTAGATGTTATGAGGCTGGATGTTAAGACTTAAGATCTAGTTGTCGCTGGATGTAGTGTGATGAACTTGTTTTTCCTACGGTGGAATAATGTCATGTTTCATAAATTAGATTATAATTAAATATGCTACATAGTTCTCGGTTGGTTTTAAGCAATCTAAGCTATGTTTTTAACCACCACCACCTCCACCGCCGCCACCACCACCAGGCACCAGCTGCAACGGTCAGTGACATCAAGTCGAACTAGGCCACAACATTCAAGATCCAGCCACTTCAGGAAAACTTTCTCCGGTTTATGTCGGCCATTGACATCAACGTGGCCAGTAACATCTAAGTTCTTCGAGGCCGGAGCTTGTCGCCGGCCACGTCGATCATCGACATCGATGTGGCCAGCAGCATCCAAATTTCTCTAGGGCAGAGCTTGCAATAAATATAGGGTTTATTTTAGTTTCTTTTAAATATGTCAAATGTACCTTAAATTTAAATGAAAAATATCCGTTTATATATGATTTGAATAACAAAAATGAAATAGGTCGCATCGTTGAGTGCACATGCGGACAGACGGACAAAAGGGGCACATATGATATCCGCTGGACATCGGATAAAAAACGGACACATTTTATATCCCACTGGAGTTGCCCTCGTCATATGAAAAGCCAACAAACCATTTACGCCGTATACCATTTTTGTTGGAAAATTAGGCAATAATTTCATGATTAATTCCAGAATATTAAGCATGACAACGACAACTACTAACATGTGAAATACGAACAAACTAGACGTACTAATCAACATGAACAGTAGCAGCGGCACATACGCCAACATATCCATAGTAAACACACTGTTCGGAATACGCAACACGTACCGAACGTTTGCAGATGAAATAGCAGTCGAGGCAGACAGATTCACCGCGCCCAATGCAGCGGTGATGTTGTTGATGATGACGTTGGTGAAGACGGGTCGAAGAAGACGACGTTTGCGGAGACGATCCGCAGCTCCGGCTGGAAGACGACCCGTGGTGGAAGCGGCGAGCAGTCGCGCAAAGCGCTTCCCAAAAACCTAATTCGCCCCCTCCCGTACAGGATCACAAAGGCGACTGGTTCCGGAGACCTGCTCTCCTGATCGCCGGTGCACGCCGGCGCTCGGGATGGAGTAGACTACGGTGGCGGCGCAAGACGCGAGATGGCAAAACCTAGATTGGTTCGGTGTGTTACGGCGCACGCAACGCACGGCAATATATAGTGCGTCTCGGGAAACCCTAACGGGTACAACGTGGGCTGACCACGTCGCACGTTCGAGTCGGATAGAAGCCCATGATCCGGGAGCGACCCGAACTGGCAAAACTATACGCGTACGCAAAAGACTCGTTTTTCCCGAACAGCAAAAATATAGACATCGGCTCGGCTCATTCCCGCAGCCCGCGGCGCGTCGTGACGAGACGAGCGAGCGGCGGCGGAGGAGGAGGAGTGCGCGTGAGAGAGCCTTCTGTTCTCACAAGCACACCAAGTAGCACAACACTCCATCTTATAAGGTGGTGCAACTCTCATCCAACTAGCGATGTGGGACTAAATTTAGCATCTCCCACAACCAGCCATGCAACCTGCCATGCACATGCACATGGGCCAATTTGAGATTTCAGAAATTGATTATTTGGGCTACCCACTAATGGGCCCAAATTTTAACAATCTCCCACCAGATCTCAAATTCCCATCTAAAATTTTTGCCAAACCTCGTTTCTTGTTTATATACCGGTGTTTTAGCAGAGACTGTTAAGTTGAACTTCCGCCTAGAGATTTAAGCTACATCTATCAACAACTTGAACAATGGACGAACCTTGAATTGCAAGTTTGGTGCCAATAGACTTCACTCAAAGTCATAACCAGTACGTGGCTGCCAGTAGCCTACCCCGTGGGTGCAGCATATACGTCATACTCCCTGGTCTCTTCATAATCTTATTAGAGATCACCCAAATCTCATAGACTGCGACGTTAAACAGTCGGACTCATATAGGTGTGTTCTTTCAAGGTCGCTCTGTAGGATCGCACCTTTGCTACGAATAGCCAATAGAAACACATTAAGGCATATTGCCAACCTGCCTTACAGAATTTGAGAGTTATGCATCTTCACACTGAGAGGGTTAAATAAAACTCTCCTCTGTTAAACCACTAGCTTGTTTTTCCCAGGTCCTAATTCACGGGATCTCTGATCACATAGGTTGGGTTACTACTATGGTGTAACGCTCACGGGTCTCAACCCCATCTCCCTCGATGCACTATCTATCACATTACGTGATAGTCCCTTTGTAAAGGGATCTGCCAGGTTTTTGTCTGTTTGAATATACGAAACAGTTATTACTCCGGAGTTTCTCATTTTCTGACAGACTTCAAACGTCTTTTAACGTGTCTTGATGACTTCGCATTATCCTTAGCACTGTTCACTTTCATGATAACCGTTTGGTTGTCACAGTTCATAAGGATGGCCGGTAATGGTTTCTCAACCACCGGCAAGTCCATCAAGAGCTCACGCAGCCATTCTGCCTCAACAGAAGCTGTATCTAAAGCAGTAAGTTCTGCTTCCATGGTTGACCTCGTCAAAATGGTTTGTTTGCAAGACCTCCATGATACTAGGCCACCACTAAGAATAAATGCATATCCACTTGTGGCGTAGAGCTCATCAACATCTGAGATCCAGTTCGAGTCACAATATCCCTCAAGCACAGCAGGGTGCCCTGAATAGTGAATCCCATAGCTCATTGTACCATTCAAATAGCGCATCACTCTTTCAAGTGCATGCCAATGATCAATACCCGGGTTTGACATGAACCTGCTCAATTTTCTCACAGCAAAAGAGATATCAGGTCTCGTCGCGCTCGCGAGGTACATGAGTGAACCGATCACTTGAGAATATCTTAATTGATCTCTCGTTTCCTTCTTATTCTTTCTGAGTGTCACACTGGGGTCATAGGGTGTTGGAGAAGGCTTGCTGTCTATATAGCCAAATCGGCTCAAGACCTTCTCAACATAGTGTGATTGCGTTAACGTAATCCCACTCTCATCCCTAATCAGCTTAATATTCAGGATCACATCAGCTTGTCCCAGATCTTTCATATCAAAACTCTTTGACAGAAAAGACTTGACCTCATTTATCACTATCATGCTTGTTCCGAAAATAAGTATATCGTCAACATACAAGCATAATATAACGCTATCGCCCCCACCATGGCGATAATAAACGCACCTATCAACCTCATTAATAGCAAAGCCTGCAGACGTTAAAGTGCTGTCAAACTTCTCATGCCATTGCTTAGGTGCTTGCTTCAGCCCATACAAAGATTTCAACAATTTGCACACCTTTCTCTCTTCACCTTTTACTACAAACCCATCAGGCTGATCCATATAGATTTCCTCTTCCAACTCTCCGTTAAGGAAAGCTGTCTTTACGTCCATTTGATGAACGATAAGACCATAGGAGGCAGCCAGGGAAAGTAGTACACGAATGGTGGTCAGACGAGCAACAGGTGAATAGGTGTCAAAGTAATCTTCGCCTTCGCGCTGGGTGTAGCCCTTGGCCACAAGCCGTGCCTTGTACTTTTCAATAGTACCGTCAGGCCTTAGCTTCTTCTTAAACACCCACTTACAACCCACAGGTTTGCAACCGTAGGGTCGTTCAGATAACTCCCAAGTTCCATTAGAAAGAATCGAGTCCATCTCGTTATGGACAGCTTCTTTCCAGTCATCAGCATCAGGAGATGCAAATGCCTCTGCAATGGACGTAGGAGTATTGTCCACAAGGTACACAATGAAATCATCACCAAAGGATTTTTCAATCCTCTGTCTCTTGCTCCTCTTGGGAACTTCATTGTCATCCTTCTCAGGAACTTCCTCAACGTGTGGTTGTTCAGAATGATCAACAGATGTACTAGGTTCAATAAATATCTCAGAAGAAATTCTAGCAGTGTTATGCATATCCTTCATAGGAAATATGTTCTCAAAAAATGTTGCATCACGAGACTCCAAAATGGTATCAACATGCATATCAGGAATCTCAGATTTAACCACTAAAAATCTATAGCAGATGCTCCGCTGAGCATAGCCTAGAAAGATGCAATCCACTGTCTTTGGTGTGAGTTTACGTTTCTTAGGAATCGGAACATTGACTTTCGCCAGACATCCCCAAGTGCGCAAATAAGAGAGTGATCGTATTCTCCCAGACCACTCCTCATAAGGTGTCTTTTCTTTATTCTTGTTAGGAACTCTATTTAGGACATGACACGAAGTCAATAACAAATTGGGATGTCGTGACCTCTACAGAAGCTCACGTGGAAAGCGGGAGAAGTCATCATGAACTCTAAGCCGAAGCAAAATTGCTTCCTAATTGGAAACCAAGCCATGAGGAAAGAGAAACTCCACCCTTCAGGAAGAAGATTCGCTAGCGAGGCGTCGAAGACCGTCATCAAACTGCCTCGGAATAGCAGGTCTCATAGATTCTTCATAGGCACCTCAGAGATGACTTCGAACCCAACCGACAACACAAACTCTGCTCATCCACATCTGTCGCACGACCACCTTGAGAGAAGAGGACACACATAGAATCCCTCCACACCATGGGACTCCATGAGCTTAGTGGAGGTCACCGTCGTCGCCCACCATGGACGACTAGCTGGAAGAGAAGGCATACTCGAGGTGCCACTCTTAGATGGCAACAATTTTAGTTGTGTACCACTCGTTGGGACCCGAAGGACATAATGATGCAGCAAGCGAACGTAATCCCCACAAGAGTGACTCAGGTTTTATTATCAATCCTTAATGAGCGAGCAACTTCTCCTTGGTAATAGATGTTGCATGCTTAGTAACGGTGCTGCTAGAAAACTTTGTTTGACGTTGTTGACTGGAACGAACTTCTCTAGGTAAAACTGTAAAGAAGGAAGAAATTGTTTAGTGTCCCCAACTCGTCCGAATGGTTGTTAGGCAACGCAATTATTACATCAAGATTTAAAACAAAGTGTAGTAAATATAACTAAATGCAACCAAAAATCTAAAAGGAGTGCAAAAGTTAAAATAATATGCGAGCTACATTACTAAATTCAAAAGATACATATTTGTGAATTTTCATAATAATAGCCGAAATAGAAAATACAATGCATCCAAGTAAAATATGGACCATGATTCATGGTGTCACTTGACCTCTCTCTCTTAAGTATGATGACAATATAACACATAAAGACTGTAAATATTATGCAACTATTATTGTATTGTATGATTAACATGTATATGAGCATCACGTCCTAACATATAATTGATGTGACACAAATCTCAAATATTGCCTAAGAAAGTGGGTTGCTCACATGCTCACAATTATGTGTAAGCTCAGAGTACTGTCTTAGGTAACGTGACATGATGTTGGATGATCTCATGTGTCTACTTGATGTAACAAGCGTCATATTTTCCGTCACTAGGCAAACATAACACCATCACATCCATTTTTCTCTAGCGAGGTAGACATGGAATGGTAAAATCCATAATAGTTCCTAAATTTTCTGTCACGATCCAGTTGATACTATCCAGCTACTCGACCAATGCACATGTCCCCCTTATCAAGCCCTAGCCTGCTAGCTTGATAAGAACAACCATATAACATATACTAAAAATGCATCTCATTACTAATCTCATTATCAAAATATCCACCAAGATGATAATACAAATATGACATTAATCATGTACGACTACTCAAATAGTTTTAAAACATGATAGTACATAGAGAGATATTGATTAAACTATATATTTCCACAAAACCGTAGTCCGGGGCCCTTCTCATCATGAAGGCGACTTCATATCAGAACAATGGCAGAGGCGAAAAATAATGTGATTTCGTGAAAAGTCTTCTAAATCATTAAAGCAATGGTATAATCTTGTAATATGATGTATAAAAGTATAGTAAACTACATAGTTCGTCAATACTTTTCTGACATATCACTCGCAAGCACCAAGACATAGCTCGAGAAGGGCATTCCACTAAATGCAATAGAGGAAAACCCTAGGCTGTTTCTAATCCTACAATGTACAGAGACCTCCAGTGCTACACTCCTTTCACCAAGTCGCCTAACAACGATTCCGGAGAGGGAAGAGGAGCGAGCCGTCTCTCCTTTGTTACTCTCGGCGGAGGTTGTGGGAGGCAGAAGGAGAGTTTCCCAGAGAGGGTTGTAGGTTGACCCACATACTCCAAAGAAACTACTCTCTATTCCCTATTTTGATGACACACACGTTTTTGAAAGTCTAAACAACAAAACATGTATTGTATATTACGAAAGTTATACCAAATTCGTATTCGAATAAAGTTGTTAATGATATATTTTTTGTAAAAGATGGCATGTGTTTTATTGGTTAAATCATTGGTAAAAGTTAAATTACGAGAGCACTACAAATATTGGGATAGGAAAGAAAGAAAGAAAGAATTCCTTGTCGGCCAAACATTGTCATGTCCGAGTGATCACAATTCGTACTATCTACAATTTGATAGATAATATAAGGGATTTGTGATATTTTTGTCAAATTTGGCCTTTGTCGAAACTAATGATATATGTCCCCTTGGCGAAATTAATGAAACTAATTGCAAGGACCCAGGAGTTGACGCTAAAAAGGATGGAGCTGAAGTTGTACGTGTCGACCTCGTCAAGACATTTCTCCACTCAGATACAACCCTCTCATACTTTAAGAGCCAATCTTACTTTAAGAGACAATCTTACTTCAGAGTTAATTTCGGTTGACGCCCACCTAGGCCGGTTTGGCTCCAACCTCCATAGCTCAGACCACGAGGTCCGATCTGTCATTAGTTTCGTCTACAGGTTAGATATGTCATTAGTTTCTGCAAAATGACAGATCCGATAAAAGAAAGGACGCGGCTATTCCGAGGTCGACTTCATTCTGGCCAAAAACGAGGTCGCCCGGACAAAGCCTGTCCTTTCCGTTTTTGGCAAACTTTCCAAAAGCGTCCCCCGCGCGTCTCCCAGAAAAAGCGGGAAACGATCCCAGAAAAAGCGGGAAACGATCCCCCACCTTTTTCACGAGTCCCCCCACCCCCCACGCACCTTCTTCTGCTGCAAGAAACAGACCCCCCCACGCACCTGCCCCCACGCACCTGGTTCCATCCCTCATCTCCCTCCCCAGATCAGCTTCCCCAAGGCTCTGAAATTCCATCCCCTTCTTCTTCAGAATCCAGCCTCCCAGGACTGTGAATCCCATCATGTGAATTCCCCCATCCCCCTGCCTGGTTCCATCCCCATCTCCCTCCCCCTCTCCCAGCTTCAGATCCAGCTTCTCCAGGGATCTGAATTCCGTCGTGTGAAAATCACAGCAAAAAAAGGGAGAACTCATCAATCTGAAGTCCCCCAATCCCTACCTGGTTCAATCCCCTGTCACCTCACCTCTCCCCAGCTTCCAGGATCTACTCTCTCCCCCAATTCCATCCACTGTGAAAATCACAGAAGAAGAAGGATAGAACTGAATTTCCATCCCCACCTGGTTCCACCCAAGGAAACATCAGAAAATCACAAGCTCCAATATCTCTGCCAGTTCTATCTCTGCAAACATCAAAAACAGATCAGCACAAAACACACAGATCTGAAACATCACTGCCAGTTCCACCACTGCAACATCTTCAGTTCCATAGCAGTAAAAACACACAGGTATTTAACACTATCTCTTACTGTTTCCATCTAGAATCTAGTTCCATCAGCACAAAGAACTTAGATGCATATGTCAAGCAAACTAATTCCACCACCACATTTCGAACCAAAAGAAATAAGTGTCAAAGGAGCGACTAGTTCCAAAATAGAAGTTGTCATCAGTAGTTGCATCAGCCACATTTCTTATATTAGAAGGACCTGTCATATGTGTACTGCTGGAACTTTGCACACCATCTTGTGTTTCCTTCATGCAACTCCATAATTTTTCTGTTGTTGGCTGTGTCATCCATCAATTCTGTAGACAAAAAGAATGATAGAACATAAAAAATGTTAGAACATAAAATGGTGGAAATAAAGTATGGGTTTATAAAATGATGAACAAATGTGTGTCGTGATTTTCATATATTTTTTAAAAACAAGTTCCATTGTTCAAAAAAAGAACCAGTTTAGTAATACCAGTAGTTCCAGGGGTTATAATATATGAAACTAACCAATGATCCATGATATTACCCTAAGGTATTGAAAATATAACAAAATTCTTAATCTAAAACATGAGTTCCATTCTTCGCCCGCTATAACAACATGGAAATCAAACAAAAATAAATGCTGCTATCCATAGAACAAAAAATGTTATCCATAGAACAAAAATTGTTTACAGTTTTATGATCATGTACTCCTGGTATGTAACTTTTGGTTAATTACTTTTTCCATGGTTCGTGCAGGGTTGAAAAAATAGATAAATAATGGATTGGTTTCGCACCATTGATCTCAACGAGCCAGCTGTTGAAGAATTAAATCATGGGGATCGTATGAATGAAACTAATGGACAAGTAGATGGAACGGAGGCAGCCACAAATTGTCGACATCATTCTTCTGGTAGTTCAAGTGCAGGGCAGCGGGAGCGATGATGAGGTGCAGTCTACTCCGGAGGGTTTTGCTCCAAAGGTTCCATTTGTTGGGATGAAATTCGAGACAGAAGATCAGGCGCTGTACCACTACAACAGATATGCCAAACATGTTGGTTTCTCTGTTATGATTGAGTCGTCAAGGAGATCAGCAAGGGATGGTGAGAAAGACAAATGTGTATTTACCTGCAACAAATCTGGGAAGATCGTAGAAGTAGAGGCTACCCCTGTGAAGGAAAGGTCCCGTACATTCACAAAGCAGACAGCGTGCAAGGCCAAGCTTCGTGTTAAGCAAACTGGAGCTAGATGGGAAGTTACACAATTTGTTGAAGAGCACACTCACGAGTTGATACAGAAGTTTGCACTGAAGAAGTATTTGAGATCACACAAGAAGATCCCAAAAGAGGAGAGGAAGTTCATCACCTTGCTCCATGATGTTAATCTTACTTCTGGCAGGGTGATGCAGATAATGGGAGAGCTGTATGGGGGTGTAAAAAATGTGCCGTACGATAGTAAGAAAGTTAGTAACTTCACTGCTACTCTTGGTGAGAAGGACAAGATCAGAGACATCCCGCAGTTGCTGGAGTACTTTGAGGAAATAAAACAGAGTGTTCCAAATTTTTTCTACAAACTGAAGCTAGATTCAGAGGCTAGGGTGGAGAACATATTCTGGGTGGACGGAGCTGCGCGAGAGGTGTACAAGCTTTACCATGACTGTATTTCCTTTGACACGACATACATGGTGAACATGTATAACATGCCGTGCGCACCTTTCATCGGAATCAACAGATATGGGCAGTCAATCCAGCTAGGCTGCGGTTTTTTGAGAAACGAGCGAATTGCTAATTTCGTGTGGCTGTTTGAAGCTTTCCTAGAAGCAATGGGCGGGTTGCATCCATTGAACATTATCACAGACCAGGACCAGGGAATGAGAACTGCCATCCTCATAGTGTTCCTTAATATTGTCCACCGGAATTGTCGCTGGCACATTATGCAGAAAGTTCAAGAGAAACTTGGACCATTCATAGCCAAGCGTGAGCAATTGAGGCTGGAGTTCAATGATGTGATTGATCACAGCTTGACTGTTGATGAGTTTGAAACAAGATGGGCAGAAATGGTACTAAAGCATGATGTTGCTGACAACGCACATTTCCTTGACATTTATGATCTTAAGGAATTTTTTGTTCCAGCCTATTTCAAGGACAGGTTCTTCCCCTTCCTGCAAACTACCGCCAGAAGTGAGGGTTTTAATGCTGTTCTCAAGAGATACGTGAACCCGCAAGACAACCTTCTTCGTTTCTTCAAGCAGTTCATGAAGATTCAAGAGAAGATTGAGGTTGCCGAAGACGCTCATGAGTTTGTTGGCAAGGACAGAACTGTTCGTGTTTGGTCAGACTTCCCGATGGAACAACAGATTCTAGAAACATACACTCTGCCAATCTACCAAAGGTTCCAGTTGGAGCTGCGGAAGATTACATCCTATAACGCTAGAGACTGTGGCGGTGGTTTGTACGAGGTTTCTCCAATTCAAAGAGCAGTCTTTGGTTATGGTAAACGGAACTATATGGTGGCTGTTGATGAGCCAAATGGAATTTTTAACTGTGAGTGCTGCAAGTTCAATAAGGATGGGATTCTATGCTGCCATGCCTTGAGAGTGATGTCACATTTGGGTGCAGTCAAGTCAATGCCAGAGCATTACATTCTCCCTAGGTGGGCTCTTCCTCCTCCGGATATTGTACCGCCACCCGTTGAGCACCAAGAAGTTCCTACTAGTAAACTATCTAGGAAAGATATGAGGATGCTGCGTTATGGTAACCTGTGCAATGATTTTGCCTAGAAGGCTGTTCACGCTGCGGTTTCGGACAAGACGAGACAGATAGCTGAGAAGCATATGCTTGCCATGGAGAAGGAACTTGCAGAACACAGAAAAGCAACTGCAGATGCGTTGAAGAGGAAGAAAGCAAAAGTTTCAGCTAACGTCTCTCCTGATGCAGATAGTGGTAACGATCCTATGGCTGCTAGCAACAGTGTCGCTAGGAATCCGCCAACAACTACTAGAAGGGGGAGGCCAGGGCAGAAGAGGAAGAAAGGTGGTCTGCAGCTGCAGCAATCTCGTCCCACCTTTTGTAGTGTCTGCAAAGAAAAGGACCACGACGCGCGCAACTGCCCTGTGAGGCTAGCAGATCCGGAGAGATACCCTTTGCTCTCCTTGTTCAATTGAGTTCTAGCAGAGACATAAAAAAATGGTGTATTCAACAAAATCTAGTTTTTTCTTAGCTAGTTTGGAACTATGGTTATAAAAAATTGGCAGGCAGTTTTGCATTGTGCTACATTTATGATGAGAAGTAAAAAAGCATTGTGTGTTTACCTGAACTGATATTGTTAGAGTAGTAGCTGCCACTCTATCGTGTTTTCATGCCACCTTATCCATTTATCGGTGAATATCTTCCTTATGTCTGGTAAGTCTTCCTGTTGGTACGTTGGAACTTTTCTGCCATCCCACTCCACTAAGTTTGTGAGCATGAAAAATCCACAATCGTGCCTGTGCATTGTTTTTCGTGAACAAAGGCAAACATGAAACAAAAATGTCAGGCAAAAAAAGTCAATGGTTTTTTCCCAAAAAACACCACAAAAAAAGCTTGTTCTGAGTAGGATGTAATTTCTATTCTGACTTGAATAAGTTCCATGAAGCATCAAAAACTTACGTGTTTGTTTGTCGTGGACTCTCAATAATCACGATCGGAAAATCCGATATATTGAGTGTGGAGAGCTTGTAATCTTTAGCCCACATTGACTTTATCGACGCAATAAGATAGTGACAAGCATCCATCATTAGCGCCTCTGTTTTGCTTGCCAGGGAGTCTAATATCTCGAATCTTCGTGCCTTGATGTTGAGAACTACCAACCAATAATGTCCAGAAGGGCCTTTAGGATCACTTGGTAACTTTGCAAGTGTTGGGAAGCATATCTGTGTTATTTTCATAAACAAAAAATGGTTAGTGTGCTAATAAAAAAATGACCTCTATGATGCTAACTTTGCATAGTTAGTGTGCTGAAAACTTTGCGAAGTGTTGGGATGCATAGTTCTGTAGTGCGCTAACCTGTTCTTTATGGTCAAGCCTGTTGTTTGGATCGAACGAGAAGATTCTTTTCAACTCTTTTACGTCGAATCTGCAGTCCATGAGGTATGACTGTGTTTTGTACATAAAAGGTAGGGCAGGAAAAAAATAAGGTCCCATGTTAGGTTCCATTTCCAAAAACTGCGTGGGGGGGTACGAACAAAGTTATGAAGGTTTCAAAAAGATGGAACTTACAGATATACGAAGAGGCAAAATAACCTTCTTTGGGTTGAGGTTCTCCTTGATGATGATGTCAATGGCAATCTCTGCGACGAAATTTACAAGTTCCTTCCCCGGAAACACTGAATCTGCTACATGTTTGAGGGGCGCAAACAAGGAACCGCAATCTATAATGATTTCATCTTTGACTTTCGATGTTCTGGACTTAGAAGTGTGCTGACACACCATGTTGTACAATTCTATCATGGGCTTTGTGGCTTTGTATACCTTCTTACTCCCATCGATGTAAGGCGATTTCTGCATTTTCCCAGCTTTTAAAATTCTAGTCTGATATGCATGTTCGACAGGAGTAATGCTGGCGCCTGACGGCCCTGTAGGCTCATTGGTGGTGGTTTTGCCTTCACATGCATTAGTCATAAGTGCTGCTTCATGTTCATTCTGATCAGGAGGTGTGCATATGTCGAAACTAGGAGCGTCAGGGGCTTCTTCTGCTGCTGCTGATCTTCTCCTTGCATGTTCTGAACTGTCAAAATCCAGTTTTCTGTTCATCGAATCTTGACCAGCTGACGCTGGTACAGTTGGTGTGGTTGTCTTTGGTGGTTCGGATTGTTTCCCAACCATAAACCTGACGAGGGGTGAGGCTTGAGACTCTGGAACTTTCGGTGTTGTTCTCTTTTGTGGTGATTGCTTCTCAGTCAGTGACTTTGTAGGGGAAGGGACTCCATCGTTTCTCAGCCTCGGGGATCTGCGCGGAGTCATATCCATTGCATTGGTAGTTGCACTGCCGCTCCTATCTGAAGTTTCTTGGCCTCTTATCACTTCTGCCTTTTCGGGGGTAGCAGTTATCTCTGCGCGAGATGCCGCCCTGGTTCTATACCTAGTCGCTGATGGTGAGGCTGAGATTGTTTCATTGTTTTTTCGCTTCCTTGGAGATGGAATTCTTTGAGGTTCCATCTCGGCCAGCAGTCTGTGCAAACCTTGGGTGGTTGCGGTTCCATCAAGAACAGAGGGTAAACCATCATGTATGTCCTCAATAACCAGTGGTTTCATGGTCGTAATCAGGTTGTGCAGCATAGCTTTGCTTGGCCTTCCATCCTCTAAGTCCATTACCATGGGGGTTTCGAGTTTCGGGATGTCGAAAACCGGCGGCCTGCGAGGTGGTGACCAGCGCACACAATCGAGGACTTGTTGCTTGGTGTTTGCACTCATGATGTCTAGGCTATCTCCATCCTCAGGATTATCATCCCCTACTAGGGTGCAAGTTCCTCTTGTTGTTTGATTGCTCTGACATGGTCCTGCATGATGATCTCCAAGCTTGGTTCCTCTGATGCCAGCACCACCAGAGCTCGAAGCAGGTTGATGATTTGGTTCTTCACCAGTGATCATGCCATCCCCAAATTTATTTTGTTCTATCTGAAATTTGCTGCTCAACGTAGTGTCTGATGCTGGTTGAAATGGTGGAGCCATTTCAGCTGTCTTCTGTCGGAACTCTTCAACATGCGTGTTTCTTTGTGCTCAACGACCCATTGCATGGAACTCTTGTCTCTTCATTGATTTGATGTTCCTCAGGCAGTTGTTCATCTAGAAATGGTGAAGCCTGTATTGTACCTCCAGTCTCGTGAACGGTCGTTCTTTCTTGTTGTCATCAGATCTGCTGCATGGAACTGTTGGTTCTTCGGTCTTTGTAGATGGTTCAGGCATCTTGTTGGGTGTTTGGCTGGAACTTTTGGTTCTTGAATTTTTGGATTTCCTCTTTCTGTATCTCCTTTGATTCACTTGTCTAACAGTCAGGTTCTTCACTAGTGTCTGCAACCCTGCTTCAAAACCTTGGCAAGCTGCCTCAATAGCTGCTCTGTACCTTGTTGTCTCCTAGACAAAGAGAGTATATTACATAGTTAAAAAAGGTTAAAAAATAACAAAACAATTGTGTATATTTTTAAAAACTCAGTGCAAATATAAAAAAAGGTGTGAGTAACTTACATCTGGTGTCCTGTCAGGTGGGGTGTACATATCAATAAACATGTTTATCCGTTCTGGATCAGGGAAAAGAATGCTCTGCTTCCCTGCCTCCTCATCTTGATCTTGTTCCATCCCCTCTGCGTTCCCTGTGTCTTCATCTTGTTCTGCATTATGTGGGGCATCTTCCATCCCCTCTTCGTTATCTTGGCATTGTAGTGGGTTCAGTTCAACTTGATCTACCACTTGGGCTGCTTCAATGGCTATTGGTTCCTGGGACTCATTTTGAATGTCGACGTTTGCAAACTCAGGTTTTAGTTGCACCATTTTTTTTTGAAAAACAGAAATAATGATAAGTGAACACCCATATTGCTATAATGGAACTTACTACACACGTACGCTCAGACAAAAAAAGACGATGAAGATAAAGGCCATTACCGGTGCCCTTCCAAAACTTCCGTCGTCAAGCATATCCTGGATAATAGCTTTCTTAACCAAAGCATTAGTCCAAACAGATACCCGAGTTCCACCGTCACTAACATCAATACCTTCCAGTACTAATGAATCAACATATTTGACCTTAGAGCAGAAAAAAAGGAAGAAAATAAGAAGAAAGTCCAGATGCAAAAAAAGTGCCACGTGTGGGGGGGACAGAAATACAAAAAATAAAATGTTTTTGGTGTAGTGCATGAATTATTACCATGAAATATAGCATGCAGGACTTTAGGATTGCTTTATCAGTCTTGGAGCCAGCTGCTTCGCAAAGCATCGTGATTACGAACTTGCAAATATTTAGTTTACTGGCTTGTTTTATGTTCACGAGTGACGGATATAATCTTGGGCTGATATGTCTGCCTGTAGTCGGAGCCACCACAGCAGACAATCCGTATGCAATGAATAGCCTGAGAAACCGGGAATCAGCTTTCTTCATTGCGACAAGCTTCGTCTCCAATGATGTCAGCAAGGGCTGCTTGCTGCCAGTTTTGCCAAACTCCTTACTCATGAAAGCAATAGCTTCAGCATCAATCTCGTACCGTACATCCCTGTTGCCTCGTGGTAGTCCCAGAACCTCTTGCACTGATGGTTCCGTCACAGGTATTGCTCCACGTCCAGGGAAAACCAGCTTGCAAGACACTGGGTCAAAACTTTCCATCAGAAACTTGCACAGCTCTGGGAAAAGCTTCGAACACTTGATGTCTAAAAGGCCGCCATAATCAGCACGTCGAATCACAACTTCTTGATCTGGAGTGATGTGAGGGTACACCCTGACTAGCCTCATAGGGGATGCTCTCTGGAAATGTTTCTTTGCTTCAACCTGAAAATAATATAGGTCATATCTAGATGGTATCATAAATTCCATCTAAAACTCATGTCGCAGCAATATACCATCGGAACAGCAAAAAGGAAAAAAAAAGAACTTACATTACTGGTTCCTGCTTGCTGAGGCTCGTTGACTTGTTCAACCTGAATGAGGGGTGAGTTCCTTTTTTGAATACGTGGGGAACATCGTTGATGGACGTGCGGTGAATGTTTCAGAGTAAGCCTTCTACGCATTGCACTAAGCTTTGACATCTTTCTGTCCGACTTGCATCCGCTACTGCTGCTGTGCTTCTTACTACTCCTACAGCTGGGCTTTGTCATATTCCCACTGGCAAAAAATAGATAGAAAAAAAGTTAATGGAAAAAATTCAATCGTCTATATTTTTGCATCCTGTACGGAAAAAAAGCTAACTTGTAAAAAGCAGCTAACTTGTAACTTCCCATTTCTATAACATGAATATGTCCTATTTTTGAAGAAAATTCCACCTGACTATTTCAGTTACTTTTAAACATGATGTAACCAGAAAATGCCAGCGCGTCGATTGCAAGCTTTAAAAGAATCACAGATGTGAAAAAAAATTTCCGTCTACCAGATACCATCTGCACGCACAATGTGTACACTCCACAAAAAATGTAAAATGATATGTGTAAACGTATTATCGCAGGAAGCTCACATATATATATTGCACATCAATCAAAACTTTATGTAATACGAGTATCATCCAAAATAAAACACAGACATATATTTCATCATGCCTAACTTACAAATAAACGCAAAAACATTGTTCAGTCACCAAACATAACGGGATAAAAGCGTACGGAAAATTTAATACAAAACACTAAAAGTGCATCTAACTGCTAGAAAAAAAGTTGCCTAAGTCCTAGTCTCCCAGACGATGCGCCCACGCTGACCCTCTGCCCTGCTACAGACACGAGACATCACTGTCTTGTCCTCCCATCTCTCCCGCTTCTTCACTGTCTCAACCCTGTAGAATTTTGTAAGCTTGCCTAGGCACAGCTTGTGGAAAATGCACTGAATTTCCGCATGGTGCTCTTCTTCAAAACGCAGATATAGTCCTTCGTCCTGGTCTACTACAAACTTGAACCTGCGCTGGAATGTAACCCCCGCAGAGCGACCATGTAATCTTGAGGGCTTCGCTGGTATTTAATTACAGCATGCACTACATCAGTCACAGGGCCTTCTTCTACCCCAAGAATCTTCATTGCAGTTGCAGACAGGGCAGGGTTCTTGATGAGCTCTAAATCATCGCCAAAATCACTGTACCCCCTTGGGTAACCAGTGAACAAGGAGTTCATGTGCTCATGGAATGCAGCAAAGGTCTTGTGCAGTTCAATTGAAGCAGAATCTTCTTGTGCTGGAAGCCTACTAATCGCCACAAGCTTGTAAAACCTTATGTAGTTGTGATCGAACTTAAATGCAACCCTAGCAGCATCCATGGCTTCAGCCTCATGGGTGTCAGTGCAACGAATAAAAAGCTGGGCCTCCTGAGAGCCGTTAATGGCAAAAGTGACTGGTTTCTTCAAAACTGACACAACTGTGTGCATGGCTTTAAAAATACCATCAGGGTGATGGCATGAAGTTGCAGCGACCATGTAAACATCATTCACTGGCCCTGGAGACACTCTAAGCTGATCGAGAACATAGCCATGCACTGTGGGACTCCTACGCTCAGACACTGTGAAAGCCATTTTTTTTCTATAAAAAATATAAAAAGATCAGTTGATTACGGACTCGGATGCTGGATGAAAGCGCGCACAGTATAAAGAGAAAAAAGTGTAAAACTGAAAAGTTCCAACTAGCATGATTTAACCATGTTTATATCAGAATAAAATGGGCAAAAATTTAAACATGATAAACTACCACTACATGCAAAAATCAGAGTCGCAGAACAAATAAACATCATGTCCTAGTACAAGTTCCATTGTTGTATAACCTATGAGATTACCCTGTGGTATTAACAGAACAAATTCTTCATCTAAAAAAGGGTTCCATCTAAACAGTAGTTGCATCAGCCATATATTTGATCAGATGGACCTGTCCTAGTTAAACTTCCATTCAAAACATCATGCATGAAAAACAGGGAAAAACATCTAAGAAAAAAAAGTGGTCAGGATGGAACAATGCATGTCGAGATATTTCATATATTTCGTAAAAAAAAAAGTAATCCATCTGTGAAAAAAAGTTCCATCTATGATCACACGATGCAAAAAAACTCTATCTGTTAAGAAAACCCATTTAACATCTGTCATCTGTTAATGTTTTTCCCCAAAAACTGATCATGAAGAAATAACAAAAAAAAGGTGTTCCATCTACCATCACATGTCCCATGATAATTCACATCTAACAGGGGGTCAACCTCACAAATCACATAACATGCAACATGAATTTTCACTGACAAAAAAAAGGGGATAGGTGTTCCATCTAACAGGGGTCAAACTACCATCACATAACATGCAAGCATGTGTTCAACGAAAAACATGAAAAAAGATCCTAGAAAAATCCATCTAACATATGTTCATGATTTGCCCCGTATGAATTCCATCCAACATATGTTCATGTTTTTCCCCATCTAGACCATCAAAAAATACTGGTAGTACACAAATAAAAAACGAAGTATGGATCTACAAGGGGTCAAACTACTATAACAACATGCAGAACATTTGTTCATATAAAAAAACCTCGTGATCCTAAAATACCATCCAACATATGTTCATGCTATGTCCGTATAAAATCATCAAAAATACTGCTAGTACATCCAAAGTCGAAGGATGGAACACTAACCTGATGCGGTCCTGAATCACTGCCTGGAAGAAGATCTGGATCAGCCTGCTGCCGGAGAAAAACCACCCCCTGCCCCCACTCCACTGCAGTCGAGAAGATCTGGATCCCCACTCTGCCCTCCGGGTCCTGAACTACGAACAAAAACCAAACATCGATCCATAAAATTCGCGCGATGTAGCATGAATCAGTTAGAAAAAAATAGAGCAAAAACGCGAATCCGCAACCCAGATGAAAGAAAGAAAAGGGGATGGGATTTATCAGTGGGGAAAAATAAAAAAAACGAAAACCCTAGACCCTCGAGGCTCTGAATCGAGAAGCCCCTAATCCCCAAACACTCGAACGCCCTGCGTACCGCCGCCAAGAGGTCTCCCCGTTCGCCGTCGCCGCGGATTCGCCGCCGATTGATGGAGGAGGATGGAGAAGAGCGGGAGGAGAGGGGACGAGGAAAAATCGAGAAGCCCCTAACCACCAAAACACTCGAACGCCCTACGTACAGCCGCCAAGAGGACTCACCGTTCGCCGTCGCCGCGGATTCGCCGCCGATTGATGGAGGAGGATGGAGAAGATCGGGAGGAGAGGGGACGAGGAGGAGGAGGAAGAAATGTGAGGCGGTGTCGCGGTGGAGAAATAACGGGCACGTTCCCCGAAATTTGAAAAATCGTCGCCCCCCGCTACGCGCACGCCGATTCGCGTCCACGGAATAAACGCTCCCCGCGCGCGCCGTTGGATCGCGATCGTCCGGTCGACGCGAGCGACCTCGCGAATCGCCAGAACGAAGTCGACATGAAGTTAGAAATNGGAGGAAGAAATGTGAGGCGGTGTCGCGGTGGAGAAACAACGGGCACGTTCCCCGAAATTTGAAAAAATCGTCGCCCCCCGCTACGCGCACGCCGATTCGCGTCCACGCCGTTGGATCACGATCGTCCGGTCGACGCGAGCGACCTCGCGAATCTTCAGAACGAAGTCGACATGAAGTTAGAAATTGCGCATGTTATTTACCAACCTATTTTCTTATAATCTACCATGTGATCACTTTACGTTTCTTCTGTTTTCTTTTTCTTTGAAAAAATCTAATGGAAGCTCCGTTAGAGCAGCCAAACCTGATAGGAGAACGTGTACCGGCCTCCCGATAGCGCACATCCGGCATGGTTGCCGTACCGGCTATTGGGAGTGCTGGTGTAGATACTCTTATTTACTCTGACTACAAAAATCTACTCATACATGTGGTAGTTTTGGGGAGATTACGGAAGAAAATGGGTGGCGAGGGCCGTGTGTGGGCAACACAATCGACACGATAAGAGCATCAAAAGGAGCATGAGATTCGGTTTAACTTCGGCGTGGCGCCTTGTCGGTGGCAAGTGGCAAGCCTACACAGCACCATATGTCAGGCATGCCTGACGATAACGTCACCTATAAGGGCTCATTTGGTTGCAGGGGGAGAAATACCCAGGGAAAATAATCTCGGCCGGGATTCTGAGGAATTATGTGTAAAATTTCGGGATTCTTTTCCCGACCTCCGGAGTAGGGGAAAATACACCCCGGGAAAAGGTCGGGATCCCCCCGAGATTCCAGTTACCAAATGAGCCCTAAAGGTGTCGTCGATGTGTCATCAACTGACCACAGCCTCTGGCGATCAAAGGCACGAACACCACAAAATAAAGCAAACGCCAGACCAACACAGAACCAGAATATAATTGCACTGTAAGGTTGGATGCAGCAATGACATCACCAAGCAGGGCTAGATATGTACTACCACGACGCCAATATTTCTGAAACTTCCTTATGAGCAGCACGGTTATTATCACTCATCCTAGCATAAGTACACCTGCGACAAGGGCTACCAAGGACTATCCGTACGATCTGCGGTGATTCTGCATTTTCGGCCTTCTCCACCGACAGGGTCGACCCAAGGCGGCCGTCACTCTCTCCGTGAAGAATTTGGCGGTCTTCAGTTAAGGTTTTCTTCCAAGGGCGCAGCACCTGAAAATGCCGGATTACAAAGTTGAGATACTGCAACTGCAGCTAGAAACAAAGCTTAGGGAACCCTCAACAGAAGTTGCCACTCCCTCGGCCCATGAAACTTGGAGTTCAGGCGGACTTGGAAACATTTCCAGTGTAACAGTAGAAAGTATGTTACAGAAGAGATCCACCATGATTGACAGGAGTTGAGGGGAGAACGCACCAACACCAGAAAACTGCTCGATTCGGCTGGCGATGTGTTTGCCATAGGTGTACTTCTTCAGCGCTTGCACGTGACATCTCATAAGACTGAGAAGAGCCTCCCTCTGCTGTTCATTGCATGCTTCGAGTATCTTCTGAACCACATAGTTAGCAAACTGGTCCTTCATCATCACCTGAAAAAAAACAGCACGCAGGTAATCCCTGAATTAATCTTTACTAAGTGATTTAGTTCTAACACAGCTATTTTCCTTTAAAAGCATAGAAAGAGAAGAGAAAAAAACAAGCTAAATTCATCATGCATACCGGCAAATAACCGTTTCCCTCAGTTTGCTCTAAAATCTCCTTGATCAAAAGATCCCGCTCTGTAGCATTCCCGTGTTGGAAACACTTCTCTATGACATTGGATGCAAATTTGTTTTGGCTCATGGACACAACCTGCCCAGCAATCTACTGATAATTTGGCTCCTTTCATGGGCTTTTCCTTTCTCCAAAATATGCTGCAAAAGAGTCGCGTTATAACAGAATATGCTGTACTTTTGGTGAACTTAATATCAGTTAAGTTATACTGGCATCCATCTTGCATCGAATTATTTTGCATCGAATTATTTTGAGTGTAAACATTTGAGTTGACTTGCCACTACACTAACAGCCTAAGAGGTCTCTCAAAAAAAAAAAAAACAGAATATCACCAGAGATCTAAGTTTGTGAGCTAGACCACATCTTGCATCGAATTATTTCGAGTGTAAACATTTGAGTTGACTTGCCACTACACTAACAGCCTAAAGGTCTAAAAAATAGCATAAGTACAGGAAGCAGCCTGCAGTATATTGATGGACTACAGGTAAATACAACAGTTCACAAGATGGAGAGCAAAACAAGTTCCACTAGTGAATTGCAAGATTGGCAGCACAACACTTGACAAGATCCTGATGACTAATTCATGAAGATTCAGTTGAATCACCCTCTAAGATGATACAGACTGGAAACAAAATTCACCTGTGTAACATAGTTACCATACTGGTCTTGTGCCAGGATGCAAGCAGACTGCAAGATTTCATCTATTATACCTTCGGAGTAATCACTGCAATGCTCAAGGATTCTCTGCCAAGCGGAATAGGAGAAGTTCAAGACAAAATAATGAGGGCAAGATTACCATAAAACATTGTTACCAATTCACCTGAATAACACGGCAGCCATATGGATGCATTGATAGGGTGGCAACCTGTCCCTGAAAAGCAGACACCATGAAGCCAATATGCTTCACCGGGATACACTCGATGCACTTCTGTATAACATGATTCCCATTCTGGTCACGAACACATCGCAGAACATGTCCATCAAGCTCACGAACAAGCGCTATTTTTTGATCAAGCTCAACAGCATCAAGGGCCTGTGATTTTAACAGTGAAGCAGGAAGTGAAAACACAATGAAGTCACATCATAATACACGAAATCCAACAGTGGGAGAACCTGAATAAACCAGCTAGCCAAAATATAATAACGATGACTCACACTAATACACGTAAAATAATACCAACACAAAAGCATGCAACCTGGCATTGGCTACTGATAAGATTTAAGATACATCCAGTTTGGCACGTGTTCCTCAGCTTTTAGCTCTATGGTTTTTATTTGTAATTACCGTACAAGTTAAATAACGAAACGATCGAAAGCAGAGTTTTGCAGGAAGTTAGCAAATGTCCAATGCCAGTTCTCAACAAACCCATGGCATCAAGAACTTTACTTGATCCAAGTTCAATCATGTTTCACCTTCAACACATACTAATCAACCAATAAATAGCCAGTAACAAAAAATATATCAGGATTACCATGCACAATACGATTTTTTTTGGCATACGATATTCAAGCTAAATACTCCTATGACTTGAGGAACAACACTTACTGCAGAAATTTTTGAGAAATCAGACGAGATATGCTACTATGCTACAACATGCTGTGGTGACATGAAACATCAGAATAAGAATCCAAATAATTATGCTGAAATGAAGTTACATTCCCCAGAAGAAATTAAGAACTTTTTCTTAGGTGCTTGCCTGTCTTACATGACTTTACCTTCTGAAATACTCGGCAACCATACATCTGAAGGCTCAAAGACAGCACATGACCAGCAAGCTTGGTGGCAAGATCTCTCCTTTGCTCAGTGTCCCCATGTTCAAACAACTGCAGGGAATATACAATTCACATGTGCTGCTGGTAACAAGGTACAATTGTGTAATATATCTTACTGAAAGGTACCACCATGCAAGTGATGTCTTACATACACAATTCGCCAAAAATAACACCTGCAAAAAAAGAGCAGTATACCTTTTGGATCACATAATTCCCAAACACATCAGTCATTAATGATGGAGCATGAGGAAGAACTTCTGCAAACACGGATGCCTTCTCTTCAGCAGTGCAGTTTTCCAACTTCTGCTGGATGAATCGGCTACCATGTTGGTCAGCGCTGAGGTCAAGAACATGGAAGCAATTAACGCCTCAAACTTTGCAATGATTATACATCTCTAGACAACAATAAATAAAAACTCTGTAACTGACCTGTATTCCAATATATGGCCTTTAATGTCAGATAACTCAACTCGGTGATTATTCTTGGACTTAACTTCTCCAACAGAAGAGCATGCCTTGGGATTAGATTTATCCCTCCCCCGCTGCCCTTGAATCCCAGGACTAAGGCTCATAGTTTCTGACGAGGATTGAAATCCCGGAACATCATTTCTTCTGTCACGATGATATGTTTGTGACGAAGGTTGCCCCTGAAACACTGGGCTTGTAGGATATGGCATTGGCATACTAATGTAAGGTGATGCGCTCTGATGATTTCCAACATAAATTTCTCCTTTTTAGTTCTTGGGGAAGCTCCATTATTTGGAAACTGAAATTTCTTTCCTGACTGGTGCATGGTTTCTGACATAACTTTTTCTGAACCAAAAACAGCAGCAGGATAACCTACAAAATTGCTAGTTGAATTCACCATATCATATGGATTTCCATGACCATACTGATACATAGACGGCTGCTGGGAATTATGAATAAGGCTAAGATCAGGTAGAGATGACGGCATAGTTACACCAAGTTGCTCATAAATCTTATATGGGTTCGAAAACTCAGTTCCCGCAGCGATATTTCCGGTTGGAGGAAAACCAGCTAGTCTACCACTAAAGCTTGGAGTAAGGGGAGTACTGAAAGATGTTATGACAGGAAGCTGAGGAGTAAAGTTAGACCTAAAAGGTGGCAAGAATGAACCAGGCAACCCATGTCTATCAATTCCGTATGGAGGCGTCAAGACACCAGGTAACTGTGAATTGTGATAATATGGATTATGTGCATAAAAAGGTCCTGTCATTCCATGCTGGGACAACAATTGAATGTCACCAGAATGTAAATTCATATGAGCATGAGAGAAGTTATCCATAAAGGAACTTGAGGAAAATTGATGCCTTGAGGAATCATTTGAATGTGATCACCATGTGAAGGGCCATTCTGCACAAAGGCATTGTTCTGCCACTGTTGCGTAACATGTGCACTACGTTGGGTATCCAAACTAATCTTCAGATTTTTCATACTGGAGTCCACACCATTAAGCATGGCACCAACTGAACCACCAGACTTGGTCTCTACGCATGGATTTCCTTGCTGAGAAGTTCCCATGATAGTATTGTGATCAGAACTGGATAAAGTGGAAGGTGGTAAAGCTGCGAGACCGTTGCTACTGAGTGTCAGTGGACTCCCAGCAGGCATAGGTGACGGTTGATGAGTATCTAGTGAAAATCCATTCAAGTCTGATGACTTCACAATATCAACTGGGGAATTCTTTGATAAGTTGATGCCAGAACAGACAGATCCTCCATCACCCGAACTGGTGTTTGAAGAACCAGAAGAATTATCATATGAAGCAGTGCTCCTAGGAGAGTTTTCCTGATAATAAGCAAATTATCAGTAGTAGTTCAAGAAGAGGTATATGAAGTCAATCAACAATAACATACTAACAAACAAATATGTGTGCATGAATCATACATATGATTTTCTGGCAGATAGGTACGAGACAACATCAATCACTCTAACCATTCCGGATTTGCACTCCCTGTTTTGAAACAACGCTGAAATGCTAAATCTACAATATAACATAGAGTATATCCTTTAAGGGAACTTACAAGTTACAGCTTACATATTTATTATCAAAGAAAAGCTCAGTTGCTACAGTTCTGACTGAACATTGGAAAAAGCTGCTATACACTGCAAGTATACTAGTATTTTTTTTACACTGGTCAATCATAAGTTGGATACTATTTTCTCTCACCAAATCTCCTTTTCTTGTTCACTTTAAGTATTGCTGGATGCAAAATTACACGCAGTCCGCTGTGTGATCGAGAGAAAAATAAACTCAATGGATGCAAAATGAAGTATATTGGGAATAAGAAATCATAAGTTTGGTTACTTCATATATGTAACAAAAGCAGCAGACCTAGAATTGCTTAAGGAGTTAGTACATGGACGACTTACCTGCATTAAGCCCACAAATTCTGAGCTGTGACTTCCTATGTTCGATGTGCTTTGGTCAGAATCACATCGAGCATCCTCTGCCGAGCTTAAATCTAACTTTGCTGACCTGTAGTCCTCAGGTTCTTCCTTGTGCGTTGATAGAGTAGAACGATGAGTCAAGGGCCTGCCACTGCTTGTGCCATCATGGGACACTGGCCTCCATTCTCTAGTTTTGCTAAACTGGTTCATCAACCGTCGACTCTCTCTTGAAACGCGTGGTGCAGGAAGCCTTGGGTTCAGATTCACCTTGGAGCCATAGTAATTGAAGTATGCCAGGTCCGAACATAGTTCCTCAGAATCTAAGCTGTCAGCTCCGGAGCTCAAGCTCCTCAAATGTGGCCTCCTGTGCTTGCCTATGAGGTGATCAAGTTCAGCCAGAGACCCCTCCATGCTAGGAGGAGCACTTCCACTGTGATCCAGGGCAGCATCCCTCCAACTCCCATAAATTCTACCACCGTTCACGTCCAACGGCAACTCTTCTCCTGAAGGATTTGCTGAAAAGGGGTCATATGAAACCAGGTCCTTGCTTGGTTGCCAATTCCCAGCTCCGACGCCTGCCACTAATGGCAGAGCACTCCCTGCGGGCATTTTTCCGCACAACAAATGCGACCATTTAGTGCTGAATTCTCAACTAATTCTGTAAGGGTAATTTTTTAGGGGCGTATACAAATGCAGACTAAGAAGGACAGCCCCCTGAAGATGCATGCCATGGGAAAAAAATCAAGAAAAAAAAAAGTAAGGATTTATTTAGCAATCAAAACTCAGTGCAAAATGCCAAAAATAAAGGGGTCTGCCTATAAATCAAGTGATTGTTTTTCCTAAATCACAGTCGATTTTTCTCCTCCCGGGTCATCTTCTTCCTCTCGCCTTCCTGCTCATCATGTGACATGTCCTGCAGCTGTCGCTGCCGGATCAAGCCTTTCATCTGCCCCTTGTCGCCACGGCTGTGTCGCGACCCTAACCGCTCCGGAGAGGCTTCTTGCCTCGGCACAGCCTTGGAGTTCGCTGGTGTGAGTTCGGCAGTCCAGTAGCCCACTGTGTTTTCAGAAGAAAAAGAACTGACCCTTATTCACACAGATTGTAGCCCAACACACCAACACCGTCCAATTCAACCCCTGGCGATACTTGTGCCATGAAGAACAACAACAACGTGAACTTCTTATTCTTGGTGAAATCCATGCATACATTAGCTGATTAGCCATTGTCACCAAAAGTGCATAAATTCCTGCAAACAAGAAACTACTACTCGAATACTATCTGATGCACTCCAAAATCCCCTTCAAGAAAAGTACACGGGAAAAGGCACATTTTCTTTTTTCTTTTTTGAGGGAAATCGCAAGCTTTGTTAACTTATCAAAACATGAGTACAATCATTTATTTGGCAGAGAATCGCCATCCCAGGGAGGGAGCAACACCAAACGGACCCTCATAAAACAGGGCGCAATAAAAAAAAAAGGGACTGCCCAAGCCCAAGTGGCAAGTACTCCACGAGACCACGACCACGAGCAACAAAACTACTAAGCGCCTCTCTCTCTCTCCGCCGCAGCAGCGACCAGCGCAGCTCCCTGCCTCCTTTCAATTCAAGACCTCCACCAAGAAAAGCAATGTACTACAATCGAGTCGGGGGGCTAAGAAGAGCTCACCTCGCTGACACCGCGGCTGGCGCGGCGACCGGAACCCTAGGAGGAGGAGCGCCCGTCAAGGCCGGCGCCTCGTTCTTCCCGCCGCCCCCTCTCCTCCCGACAGCCTCCCTCGCCGCGAATGCTTTCCCTTCCCCAGTTCCCCTTTCGCCTCTCTCTCTCTCTCTCTCTGCTCCGGCTTTGCGTTCTGCTGCCGCGGAGCCCGAGGGGGGCGTGCCTTCCTTCTTAAACCCCCACGACCGGAATTAGCGCCGAAATCCCGTGCTTGCCCCTGATCGCCTGCGCCGAGGTTCGTGCCGGGACGTGATATGCGGTCGGGATGCGCCGGAGCGGGGTTTGGCAGGGACGGGGATGGGGCCCACGCTCCGTCGCTGTTGCAGGAGTAGTATGCACTGTGGGGTTGGGGTGTGGGCTGACTTGGCCGTTCGCCCTTCCGGGTCAGGGGCGTTATCGCTCCGCGCACCCAGGGACGGTCGCAAACTGTCAATGCCATTTGTTTATCTCCTCCCTCTTCTCTTTCTTACGTCATCTTGCCACAAGGGACTAAATGTTCTAAGGTGCAAGAAATACTCTTTTTGATGGATATTCTGGTGTAACTTTGTAAATATTGGTAGATGGTTATGTAGATCTTCTCTATATACGATGAAACGTTGTTGCAGCGTGTCATTTAGTTGTAACCACTGATTTTTCGAATTAAAAAGGAAGGGTGTTCCATTTTATTTTGGAAACTTCCTTGTTTTCATTCCTTATCTCTTTGTTGCGTGTAAAGATCACACTCCTATGCATTGGATGCCCCCTGATTTCAAAAACGCCAATATCTCGCATTTTGCATGTCGTGACACTTGTTCTTGTAGGTGGCGGCGCCGTGTTTTGCCTTTTTGCTAGCCGTTTATTTAAAACCTTTTGCGGGTTTTTCTAGCAACATATATCGGTTGCTCTGCCGCGCGCCAGTCGTGTCTCTTGGTGGTCGTGGTCGAACCTATTGCGTCATGTCTTGATGGATGTGTCTTCTTTATGACATCGGCTAGCGACCTACATGTGTTCTTACTCGTATTTCTTCTCTCTCACGTCACTTGTTTTCGTCAGTTGTGATACTCGAGTTTTGACTTTTGTTCACCGTTTAAACCATTTGTGCATATATTTTTTATCAATTGATGTCGGTTCCTCAGTCTCGTGCCATTTGTGCATGTTGGTGGCGGTCAAACCTTTCTCAACACAGCTTGTTGAACATGTCTTCTTATGACACCATTGCCAGTCGGTGGGTGTTCTTACTCGCATTTTGTGTGTCTCGCCCGCCACCTATTTTTGGTGGGTGGAAGACAAGTGTGTATGTCACTTTTAATTTATTTGTTTCTTCTTTATGTTTTGTGGGGTAGAAATGGTTGTTCATCTGGCTCGAGCATTGTCTCTCTTGTTGTAGGTGGCATTGCCGTGTTTTGCCTTTTTGTTCGGCGTTTCTTTTAAACTTTTTGCGGGTTTTTCTAGCAACGGTTTCTCTGCCGTGCGCCGCTCATTTGTGTTGGTGGTCGTGGACTCGTGGTCGAACATATCGCGTCATATCTTGATGGATGTGTCTTCTTTATGGCATCGGCTAGCGACCTATGTGCATTCTTACTCGTATTGTGTCTCTCTCGCGTCACTTATTTTTGTCGGTGGTGGTATTCGAGTTTTGACTTTTGTTCACCATTTTAACCATTTGTGCATATATTTCTATCAATTGATGTCAATTCCTCAGTCTCGTGCCACTTGTGCATGTTGGTGGCGGTCAAACCTTTCTCGACATAGTTTATTGAACATTTCTTCTTATGACACCATTACCAGTCGGTGGGTGTTCTTACTCGCATTTTGTGTGTCTCGCGCGCCGCTGTTTTTGGTGCGTGGAAGACAAGTGTGTATGTCACTTTTAATTTATTTGTTTTTTCTTTATTTTTTGTGGGTAGAAATGGTTGTTCATCTAGCTCGGGCATTGTCCCTCTTGTTGTAGGTGGCAGTGCCATGTTTTGCCTTTTTGTTCGACGTTGCTTTTAAACTTTTTGCGGGTTTTTCTAGAAAGGGTTTCTCCGTCGGGCGCCGCTTGTTTGTGTTGGTGGTCGTGGTCGAACCTATCGTGTCATATCTTGATGTATGTGTCTTCTTTATGGCATCATAGCGATCTACGTGTGTTCTTACTCGTGTTGGGTCTCTCTCGCGTCACTTGTTTTTGTCGGTGGTGGTATTCGAGTTTTGCCTTTTGTTCACCATTTTAACCATTTGTGCATATATTTTTATCAGTTGATGTCGATTCCTCAGTCTCGTGCCACTTGTGCATGTTGGTGTCAGTCAAACCTTTCTCGACACAGTTTGTTGAACATGTCTTCTTATGACACAATTAGCAATCAGTGGGTGTTCTTACTCGCATTTTGTGTATCTCGCACGCCACCTGTTTTTGGTGGGGGGAAGACAAGTGTGTATGTCACTTTTAATTCATTTGCCTCTTCTTTATGTTTTGTGGGTAGAAATGGTTGTTCATCTGGCTCGGGCATTGTCTCTCTTGTTGTAGGTGGCGGTGCCGCATTTTGCCTTTTTGTTCGACGTTTCTTTTAAACTTTTTGCGGGTTTTTCTAGCAACGGTTTCTCGGTCGCGCGCCGCTCGTTTGTATTGGTGGTCACGGTTGAACCTATCGCGTCGTGTCTTGATGGATGTGTCTTCTTTATGGCATCAGCTAGCGACCTACGTGTGTTCTTACTCGTATTGTGTCTCTCTCGCGTCACTTGTTTTTGTCGGTGGTGGTATTTGAGTTTTGCCTTTTGTTCACCATTTTAACCATTTGTGCATATATTTTCAATTGATGTCGATTCCTCAGTCTCCTGCCACTTCTGCATGTTGATGGCGGCCAAACCTTTCTCGACACAGTTTGTTGAACATGTTTTCTTATGACATCTTTAGCAGTCAGTGGGTGCTCTTACTCGCATTTTGTGTGTCTCACGCACCACCTGTTTTTGGTGGGTGAAAGACAAGTGTGTATGTCACTTTTAATTTATTTGTTTCCTCTTTATGTTTTGTGGGTAGAAATGGTTGTTCATCTTGTAGGTGGTGGTGTTATGTTTTGCCTTTTTGTTCGTCGTTTCTTTTGAACTTTTTGCGGGTTTTCTAGCAACGGTTTCTCCGCCGCGCACCTCTCGTTTGTGTCGGTGGTCGTGGTCCAACCTATCGCGTCATGTCTTGATGGATGTGTCTTCTTTATTGCATCGGCTAGAGACCTAGGTGCTTTCTTACTCATATTGTGTCTCTCTCTCGTGTCACTTGTTTTTGTCGGTGGTGGTATTCGAGTGTTGCCTTTTGTTCACCATTTTAACCATTTGTGCATATATTTTTATCAATTGATGTCGATTCCTCAGTCTCGTGCCACTTTTTCATCTTGGTGACAGTCAAACCTTTCTCGACACAGTTTGTTGAACAGGTCTTCTTATGACACCATTAGCAGTCAGTGGGTGTTCTTACCCGCATTTTGTGTGTCTAACACCCGCATTTTGTGTGTCTCGCGCGCCACCTGTTTTTGGTGAGTGGAAGACAAGTGTGTATGTCAGTTTTAATTTATTTGTTTCCTCTTTATGTTATGTGGGTACAAATGGTTATTCATCTGGCTCGGGTATTGTCTCTCTCACACCACATGTTCCTGCACGCAATAAAGGACTTGCACCGAGACACCTTTCATTTTAATTTCTTCTCAAGTACAAGTTTTATTTTAATCGTTTTTGTTACCTTGCACTACAACGTTTTTATTTTGTGTTTTTTATTTACACCAAACAGTATGGTAGAATTACTTTCTTGATTTAAATGTTGGATCACTTGTTATCAATTGATGATGCCTATAACTAATGTGGTATATTTTTTTGAAAGAAAGGCAAAAGGCTTGCCTTGATTCATTAAATAAGAGCGAGTTTCAAGTCTACTCTCCCGGCATCAAATGACCCAAATGTTTCGCACTAGCGAACGTTTACCATTTTGCCTCCAATTTGACGGGAGAGAAATTGATTGTAGGAATCGATCCTCCAATAGGATATTTAAATTAAAGGATCGAGTCCACATTTCTACCAACTTAAAACTCCAAAATAAAATTTTGAGTACCAAATTAAACAATGAGGAATAGTGACAAATTACACACTTTTAAATGTGGTGATTGCACAGGGTTACTTCTTTACAAGGGCGAGGCTAGCACATAGTTACTTAGTTTATTTGATACAACTAGCACGATGGCCATCACAAACGCTAGGATTAACACTTTAATGTGTCGATAGTGAATGTGAAATAAACTTATACTGCTATCCATGTTCGTTTATGCGACGGGAAATAAATAGTTCTGTACAACCACATAAATGTTATGCTAAAAGTATAACCCTAGTGCAACTAAAACTAATTAATTTATTTTTTGGGTAGATAATTATTGAACCATTTTAAGAACTCGACATATTGATGAAAATATGTGGCGTTTCTTTCTTTTCAGTGAGAATTTCAGTAACTTCCATTCCTATTTCTGGTTGTACTGTACTTCTTAAAATTAGACTACTCTGTTGATCTGGTCGGTTGTTATTACAATGATGTTTTATTCATGTGGAAATTTATCGTTTGTTGTTGATTTGATTGATGAGGGATATTTTTATTTTTACGTAATTCTATTACATAATTATTTTTTTGATGGTATTTTTAATATATAGATTCTTTTGATCTAAGAAAATAGAAAGCCATACGTTCGGCACGATAATTGACAACGGACGGTGTCACTTTTTCGGCCCGGTAAAGTGAAAGTTATATAAATAAGAATGAGATTAAGAAAGAGAACTGTGATGTTGTCATGTCGTCAATAATAAAACTATCGTAAGCAGACAGTATGGTTGCGTTGTTTCCATTTTGTTTGTCGGTCGTCCGTGTCGGGACACGATGTGTGGTCGGGATGCGCCGGAGCAGGGTTTGACAGGAACAGTGGTGGGACCCACATCCGTCATTGTTGCAGGAGTATGTAATGTGGGTTGACTCGGCCGTTCTCCCAGGCAACGGACGGGTTCAACAATAATTGCTCCACACACCCAAGGAACGGTCGCAACAACTGTCAATGCCCCATTTGTCATGCCCTTCCCTTTTTTTGTATCATGTTGCCACAAGAAACTAAAGGCTCTAAGATAAAAAAAAACTCTTTTAGATGTTCTGGTATAAATTTGTTAACATATTGGTAGATGGTAATGTAGATCTTCTCTATATGCGATTAAACGATGTTGTGGTGTGTCATTAATTGTAACCACAAGTTTCTTGAACTATAAATAAGTATATTTTATTTTTGTAAGTATATCTCTCGTGTTTGGAAACTTTCGTGTCTTCGTGCCTTATCTCTTTCTTGTGTGTAAAGATTACTTTCCTATGCACTAGATACTCCTCGATTCAGAAGCGTGAATATCTCGCATGTTACCTATCGTGACACATGTTCTTGTAGGTGGCGGTACCGTGTTTTTCCTTTCTATTCGTCGATTTTTAATACTTTTTTGCGTGTTTTTCTAGCAACGAATAACAAACCCTCTACCGTGCGCTGCTCGTTTGTGTTGGTGGTCGTGTTCAAACCTATCGCGTCGATTCTTGATGGATGTGTCTTCTTTATGACATCACCTAGCGACCTATGTGCATTCTTGCTCCTATTTTGTCTCTCTCGGGTCACTTGTTTTTGCCGGTGGTGGTATTGATGCTTTGCCTTTTGTTCACCATTTAAACTAATGTTGCATACATTATAATAAATTGATGTTGATTCCTCAATCTCTTGCCACTTGTGCATGTTGGTGGCGGTCAAACATTTCTCAACATACTTGTTGAAAATGTCTGCTTATGACATCATTAGCAGTCGGTGGGTGTTCTTACTCGCATTTTGTGTGTCTTGCGTGCCACCTGTTTTTTGGTGGTGGAAGACAAGTGTGTATGTCACATTTAATTTATTTGTTTCCTCTTTATGTTCAATGGGTAGAAAATGTTGTTCATCCAACTCCGATATTGTCTCTCTCACACCACATGTTCTTGCGGGAAATGAGGGAGTGTGCCGAGACTCCATTTATTTTAATTTCTTCTCAATTACAAGTTTTATAGTAATCGCTTTTGTTGCTTTGCATACTAGAATTGTTGAACTCACACCGAGTAGCAACCTTTTTTATTTTGTTTTTTATTTACACCATGCAGTATAGTAGAATTACTTTTTTGATTTCAAAGTTGCATGACTTGTTATCAATTGATGATGCCTATCGCTAATATGATATTTAAATTAAAGGATCGAGTCCACATTTTTACAACTTACAGCTCCAAAAGAAAACATAAGTACCAAATTAAACAATGAGGTTTATGCAAAAAAAAAAGGAACGATGAATTCCACACTTATAAATGTGGTGGTTGCACATGGTTACTTCTTTCCAAGGGCGAGGCTAGCATAAAATTACTTAGTTTATTTGATACAACTAGCACAAGGGCCATCACAAACGCGAGGATAAGACTTTAATGTGTCGAGAGTGATTGTGAAATAAATTTATACTTCTATACATGTCCATTTATGTGTGGGAATATAGTTCTATGCAACCACATAAATGTTATGCTAAATAAATTATAACCCCAGTGCAACTAAAACTAATTAATTTAATTTTTTTGGATAGATAATTGTTGCACCATTTTAAGATCTCAACATATTGATGACAATATGTGTCGTTTCTTGCTTCTCGGTGAGAATTTCAGTAATTTCCCTTCCTATTTTTGGATGTATCGTGCTTTTAAATTAGACTACCCTATTGATCTGGTTGGTTGCTATTACGATGATGTATTATTCATGTGGAAATTTATCGCATGTTATTGGTTTGATTGATGGATGGATGTTTTTCTTTTTCGTCGCAATTCTACTACATTTTTTTTATTGTATTATGATATATAGATGCAAGAATCTTTAGATCATTATAGAATAACATAGTAAGTTTTTTCCTTTTTAATAAAGAAATCTGCTAAGTGTGTGATGTATGGGCCGAACACTTAATCTAAGAAAAATATAAAACCATACATTTCATTCACAATTAACAATGGATGGTGTCACTTTTCCGGCCGAGTAAAGTGAAAGTTATATAAATAAGTGTAAGAATAAGAAAGAGAAGCGTGATGTTGTCGTCTTGTCAGCAATCAAATTATCGTGAATAGATAGTGTGGTTGCGTAGTTTCCATTTTTGTTCATCGGTCCTTGGGTTTAATTACAAAGATGTGGGCCTGTTGCACTCAAGCAAAGAATGGCGCCAAAAGTCCATTTAACGGGATGCAGTATGTTTTCAATTGCAACTCTTTTATGCCAATCCAATTTAATGACCGATTATTTATTATTGAAATATACATTATCCATTTCAATGAATATATTGTTAACAAAATAGATCGTTAATTTGATAATCTATCCATTATAAAAAGAAGGACCCCACATTAATTGTTGCATGATGTTTAATTACAGTTATGAAAATTTGTGGATTATGTCCTATGTGTATGTATGATGGAATTTAAATTTGTTGGGATGTATTTAATAATCCACATGAAAAAATATAATTCTAAAATTAGTAAGTCCAAGTGTCATGCAACACATGTTGAGATAAGTATTATACCGTTTTCTAGTTTTTAACTCTGGAAAATATTCATTATGTAAATCGTAAGTTAGATATGCATCATTTGTGTGTAGTATTACTCCACTACAGCCCAAGAACCTGTGTGAGATAAAATTTCAAATATATCTATGTCTTTACTATATTAATTATTTAGATCAAGAATAAGATGTATTATTTGTGCACAATATTGGTCCACTACAAAGTAGATAAGAAATCAATATGTGAATTAGGTCAAAATTTATCAGACTAAATGTAAGAACATTAATCCACTAAACTTTATTTTAGATAGGAGGAAAACCCCCATCGTTATATGCACACAGTCATACATTATTGAATATTAAAAAAGGCTAGGTAAAGAGAGGCACCGACAATATCTCTACAAATCTACCATAGACCCTATGAAAAGTTACCAAAACAAATGAAAAGTACACAACCGTTGGCCAAAAATGTATCAAGAAGGGTTAATCGCATCACGCCGATGATGAAGAGTCCAACCGTAGTCAATCTATGGATTTTCATCTCCCAAGTTAAGCTTCAAGCCACCACCTTCTTCAAGGGTACGACACAAGCGCACCGACATTGTCTTATCAGAGATCTCGTGTCCACAGAGTGCAAGCATACTTGTTGTCGAAAACTTCATTGAGATAGACGGTTTTTTCTCGCTGTGTGTCAATCCATTAACATAAATATTTTCTACTACGGCAGGATTATCTATACTTTTTACCACTGTAAAAGAAGTTCATTCGCTAAGCTTGTCTTTAAAGACTTATTAACATTCGACTCTAAGGTTTACTCTTACAAAAATGAAGAAGACATCGAAGTGCTCATGTATCATGTTTGTTAGTATATAATAGATGAAGTGTAAGTAAACCAATACAGATAACAAATGATCTTAAAAATATGCCAAAACACCGGTATATTTAGAAGAGCAAAACGAATGGCATATATTTCCTGTCTTGTGACCCTAGTTTCATGTGACAACTAGCTAGGTGATGTTTATTCGTTTGGAATCGGCAGTTCCCCCATACCAGTTTCCAGTAAAAACCATTTTGGTCTATTTTCAGATGGTTGTTTGACCTGGTCGGTTTGTACGGCCACATATTTTGCTGCAATGCTTCGGGAGCTACAATGAATCTCGCTGGTGCCGGATTCTTTCATAGAAACTAGTTTGATATAGTACAGAAGAACACAATGATGAAGATGTAGTATTGTTGAAGACAACATATGTGTTTAGATTAAACTTTACAGGAGTTACATTGGATGATTGGACATCAAGGAAAGGAAAACAGCCCTAATGTTCGTTCCATCGATGTACATAGGTACCGAGACGGTCTTGCTCTGCAAACTGAAACTGGCAGGATCGATCAAGCATGTACGTCCGTCATCGTTGCATGCCCTAGCTAGTACTCGATCCTCCCGGCCGGTCATCTCGGACGGAGGACGCCCTCGTTCGCCTTCTCGCACTCGTCGATCCACTCGCCGTAGACGTCAACGGGCTCGGTGAGGGCGTGCGCCCTGGTGGAGTACCTCTCCTGGCACACGAAGCAGGCGGCCTCGGCGATGAGGTGCTTGAGGTCGATCTTGCAGCCGACGCTCCCGGGGTGGTTGCAGAACGGGCAGCAGAAGGACGTCTCCAGCTTCACCGCCGGCTTCTTCCGCGACGCCATCTTCGAGCTCGCCGACTTCCGCTTCCCCATCTCTGCACGATGGATCTCTCTCGCGCGCGCGCGTTCGCCGGGACGTCGAGAAGTAGCTACAGCAGCCTACAGCAAGATGTATTCGAGACAGGCGAGGAGAATTCAGGAGAGATGGATGTGATGTGTGTTCGTAGGGATGCCTTGGCTTGCTTATATAAAGGCTCGCGTACCGCGTACGCGCGCGCGCGTCAGCTGTGTTCGTCTCGGACTCGGCTTCGAGCACCGCCGTCTGCCTTGGTAAGGTGCACTGTGCCGGGTGTAAGGATGGCAATTTTACCAATGGGTACGGGTACGGTACCGTACCCATATGGGTAGGGTATGGGCACATTTTCATACCCATGGGTAGTACCCATACCCTACCCATCAAGTCGTGGGTAGGGTATGGGTACAGTAATATACCCACGGGTATACCCAAACCCTACCCATTAAGCAACTGCAGACCACCAACCTCCATATTCGATCCACTCATTTCTCTATTTCTTCAACAACGGGGGATCGACGTTAAGTAGGAGCAGGAAAGACAGACGATGGGTCAGTAGAGATTAAGATAAGATGGTTGTGATGTGGCGGCACACAATAGAATATGAAATATCGTGCGCTGTTGATCTACCCAATGGATGCCTATCGGTTAAATATACCCACCGGGTATGGGTACGGGTAAAGCTTTTTACCCACGGGTACGGGCATGGGTAGAATTTTATACCCACGACACATATGGGTATGGGTATGGTATTGATCTACCCTGCTCATACCCTACCCATTGCCATCCTTAGCCGGGTGCCTTTCTCAACCTGTACCGAGAAATTTGCATCAGTGAGGAACTCGAGAAAATATTGAACAAAACTTTACAGACATGAGAATTAGCAGTATAATGCACGTACATAGTAGAGAGCACGACTTTGTACTCTGGGCAAAAGAAATATATAGGAACATTGCCTATTTTTGTTCTTTTTAGTTTGGAATTATTTTTCAACATATTTCTCCTTTTATTTTTTTCTTATGTACATCTTGGTTCTTACTCAAAATTTGCACAAAATCATCCTCTATCTATGTGAGTTTTGATAGAATTTTTCGTGATCATTTGAACTACTTTTTTTAGATTGGCATCACCGTATCATCTAGAGCTTGGTATCACTAGATGTTCTTGAAGGTTTTTTCTTGGACGGGGATGTTCGTGCGCAAATCCTATATATCGCCCGCAGGCGACGCTTCAAGCTTGCGTCGCCTGCGGGGTGGAGTTAGTGGGCCGGCCCGTTTCGGCTCCTTCTTTAGTTTACCTTTTTTTCTTAGTTCTTTTTTTTTGTTTTCCTGTTTCTTTTCACTTATTTTTTTCTGATTTTTTTCCAGATTTCATTTTCTTTTCTTTTTCTGTTTTATTTTCTTTATTTTATTTTCTTTTCTATTTTCGTTTTTTCTTTATTTTTTGGTTTATTTTTCTGTTTTCTTTTTTCTTAATTTTTTTCAGATTCACAATATGTTCAAACTTTAAAAATGTTCAAATTCAAAAAATGTTCAGATTAAAAAATTGTTTAAATATGAAATTTGTTCATATTCAAAAAATGATTTATATTCAACAAATTTTTAGATTGGAAACATGTTCATATTAAAAATTGTTTAGATTAAAAATTGTTCAAACTTGAAATTTGTTCAGATTAGAAAAATGTTCAGATTCAAAAATTGTTCAAATTCATTTTCATAAAAATTGTCACCGACATTTTCCGTTCACCGATATTTTATTTTCATTTTAAAAATCGTTCAAAATAGTTTACATTCACGGACATTTTCTATTGACTTTAAAAATCGTTCAAAAATAGTTTCTGTTCACCCATATTTTCTGTTCACTTTTAAAATTGCTCTAAAATAGTTTTTGTTCACCGATATTTTTTGTTCACTTTTAAAAAGGTCAAAATAGTTTCTGTTCACATATATTTTCTATTCAAATTTGAAAATTGTTTTAGCGCTGAAAAATATTCAAATTTAAATTTGTTCAATTTTAAGAAATGTTTAAATTTGAAAAAAAATCATTTTGAATATTCTAAAGTTGTTTCTTTGTTCTTTCTTTTTTATTTTCTTTTTCTATTTAAAAATAAAACAGCAAAATAGGAAATACCTGTTATGGGCCGCATCATTGCAGCCCATTTGGTGGGCGCTGTAGGCGGCGGGAGCGTCCCGCGCCGCCAGCGGGCGCGATATAGGAGGTCCCATGTTCGTTTTTTTTTTTTTTTTGAGAATTCACCACCCTTTTATTCATTATTGTTCTGATACCTTACATAAAACTCCATCAGGTGGGGATTGCATCCACACATGCCTGCCTATAGCAAGATGAATAGAATCCTCGCCAGCTTGTGTGCATCGATGTTTGACCTTCTCCCTTCATGGACAATCTCTACATGATCAAAAAGCCTTGATCTTGCTTTAATCTCCTGGATAACATGCCCGTAGGAGCCCATGCCTTCACCTCTGATGCTCCGAACTGCATTGCTGCAGTCTGAAGCTACCCTGAAGCGGTGTACAAGTAGATCAGCAGCTAAAGCTAGTCCCTCCCTACACGCCATTGCTTCCAGGGCTTCTGAGTCTGTCATTCCCTCCATTAGCACCGAAGAAGCTCCCAGGAACATCCCATCGGCTCTTCGAGCTACAGCCGCAATCGCCGCAGTGTTGGAGTTCTTTGATGTGGCAGCATCTACATTGATTTTTGCCACGCCCTCTGGTGGTGGAATCCATGCCGGGCCTTGAGTCACCCGTGATTAGCGTACAATAGCGGTCGGAACGATCAACTGTGTAGGTCTGACAGGAACCTTTCGACAACAATTAGTTGATAACAGGCTCTGAAAAATTCCTTCGTGGATGGCTTTCCCCTTCGCGTGCCACACAGCCCAAAGGGTCAGCACGGTTCTCAACTCCTCGTGCGGTAACGCACTGAAAACTACAGCCAGCCACACCTTGGCATCGGTCTCCTGTATATTAGCAATCAAATCAGTTATTTCTTCTGCTGCCAACGCCCACACAGAGCGTGCCATGTTACACTCCAAAGAGAATGTTTTCATGAATCTGGGACTCCACAAAATGTGCATGCTCGCTGTGGCGCCATGTTCCTATGGTTGAGAACATCCATAGTCGGAAGTGACTGTCGAGCGAGTCTCCAGAGAAACACTCAGATCTTCGCCGGGTACTTGTATTTTCCAGAGCTCAGACCACTCCTTTTCTTGACTCCTAGTACCTGAAGAACCAGCTCGCTCGTCCAGCCATGCTGTCCTTCTTTCTCTCGTGTTCACCAACATTCGATATGCTGATCGTACGGAGAAAACCCCCGGCCTTTCATGATGCCAGGCCCAAAAATCAGCCTGTCTCCTCGTGCTTAAAGGGATGTTCAAGATCACCTCTCTATCCATTGGCAGAAAGTAATCCTGTAGCTTATGCATATCCCATGTCACATTTAGGTTATCTATCAATTCACTCACCATGTGCGGTGGTTCATCATGAATACATGCAACTGGCCGTAAGAGACCATCACGTGGCAGCCAGTTTGAGTTCCAAATATTTGTATCTTCTCCGGTTCCTATCCTCCGGATTAGTCCCTGTTTCAAGACATCTTTCCCATCACATATAGCCCGCCAAATCCGAGATGGAGACGAGCCCACCACCGCTTCCAAGAAATTGCCTTGTGGGAAATAAACTGCTCCCAGGATCCTTGCACTCAACGAACTAGGATCCTGTAAAATCCGCCAAGCCTGCCGGGCCAAAAGAGCTAGGTTGAACAACTCGATGTCACGGAAACCCAGACCTCCCAAGAACTTGGGCTTTGTCATCTCCTCCCATGAGACCCAGCAAGTGTTTCGTTTGCCATTTTTGCTCCCCCACCAAAAATTGCGCAACAAGCTGTTTATGTGGTGACATAGGCCTCTCGGAAGCCTAAAACAAGCCATGGAATATGTCGGGATAGCTTGAGCCACTGCTTTGATTAGCACTTCTTTACCTGCAGCCGACAATAACATCTCCATCCATCCTTGGACTCTCTTCCAAACTCGGTCTTTTAGGTATTTGAAAGCTCCATTCACCGAGGATCCCACATCGGATGGCATTCCCAAATATTTCTCACTCAAAGAAACATTGTGCACATCTACAATGTCCATGATTTCCTCCCTGACCACATTCTGGCAGCCCTTTGCAAAATGTATAGAGGACTTGTCCAGGTTCAGACGCTGCCCAGATGCGTCACAATAGACCTGCAACACCTCCCTCACCTCAAGAGCATTCTCCCTAGTCGCTTTGAAAAACAACAGGCTGTCATCCGCAAACAGTAAATGGCTAACCTCCGGAGCGGACGGCGCCACTTTAATACCACTTAAGATCGATGACTCAATTTTTGATTTTAGGAGGCACGAGAGGCCCTCTGCTGCTAACAAATAAAGATAGGGAGAAATAGGGTCATCGTGACGGATGCCCCTTGAAGGGATAAAACTCTCCAGATGATCACCATTAAGTAAAACCAAAAAAGAAACAGTTGTTACCAGGCGCATCACCATGTCCACCCAGCATTGATTGAACCCCAACCGCAACATAATAGCTCGGAGATAGTCCCACTCAACCCGGTCATAGGCCTTCCTCATATCCAGCTTCAAAGCACAACACCGAGATCCACGAGCACGCTTGCGTTTCATGAAGTGCAGACACTCATATGCCGTGATAATATTATCTGTGATCAACCGTCCAGGGACAAAAGCCGACTGCTCCTCTGAAATAATCTCCGGTAGAATCCCCTTTAGCCTGTTTGCCATCACCTTGGATGCTATTTTATAGATGACATTGCACAGACTAATTGGTCTAAACTGTCCCAGCTCTTCTGGGCTCGCCACTTTGGGAATAAGGACTATGAAAGTATTATTGATAGTAGACGGATCATCCTCCCCTCTCAACACCCTCAGTACACTGAGGTCACCTCTCCACCACAAATGTCCCAGTGACGCTGGAAGAAATGCGCCGAAAAACCATCCGGTCCCGGTGCCTTCGTTGGAAACATTTGGAAGAGGGCATCTTTCACCTCCTTCTCCCCAAACGGTTTCAACAAATCGTCATTCATCTCGGGGGTTACTTTGTTAGGTACAGTGTTAAGAACCATATCCATGTTATGAGTACCCTCCGCCGTGTACAAATTCTTATAAAAATCCGTGGTCATTCTGCTCATTTCCTGCACATCCTCCGTCACTGACCCGTCAACCTTCTTCAGCTTTTCTATTTTATTTTTCTTTTTCCTTTGACTGGCCCGGAGATGGAAAAATTTAGTGTTCTTGTCCCCAACAGTTAACCATTGGATCCGAGACCTTTGCTGCCACATAACTTCCTCCCTGTGACTGAGTTCCACTACCCGATCAGTCACCTTGATCTCAGCCCGAGAAGGTCCAGACCTCAACGGATTAGACTGCAGTCGTTCGAGTTCAGTTTTCAGCTTGCTCAGCTCGAGTTTAACATTGCCAAAAGTGTTCCTGTTCCAGTCCTGTAGCTGGCCTGACAAGACGCCCAACTTTCGTTGCAGGCCCGAGAGATCAGTAGCTGTTCCCTCAGCCTGCCATGCTTCCTCCACCTTAGGAGCAAAACCAGCATGCGTTTCCCACATAAGTTCATACCTGAAACTTTGTCGACCCCTTGAGCGAGTTTCAGGTCGGTTCCTCCAGGTCAACAAAATAGGGCCATGATCTGAACACGCAGCTGTCATATTGTGCAGCGTTGCCCTTGGAAAACGGCTACACCAGTCCGTCGTGGCGAGAGCTCTATCTAGCCGAACACGACAGAACGAACCTCCTGCTACTCTCTTTTCGAAAGTCCAACTACGACCTTGATAACCAAGATCACGAAGGCCACACACATCAGCCATCTCCCGGAACCCTTCAATCTGTGCATGGCTGCGTTCTTGCACCCCTACATGTTCCGAACGATGTAGAACTTCATTGAAATCCCCCATACAAACCCATGGAAGCGCAGAAGAAGATTTAATATATTTAAGCATGTCCCATGTTTTGTGTCTGTGGCATGTTTGTGCCTCCCCGTAAACACAAGTAAGACGCCAAGGATCACAACCCTGCTCAGTAATGATGACGTCAATATGATATTGTGAAAACGGTAAAATCTTTATTTCAGTTTCATTATTCCAAAAGATACCCAATCCGCCACTGCGGCCAGAACTACTAACAGCAAAAGCTTTATCATACCCTAGTGTGCCACTAAGACCTTCCACCCTTTTCTTATGCACCTGAGTTTGAAGTACACAGAGAACGGTGGGGGCAACTCGTCGTGCAAAAGCACGTAGTTCATTTACTGTCGCGGCGTTGCCCAAACCCCGACAGTTCAATGCTGCACAACTCATTGCTCTTGGCGGTGCTCCGCCGAGGAGCCCGCCAATTCAGATTGTTTATCCTTCACCTTCCCATTACTAGCAGCCAACTTCCTCTGCCTCTTCAGTTCTTTTGGAGGGGTGTATGACGGCGGAGGTGGGGGAACCACACCCACATCTGCTCCATTTGCCTTTGGTGCATCCAACAACAGTTGCTTCTGTGCCTTGGGGCGACCCCTGCCCCCCTCTCCTCCCTCCGGGATTTGTTTGAGAGGGCTGCTCGCAGTATCTGTGATATCCTCCTCCGTTGCTCGCTCCAACCCTGCCTCTCCAGATGTACGCTTCCGGGAGACAACACTATTAGAAAGATGCTGCTCCTTCGGAAGCCAGATCGGTTCAGAGCCCCGGCCTCGTGCACCTCCATGGCGTCCACGTCCACCTCCCGCCTGGCGTCCACGCTCGGGCGCCCGTCCACCACGGTCCATTGGTGCTCTACCTCCTCTCCCACCAGTATTGTCCCGTCCAAATCCTCCTCTCACCCTAGGTGTAGCCGGGTGCCATGAGTCCATCGGCGCCATCATCCATTCGCCAAACTGTAGCTCTTCTTCTAGAAATTCTCCCGAGCCACACTCGAGTTCGACATGGCCCATCAAACCACAGTGGTTACAGAACTTTGGCATCTTTTCAAATTTCACCTGCAGAAACATACTTGCACTGCCTTCAGGTGACAGTGTCACAAACCGCATCAAAGGTCTTGCAGCATCCAGATCGACCCGCACCCGGTGAAACTCACCAGTCCCATGAGACACCACCTTCGTCTCCACCTTCACTACTCTCCCCACCTTAGCCGCCAGCTGCTTAAGAATTGTTTCATTGCGAAAAAAAGGTGGTAACTTGTGGATTTGGATCCACACTTGCACATGCCCAGGAACGGGTGGATTGGCTGTTGCTCCATCATATTTATCGATCATAAGAGCACAGTCACGAAACAACCATGGCCCATCCTCCGTGATACGTTTCCAATCGCCCAGGCAAAAAGCCTGTAGTACAAACAGATTCTTCTCAATCGGCGTGAACGAGACCTCCCGGGCTGTATTCCATGCAGCAAACATGGTTCTCTTCAGAGACTCCTCGCTGAAAGGCTTGTTCGTTAACACACTCGCCACAGCCATCCACTTGACCTCCGGCAAGGTGCCTCTTACTTCCTGCGCCAGAAAGACTCCCTCCTTTTCCTCCTCACTCAGCTTCAGCTTTCTGAGCAGGTCTTCCACCTCTCCTCCACCTTGCTTTGATCGGGACGATTCCGCCGCCATTGCTCCAAAGCAGATCGCCTCCAAGAGATCACCAAAAAACCAATCTCCCCCTGTTGAAACCACACCCCAATCTCCAAGGCCGGGCAGTTGTACCAGACAGCCCCTTGATCAGCCCGAGAGAGTTGGAGGCAAGGATCGATCGGAGGAAACGGCCAGAGCAAAAGAACCTCACCGGCGAAGCAATCGCCGTCGAGTCGCCTAACCCTAGGTTTGACTAGGTCTTCCAATCTGTTTGGACATTAGGTCCCATGTTCGTGAAGGTAACTCTCTCAATGTTGCTACCATCCACGTGGACTGGACCATGTGGATTTCGGGTCCGGCCCATCCAAAAAGGCCTTTCGGCGAAGGGAAAACAATCGAACCCGACCCACCTACCCGCCGTCAACTACAGCGAACGCCTCCTCGCTTCCTCCGCCTCGGCCCATCCACCCACGTCGACGACGAGCTCTCCCCTCTCGTCTCGTCTCCTTCCCTCGCGACGCCATCGCCGCGTCGCCGGTCGCCGACCCGCCGTCCCCCAGGTAGGACGTAGCTAGTCCCACCCCGCCCAGCCCCGATGGCCGAGGAGCTGGTGCTGGACACGGCGATCCGGGACTGGGTCCTCATCCCGCTCTCCGTGGTCATGGTGCTCATCGGCGTGCTCCGCTACTTCGTCACCAAGCTCATGCGCTCCCCGCCGTCGGCCTCCCCGTCCACCGACCCCAAGACCGTCAAGGAGGGGTGCGTGCTCCCGCCCTCTCTCCCCAATTCCGTCCCGATCTGGTCCCCGATTCGCTCGATCCGAGCGATCTGGATCGAGGAACTACCTGGGCCGACTTTGTCTGTCCGAGAGATTTGATAATGGGAGCGGATTAGCCGCGGTTGTCTGCTGATGTAGCTGATGCGAGGGTTTTGCTGTATGCAGGCAGGTGGTCATAAGGGCGAGGAACCTGAGGACCAGCTCGCAGTTCATCCCGGCCAAGGCATTCAAGGCTCGCAAGCTTTACTACACCGACGGGGTAACTCCACTTGAAGCATCTGTATTTTACTAATTCCAATTTAGAGAGATCAGTAGAGCTTGGCCCTTAATAGTTAGGACCCTGAAGAGAGCAGACACAATCAGTATTGTGAACTTGTGATGGAAGTCACAGAGCTGTGGGAGTTGACTTGATGATGCTTTGTTTGAGTGTATACCGTTGTGACATTCTTGAGTGCGTTGTAGGAAAGAGGATTGCTTCATGTTCCCAAAGAGGATGCGCAGAAGGCTCAGGCGGCTATGTTTTCAGATCCAAACATGGCCATGGACATGATGAAGAAGAATCTCTCCATGATAGTTCCGCAGGTTCTGAGATGTGCATACTGATTTGTTTTTACCGTAATTACCACTTTACCTTCTCTTAACTGATCATATCATCTTTTTGCAGACGCTTACATTTGCATGGGTGAACTTCTTCTTTTCAGGTTTTGTTGCAGGTATTTTATATACTCCTGTGATACTTGATGTTTTTCCTATTTCATTTCCATGTTCTACATTTTGTTCATGCTGTTGTAATATCACCACTATTAACAACTAATTACAAAGGAGGTCAACTTTAAAGTCAGTGAAAATCTATTGTATCTTCACAATTGTATATAATGTTCATATAGCAATTTGACGTGAGACCGTGAGTAGATCCACACATGCTTCCCTCTTGCTTATATTAAGATAAGTGCCCTATTGCACAGAAAAAACTAGAACTGCTTTTTGTGCTTCAGTGGTGAACCTGTTACTAATCATCAATGACAAAACTTGCATTTGAAATTTCAATTAGTACTGTTTGTGGCGCTTGTCAACTGGCACAGTAATAAATGGGAGAGGATGGCGTTTTCATGTAGGCTATCAGCTTAAGTTATCTCTTCTTTCTGTATACATTTCGAAACCTGTAAGTCAACTGTTCAGGTACATTTTGTGATTATGGTGATCATAGGCTTTTTTGTAGTAAAATTCTAAAAGCAACATGGTTTGTTAGGATTTCAAAGTTTGTGATAAGATTGTAAGGACTGGTATCTGATGTACATATCTGCCAATCTCTTTTCAGCCAAAATTCCCTTTCCATTGACCCAAAGATTCCGAGGAATGCTGCAAAATGGGATAGACCTAAGCACTGTTGATGTGAGCTATGTTAGCAGCCGCTCATGGTGTGTATAATTTATTACCTTTCTGTGCCAAGAAAGGAATGCTCTAAGTTACATAACAACTTACACGATCTAAATGTCTTAACTGTTTTTTGTTATGACTAGGTACTTCCTCAATTTATTCGGCTTGAGGGGTCTTTTCAGTCTGATGCTTGGTGAAGAAAACGGTTAGTTCTACTTTGTACTAAAAAGTATAGAGCTATCTATGTGTTGTCTTGGCTGCTGTATCTTGTCTTGGAGCCTTATGATTTGTGCATGACATACAGCTACCGACGATGCACAAAAGATGATGCAGATGGGCGGGATGGGCTTCAATCCCGCAATGGTACGATACCCTCTGTCTTCAAATAGAATTTACCCCATGTGATAATATACATGCACAGCGCAATAGTTGCAGTATGACATACATAAGATAACACACATTTTCATGCACTGCATTTAATTCTACCTTGCAATCAAATTCATTTAATTAAAAAGAATCTCTATACCTCGAAGAATCTTGTATGGGTAACATTTGAAGCTTTGAATTATGTCCAGTGTTGCATATATTTAAAGATGAATTGCATAGTGAGATTACGGGTGACTGCTTTAAACTTGAGACCTCTGATGGACTGTCGTTCAGCTTGTCTGTGTTATAACATGTCATTACATGCTACCTCAGTTTGCGGTTGCTTTTCAAGAATTCTGTTGGCAATTTAAATATCTGCTTTTCTGTGGTAATGCTGTGCCCTCAGATGAAAACTATAGCAGTTGAGCAATTGGTAATCAAATTGTGGGGTTTCAAGGAAGGAATGATCAAATAGCAGTCTAGGCATTTAGATTATTTGAATTGTTATGTATATCATCATGTGAGTCGTTATGTAATCAATACACAGCAGTTGAACAAATATCTGCTTTTCTGTTTTTGCTCCTGAAGTATCAAATCTTCTTGATGTTTGACAATATTTGGGTCTCTTATTGTTGGTTACAACGAGTGCTTATCTCTACCTGTGTTTTTGAGTGATCTATCTCTACAGACTTGATTAGCACAGAAAGGTCTTACCATTTTCATTGGCCATTTGCAGAGTTTGGGCGCAGAGAAAGACAGCCTTGATATCATCCAACATGACTGGGCTTTACCAAAGATGGAACATCATGCTGAAGAGGTGTTGAGGAAACTACTGAAGAAATGATCTGAACAACACTTGGGCTGCTGCAAACCGCCTCACAAGTTTTGTTTTTAGCTTGTTGACTGAACAGACAGTTATACATCTGTAATTGTGTTGTTTATCATTTACGAGCGCTACTGATAGCAGTCCTCTCTGGCAGCGTTAGCACGGCAAAGGATGTATTCCATACCAGTTGTATTCTATACTGGGCTGCTTTCGTTAATCATGTTATAGTTTGTGCTACTGATTAAATTTGTGAAAGTTACGGGTTGCATGCTGTACCGTTGACTGATGTTAGAAAGAACTCGTCCTGGGAGATATCAGCTGCATGCTGCACTATTCTTTTCAATATTTCCATCGTGTAGATTCAGTATGGTAACGCACTTATTTACACACTGATGCAAGTACTTTGTATTTCTTTACACTTAACCATGCTGCATCACTCTACTTACATAGTATTCCGTACATCACATCACCAGGTAAGCTCACATAACTGGGTAGCTGGCGAGCAGCGCGATGCCGCACAGGCCGGTGGGCACGCCGCCGTCGCGCTGCAGGCGGATGTAGCCGGCCTCGCCCCACTGCGCCCCCCACGAGTTCTTAACAATCCAGTACTTCTCCCCCGGCTTGTCGCCGGTCGTGTTGGTCTCGCCGTATCCCACCACGGTGACGCCGTGGTTCACCTGGGCGGTGCAGGGCCCCGAGAACACCCCGCCGCCGTAGAGCTGCCACACGAACCCGCCGGCGTCGACGGCCACCGACACGGGCTGCTTCGCGGCGGCCTTCAGCAGGTCGGCCTCGCTGTTGGCCGTCACGTTGACGTACGAGCTGATGCTCACCGTGGTCTCCTTCAGCTTCGCCTTGTCGCAGACGCCGTTGACGCCCAGGTACGGGTAGCTGGCCTCGGTGGTGAGGCCGTGGTTGTCCATGACGAACTCGAAGGCCCAGCTCATGAACCCGCCGGCGCACCCCACGGCCTCGGTGTCGCAGTCCACCAGCTCCTGCTCCGACAGCGACACCAGCTTCCCCTTCTTGATCTGGTTCAGCCCCTCCATGGCCGCCACCGCCGAGAACGCCCAGCAAGAACCTGCAAAGATTTCCACCATCAGATCGATCCATATATATAGATCATAAGGCTAGCTAGGTAGATTCAATTCTTATTTAGTTAGCCGGCCAGTGACGCTATCACACGCACCACAGCTCCCTTGGTTCTTCACCGGCACCACTGCACCTTTCTTCCTCCAATCCACCTCCTTCGGCAGAGTACTATTATCATCACCAGTCTCCTTTTCAGGTACTATCACCTGTGAAAATGATCATCCAAGACGTACGAGAACATTTGTGTCAGATACACACATATTATCATAGACAGCACAGAAGAACCTTTTCGATTACCAATGGTGATATCCAAGAATCAAAACTACGTATCAAACATGTACATAATCCAATAGAGAGAGGAAACTAACAGGGGCGCTTCTTGCAGCGTGCCGGCCGGTTCTTCCCGGAGCCCCCAAGCCGAGCACCTTGGCCCTGAACTCCTCGTTCGTCAGGTCTGCGAACTTGTTGTCGGTCAGGGTGTAGCTATTGCTGCCGGAGTTGAACTCCTCGATGAGATCAACGTTCTTCCTGTACACCTCGAACCTTCTCTGCTTCTCTCCGGCGTCGGTGTAGGCCCGGCCATGCTTGATCATCCACCGGTCGAACCTGCTGATCATGGCCGGATCTTCATTGGCGGTCGCGTGAGCGGTGCAGGACGCGACGAGCAGCAGGAGAAGCAATGAAGGCCTGACCATTGCTGGAGCTTGTTTGTTTTTTCAGAGGATTAAGGTCAGAAAGCAATGTTGCACTGAGGTTGAGTAGGATGCATGAACAGGTCGTTATGGCCTGTTTTATAACTTTGTTTCATTTCGTTTTTGGTATTTAGTCCGTTTATCATTCGTTGTGTGTGATTTGGAGGTGATCTGTTGTGCAAGCATGTACAAGTACATGTGATCAGTGCTGGAAAGAGCAATATATATGCCGGGCCATTATTACAGCAGGTCTGTTATTCACAGCACATTTGTCGCCACTTCAGAATGACCACATCAAACAGAAGTACTGAAGTAGAACAACAGCATAATCAATTCTCCCGCATGTATAAGTTCCATGCACTATCCAGATCTTCACTCAATTATCAATTCTCCACGTCTATAAGGTTGTGCATACAATACATACACTGTAAAAATACTGCTACAAGAGATCTACTCATGTTGATTTGATATTAATTGGACATATGTTGGTATTTTTCTATTATCCTGTCAAGATATACAACTTTAAATCTAACGTATGTTCGACCCTAGGTCCCTAGCCACCACTGCCGTCCGCGCCAACTCCACCGTCTTTGACCGTGAATCGATGGGCCATGTCTGCTCAGTTTGTCGCTCTGGTGGCGGAAGAGGATGGGACCTTAGACCTGCGCCCGACACTATTGCAAGGATCCTAAAGTAAGAGTTTGTTTTTTTAATCTCCCTAGCGGCATCGACGAGGTGGTGACAGCGATGGAATAAGTATCTCCATTCTCTTCCTACCCCGTCAACGTTTCTCGCATCGGTGAAAGGCCAGTGAGGATAGGTGCCGCTAGATCTATTGGATTACTTTGGATGGTGTGTCGTTGTAACATCCCAATTTTCAAAAATTGCATAAGCATGCATTCATGTCATCATATGCATTTGTTTGTGCATTTAGTTTAGTTATTTAAGTGGCTTGTTTTATTTCTTGGTTTTATTTATTCAAAATAATGGAATAAAAGGTGCTAAGTAACCTTAGCCATATTTTCAAATATTTTATTTTATTTTGTTGGCAAAATAAGTGCCAAAATATTCTATATTTGAAATACTCTCTGAAAAGTATTTTTATAAACTTTTACAAAAGGTTTTACCAAATCTGTTTTAAAAACAGAGAAAAGAAAAAGGGAAAAGGTTTGTTAAAAAAAAAATGAAAAGGCCAGCCAGTCCCGAGCCAGCCCAGCAACTGGCCCAGGACCAGCCCAGCATCGTCCCCGCTCTGGCCCTCTCTCCTTTCTTTTCTTTCCCTCTGACCGACGGACCCCACGATGACGTATGCGCTGACGTCATCGGATCCTCAATCTCCAGCGCCCGTATCCGAGTCGAACTCCGGATCAAATCCGTGCGATTTACGCGGGATTCGTTGCTCTTGTTCGCGTCCATATAAACCCCACCTCCTCCGCTTCGATCTCGCCCCGAAACCCTAGCTGCTGCGCCACCAGGCTGCTGGAAATCGAGCTCGAGACGCCGCACTGCCGCCATCGGTAAATCTCACCTCCGGCCGCTCTCCGGCGATCCCCACTCCCTTCTCTCCCTCCCACTTGCTTTCTCTTTTCACCACGGAGCTCCTAGACATCGTCGCTGAATTTTTTGTGCACCAGATCATCGCCTCCGTCCACGCACGCCTCGGGCCGCCGCTGTACGCAACTCCGGCGAGCAATCACCGGAGAAGGAGACCGCCCCGGAGCACCACCCCTCGCCACCGACATCGCCGCGTCACGCTGATCACGCAGGTGAGATCCGCGCGTCCTGGAGCACCACCGATCGTCGGGAACATCGCATGCCGACGCGTCGCCGCCGCGCGCCGCCGGTCACCTGAACCCTAACTCCGGCCGGCCCGTGACCCTTTAGATCTGGACCGTTAGATCTTGATCTAACGGCTCCGTTTTATTTTATTTACCGAACCGGTATCGGCCAGTTAGATCGCGCCGTGTCAGCGCCGCGTCAGCGCACAGTCAGCGCCTAGTCAGCGTCCACGTCAGCCCAGCATTTCTGTAAATTCGGCCGAATTGTTTTAATTTGGCAGTTTTGCAGAAAAACCCCTAAACCTTAGAACCATCATATCTTTTTAATGGCTAGGCCAAATTTAATGAACTTTATATTTTTGAAAACCTTGTAACCTGTAGAATATTTTAGAACTGTTAGTTTTTTGTTTTGCTAAATTTAAAATTATTCAAATTTCAAATGAGAGATTTGAGTAATTTTGGCATAACTTTAAATCTATAAATTATTTTCTTCTGCAAAAGTGTGTCTTTTAGTGTCCTCTGTCCAGTAGAAATTTTAGGTTGCACTTGTGCATCATGCATTGACAGTGTTTTGTAAAAACTCAAATAGTGGCATTTTGACTATAGTAATTGTTTTAAATTATTAAAGCCACTTAAAATATGAATCATGAGCATCATGCAAATAGTAGATAACAGAAAATGATAACTTTATTAATTGTTTAACTTGGACTTGTGTTGTTAGCAAATCATCATGCATGCATGTTTTATTGTATTGCCTATTTGCCTGTGTATTGAATTATTGCAATTGCTTGTTTAGATTGTGAAGAGTGCCAGGAGTGCTGTGAGTGTTGCAACAACCTGAACAACTGTCAAGGCAAGTACACACACCAATTCATGAAGGACCTACTATTTTGTTATATTATGCACTTCAGATTATTTCAGTAGCTTTGCATGATAGGCTTACCACTACTATTATATATATGCTATGCAAACCTGTTAGGATAGCCACATGACTAGTTGACTAGTGACCTATTTAATTTAGTGGAATTGCTTGCTGCAAAACTGAAGTGTTTTATTGTAGTTGAGTTAAGGAAAATTCTACTAAATTAATGAACTACCTAGGTGGTATTGGTCCGTATGATGGAGGCGAAGTTGAGTGGCTATTCAGGCCCATTTCTATGGGTGAACCTGAATACGTGCACTTGTGAAAGACCACCTAGGGTTTGAGATTAATGTCACACCGTGTTTGTTTGCCCGACCGTGCAACCACTAGTCATATGGGCTCTGTCTTGACGGAGTACGTTGTGTGGACCTGGGTCAGTGAGATCTGATGATGTAGAGGGGTAGGACGGCAGTGATCTCGCTAGAGTACCATGGGAAAACACTTCTGAAAAGTCTCGTCTTGATCTTCTCTTTCCTTTTCACTAAATGAGGGTTAAGGATGGAATGGGTTGATCGAGTCTAGTGGGGAAAGTGCCACAAACTCTCGAGAGTTATTTGAAACTAAGATCTTAGCCGTGTCCCCGGTAACGGACAATTCACGAGTGACCAAATGAGGATGTTGACAGAAGATCTCACTCATTCCAATTTCAGTAATAAAACTTGTTGGGTGAACTCGGGTAAATGAGACATTGGATGCGTTCCATGGGAGTGTCTCATAATGTTAAGTCGAAATTGAAAAAGGTTTTATGAAAAGTAGGATAAAATTTGCTTTCTGCAATAGCCTTGAACACCACCAGCCAAATAAGCATGTAGTGGTAGTCTTTGCCATTTATATACCACCATAGTGTGATACTTGCCAGCCTGTCACAAGGTATTGACCCAAATTCCCTGGGCTGCAACGTTAATGTTGCAGGTTGTTCAGATGAGGAGTAAGGACGTCTGTCTATTTCGAGCTTACAACCAACATGTTCGCCAGTGGCACATGGAGATGATGGAGCTCAGTGCTACTTTATATTGCTGCTTGAACTCTGAATAATAATTGTGGAACTATATTTTATTTTAAGCTAGCTTCGGCTATGCAAAGTTGTAATAAAGTACTTTATTTCTGGATCATACGTACTTGCGATGTAATAACGTTTAACATTTATGCATGATATTACATCCTGTTGGTGAATGCTAGTCATACTCGATCCAGGGCCTAGCAATTCACGAGGTATTCTTACTTTTCAAAGTGAGGGTGCTACAGTCGTTTAATGGAGTACGACAAGGAGGTGTTTCAAGAAAATAATAATATTAGTGCCTAACAATAAAAAATAACAGAGAAAAGAAATAAACAAGTTCAACTCTAAGTAGTAATCCTATGTCGAAATTGGCATTGGGAGATCGGGCTACATGTAGCCCTTTATTTTAATGTATTTTCTAGAAAATGTTATTTCAAAGTTTTATAAAATTCTGGATTTTTTTGTACATATAGCCAATGAGTATACTTCAAACGTGTAAAATCTCAATCCTAAATACATTTGTTTTCCGTTCTAAGAAAATTTATACATCTTGGTGTGCGAGCAGTAAACCTCCAAACCTTGTCATATTTATATTTTTTTGTAGCATAAAATACAACATATTTCCAATTGACACTTTGCACACTTGAATTATACATCATTACCTATACGTACATTTTTTTTTCAGATTTTGCTGAAACTTTAAAATACATTTTCCAAGAGTTTAAAGTAAAGGGATACATGTAGAGCGGGAGCCAAAACCACGCTCTCTCCCTCCATCCCATCATATAAGATGTTACTACAATCAATATTTGTATCTTATGTAAGTTAGACTCTAAATTTAGCCATTATGTATATTGGTACTAAATTTGTTATTTTTATTTTCAAGTTATGTTTCAAATATATACATTCATGTTGTGGCTACTGGCTATATAGTAAATGTTCTCCAATTTTTCAAAACATTTTAGAGCACAAACCCAATCACCGGATACTTCCCCTACAAACTATAAAACCGAGAGCTAGACTATTTGCCTACATGGGCTCAAAGTACGAAGCGTATCATGGACTTGGGCCATGATGCGTAACAAAGCTAGCCCCATGAGCCAGGGATCCAGAATCTCAATCACTCGGGATCCCCACTCACTCACTCCATCCACTCTCGAGCAATGGACAGTCAACTGCTGGCGGCGGCGGCGGCACCGGCGAAACCCCCGTCGACCCCGTCCACCACCAGTACCACCACCACTATCGTCTCCAACGGAACCACCACCACCACAACCAAAACCATCTCCGCCGATGGCACCACTACCATCACAACCACCACCACCACCACAACAACCACAACCGTAGCAGGCGCCGCCGCCGCCGCCACTGCCGCCGCCACCACCACCATATCATCCCTCAGCGCGGACGACCTCCGCGAGATCTTCGTCCGCCTCCCGAACCTCCGGGCTCTCGTCCGCGCCGCGCTCACCTGCCGCGCATGGCTCCGCGCCGTCCGCTCCTCCCGGCCGTTCCGCCGCCTGTTCCGCGCCCTCCACCCGGCGCCGCTCATCGGGCTCTTCATCCCAATCGACGAAGATGTCACCCCCTCCTTCGTCCCCCTGCGCCGCCGCTCAGATCCCGACGTCACTGCCGCCCTCCGCGGCGGCGACTTCTTCCTCACTTCCCTCCCGCTCGAGGCCGACCCGCCCAAGGGCTGGAGCTTCATGGACATTCGCGACGGCTACATTCTCCTATGGAACATGCTCTCCCTCGCCACCGTGAACCCCGTGACCTGGGCCGTGGACATCATCCCGATGCCCGGCGTTGATGTCAAGGCTGGGAGTCGCCGCCATTTCTCCTTCATTGGTTTCCATCTGCTGTGCTCCGATGAGCACCCCTGGTCGTTCCGCGTTGTCTGCGTCTGCTCGGATCACCGAAGGATCCGTGCCGCCGTCTTCTCGTCGGAGACGTGGGATTGGGTCGTCCACCCGTGGGTGCACGTCGGCGGTGACCGCAGCAGCCTGAAGTTCAATGATGGCACGCTGGTGAATGGTTCCGTTTACTGGCCTTTCCACGGTGGACACCGCATGATTAGGATAGACACAGCCACCATGTATATCTCCTCTGTGGATCTGCCCTTGGAAGTGAAGGTGAACGGGATCAATTTCAGGGCTGGGGACACTAAGGTTGGCCAACTATGTATCGTGTATGAATCTGATTTCTTCCTTTATGTTTGGATCCGTGGTGTGGACGGTGATGGAATTGAGATTTGGGTGCCACACCACACAATCGATTTGAGTCAAGAGATTGATCGGGTCACTGAGGGGTTCGCTCTCCTCAAAGTCGTTGAAGTTAGGTCTGGATACGTCTACTTGTCCACGACATGTGTGACCCCTGCTGGCACACTGCACTGCTGGTTCTTCTCCCTTTCATTGGAGACCTTGGTGCTTGACTTACTGGTGTCGGGGAAATTTGATGGTTGTGCTTGTGCTCATCTGTATAATATGGCCTGGCCTCCTTCTTTGGTTGGTGATGATAGGAGCACAGGACATGAAGTTGAAGCTTCTCACTGAAGGCTACAGCTGTTTATCATACGAGAAATGAATGGAGGTATGTGGGTACGAGTTTACCATTATTAATTACCCTGTTGACGCTAAATGATACTATATAGCTGGCATTGGAAACTGGAAGATAATTTCTTTATATATATAGCTGGCATTGGAAACTGGAAGATAATTTCTTTATATCTTAAGTAATGGTTATTCCCATCGATAATTTAGATGCTTTAAAACTAATATTGTTACAATTCTGGAGCTAACGAAATTTATGGAAATTTGGATTTTCATCTACTGCAAACTTTCTATGGAAAACTGGTATGTTGGATTTGCTGCTAGGCCCCATTGGCTAATTTGTTTCTACTGTTTGTGTTCGAGTTCATCACTTATTGAGGGAAAAGCACAAGACTGCTAGTTCTGGAAAGTAATTATAATAAACTCTAAACAAATGAACTTTCAGACATGCACATGTGATTCTTACAAGAATTCCTGTATACATATTACACTTGTTTTGATAGGACTTTTCTTGTTTTCCTTTTTATTTTATCAGTCTTCATCTTTAAGGATGCAAATTTTCTTGTTTTCCGTTTTTTTTCCAGCAGCACCATCTCTTAATGTTTGAGGCTATCTGCTTCTCAACCTTTGTTGTTCTTTGTTGCCCATGGGGCTAAGAATATGGATTGGCTTCTAAGTGCTTAACCTTTTGTCTTGAATATATGTTCACCATCAAACTTTTATGACGGCTTAGTTGCAACTTGTTGAACTTGTATTCCAGCTCACAATGCTAGGCAGTTAGTCGCTTACCTGACTAGATATTGAAGAGTTTCGGAAGTAGTTACTGTTTATTGCATTATTTCTGCGTTGATCTGCTGTATCTCGGCGGTACTGTTTTCCTCTATGTTTAGCTTCTTCCAAGTATAAGACGGCCTTATTGTAAGAAAAAGCTGTTCTGTTTCTTACTACTCCTTCCGATCCATAAAAAATGTCGCTCATTTTCTACTAAGTTAGTACAAACTTTGTACTAAGTGGGCGACACTTTTTATGAATCGAAGGGAGTAGTTTTGTTTAATAGAATATAGTAGAATTGCATAATCCTGAAGTATCGCCCTAAAAGAGTAGAAATTACGCAAGATTAACACGCTGATTTTGTGCAGTGGTGTGGCTCTGAGAGGGACGCCGTAGCATGGGGGCTGGGGAGATATGCGTTTTGGCCAGAGACAGGAAGCTGGTGCCGGCGCCAATGGGCGTATAACCAAAGTCGACAGTCGTTCCTCGTTCGTGCTCACGTGAAGTTTGGACTCTGGAACCAAATGCATTTTGGTGTGATCGATTTGTAGAAAGAATCGTTCTTCTCCTCCAGTGTATTGCCTGTCTGATGGTCTCAAGTAATGGCCAATGCTCAGGGTGTAGCGAGTCTGCCGCTTTGCCAGTTGGCATGAACTATTTATGTAGCATATCGTTCCAGAACATTTCTCTCCTTTTATGGGCTTGATCCCTTTGCTGATCCATTTGCAGTGTTGTCAGGGTAATTGGTAACCTCCGTAGGTTCCCTAGCATTCCCATGCTTAACAGCTACTCCCTCCATTCTAATTAGTTATCTTCCATTTCCATTTGTCAAAAAGTGGATGTATCTATACTTGTAACATGTCTAGATACATCCACTTTTTGACAAATAGAAGACAATTAATTTGAAACGGAGGGAGTACAATGTGTGGTACTGTACTAACTAATCCAGTAATCCTATTCCTAACCCCAGCTCAAAAGAAAATGAAAAACTAATCCTAGCCCCTCTGCTCCGCGGGTTCATGGACGGCGCGCCAGCACGCACACAGCCAAGACGCTCACGGCAGTGACGCCGGACAGCGTGCAAGTTCATCCCGATAGCCGTCGCATACCAGTGCCTTAGGTTCATTTATCGGGGATTACTATCTTATGGCAATGATCATGATTACCCATTCGTTATCAGCCATAGGAGCGATGATTATAAATTATCGGCCATATTTAATCCATCCATAAGTATGTATATACGACTGAAATAAATTCTAGAGAGTAATATAAATGCAAGAACCAAACCCATCTCTATGAACCAAATAAGTAAATATTCCGGCTTATAAAATTATATATTGGCAAATGCAAACAATAGTTATGTATACTTGCTAAATGCCAATGCGAGTTGCTAGCGGAGCAACACGAACATTTTTTTTGTGTCATTGATCAAACAATTGTTTTCACTTGTGAAAGAATTTGGGGAGTGTTAATGGTTTCATGTGGTACAATTTCCGTACTAGCAATTTCAACCAATTTTCGTTACTCCTCCCCCCGCTAGTTACCTTTCTGCTAGACAGCCGCTAATGACTGTTGTGCACATTTGTTTCCTAGCAAGTGCGTTGTTGTCCCTGACTCTTGCTTCACAAGTAACCGATGATGGCCACACGGCGACAAATCCTAATGTCCTCCTCCTCTCGTCCGACGCAACACTCTGCGTCTCCCTCTACTCCTCTCACTTGAGTTTCACTTTACATAACGTTATAGTCTTACGGCTTTGCCATTGACCAACTCCACATCTTAGTTGCAACTCGCTAAGGCCTATTCATCTTCACCTTGTATTTGCTTTGCTTGGTCCAGTTTCTTGGTGGTTTCCTTGCGGTGGATCAGGCTGAGATCATCATTGTACAAGTAGAGTTGTAAATGTTTCGAGAGAGAGCATTGTCTGAATAAATGCACGCTATGGTACAATGTGCCTTGTGCCGGAAATGTGTACATCCCGGACCTTGTGTTTGTGCAGTTGTTGTCGAGTCTGACGTGAAGGGTTGTGAAGGAGAAGTGGACGTTCAAAAAATTGGATACTCTCCGGAAATGTCGACAATCAGCATACATGCTAGACCATAGCCTCACTAGCTCTGGGATAGGCTCTGGTCCAGCCAGATCGATATGTCTGTTTCGGTATAGAAAACGTCTTTCTCACCCTCAAACTTCTTGGCATGGCAGTTCTTGCATTTCGGGACATGCTTCAGGATGTGTGTGCTATCTATGAGCTTGTCGGTGTATCGAGGGCCACAACATCGGCGTCCCAATCTACAAGCATATGATGTCACAACAAGATGGTCATATTAACTCTTATCGGATAGGGATAATGGGAAGGCTAGCGTACATACCACCACGGATAACATATATTACTCCTCATTTATGAGATCGTCGGGAGAAATTCTCGTCCACAATACTGCTAAGGAAGGCCTCCATGTCACCTACAACCCTGTCGAATTGGTAAGTATAATACTTTAATGTGCATGACATAAAGAGAGTATTGATGGGTGCATTACCATCAATCCTGATAGTATACGTCGGTGTGCTCGTTTAAAGGGAGACTGGAGGTGAAGAAGTTCCCTCTCTGACGGGTAATGCGTGTGTGCTCGATGCCAAATTTACCGTTGTCAACATAGTTGCATTTGGACATAACATTGCGATGAATTCAGCGGACGCCATTTGTGGAAAAGTGTTTTAGTAAGTTTGAAAAACCTATCAACATGATATCTTTCCGGACATACCGACGTGATAAATTCAACTAAAAAAGTGAAACTTTGTTTGGATGGATTAAGAATGGTTCTACTTTGAAATTTAATGGATGAAATAATATACATGGACACTGTCTTGCTCTGTTGATGGAAGAGTTTGAGAAAAAAATCACAGAAAATTTTATAACGAGTGAAAATACACTTCCGAATTCGTTGACGAAACACACGGCCTTGCAACACTGTCCGTCATGGTGCGCCTGTTCTTATTCGTTTCATAGTCAAAGTTGGTTTCTTTTTTTTGTTTTTGGCATGAAGACCGATGGTTGGTTCAGTTACGAATTTGTTTGATGATGACATCGTGCTAATGCAAAGCACATGTAAATCGATTTACAACTCGTGAACGACACGGACTGCCGCTTGTTGGCTCAACCACGTGCAATATGTACAATACCTTTATGATATGGACTGACGGCTTGTTTAAGAGATCATTTTTATCTTAACCGTTATAACTTTCCAAGAGTAGATCGACGGTGGATGTATCGTGATCTACCATCCAGCATCACCTATCCCAAATAAAGATATTAAAGCATAGCAATGGTACCTCCTTCCTTTTATGCACATTTGATCAATAGAGGTGGTGGGGGGGGGGGGGGGGGGGGGGGGGGGGGGGGGGGGGGGGGGGGGGGCACCGTCCCCGCCCCTCCATGGTCATAATTTGGTTGAAAAACGTTTTTGCTTGATGTCAAAAGATATTTATTACGCTCTCGCTCAACAAATGGCTACTTGTAAAGCAGACACAGTCAACGGAGCCAAGGCACTGCTAGCGCATACAAGTGTTGGAGGAAATATAGATCCTACACTGAGTGTGCGTGGAGTTGCCCAAGTTACTAATAACATTGAACCCACAAGTGATCCTATTGGCGCTGATACCTCTCTTATTGATGGTCATGAACGTCAAGGCTAACCTCCGTTTGAAAATCAATCTCTAGGTTACCAAACTGGTGTGAGCACACAAGAAGGATACTATGTTTTGGATCCGCAACAATGAGAACATGTTGCAAAAAATGTTATGATCCCTCAACAAGAAGAATATGTCCAGAGGTCACATTCCAATGAAGCCATTGGTGACATTGTATCGAGGCCTTCATTTTCATGTCCCAATGATGGACCACCTACAGATTCAGTTGACACAACAACTTTAGGTGTTTATGTTGGCCGAACTAGTGCAGCTAATTGTCACGCCCCGAGACCCGGCCCGGTAGAATGACAGCCGCCCGCCTATTTAGCAAATCGCCTTCTCTGATACGATGGTATAGCAGCATCTGCCGCTCTGTCCATCTCCTCCGAGATTTGGACGCCCCCATGCAACTCTTCAAGATCGACATCCCTCTCATTCTCTCTAGCTATCCATCTCTCATTCTCTCTCTGGTCACACAGAAGCCCTGAGCCTTAAGCGACGGTAGGAGCTTCTATTTATAGGAGATGTGCACCGCCTGTTAGCAAAAATATCCTGCCGCATGACCTTGTCCTTAGCTGTAACAGACTAGCTACGTGGTACACATGCATTAGTTTAGGGAGAGAACTTGGGGCAGCTAGCCTCTCTTAAGCTGCCAGCACAAACATACACAGCCACGTAGCTCTCTCGTAATTGAATGCCATGCATGAATCTGGCCGACTTGAGTCCAAGGCAAAGCTGCACTTATATTCTTCTTGTGTCCGGTACAACGTGTATACTAGTATAACTAGCTAGCTTCTAGTTAAACCATCTAACATGCATAAACCAGTTATGTTTTCTTAAACGATAGATTTTGACAAAATAAAATAATTAGTAGCCAAATTTTATTCTACTTAAATTAATTAATAACACGAAAATTCGGGTTATTACACTAATAGCAAAGAAGGCACATGTGATGATGTTTCAAATAGGCATACATCACCATTTCTAAATGATAAACTAGAAAATGTTTCAATCGAGGAAGTACCTTTAGCTATTGATGCTACCTCATTCCTTGGGGGGGGGGGGGGGGGGGGGGGGGGGGGGGGGGATGCCCCCGTCCCTCCTTGGAAGAACTTATGATTTTTTGGGAAGGGCTTAAATATAATGTGAAGAAATTAGTATTTTCCCCCCTCTATCCCCCCCCCCCCCCCCCAAACATTGGTATTTTACAAGGTAAAATGGTACCTTGAGAGAAGGTTCGCAGGTTTGCCATCTTCGAGGAGAAGGCACGATGTGTCTACGCGCCGCTACAACTCAACGTCTTCGCCGTCCTTAGCGAGTCACTAGCTCACTGCTGCTGTGAAAAGGCGCGGCGGGAATGGGACTCTCCCGCTCCCTGTGGACATTGACTGGCGCGCGAGTTGCAAAGGCTAGCTGTCACCGCCTCCTGAGTTGAACGCCGACTTAACTTTGCATCCACTGCAGCATGCATCTACCAGAGGCTCCCCATACCGCATTCCCCGCAAGGTGCCAATAACCGCCGACTCTTCATATCGCGCCCACAGTCACACGCCCCAGCTGTCGGATCCTGGTCACACGCGTCGGTCGTCGCTGCCTTGTATCTGCCATCGGCTTCCATCTGCCCGTGGTCGCAGGTAGGGCAGTGTCCCACTTGGCTCAAGAAAAAACTTATCTCCCTGACGCACTACTACTTTCGTTTTTTTAGCTAGGCATTACTACTTTCTTGGTTTTGCTACTAAGATACAGGTTAATGAGCATGCCTTTGTTACATAGTAACAAATCTGTGTAAGAATTAAGGTCCATTTGGACCTTGGATGTGAAGTATTACGATTGGTTGGATTGGATGGATTTGGATTTTGGGAAATATAGGGTGGATTGGAGAGTGACCACACCGTGTGAGATTGGACATCAGAGTGGATATCCACGTTTTGGATTGGACTCTGATCCAGTTCCAGGGTTAGATGGAAATAGCAGAGGAGATACATGAGAATCTTGCGAGAGGAGGGCGAAAACCAAAATAGCAAAAACTGAGTGTTCAATCTAATCCCTCCATAATAAATTTCTCCATAGTTTTGTCCAAAGCCTCCGCCACTGGATGGATGGAATTGCGTTTGGATGGAATTGCATAGAGATAAAGGAATGCCGGACGAGCTGCTGTCCAGGGGGCTATTTGCGCCTTATGTCTGAGGCCAGGCCCGTTTAGTATCGAGGCCTATGTTTGAAGCAGCCTACCAGTGCCCCGCAAAAAAAAAAAAAAAAAAAAACCAGTGATATCCTCCTGTCCGGGATTTAGATTTACTCCCCCACCATCCCGCCGTTGGCCTTGCGGCGATGGGGTGCTCCACGTCCACGGCTGCTCTCATGGCGACGGCGCTGCTGATGCTGCTGGTGTCGGTGGCGGCCACGGACACGTACGAGCAGGAGACCCGCCGGATGTTCGTGGAGTGGAAGTCCAAGACCGGGCGGACCTACAAAGACGTCGGCGAGGAGGAGTGCCGGTACGCGGTGTTCAAGGACAGTCGCCGCCGCATCGACCGGGCCAACGCCCTCTACCCCGGGGTAACCCCAACCCCCATACGGCATCAACGGTCGCAGCGGCTTCAGCAAAGAGGAGATTCTTCGTGGTCGAGGGGTCCGGATCGGGGAGGAATCGTACGAGGAGGAGACCCGCCGGATGTTCGTGTGGTGGAAGGCCAAGTACGGGAAGGCCTACAGAGACGCCGGCGAGGAGGAGTGCCGGTACAAGTTGTTCAAGGGCAACCGCCGAATCGTCGTCCAGCTCAACGCCGCCGCCGGGGATACCGCATACGGCCTCAACCAATTCGGCGACCTCACCAACGAGGAGGTCCGCGAATGCTGCTACGGGAGCGGAAGGGTTCCGAACAACCCGGAGATGGATGGAGAACTGAGCGCCAGGTGCCAGGCCGCCGCCGCCGCCTTCTTTCCGGACACCTTTCCGGACTCCCTCGAAGGGAGGCCGCTGAGGCTGATTCGGTCCCAGGTAATCATCTTGCTGTTTTGTAATGGCTTCGTATGTACAATGAACCATGTGCCATCCATGAGATTTTGAGTAGTGCCTTGGTGGGTAGACAAGGGAACACTTATGGATACCTTCGTAGATAAACAAATAAAGAGAGACACAATATAATTTATTTTTATATTGGTAGGATTTGTTAGCTGATTATACAATATTCAAGAGCTGACCACAAGTATGTGAAGATTTTATTAACCTCTGGATATGATTAACCTAGCAGTTCATTTTGTATTACTACTAGTGTATCGTAACTGTGGGATACCTTCAGTTCCTACATGGTTTTACCGGAACTTGTTGTGTGACTTGCTTTCATAATTGTGTGATTATATTACCGACTGGAGTACAGTATGGAAGAGAATCAATGGTTTGGTTTTATGGTCAATGAGTTTCTCAGCATCTGGACTGAGATAAGCTTAGCTGAAGAGGGAAAAAAATTAGTGTGCTAATGGTTGATATGCTGGTGGATTCATAAGCCGTTTTTCTCTAATGGATGATCTCACCATCTGTTGTCCTTTCCATCTGGTATCTGCTGTCATTTGACATGATGATAAAATAGCCTCTTGGTCTTGGTAACATCTTAAATCTGAATCTCGGGTGGATGTTTCAGAATACAATTGGTAGCAGCTATACTCTGCACTGACATCAATGACATAAAACCTCCTCGTAATTTTATTCATTTACAAAAATTTCCATATATATATATTCTCATTTGTTACTTTTTTACTTGTTTTATATAGGTTTGCCGGTGCGTTGCCTTGGAACTGAAACAAAGTACATAGTCTGTGGGTAGCGCCATTCCTGGAGATGAAGCGCACATGTGGATCTGAACGTCACTTCTATTTGTTGCCGGAGAATTTTTAATAAAAATGTTGCTAATGTAATATGGTAAATTTGAGATGAAAATGTATATGCATTTCCAACCTATGATAAAGATTGTTTCTCATGTGTGTTTTCGGCTATTTGCTATGTCAAATTGGCGGGCCTCCTAGGTCAGCCGCGCCATCCATGTCGATAAAATTACTTTATTATGAGGACAGAGCAGATAACTCACATGTTACGATTGATACAGATATACTGACTAACAATCGTACTCTACCGCTGCATAATGACATGGAGGTTTGCTTTGAAACTCTACATTCAACAGTTGATTTTTTTTTTTTCTTGATCTGTTTCTGCTAATATCGTTTCTTATCTATGTCTTCTTTTAATCATCTTCATTTTTTGATTGGCAGGACAGCTATTTTGATATCTTCTCTCCAGAAGTACTAAAAAGTTGCTATTGACTTATTGTTCCGTGGTTCATGCTTCCTAATCCAGACGAGTGTTCTTCAGGGATTTTGCATATTTACACTAACTATTTGCTTACTTCAAAATATTTAATAATCTAAATGTTTAGTTTTATATCTGGTAGCAATTGAATTTTACTAAGGAATGCATATAATGGTCAACCGGTTACGGTTCCTGTTTGCTCATCGAGGTTGGCCGCACAGCCATGTTTGTTCTCTCTGCCGGACTGCGGAAGAAGACCGCACCAACATGTTTGTTTGCTGCCGCTTCACACAGCAGGTCTGGTGCATTTTCGGGCACTGAAGACTGGTGACTGGCATCTCGAAAGAGGGCTCCGAAGGAGCTGCACTGGGACTTTGATCCGGTCGCCATTCTGGTTCACTGGCGTATCTGGAAGGAGCGTAACGGCCACATATTTCAGCAGGAAATGTGCACTGTCGACCCTTTTTTCCAGCTGATGATCGACGATATTTGATCGTGGAGAGTTGCTGGCTGCGTTGCTGCCTTTTAGGCTAGTCTATTTTCCTGTGTGTGGGTTTTGACTTTTGAGCCTCTTGTAAGTTGGTAAGTAACTCCTTAGAAACTGTGATGTTTTGCCTTGTGAACTGTGATGTATTTTAACGAAAAAGATTCACAAGCCCAAAATGTTGAGGCCAGTGATCTTGATAGCTGGCTTCAGATTTCTTTTACACCTGCAATCAAGAAACTCACTCTTGATCTCTTTTTCAGAGTCAGACAAAACAGTGCTACAACTTCCCCTGGTCACCTTTTGCTGATAGGAATGAGAACTCGATTGGTATCCCCGGTGTGCCTTTTGTCCCACAGTCGGATTTAGCGAGCATGGCACAACTTGATCTTTATGATGTTCGTAGCAATATGTTGCCATGGTCAGTCAAGTGATTTCCCTTATACGGGAAAAAGTACAGTTGAACTCACAGAGTTCTTTTGCTCTGCGGTGGATGCGACTGAGCCATTGCAATGCGCTAATTTGCCTGAAGATACAATTTCTGCTGCAACAGCTTGGTGCACATTGTCAATATGCGTATTGAGGTATCCTCTGAATCCTTAGGTTCCTTTACACCGGTGATGTGCGTATTTTGACTAATCTGAGATACCTTGGTGCACATTGTCAATACCCCAATGCTGCCTAGCAAATTTTATACCTCAAGTAATCTTGTTGCGGTGCATTTTTGCCGGCCTATGACTATTTTTCTCTGATATCGTTTTTTGATGCATCTCCTTGGAGATTTTCGTATTGAATATAAGTCACTGTTATTATGTAAAGATATTTAGTGACTGTGGTGCAAACATTAATACAAGTATTTAGCTGTCGGAGAATAAAGTAGATCATGGGTCAATTGTGGGAGCTACTTCACATTTGAGGCAGATGCCAGGACACTGCGATGATAACCTTAAGACAGTGAAGTGTGAAGATCATTGGTTTCTCCACGGTAGGGATGAAAATCGAGCGGATAGTTTTTGGCTTTTCTGCAGAAAAACAGAAACATAGAAGAAATACGGAAACCGAAATGGAATTATGCGGAACCGAAACGCAAACCGAAGGTTTTAGGTGGAAAATGGAAGGTTTTGCAAGACCGGGAGCTGGCGAACTGCTGGTTGACAACCTTCGAATGGTACGAGAGGTGCGATTGACGTGAAGCATGAAACCAGTGAATCCATACCAGGTCTGTTGAGTGTACAGTACTAGTAATTTGTAGAAAAAAATGATTAAGCGATGAGAAGCCCATCTTATTTACAGTTGTTCAACTTGGTTATCACGTTAGTTGTTGGTGTGCCCGATCTGCTATAGTATTCCAACGTCCTAAACTGCTGGTAGTTTGGATTGCAGATCACAGGGGTCTGTCTATAGCAGAGACGCCTATTTTTTTGCTAAGGAAAGAACAAAGGGAAAAAGAAAGAAAACAGGAAAAAAAGGAACAGTTTAATGCACAAAATCGGAGGACCAGAAAATCGCCTTAATTTTTAAAAGATTTCCCCGCGCATGTGCTCTAGCAAATCTTTTCATGTAAAACTATTTATTTTGATTTCTAGGTCTTCATAGCCAAAATTAGCAAAACAATACAATCAAGTCAGTTATATGTTGATGTATTGTGCAACGAAACAATGGACCTTTGCGACTATTTTTTGAAGAAACGAAGAAAAACACACATGAATCACAGGACCGAAGAAATCGACAGCTGCTGTACCTTGATGAAACAACCAACAACCAATGTGATGTTATAAGGAAAGAAGGCACAGAAAATTTACAATAATGCCAAATAAGCAGCAGGATCAAAACATCATTTATTCTCGTGAGAACACAATTTGTGCTTTGGATTGGCCAGGAATCTGGTAGCATCCATATGTGTGGTACCACTAGATATGTTCTCTTATTTTTTCCAAGTAGTTAACTCCTCCAGATCCCAGTTTTGGACCCTAATTAGCAGCGGGAGCCAGGCCAAGCAGGCCCTAAATTTGAAGAGCATTGCACCGGCTGCAAGGCTCCCAAACGTTTAACTCGACAGTAGAGGGAACTTTCCCCACAATGTATCTTTCTATGGCCAATAGTGTTTTCTGGGCTTCCATGAATCATATCCTTACTCATCCAGGGACATTTGCTGCTTTTGCTGTAGGAACACACAGTTTCACCATTGTAAAAGGTGCTCAGTGTAAGGCACACAAGAGACGCTGTGTTCTCAAGAATATGGCATGTCAACTCAACTATGCTCCTTGCAGAACAGAAGCCAACGATCTGCACATCTTTGATGCTCCTATGAGAGTGTCCTAACATCTGCCTTAGATCATGAGAAGAATCTCCTACAACTGATTCTTGCTCCACGCGATCCGGCTCTACCTGTATTGGATAAATGTCAATATCAATAACAACAGTGAAAAGACAGGGCATATACTTGAACTAACGCATTCCCCACCACTCTTCAGCAAGATGAACATGACTTACATGCAATACAAAAGTCTGGAGATAAATAATCATAGTCTGGAGAAAAGAACCCAATACACAGTAGCTGGAGGTGGAGGAATTTGTCAGGTATCACCAGTGCATCCCTCTGCATAGAAATGCTTCAGATTAATTATCCAAGAAAAATGCAGGTCCTACTGTTTGTTGCACAATGCTGGTATGTAATATATTAATCTAAAGTTTAAGATTGTATACCACATAACGTGAGGATATGTCGAGAGCTTCAAGATTTGGCAGCATGCTTGGAAGATTTTCACAAGCATAATGAACAAAGTCCCAACCTGAAGCATAAATTACAAAGTTTTGCAATGAATCACCAAGTGATAGTCGTACCAGGGCACCAGTATATCTAAAGCTGTAGAGATTAGGAGCTTTGCTGTCAATCACTTCCAGATTTATGCAATCCTTGACAATCAGGTGGCTAAGCCGCTGCAGCAGGCTAGGTATATTCATGAAAATTAACTCATGGCAAGACATGAGTCTCAGTCTCTCCAACGCAACAGAACTGGAAAGAATACACGTCAGCTCATCCCCCGTAATACACACTTCTCGAAATAGGCTTTCGCCCCGCTTTATAAATAAAGCAACCACCATACAACCAGCGATACAAACGCAACACCACACAAGCTGGGGCAGCAACACACCCCAAAAGAAAAGAAAAAGAAACAGAAAGGAGACATAGGCGGGTCGACTAGACTACGGTGACCCGCGACCGCTGCGCCCTCTGAAGAATTACCACCGCGCTCCTAGCATCGAATCGTCGAGTACCAAGCAGCACCTTGAAGAAGGAAAGCATCCGCTTGCTGCCCGGACCATCTGGTCCTAGGGTTTCCCCCGGCATACAGGGAGGCTGACGAAGGTTAACCACGACGCCCTTCAGAAAGGGATGGTGCCACCCACAGGCAGCACTGCGTCGGTGTCGGCAAAGCCGACAAGGATTTCTCCCGAAAAAACCCTGTCCGCAATCCAGTACGATTTATAGCATAGGAGCCTGCGAGAACAAGGCCTCGCCACCACCAGACACACCACCCGCCAGCATGCGCCACCGCGAACACGAAGCCACCATCGTCGTCGTCTCACCGAAGCAACCGTCACAAGGACAGCGGGAAAGCGGCAAGGAGTAGACAGTACTGGGGACGACAGTATCGGGGATGACAGTACCGGGGACGACAGTACCACGGCCGCGCGGGAGGGAACTACCTCCACCGTCGAAGACGGTAGTCGACCGGACGCGGCCGCAGAGCACACCAGTCCCCGTTAGGCCCGGTCGTCCGCCTGCCACACTGCAAGGGAAGACTAGTCCTAATAGGGTCCGGCCGGGCCCAGATCGGGCCCGTGAAGTCCGCCGCCACGCTGCAACAGGCCGGCCGCCGTCGCTGTTGTCCCTGCACCCCTACCTACCACTCGCCCCGCCGAACGCGCTACATGCCAGGCCGACCCGTCCCAACCCAGATGGGGCCCGCAGGGCCCCGATCTGGGCCACCAGATCCTCTGGCCGAGCTGCAGCGCACCGCCGCCCGCGTCGCTGCGCCGCCCCGCAGCTCCACGAGCGTCGCCGCCGCCATGTCGCCTCCCGGACGGAGCCGAACCACCGCCGCCCGAGAAGCACCGCCGCCAGAGCGGAGAGCCCCGCCTCCACCCATCCTGGCGCGGGGAAGAACCTCTGCCAGTGGCGGCGACGGGGAGAGAGGAGGAGGGGGGCTGAGGAGAGGGAGGCGGCTGGGCACGCGTCGCCGCCGCGGGGGGCGACGGACGCGCGCGAGGGAAGGGAGAGGAGGGGAGGCCGGGGTCGGAGGTGGCGCCGGCGCCGGCGGCGGCCGCTAGGAACCCTAGCTAGGCGCAGGGGAGGGAGTCGCGGGAGTCGCCAGATTATTGAAATGATTACCCCCGTAATACACACATCACACACGTCGAGACAAGTTAGGCTTGTTAAGAAGCAAAGTCCAGGCGTGGGACGGAAGGCACAATTGCTGAGCTTAAGATGCCGAATCGACTTGAAAAGTGAGCATGGGAAGTTGTACACAGATGTATCAGGTGAGTGCAACTTGAGCCATAGGTCCAGTTTTTCAATCCCTGATCTAACAGCAATACGAAGCCAACGATCAAGATCACATGAGGTGCTGAAAATGGGAAAATCATTTATTTCAAGCTTGAGTGCCTTCATGCCAATGCCTGAGTGGTTTTTCAGAATGTGATCAGTTTTCCTTGCAAGATCACTGGATATTTTGTCTGACATTTCGAACTCTCCGCCTCCCAAACCCAGTGTTTGCCTAGTTATGGTGAGATTGGGATAACATCCCCAAGAACGTCGAAACGAGGAGACATGCAGGCAACACGTGCATCATCTCGTAGAGGAAGTAGAGAATGTATATGATGCCATATGTCCTGCATGCACAACCATTGGAGAAAAGTTCAGCATCTTAACTGTTAAAGCAAAAGATTGCTTTAAATCAGCAAGGAAAAAATAGGACCATATGGAGTAACACTAACAATAATGTAGTTATATATGAACATTCAAGTGTCCACAAGACCATGCAAAAGAACCCAGAAGCTATAGCAGCTACAGTGTAAGATACATGGCATGAACATCGGTAAGTAAGCTGAAGGGGTAACAGATTGGACAGAGCAGATAGAATTCACACTACACAACTACAAGGATATGCCTTTCAATCCTATAGCCCAATACTGGAATTAGGAATTATTAAAATGAAAACTCTTAATCTGAATTGTGAAGCCAAGGAAAGCATTCAGAGGTAGCACTCTTATATATCATATATTATTTTATATTATTTTTTCCTTTGTGGAGCCTACTTGATTTTGTCATGTCACTATTGGGGAAAACACATGCTTTACATACATACAAATTATACAAAGATAGAATTAACTGGAACGAATACCAACAACAAAGATATCTGATTAAATGAAAAGTTGTATCAAGGTCCAAACAGATCACCATTTCTAGATTCTTTCCTAGCATCTTGACAATCATTCCTGTCTCCAATGCACAAAAGCTGTTGCAGACTAGACCTGCAAAAGCTGGACTAACTACAGTCGTTTGAAGAGCTACATGAGCTTACGATCTCAAGGAGTGGAATTTTAAGATTTTAAAACACACTTTGGTCAGATAAATGGTTTACATTCAGGAAAAAAATGAAACAATGGATCAATTAGGAAAACTATGGGGCCAAAAAACCTTATTCCATACCACACCATCTTGACCAGTAGGAAGTTTTCACAAAGAAAACAGGAACCTAAAGAATATGTAGGTAACCACACGCAACAAGTTTGAATCATAATTTCCTGCCTCCTGACACGTTATCGGACGTTAAAGATGAAGGAAATTGGTGAAAGCTAAAACAGTGGACTATTCATACTAGAGAGATTGAGAGAGAGAGAGAGAGAACAACTTGGTTGAAGAGCAAGGATAGGAGGGAGCTAAAGAAAATATACAAAGATTCGAGTTCGAGAAATTGAGACAGTCGAAGAGGAGTGCCAAAATTACAAAGCAAAGTGGAAAATAATAGTCCTAATGTTGATTACCAAATAAAAATACATATGTAACCATTGGCTAAAATAAAACAACTTAATATATTTGTGTTACAAATATTTTACTAGTTTTGATTAAATTTGTGGCAATGAGATATGTGTCGAAAATGATGGTCAAAGTTTTATCTTGGAGATTATTTATATACGTCACGTATTTCAGAACATAAGGGCCGATGGAGAATGTCGCATATCTACGAATTAATGAAATAAATAGAGGAATACGATTGTACAAAGTAAGTGAAATTATTATATTGTTTAGTTGGACTACTTTTAATGATGATGTGTTTTTATTTCATTTCTATAAGAAAACTTTGATATACTATCCATAAGATCACTTCAAAAATCATCAAGACATTGCTCAAATGGGCTCAAATAATTGTTTGCACTGTGACATTGTTTTTTGTAGTTTCACATCTACTAATGACGACCTACGAACTGAATATTAGCCTTACATACCAATCCAACACCACATAAAAACTATCATGTTGCTTGCTTTTAGAACTTTAATTTTCTGTATTCATTAGTACCTTGTACAAATTACGTTTATGGTGACTGATACATATGGTATTTTTGGAAATGACATAATCAACAATTGAACACAAAACAAATGATAATTGAGCATGTTCTCCACCAACGTGATATTTTATTTAATATTTAGGATGTCTATAGAACCATAATATTTTCATGAACCTACAAATTTATTTCTCCTCCCGACATATTAAAAGTGGATGCCCTTGCATTTGTGAGGGCCAACTGGTTAGTTTAGTACTAATAACAAGATTAGCTATAGGAAGTCAACTCTTTATCAGATGATTGTTTTATTCAGCTAGCTAGAACAGTCATAGTGATATTTTAGTTGCAAATAAAATGTTCGTTACGAGCAATTAATTGCGAACCTCTGGTAGGCTTGGTCCTGAATATCTCAATTTCTTATCACTCGGAGAATTGTGATCTTGTCGGCAGGGCGAGTCCTTCCTTTTAGCAACTGAAGTCACCAATCCATCTGCGGTACATGATGCATTGGTTAAAACAACATAGACATTGATGGAAGAAAACAACAAGTAGAACACAGGTACGCCTGATTTTTCTCCATTATCCAACTTGTGCCAAGAACACCAACTTATCAAAGTTGTTTTAGTATAAGCCATAGAAATTCAAGTAATCATATGGTTGCAAGTCGGGAGCCCATCAAAAAAGTTTTTTGTAGGAAGCATGCCATGTACACTGTTGTTTTGCATCCTTGACACAACAAACAAATAAAACAATTGTTTATTTCTTCAGGAAAGGATAAACTATATAAAAAATAGTTTTTCTCTCTCTCACCAAGAAACATGTAGAGATCAACCGTGGAGTTCTGTTCATAAGACCGTGGAACAGGTTACAGATTCATCGAAAAATAAAAATAAAAATAAATATAGGGGTTACATAGCGATGGCAAAAGGCACAGGTTGTAGATGTCAGGACATGCACAGACAACATAGGCAGAGATGAATAAAACAGAGCGGCCGAGGGAGCTAAGAGGTGGTGGCTTACTACGGCCTTGAGTTGGCCGGCGACGCCGATCCCGCTGCATGGACATGAGCCGATTGAGTGCCAGCAGCCCCATGATGGTGATGAGAGTTGCTCTATTTATTTTCACGCAGCAGGAGAACAAAATCTGAATTCCATCTTGAAATCAGAGGCCAGGTGGGAGGGGATCGCATCGGCGCCGCGGGGGAGGGGAAGCCTAGCTAATCCTAACATGCCCGCAAAAGAAAAAAAAAGGCTAATCCTAACATGAGAGGGGGAGGAAACCGGACAGGAGTCGCGCTCGCGCACCGCAGGACCGTCTGACGGAAGGAAGTTGTATCAGTGGCAACGGGCCGGTATGGTACCCATTTAACGGTCGGGGGGACTTTTGGGGTGAGAATCGGACTCCCTATTAACAAGCTAAATTCAAATGATTTGATCTTAGGATCGTTTGGATCCAATCATTTTATTTCATTTGACAAAAATGAAATGAAATTAAATAAATTCCAGAGAAGTTCGGGACAGGAATTGAATTAACATAGTAAAGACATTGTCTGAAATTCCAATTGAAATGACATTCCAATTCCATGACAGCCAAACACATTGGGTATGGAAACTAAAATGAATTACTCTGAAATGATGGGATCCAAATGACCCCTTACACTTTTGAAATACTAAATTCGCGCCGTGGGCTCTGCACGAGCGCGTGGCCGCCGTGTGAGCCCGCCCAGGGCCGGTCCTGAGATTTTCAAGGTGTGGCTGACATTGGTTTTTTCCAGAATTGGAAATAATTTAATAATTAGACAAGATTACAATCTTCCTGACAAAGTGTCACGGCTTCGTCCGGTCCGGTCAATGCTTAGCGTCTTGATCGTCTTGACTGTCTCTTTTTGAAATAGGACGTAGCCCCGCTATATTAACATAGCAACCACCCAATACAACCAATAATAAGATTTAAAACGAACGACATGTTGAGGCTGCAGCAAACCCACACTCCAAGGAAAGGAAAAAAAAACAAAATGGAGACATAGGCCTATTGACTAAACGACGGTGACCCGCAACCGTTGCGCCCTCCGAAGAAGTACCACCACGCTCCTAGCACTGAATCGCCGAGTACCGAGCAACACCTTCAAGAAGAAAAGCGCATGCTGCTGCCCGGACCATGAGCGCACTGGTCCTAGGGTTTCCCCTCGGCACATAGAGGGAAGCGGACGAAGGGTAGCCACGACGCCCTTCAAGAAGGGATGATTCCACCCAAAGGCGGCACGGCGTCGCTGTCGGCCGAGCCGACAAGGATTTCTCCCGAAAAAACCCTATCCCTGACGACCCATAGCATGGGAGCCCGCAAGGACGAGGCCTCGACACCACCAAACTCGCCACCCACCAACATGCGCCACCATCATCGTCTCACTGAATCAACCATCACGAGGACTGCAAGATAGAGGCAAGCAGTAGATTTTACCGAGGTCAGGAGTACTGCGGCCGTGCGTGGGGGAACTACCTCCACCGCTGAGCACATAAGTCCCCGTTAGGTCCAGGAGGGTCCGACAGGCCCGTAAAGCCCCCACGGGGCACACCAGTCCTAATAGGGTCCAGCCGGGCCAGATCGGGTCCGTGAAGCCCACCACCACGTTGCAACAGATCGGCCGCTGTCGTCGCCGCCCCCTGCAGTCATGTACCCTCTACATTGTCGTCAACTGCAGGTCAGGCCGGCCCGTCCCGTCCCGACCCAGATGGGGCCGAAGGGCCCCGATCTGGGCCACTTGGAACTCCATGCCACCCCGCCACCCGCCTCCTTGCGCCACCCCGCGGGTCCGCCCGTGCCGCCGCCGTCACGCCACCACCCGGCTGAAACCGGACCGCCGCCGCCCGAGGAGCACGTCCGCCACGAAGGGAGAGCCCCACCTTCGCCCAAACCGGCGCGGGGAAAGACAGGCCACTGCTGGCGCCGCCCAGGCCTAACCCGGCGGCCCCTGTCAGTGGCGGCGACGGGGGAGAGGGGAGTAGGGTGGGGGCGAGCGGGGAAGGCGGGAGGTGCTCCGCCACCATAGGGGGCGACTGGAGCGCAGGAGGGGGAAAGGGGGAAAGACTTGACTGCCTCTTCACAGTCCATCTCGACCAAGCAGGGTAGTTCGCACCACTCCCGCGCCATGGCTATGCCCTCACGGCGATCTACGGGTTCAGCTTGAAGAGGGCAGCGTTGAGCTTCACTCTCACGCGCGTCGGCATGATCCAAGGATTTGACGGTAGGACGCTAATTTCCTTCAAGCTATTCTTTTTCCTCTGGGACATGTGATCAGAGGAAATTGCCGCCTTGTCTTTCACTGGGTCTTGGTGCGGTGCTTGCTTGATCAACAGTAAAGAATCTAGGTAGCTACACAATAAGCGCTTGTACATTTCAATTGATGGAATCGGCTTGTTGTGCACTACCTCGTTCCTTGCATGCCGTCATCAGAATCATCGTGCGTATCAAACCGTAGAGATCACGATTCAAATCTTGAGCGACTTATAAGAACACAGATATATTTTTGCAATCAAACAACAGTTTACCGCTCTCGAAGTTGCCAAGGCGCTAAATATATATATACAAGCCAATCCATTGGAACTGTCACTCTTTGGTATCCACCTTTTCACCTTTGGAAGTATAGCTAGCTGCTACATCTAAGACAGAGTACTGCATAGCACAACAAGGACAACGGCTCTGTCCTAATGCCCAAGCCATGAAGAAGGTACTGGCTGAAACCTAGACTTAGCACTCGCTAGCGCGTCATGGTAATCTACCCGGCTAAAACAGTCGCGGAAGTCGGTGAACAGCTTGTCAAACACCCTCCACAGTACTTTATACGACCTCGAATATGGAAATGGGAGGAAAAACTGCAAATAAAACATGAAACACTGTTATCAGCAAGTACTGTACTGTGCATACCAAAAAGTAAATTTGGTGGTATCTATGTGTACACCTACTTAACATTTTACTAGTGCCAAAAGTAAAAAAAAAAAATTAAAATCACCGTGAATCACAGTAGGCACTGGTCAAAATGCAACCATATAATTTCATCTATTGTGGATATTCGGGATCTTTGAGTACTACTTGCATTATAAGAAATTGATGTGTATACTGTATTCTACTGGCATATGAAAAAGGAGGATACTTTTTTTTGTGCTCTGAGAATACAGAATATATTCAAAAGCAGTTCTTACATCTCCTTCTCGTGCAAGGTGTTTTAACAGCATGAAAGTTTGCTGGTTTTCTTCCAAATTGTCAATGACTGCAATCCAGATATTTGAAGCAAGTTCATGGGCCTTTTCTCCTGTCCTACCACAAGCAATGAACTGATCTGTACAGAAAATGAGAAGGCAGTGCTAACTCAGTGAACATGAACGTGTGTATCAGAAATCCACAAATGAAGCAATACATGGATCTTCTAGTACATACAAACATGAATCTTTTACTCCTATAGAAGAGAAATACATAGTTTTCCAAGCTTTCATTTGGACGCAGACAAGAATTCAAAGTGAAGTTTCTTTTCTAGCCATAAGAGCTCCTTCGTCGGCACCAGTAAACCTGGAGGTGCGGGAGCTGTTGCCAGGAACCACTGTGGCGAGGTTATCCTCGCAGCCTGCTCAACCATCCCAGGATGCGACGACGCCGAAGAAGCGGAAGCCGCGGCGGTCCTCATGGCCGTCAAGCTCCTAGCTAGCATGGGGCATGACAAAATCGTCATCGAACTGGACTGCGCCTCCGTGGCTGCGGCTCTGCAATCTGGGGAACCTGACAGGTCAAGACTTTGGGCCACCCACGGCGAGACAAGGGAAAGACTGAAGGACTTCCAGGAATGCCGTATCCGACATATCAAAAGAGAGAGCAACAAAGTCGCCGATGCTCTTGCTAAAGCTGCTGCCTCCACTGGCAACGGCATCTGGTAACACAGGACATGAACTCAAGTGTTACTAGGATGATATAGAGCTCTCTTTTCCTCAAATTTATTTTTTTTGATAATTCTAAAATAGCTCAGTTTTTTCCGATAAAGAGCTCAGTTGCTGACGAGTTGGTAAATAGCTTGTCAACAGATTTAACTGAGAATCTGCCTAGATCTTCTTCTACTGGAGCCAACGAGTACTTAAGAAGCGCACATATCAGCCATATAGAACCTCAAAGCCATGCAATTTCATTATTTCTTATCATCAATTCTACATTATCCAATACTCATTTATAAAGCCAAACATGTACTAGCATCAAAATTCTCCCGTACATGACATGATTTAGTAGCACACTTCCATTCAGTTTTATCTTTCAAAAATGATATTATCATGATCATCCAACACTAACAAATATGCCGATAATGAAGCTAGTAAAAAATTAACTTACATGCTTGGATTGGCATTTAAAACACACAACTCACCAATGATGGTGCCATGAAGTATGCTGGACGGAGGAATGACAAGGCTCTCAAGCTGTTCTTTCAAATAGAGATATGTGTGACCAACAAGCTCGTCAATCTCCCCATCAGATGGTACAAGGTTCTCGCTGACATAAAGTGCTTGGAATCTCCTGTAAATGATTTCCATCCATTGTTTTTATTTACATTTTGAAATGCTAGATGATACAAAGGAGAGCTACACCTCCATGGGTTTATTATATTGGGTATGTATAGCATAAGCAAAGTTCGTTGTGCTTTTTCACATGTAGTTCAATTCAAAGTGAATTTTCCTAAATTAAATCCAAAAAGAATGTCATTTACAAGATACAGGAATCTAAGACTAAGTGGATAATGCATACAATGTGATAAGTGAGACTTCTGTCTTGTTTAGCATTTCTTTTTTCTAAGTTGATACAAGATACAACGAATCATACTGCAGATAGAGTAGGAATTGGCAATATTTTTTTGTTCTTCAACAACATCAATACATCATACACCGGATAAGGGAAAACAATAACACATCACAGAACTCACCTCCTAGCAGAACCTTTGGGAATTGGCCCAGGCCAGCGTTTACGGAAACCAGCCGATGGCCATTTTCTTGAAATAGCAGCTTGCCACAAGTATTCTCCTTGGAACATGCTTGCCCAGTGCTTGCTGACACATGATATTTGAACCCACTCGCAGATTGGTAACCGAGTCAGTATATCTACAAGAAGATGTTCAGGGAGACTACCAATTGGTCCATCACCTCTGTCTGTCATAAGGCTACCAGACACAGAACAGAAGGTAAGTGCAAATGTTTTCATTTCCAGTCCAACAGAAATGGAAAAGGAAAATATACAGCTCTTCGAAACAACAGAGTGATTCTATAGACCTAAACAGTGAGGTTGTCGTAAAGTACCCATAAGAGTGCATAGCAAACACTGACAGTAAGGTATGCTCCCCGGTACTCATAAGCTAATGATACAACAACTACTACGCCAATGTCACATAATAAATATATAAATAATTAAACAAGATGGAACCAGAGAAACTGATTCTCCACAGAGCACAACAAGTTACTAGTTGTGTATTCTACCGGATACAAAAAACTGAATGTTTCAGATCACCGGCAGATAATGGACTAGGTAGTTTCATGAACCCCCTTGTGCTAAAATTCTTTCATACAATTGCAAACAGAAAAGCCCTCTACAGTCTACTTTCCATACCAGCCTGAAACAACATGGTAAGCCAAAACACGCGTGGTGGCTGTTGTGTTACTTGTGCACAGTGCACTGACGAACACAATGAACACATCGGAACTAAGATACTAATCTTATGCGCTATCAAATCAATCTCGAAAGGAATTGCAATTGTTTGATGATACATCACCAACAGGAGAAGAATCACTGCATGGACTAGGCAAGAAGATCATCTTGGTCCGTCAGTTAAGTATGCGCTACACACTACACAGAACACGGTAAAAATCAGCTATCCCCATGATGGTTGAAAACAACCGACCAATACCAACTACTGTCTTGCACACCACCTGATACAAACCAAAGCAGCACACATCATTCACATCAAGATTCACTCCTAAATCGGCACGAAATGGTGACTCTTCCAAGTTCCTAATAAACCGACGAACGGCACCACCAAAGCAACAAATCACACAAAAAATTAGCATCATCAAGCTAGGTACCTGGGCAGGAGGACTCGGAGGGAGGCGTGGCTCAGGGAGCCTCGCCGTCCAGCCTCCGGGGAGAACGGGCGGAGGGAGAGAGGTCGTCGAGTCGGGTGGTGGAGGAGGACTAATGAGGAGGAAGAAAAGAGGAGCAAGACATGGACGGCTCAGCTTTAGCTACCGCCTCGTGTACCTTGCTGGGGGACGCGTTGCGTAGCTTCGAACCTCGTCACAGGTTCCCCGTGCGCGTGTACATTTACTGGGGGCGCGTAGCGTGGTCTGCTCTTATGCGGTCCGTAGGCCGAAATATGGCTCATCAATAGCTGAGGCCCGTTGACCACTTGAGGGCCGAGGCCAATCTGTTCAGGGCCTCATGCGGCGAGATTCATATGGTCTTATTGGAACATTGGGCTGTTGTAAATGGTGTTTCTGGGCCAGACCCGAAAAAAAAAAACATTGGCGTCCCATGCCGCCGTGAAGCTTCTTGAATCTTGCTGAGGGAAGGGAATCCCTACGCCCACCGGACAGTGACCGACACCCCCCCTCCCGTCCCGTCCCCACCGACGTGATGATGTAAAGGAGTGCGATACTTGGGACCCACACAACGGTGGCCCTGCCCAGGCAGAGGCATGAGCACCGCCACACATGACACGCATCTCATACCCGCCAACCAATGTCAGGACAAGTTCGTTGGCGCTTGCCGATAAGGGGCCGTCAAGTTGAGCTCACCAACCACCGCCATCCACCCTGTTCGCACCACCGTGCTGCATCGCCACCCCATCCTGCCCTGAGCTTCTCCTTCGTCGGTCCATCATCGCCTCGACCATCCCTCTAACCCCACCCTTTTCTCCGGTGTTGGCGACCCCGCACCCCCCAAGATAAGTTTGTTGCTGGCCTACACCGCCTCCGCCGCGGCGCGTCTCCGGCTCACGCCATGTGCCAATCGCGCTTTGTTCGTTGCCACCGCGAGAAAAAGAAGAAGGGCTGGGAGGTTGAAGATAAGATGGATCCATTGCACGAATCACGAAGCAGTAATCTCAAGTTGAAGAAATACCCTAAGCTAATTCCCAGCTAGAAAAACCGTTTTAAATATCGTGAATTGCATTTAACGTGGTCCTTATTGTTAAACAACCGCTAACTTGTGGACCTATGGTCAAAACGCCCGCCAGCCTCCACACCCCCTCTTAAAAACGATCTGCGTTCGCTGGTTCCGAGGAGTCGAGCGAAGCTACGAGGCGAGCACGGAGCACTCCTCTCCTTCCTTCCCACCTAGGCGCCGCCGAGAACTTTCCGATCTGCGGGATGCGGACCGCGCGGCTGCTCGCAGCGGCTGTGCTGCTGCTCGTCGTCGCTGGGGCGGCGGCGCACGTGGGACCGGAGGGGGTCGAGGCGAAGGCGAGGGCCAAGAAGGAGAGGGAGGAATTGATGCTCGCGGTCGAGCTCGCGCAGCTCAGGCTGAAGGTCTCCTCCCTAGGTGCGTGCGTCTTACATTACATGGCTCCGCTCGATTCGGTTCAGGGGTGAGCCATCTGTCTGTGCTTCTGCTTCGTGCGGTTTTGCTAGGCACTTCGATGGGGTTTGCTAGGGTCTTGGAGGTGGATTTGATCTGACGAACTAGGACTTTTGTCCGATTTGAAGAACTAGGGGGACGGATTGCTGATTAGGGCGCAGATTGGTCGGTTGCTTTGGTGCTGACTGTTAATTGGTTACAATGCCGGGCAAAATCCTTCTCGTTGCTCCGACTCCTAGAGTTTTTCCTTACTTTGAGCCAGATATGCCATTCAGTCCACTCCTGGGTCACTGCCATTTTAGAGGAGACCTGTAACTCGCTGTGGAACCGGTTTCCCATGGCTGTCTAGCGTTAATGACCCGATTAATTCGAAGAGGTTCGCCATAGGTATGTCTTCAGTCAAAACAGTTTTAGCGACAGTGGAACAAATTGTGACAAAGTCACTTGAGAAGCTGTGTCCATTTTTTTTACAAAGAAGAAGCTGTGTCCAAGTGGAATCAATTTCTAGTCATCACTGCAAATCAATTTTCTAGTCGTTGCAAAAACGAATTTGCGCCAGCTGATCCTTTCTGAAACTGTCAAACTATGTCACCCAGCAGAATTGATCGTCACCATGCAGACCCAGGAGTTGAAGAGGAAGGATAGCAGCATTGACAAGCAAGGAGCAAGGATGTCAAAGGACATTGCTACTCTGCAGAGTGAGATAGCGTCCCTCCAGGTGATCTATTGCCATAGACAATGCCTTTTAGCCTTTTGTTTTGGTAACCTTATGCTCAGTTTCCGTCTAAAAAAACCTTATGCTCATTTACTTCTGCCTATACAGTCAAAGGGATCTGTAGCTGCAGGGGAGCAGACAGAAAAGGCCGATTCGTGGGCTATTGAGCTTGCGAACCAGGTAGGGGCAATACCGTATACAGAATATTACGAAATGTGTACAACAATTACAGTTCTGTAATTTCCGATCTTACTGCTTCTAGATTGAGAAGCTCAGGAATGATATGGAGGCAAGGGCGAGCGATGCAGAGAAGAAGGTGCAAGAGCTGAATACTAAGCTGGAGAGAGTAAGTATGCAACCGTGGTGGTCTGCTGTGTTAATCCTCAACTTCCACTTTTCTATACGTGGGTATCAACTCTTGGAAAAGGTTGCATTTGTTTAACGAAATACTCCTCTGAGTCTGACATTGTCACTGATTAAGTGGTCAACCTTGCTACTTTCGCAATTCTGACATGATGAATTTCTTATGGTTAAATAGGAGATTAAGCTTCGTCACAGTAGGTCAACAAAGGTTAATTGCTTTTTTATTGCATGTGATTCAAAATACTGGTAGTCTGGTAAATTATCGCAAATTTTTTTGCTCATGGAAATTTAAGTGTAATAATGCAATTATACTATAGAGAATTCACCAAAGCTTTAGGTGGAATTTCTCCAGTATAAGTTGTTTTTCAAATGTAAGGGGAAGGTTTACGTATTAACTTTGCAAGAAATCTGCAGCATGATTTTGCATATTCGATGATGATACTATTGGAGGAAAAAGGTTTCGAACAATGGTTAGATATTTCCTTGAAACATCAGGTTGCATAATATATCAATATCATCACTTAATCATAGGGAGAGCTGAGCCTCAAGCCATGTGTAACTGAACAAACATGGGATAAGGCTCATCTCCTGCTGAGCTGCAAGGTTTGCTGTGGAAACAGGCGTATGACCCTTGAATCCACCTTTTCCGTTCGGCTAATACTGTCCTTAAGTTTATACTGTTTAAAATTTTCTTAATAGCTTCAAAATACAAGTGGTGAGCAAGAGCGTAGAGTTCAGACGACCAAACATGCTCTTAAAGTTGCAGAGGTTTGTGATATATGTGACTATGTGGTTCATTTTTCTATTACAGTTCCGTGATGCTTTGTCCTCAATTGTTTGTTCTCATGTTTGTAGGAGGAGCTGCCGAGGGTGCAGTTTGAATCAATGACGAAATCTGAACAGCTCGGAGAGGTAATTTTGCATCCCATCAGTATAATTTCTGTCCTATCACTGGTTGTCAGCTTGATGTGAATTTGCATTATGTCAGTTAGGTAAAATGATCTTGATTTTGGACTGGATTGCCTATTTGCTTCACAATCTTGGTGCAACATGCCAACGTTGTTATGGCGAACACATTTCGAATGCAACTTAGTTGCGCAGCTCATCCTAGTGTAGTTGTGTTGAAATTTTATATACTAACTTCTAATCGCTGAACCGAGCATAGTGAGTACCTGTGCGTGCCTTTGTTATGGGCTACATGTATTGAAAGCTGCTGATTCCTGATGATGGTGACTATGCCTGTAATTCATCTGTCCACAGTTACACGAATTGGACCTCACTTAGTAGTTAGTACATTTTGAAATTATTGCGGCGAGTATCATACTTATTGTTACTCTTTGGCAGGTTCATGGAGCATGGTTGCCACCTTGGTTAGCAGCACATGCAGCTCGCTCGATGGTACAAGTGGACCTACAAACTATGCCTCCTCTTAATGTACATTCTTGCAAGATGCTCATTTTGTTATCATGTAGGAGTTGATGTCAAGTCAATGGAATGGACATGGAAAACCTGCTTTCAACAGTTTACTGCATAAGGTGCTTCTTATGTTATTTAAAAAATATATGAACTATCAAATATGCCAAGCTAAACATACCACTTAATCACTGTTCATAACCTCTCAATTAAATCGCTGCAGGCATCAGAAAAATCAGTGCAAGCGAAGGAATGGGCCAAGCCCCATATGGAAACTGCTAAGGCGGTACTGTTCTTGTTCCTGAAGAATAATGTTTGTCTAAAATTTAAATCATGCGTCATATGTGTAGTTGTGTACACGTTTATGATCATTCTTGGTATACATTGATACCATGTGAAGTATTTTAATGTTGTGAGCTTTTGGCATCTTTCCACTTGACTCACAATGATATTTTTGGTCTTGAAGAAGTGGATTCCTGCTATTAAAGAGAACTTGGTCACTGTGAAGACAAACACGGAACCTTATGTGCAAATGATCTCAGCAAAATCAGTAGAGGTTTATGAAGCATCAAGAGATGCTATCTCACCCCATGTTCTGAAGGCACATGAATTCGCTGATCGCTATTTACAGGTAAACTAGACCTGTTCAGCAATTTGAGGGACATCATGTATTTTACACTTGGGTCACAAGTTTGTTGTTCTTTTAGTGAACAACACCGCTATTAAAATTATTGATCTACTTAGTTCGAAAATATATTTTCAGGAAGCCAAGAAGTTATCCAAACCTTATGTGGATCAAGTTGCTAAGGCCAGTAAACCACACGTCGAGAAACTTACAACCACCCTCCAGCCTTACACTAAAAGAGCAGGCCATGCATACGAGAAGTTCCATTCCTGGTGCAGCGACCTCGACGAGGAGCTGCAGACGGCGTTCCACAAGTACCTGGAGCTGCACGGTGTCACGCCCAGCCGCGAGTACCTCTTCTTGCTGAAGAAGCTCAAGGACTTAGACAAGCAGTAGAGATCGATTGTCGGAGCTATCCCCTAGCATAAGATGAGCCGGTGAATGTGCTTTGCACATCCTGTTTTGGTCCCTACGAGGCTCTGAAAACTGCTCAGTTTTATCGTGGCGCGATGTTGTTCAGAGGGGTTCGTAGAGAATATATACTTTGGTCCAGTAGTCGGAAACTGCAAACAGAGCCTGGGCTACATGAAGCCCCTTTTTAAAAAAATTCAAAATCGGTATTTTTATGTTTCTAAAAATTAGAAACAAAAAATTCTATGTAGATAATGTCGAACTCTACCGGTGTGTAAAATCTCAATGCACAACTCATGTTATTTTAGGCTAAACAAAAATGAAAATTTTGACAAAATTCTAACTTTTTGAAGTGCTCTGTTCACTACCACAGATCCACTCGTCATTTTTGCCCAACCTAAAATACAATAAATTTCGGAATGATGTTTTGTACACTTATAGATCATATCATTATCTATATTTAGGAATTTTTTTCTAACTTTTGAAACTCCAATATACAGATTGTTTTTTTATTAAAAATTGAGCTCTTTAGCCCAAGCTGTAAAACGCCTCTCTCGTCTAGTAGTATGCTATTTCCTGACAATGTCTTTGGTAAAGACGGCTGTAGGATCGAGTAGGAGTACAACAGGTTAGTTAATATCTAGCTATTACGCATCTGCACCTGTTTTTTTCGCCCTGAATGCAATACTTCTAGCTAGTAGAGATGTAGAATGTAGGATCACAACTCAAATCTTGAGCAACTTACAAGGACACAGATATATTTTTTCGACTAAACAACACTTTGGTGTGTTCTTGAACTTGTCAAGGTGCCAAATATATAAGCCATCCTTTGGAATTGCGGATATTTACTTCAGTATATGTGCTTGTGGACAGCATATGTGCTCCTGTCGCCGGAAAAAATATTTTGAAATGTCAAAAATTCTGAACAAAAATTTGGCGTGTACATTTCGACATTCTATATGGCCATGCCAACTTTTGTGGAAAACCGATATTTTCTGTGACCTATGTAAACAAGACAAAAAGATGCCTCATGAAATGCCTTCATAGCACCAAATTTTGTCTTATTTTACACACGAAATAACAAAATATATGTTTTCCATATGAAACGACTTCACGAGCAAATAGAATGTCAAGATATACGTGCGACACGTTTTGTATGATTTTTTTGACATTTGAAATGTGTACAGAAAACATTTTAAAAACGAGGAGTATATGCTACTGGTTGTCAAAATGTCACCTCGCATGTCTACCTTTTCACTACGACAAGTATAACATGCGGCTATATAAAACATCATACAAGGCATGAGAAGCTGTGGGAGTTTTTCTTTTTTTTGAGGGGGACTGTGGCCCGCGAGACGAAATAGATTTCCGTTTATCTAGTTCTCTGTAGTACTCGTTAAAAAAAAACTTAATATACGGATTTATTTTGGCCCATGGGAGCAGGAACTGCCACTAGCAAAAAGCACTTTACGATGTCAACAAAATTGGAACAAAGATTTGGCTTGAACATCTCGACATTCCATATGTACACACCAAGTTTCAAATAAAAACAAGTTTTTTTGCAGATTGTGTAAAAGTACCAAAAAATGTCTCGTTAAAAGTCTTTTAAGCATAAAAAACACAGGAATTAAAAAAATATTATTTTTTCGTGAAACGACTTCGTGAGTAATGCTAATTTTCTTGTCCGAACTTCTTAACATCCCAATAGTGTTTACACAGGAGTTTAGTCTGAACAAATGAGCTGCCAGCGCAAGAAGTGTTGTAGTAATTGCGTGTATGATGCACCGTGCTATCAAACAATAAAAAAAGGGGTTCCTATCCGGGGTTCCAATAGCTTATTGAGAAGGGGCCGAGCTAGGCATTTTGCCTAGGCCAAAAGGAAAAGAACGCCAACAAGAGTACTGCAAAACTGCACACAAATAAGCGCATAACATGATGTATCGATCCGTGTAGAGTTTCGCCGGGTGGAGAACCATAGCGCACTCTGCTGTTCTATGGCGGAAGCGCGCAATGTACAAGCAAGTAACATAGAGCACTAGCAGTTCTAGGTGCGGAGCAGGATCAACAAAACGAATTCAGGCATGCGATGAACTAACAGAGATCAGGCGAAGTGGATCGTCCCGGAGCTGAACGCTAGCGCACGACCTTGCAGGGCGGCTAGGCTGACGAGGGCGTCCCCCCTCTTCTTCTCCAGCGCGTTGAACTGCCGGAGGAAGCTCAGTCTCCAGCTCCTGCGGGAGTGGCGCCCTGCGTTGCTGTCCCACATGGCCTGGAGCTTGGTGAACTTGTCGGCGAAGCGGCGCAGCAGGTTGCGCGTCGGCCGCATCTCCTCCGCCAGCGAATGCGCGGACCTCTGGAGCGGCACACAGCTCGTCGACCTTAGTTCCTCCTCGGCGTCGCGGATGCTGTCCACCGCCTCCTTCAGCGACGCGGCGCCGGTGCCGTCGGCCAAGGCGACGCCGTGTCCTGGCGCAGGCGCGCCGCGTCCGCCGCGTCCTGGCGCGAGCGCGCGGCCCCCACGCGAGCCCGCGCCTTCCTCCGCCTCCTCCTGTGGGACAGCGCCGACGAGGGGGTGCTCGAGCTTCGTGATGACTGACGAGAAGGTCGATGCCGCGGCGCACCGACCAGGACACCCATGGTTGCCGACATTGTTTAGGTCAGGACAACTATAAACTTGTAAGCCGCCGCTGGAGATAAGCCACACATTGTAAATCCCGGCGTGTTTGTAACCTCACCCCGAAATAGTGAAGTATTGCTGGCTGGCGCCCGTGGTTTTCTCTTCCTTGTTGGAAGGGTTTTCCACGTTAAAATCTCGTGTCCCCCGTTGGTTTGATCTTGCTTAATTTCATCGTTGTTTTGCTATCGCCTGTAATAGGGCGGCTGCTGCTTCGAGGCACACCAGCTTCCCCACCTCCCAGTTGCGATCCTGGACAAGCGGACGGAGCAGGCCAGCCATGGCAGAAGCTCCCGGGAGTCCATCCGCCGCGTCGACCTGCACTGGCACCTCGCGGCGACGTCCGGTCTCCTGGACGAACCTCCGTGTCTACCCGAGCGAGCGCAGCAGGGTCGGGAGGCGGGGGCGGGGAGCGCGAGCCATTTGGAAGACGCGGCGGAAGGGGTCGCAAGTGGTTGGTGGGCGCGGCGGGACAAAGTTCTTGCTTCTTGGAGGCGAAGGAGATGGCGGTTATATTTCCGGCGATGTGGGTCCCGCTGAATTTGTTAGGAAGGAGTTCGTGTCTAGGAATTGTAGTTAAGGTGAACATGGGCTGACAGGTCGGCCTCTTTTTCTTATTTTCCTTTTCCTTTTTCTTTTGATTTGAAATTTAAGGACTCGCATCTAGAGTACTCAAGAATGCCAATGCGATATCACAAAAAAACAAAAGAATGCCAATGCGACCTGCTCGCCGTGTCCCTTGTTTTTTTCGACGTTTACACAGACGCCATCTCAACCTTAACATTCACAAGTAGGAAAACCTTTCGTGATTGGCGCGGGTTGGAAATGCGAAGGCAGTGCAGCGGGTATCAATCTACACCGACGATGTGGTAGTGTTCGTCAAGCCGGTGGTGCAGGACCTGATTACTGTCAAGGATATCCTATCGGTTTTTGGAGGCGCGTCGGGGTTGCATGTGAACTACAGAAAACATCTGTAACACTGATCAGAGCGGGAGTCCAGGAGAAGGAGCTGGTCGAGAGACCGCTGCGATGCCCGATTGTGTAATTTCCGATCAAATATCTAGGGCTGCAGTTGGTGCTGAAACCATTGACGAGGAACCAGTGGCAGCCGATGCTAGATGCTGCAACCAAGATTGTGCCTGCATGGCAGAGAGGGCTCATCGCCCGGCCTGCTAGATTGACACTTGTCAGGACAGTCACGCTCGCTCCGTACATCATCTGATCGTAGCAGAAGCCCCTGCTGGCTTCTGGAGGAATTGGAGAAAAGCATGCGCGGTTTCTTCTGGGCTGGGAAGGACGGAGCCAATGGCGGGCAGTGCCTTGTCGTCTGGGATCAAATATGTGTGTCGTAGGAATATGGTGGTCTCGACATCAATAATCTGAGGATGCAGGGCCTTGCGCTACGTGTGCGCTGGCAATGGTTGATGAGAACTGACGACAACCGGCCATGGTGTGGGCTAGGTATGTTAAAGGACCAGGAAGCCAGAGAAGTGTTTGACAGTTTGGTCAAGATCAGAGTAGGAGATGGGCGCAAAGTGATGTTCTGGAGCGATCGCTGGATCAACGGAAAATCAGCCATGGAGGTTGCACCGGGGATATGTCGAACGTTGAGCACCAGAAATAGAAACTCCAGAACAGTGGAGCAAGGCCTGACGGAGAACAGATGGCTTCTTGACGTCCCTGGCACGCTGGCGTTTCGTGGAGCTATGGAGTGTCTGTAAACAATCAGGTAGAGAGGGTTCTACTCGGATGCATCCCGAGCCCCTGGTTGCATGTTTAGATAGTAGCACAATACGATGCTCAGCTGTTACAGGAGATCGTGTGTTACAAGGAGTCGTACGTTAACAAAAAAGTACGTCTAACACCCTCCCTTAATCACAACTTTCTCAAGTTGAGATTAAATCTAAACTCCTCAAAATTTCTCACAAGAAGTGGTTTAGTGAAACCATCTGCAACTTGATCCTTGGAAGGAATGAACTGTATCTCTAGCTGCTTCTTCAATACTCGTTCTTTGACAAAATGAAAATCAATTTCAATATGTTTGGCTCTTGCATGGAAGACTGGATTAGGTGATAAATATGTTGCACCCAAATTGTCACACCACAAACACGGTGTTTGTGTCAGCTTGACTCCAAGTTCTTCAAGCAAAGACTGAGCCCAAATGATCTCAGCTGTGGCATTTGCTACTGACTTATATTCTGCTTCAGTACTGGACCTGGAGACCGTGGCTCACTTTTTGGCACTCCAAGATATATGAGGTTGGGTCCAAAGAACACAGCAAACCCTCCAGTTGACCTTCGATCGTCTACACAACCAGCCCAGTCTGCATCAGAAAAGGCACTGAGTAATGTAGCATTGGATTTCATAAACGCCAGTCCAAAACTCAACGTATTCTTGACATATGCGAGAATCCGTTTTGCAGCAGTCCATTGTAGGGTAGTGGGAGCATGTAAGTACTGACATACTTTGTTGACTGCATAAGATATATCAGGTTGTGTGAGAGTACGATACTGTAGTGCACCAACCATACTCCTGTATTTGGTACTATCTTCAGGACCTAGCAAGTCTCCCTCCCTTGCAGTTATCTTCTCAGACGAGGAAAGATGTGTGGGCGAACCTGAACACTGGGTCATCCCAACATGTGCCAGAACATCTGAGCATATTTTGCCTGATTCAGTACAATACCATCATTGACCTTATGAACCTCAAGACCCAAAAAGTAGTGAAGATCGCCAAGATCCTTACGATCAAACTCAGTGTTTAGAGCCCTTAGGAGAGTGTCTGTGGCATCTTGAGACGAGCTGGCAAAGATGATATCATCCACATATATGAGCATGAACATAGTAACATGATGCTTGTGGTAAATAAATAATGATGTGTCAGATTTGGAGGCAGTAAAACCATACCGAACCAATTGAGAGTTTAATCGAGAATACCATGCACGAGGTCCCTGTTTCAGTCCATAAAGTGCCTTGTCAAGTTTGCAAACGAAATCCATATGCCTAGGATCTTCATAGCCAGGTGACTGGCTCATGTAAACCTCCTCTTCCAGAACGCCATGAAGGAACGCGTTCTTGACATCCAACTATCGCAAACTCCATCCCCTGGAAACAGATATAGCCAAGACAAGATGTACTGTTGCTATTTTTACAACTGGACTGAATGTATCATCATAATCTATGCCATAACACTGCTTAAAACCTTTGGCTACTAGGCGAGCCTTATACCTGTCAATGGCGCCATCTGCCCTGTGCTTGATTTTGTAGATCCATCGACAATCAATAATATTTTTACCTTGACGAGAGGGAACCAAATGCCACGTTTTGTTTTTCACAAGAGCACTATACTCCTCATCCATAGCCTTTTTCCAATGTGGGTCTTGCAAAGCAACTTGCAAATTTGCTGGTTCGTCAGACACAACGGAGAGACCCCAACGAACAGTGCCATCAGTGTACTGTTTCAGTTTATGAATACCTCGAGACGCGCGTGTGGCAGGTGGAGAACCTGGCGGAAGAATAGACTGGGTCACAGCTGGAGCTGATGTAGAGGATGCGGAGGTGCTGGAGCTGTTTGTCCCGTTGTGGGTGCTGCTTTGCGTTGGTGGCGTAGGCGATTATGTGGCCGCAAATACAGGCATGTACGGCGTAGAGAATCTGGCCCGTGAGCCAGCATGGGCCCATGCAGGCGTGACAGGGGATGTGGCGGGCGACGCAACAGGCGACAGGGGCGCGTGAGGCAGTGCAGGCGAGGCGCGATTGGAGGACTCGTGATCCGAGGAGGATCCGGTCGATCCCGAGGCATGTGCTGTCAGGGAATCTTCCTTGTGTCCAACGCTGCTAGATGTCTTCTTCACCTGTTATTTCATGTGCGCTGTTTTGACTGTTTTGAGCAGCATTTTCGGTCCAATTTTCTTCAGCGTTTTGCATTGGACCTGCAACACCTTGGGGAACATTTTAACACTTGTAGTAGGATTAGCAGTAGGAATATTAGCATCATGTAAATCATTCATATATTCGTTCTCATGCATAAATGAGTGTAAAGATGGATCAAGTAGTAGGATTTCTTTGCGAAGAAGTGCGCCAGCGTTGGGATGCAGATTTTTGAAGGGAAAAACAGTCTCATCGAAAACAACATCTCTAGAGATATAGACACGACCAGTAGCAACATCGAGACATTTGACCCCTTTGTGGCGGGGACTATACCAAAGAAAGAAACATTGCTTCGAACGGAAAGCAAGTTTGCGCTTATTATAGGGACGCAAATTAGGCCAGCAAGCACAACCGAAAACACGCAAAGACTTATAATCTGGTTGAGTTCCTAATAGTCGATGAACCGGTGTATCATTACGGATAACTCTGCTAGGAAGCATATTGATGAGATATGTAGCAGTGAGAAAGGCTTCATCCCAGAATTTTAAGGGCATGTGTGCATGAGTAAGAAGAGCTAGTCCTACTTCCACAATGTGGCGATGTTTTCTCTCAGCTAAACCATTCTGTTGATGGGCATGGGGACATGAGACATGGTGCGAGATTCCTTGGGACTAAAAAAGAGAATTCAGCTTTTCATACTCTCCTCCCCAGTCCGATTGAACTGTGAGGATTTTAGGGTCAAGTTTGCGTTCAACAAGCTTTTGAAAATTTAAGAACGCAGAGTAAGCATCGGATTTTTCTTAAGCAAATAAATTCACGTAAACTTGCTATAATCATCAATGAAGCTTACATAATAATCATGACGACCCACCGAGGTAGGTGCAGGACCCCAAACATCAGGAAAAAATTAACTAAAGAGGGGCATTGGATACTGGTAGATATAGGATATGGCAATTGATGAGTCTTAGTTTGCTGACAGAAATCACACACTCAATCTAAATTGGAATCTCTAACTGAAGAAAGATTATTTTTGCTAATAATTTGCTTAACAGTGGCTGATGACGAATGACCTAAACGACTGTGCCACCTTGTCGGGGAGAGCTTGGCGGCAACACATGCATGCTTGGGAGACTGGGACGACACCAGAGAAGATAGTAGCAGATAGAGTCCCCCAAAACAGCGCCCTCTATGAATTATTTTCCGCATGACCTGGTCCTTGATAAAAAAGAAGAAGGGATGGAATTCAACAAACACGCGATTATCAAGAGTGAATTGATGTACGGAGAGCAAATTTTTATAGGCATGAGGAACATGTAAGCTATTGTTAAGACGGAAATTTTGTGCAGGGGTACGAATAAGTGAATGACCAACATGTGAAATAGTCATACCATGTCCTCCTACAGTGTTGACCCTATCATTGCCGCGATACTTGTCACAGATGGTCATGTTGTTGAGGTCGCCAGTGATGTGGTTGGTGGCACCACTGTTCTGGTACCAATTGGTATCCACGCCATAGGAGGCGACATGGGCTTCCTTGTCATCAGAGTCACCATCATCATCTTGGAAACGCCACCAACAGTCTTTGTGTCGTGGTGGTGTCACGGCAGATGCCATAAGATGGCTTGATTTGTGGGGCCGATGGACGCTGGAGGCACCCGGGGAGGGCTTGCGCACACGAACACGCACACGAAGAACACAACTCACACACACACACACACACACACACAGTTTTACCCAGGTTCGGGGCTCTCGTGAGGAGATAACACCCCTACTCCTGCCTGTCTACTTGATTTATAGGTGGATTACAACCTGCTTACAAGCTTGCTCCTTAGCTAACTTACTACCCACTCCAAGCTCCTGCCGAGTCTCGGGGTGGTTATCTGGCTCTCCTCTAGCTCTCCAAGAAACTACTCACTCGCTCAGCGTCTAGGCTCCAATGAAGTATCGCCCGTCCCTGTAAGAGGTGCCCCTGGTACCCTTTATATAGGGAAACCCAGGGTTACAGTGTAAAACATCTCTACTGTCGCCATACCGCTCGGTCTCCGCCCGACACGGGTGCCGTTGCACCATGCCCAGACCGTGGCAGCGCCGGTCGCCACGGTCCCTTCTGCGTCCAACAGCACGCCCATGTCTAGGCCTAGCGTCCCTGTGCCGCGCCGCCCGGGTCAGAGGCACGCCGTCCACTTGCAGCTCGCCGCCGCCCTTGCTTCACTCCGTGTCTCAAGGAACTCTGCCCCTTGCCCGGGATAACCTTTACCCGGCATAAGCATGCTCCGTACTCTTAAGTCGGCTTGTCCTTTCCTCAACTCGGTCTTGCCTTTCCTGCACACAAGAAGAGCGAAGGAATATCCGACATATAACTCGCATGATCCGACATAACAATATGTCGGTTTAGTCTTGACCCGGTCGACTTCAGGTAAGCCGGTACAGTTAGGTCGGTTTTAGTGATCCGGTCAACCCCGAGTCAACACTTGTATCGGCATCTTGCCCCTATCCGGGGGTTGCCCCCCGACATTAGTCCCCGAAGCTGGCGCGGTCCTGCAGCCTCGGATGAAGGGCCACGGCAGGTTTACCCGAAAAACCAGTATCCTTAATTGATCTCCGACATAACACGTGCCGGCGAAATTCATATGTCGGAAAACACTATGTATCTCAACTTGATATATCACCTTATGTCGGATCATTCCGACTTACAGGGAAAACCCCTTAACTCCTCCGAGTCATCGGTTTGCTACGTGGCAGAGCATCTCTGCCCAACGCCTCGATTCTTACGCCCGGATGGACGTGCCACCTGCACGCACGCCACTTGCGTCATGCTAGTCGCCTCGGAGACTGTGCTCACGCCAGCAATCAAGTGCGGTTGGACCACACCGCCGTGCGTCGCCTCGGGTCTCGCCCGATCACGTGTGCCATCCTTAGACCGTTCGCATTCTGTGGTCTCTCGTGTGGCCGATCGGGCGGCGGTTAAGCCGCAGAGGCAATCGTGGTCGGAGATCGTGGGGCCATAACCCTCCGTCGGTTACTAGATCGTGCGCAGCAGATCCCGCACCCACGATCTCCTCCGCCGCCCATAAATAGTAGGAAGAGGATACGGTTCTCTCCTCCGCATTCACTTTCCATCTTTTCCTTGCCTCCTTGTTCTCCTCGCTCTCCGGCGCACTCAAAGCACAGAGCCCATCGCCGCCGCACGGATTCACGCACGCCGACGAGCCGCCGCTGGACGNCCCCGACATTAGTCCCCGAAGCTGGCGCGGTCCTGCAGCCTCGGCTGGAGGGCCACGGCAGGTTTACCCCGAAATCATCCTTACGATCTCCGACATAACATATGCCGGCGACACTCGTATGTCGGAAACACCATGTATCCCAAACTGATCTCATCTTGTGTCGGATCATTCCGACTTACGGGAAAACCATTGACTCCTCCGAGTCGTCGGTTCCTACGTGGCAGAGCATCTCTGCCCGACGCCTCGTCACCGTGCACGGATGGACGTGCCACAGGCATGCGTGCCACCTGTGCGACGTCGGTCGTCTTGGCCACTGTGCCCACGTAAGCACTTGAGTACAGCTTTGACCGGCGTGCGTCTCCTCGGGTCTCGCCCGATCGCGTGTATCGCCCCGGACCGTTGGCCTCCTGTGGCCTCCCGTGTGGCCGATCGTGCGGCGGTTAACCGCATCGGGAATCGTGCCGCAGATCGTGGGGTGGTAACCTCGCCCGTTACGAATCGTGCGCAGTAACTTCCGCACGCACGATCTCCTCCGCCCTTAAATAAAGGAGGGGTCTTCCCCTCGCCCCATTCATCCTCTTCTTGCCTCCTGTTCTCCTCGCTCTCCGGCGCACCAGAGCACAGAGCCCGTCGCCACCGCACGGATTCACGCACGCCGACGAGCCGCCGCCGACGACGCGCAGGACGCCGCGGTTGCATCCTTCGCCGCCGCCGCACCAGCACATCACAGCGGTAAGTTCTTCTTTCTCTCTTCCCTCTTCTTCTTCACCCTGTTCTTGTTCTTCACCGCGGCGACGCATCGCGCGCCGCCGGTGACCTCGCGCGCCGGTTGCGGTGCGCCGCCGGCGGGTTAGCGCCGCGGCATCTTTTCTCCCTCTTCACTTTCTCTTTTGGATCTAGCACTGTTGCATCTTCCCGCATTTCTTCCCCTTTTCTTTCATTTTTACTACGGCACATCTTGCTCACCGCCGGTGAACCCTTTTTGCAGATCTCGGCCTTTCATCAAGATGTCGGACGACGCGCCCTCGAGGTGATGACTCGGTGAGGAGACCGTGGAGGGATCCACCCCGGGCCTCCTGGGAAGGCTCTGATGTCGGACGAGCCGAGATTGACTGGTTGGTCCTGACGCGACGGATCCCGCCCGGAGTCGAGTGCGAATGCCCGGCACCGAGACCACGCCGAGTCTCAAGGAGGGCGAACGAGTCCGTCTTCGTCGCGCACTTCGAGCGGGGATTCGGGTTACCCGCCAGTGTGTTCTTCCGAAACTTCCTCGACAGTTTCGGTCTCCAGCCTCACCACCTACCGGCCAACGCCATCACTACCTTATCCTCCTTCGCCTCCTTCACCGAGGGCTATCTCGGTCTCAAGGCCAGCATCCGCGCGTGGTCCAAGTACTTCAGATTCCGGAAGCAGGTTTATTCCGAATCCTGCCGACCCGGCCGCCCCCAAGGTGATGACCCAGTGCGGGGCCGCCACCATCACACCTCGGCGCGGCTCTATCTTCCCCCGGATCAACGGCTTGGAGTCATGCCGGAAATGGCAGCGCTCCTTCTTCTACGTGAAGAACTCGACCGACGTCGACAGATCAACTTGCCGGATTTCATCATCGGCCCCCCCACAGCGCAACTCAACTGGGGGTACAATCCAATCGACAAAGAGGTCGAGGTCAACCAGATCCACGAAGTCGTGGGACAGCTCCGAGCAGAAGGATTAACTGCTGACGATCTGTTGCGACATTCATTAGCCCGCCGGGTCTCACCCCCTTCAGCGCCGAGTCCACAAGATTTGCCACATGAGTGGCCCTCTTGATCCGACCCGGATAAGCACGGTCGAGCTGACCAAGGCCCAGATCCGGCAGGCGGGTCAAGGCCATAGCCCGGACAAGGATGACGGATGAGTGGGAGTGGGGAATAGAACCTCACAGCCGGAACAACCTTCCTCCCAGGTACATGACTTGTACCGACGTAACTTTCCTGCCGATATAAACTCTTAAGTCGGTTCCCTTTTTATACTCGGCCTTAATCTTTCTCTGTTTCCATTGTTCAAAGATTCGAGCGGCAACAGAAGGAGGACGGACGGGATCCGACTGCCAAATGGGGTCCAGACCGGGTCGAAGCTGACTCGGTTGGACCCGGATAACGAAGACAACATGCCGATCCCTGATGTCGGCACAGTTCCTGTCACCGGTAAGGCTCCGCGTCCGAGATTGGTCAGATGATGATGACGACTGTCGGATTCTAGAGGTAGAAGATCCTCTCCCGGTTTTCGTTTTGCTTACCCGGTGTGCTCGCCCCCAGCTGACGCGGACGATCAGGTGCTCGATGTGGAGCCCCTCGCCACGGGACCCAAGGGCGCAGTTCGGAAACGCCCAGCAGCTGCGTCTGCCGGTGCCGGAACATCCGGCGCTCCCGCGAAGAAGAAGCAGCGAGTAAAGACTGCGGCGAAGCGCCGCGAGCGCCCAGTTACTAAGGGGTAAGACTCCTTTTTGCCGGCATCACCTTCATATGCTTGACCACAGTTTCCTCCTTCTGACGATACCTTTTACTTCTTTGCCTTGCAGCTCCGCTCCTCTGGAGATTCCAACCGAGCCCACTGACTCGGATCCTGTCAGGACTCCGACACCGCCTCGGCCGGACGACACAAGACTGCCGAGTCCGCCACGGACCAGCCCGATAGTGCCTCCAACGGCTCCGGGATCCGGGACCCGGAGACACCGAGTCGGTGGCGACCGACATATCCAAGAATCTCGGGGCCAGTACGTCGGCCCCCGAAACAGAGAAGACTGCGGCACCAGAAGATTCGGCCCATCCGAGTCAGCCGCAGCAAGAAACGCCACAGCCGCAACAGCAACAGCAACAGCAACAGCAACAGCAAACAGCAACAGCAACCGCAACAGCAACAGCACAGCAACAGCAACAGCAACAGCACAGCAGCAGCAGCAGCAGCAAGAGACAGCGCAACTGCGACCGCAGCCACAACCCTCTCCGACACAACCGCCACGGCCATCGACATCTAAGTCGAAATCCACATCGACATCCACGGCCAAGCCAACACCCCCACCGACACAACCGACGGCCAAGCCAACGCCGGCACCCGGCACAACCGCAGCCACGGCCACAAACATCCAAGGCTCCAGTTCCTGCAACTGGGGTAACAACTAGAAAGGCACTGGTGACGACGGTGTCGGCTAATCCGGAACGACAGCTGGTGGTGCCAGCGAGCCGCGGGACACCCCCAGTGTTATTAACCAGTACACATACCACTAACTGGGTGCATGCCCCAGTGCGAACCGATAGCGGAAAAAGCCTGGGCTCCCTCGAGCACTACAACACGGAGTGGAACGCCGCCGACATGGGCGAAGTGAGCTCGAAGCCACCCGCGAGCCAAATCCTCTTAGAGCATCCGGTGAATCCGAGTCTGGTTGGCCAAAGATGGCCGCAGTAAAATCTGCCCTTTTCGCAGCCGACCAAGCAGCCGCGGTAAGCTATGCCGAGTAAATATAACTCGGTTTATTTTTCTTTATTTATATATTATCCATCCCCAGTCCCCGAGATTCGGGTCGAGTGACTGAAACTCGGCTGAGTAAAGATAACTCGGGCTGAATCTTTATCAATAATATTAATATCTCTTCTTTTCAGATCTGCATGACCAAGCGCACGCAAGTGCAACAATGCACCGCAAACTTCTGCTGGCCCACAAAAGCCTCTCCGATAAAACACAAGTTGCTGCGAGCCAAGCTGGACCAAGTAGCTGACTCGGCGCTCAAGGCCGAAGGATTGGAGAAACGGATCTCGGAAATCGAGTGTAAGCCACACTTTGCCCTTCAATTTGTACTTGCATCAATCTGCTCATTCTGACACTTGTTTACTTCGGCACAGCCGCACATAAGGATTGCGAGCTTGCACTTCAAGCCGAGCTGAAGAGGGAGCAGGAGGAGGTGCTCCGGCTGAAGCCGAGTTAGAGCAATCTCGGAGCCGAGTCGCCGAGTCGGACAAGACCGCCGCCGCAGAGAAGCAGCTCCGGGAAGAGGAGACTCGGAAGCTCAAGGAATCTCTTGAAGAATCCAAATCCGAGGCGACCTCGGCTGCAAGCGAGCTCCGAGATCTGAAGGCCAAAATCGCACAGTGGCTGGTGGACATCTCCAAGATCAACTCCGAGATGGACAGTGAGCCTCCTTTCCCTTCTGCCCTTTTCACTCTATCTCTTTTATTCCCCTATAACTTATCTCGGCGTTAGCCATTCCCTACTCAGAACGCTTCCCACACACCAAGGCCGCCGCGGACAAGAGCGCGAACGAGCACCGGTTCGAGAAGATCCGAGGTGGCCCTATCTCGGCCGAGTGGGATATGGATGCCCACTTGGTGGCTCTGAAGGCTCGCTTGGGGCCGATGAGATTATCGGGATGAACCTCCTCACTGCTGCCATCCGAGCTTACAACGTTCTCTGGCCCGGGAGTGAAGCCCCTCTGGTTGTTGATGAGCTGGCCACGTGCCTGCTGGCCTCCGAGGCAAGGCTTGATGACTGGCGATCATCCGCCGCCCGAGTCGGCGCCGACGAGGCGATGATGTACGTGCTATCCTGGTACGAGAAGCTCGATCCTCGACAAGCTCAAGACTCTGCGCGACGGGTCAAAGTGGCTCACTGATCCGGATCACATCCGGCCGTCGTCAGAATTTTGCCCATGCTCTCATCCAGTACGCCCCGGTGCACTCCTTTGTTGCTGGCGACCGGGTTCCCCAATCCGAGGAGATCCCGGTTGAAGGAGACGAAGGAGAAGGCGAAGATGAGGCCGTCGATGAAGAAATCGAAGCAGACGCTCCACCCCGAGTCAGCCACCGGCACTGCTACCGGGTCCACCGCCGAGGAAACCGCAACCGAGACTCCAGCCTCTCCTCCTGCTCGAAAGGCCTCGGACGCTGCTGCTTAAACTTTTAAGAAAAAACTCAATTCGTTAAATCCCCGGAATGCCGGGTGCAGATGTATTATATACCTTGCACTTTTTATGGTTGGTACTTGACTTTTTACTTTGCAAGTTTTAACAAGCTTTGCCGTACGCCGGATCACATTGAACCGAGTCCCCGAGTTCAATTTCTTGTTTACTATACTTTTGCCATCTCTGCTCTTGCCTACCATTCTTGGTGTCAGGCAGTCGAGTCACAAAACGACCGTTGTACAGCATACAGTACTTAGAAACTTGGGAAAATAGCCAAGGCCATCCGACATAAGGTTATTAAAAGGAAACCGAATCGCTCCTGGACCGAGTCCCCGAGTCGGTTTTCTTGTTTACTGCACCGAGTAACCTTTGCTCTTGCCTACCTTTTTCGGTGTCAGGCAGTCGAGTCACAAGATCACCAGAACACAGCATACAATACTTACAGACATGGTGACACAGCTTTTAGAGCCACCCGATACAAGCACATTACTTAGAAAAAAGGAAACCGAATCGCTCCTGGACCGAGTCCCCGAGTCGGTTTTCTTGTGTACTGCACCTGATAACCTTTGCTCTTGCCTACCTTTTTCGGTGTCAGGCAGTCGAGTCACAAGATCACGAGGACACAGCACACAATACTTACGGACAAGGTGATACGGTTTTTAGAGCCATCCGACACAAGGAATTAAAATACAAGGATAAAACACAGATTTGTTCAACAAGGCAGTCCCCGAGTCACTTCTCGGGGTGCCGACATTTCATTTCTTAGTTTCGAGATACATACAGTGGGTCCTTAAGAGTAGAAAGGGCGGAGGAGAGCTACATTCCAAGGGCGTTTGGTCTCCTCTCCGGATCGGTCCATCCTGTTCTTCACCTGTTTTCTGAGCATCTATAAGATAGTAGGCATCATTGCTCAAAGCTTTGCTCACGATAAACGGTCCCTCCCACGGAGGTGATAGCTTGTGCATCCCGGCCGTGCGCCTGCACAAGCCTAAGCACGAGGTCTCCTTCTCGGAACTTGCGAGGATTCACCTTCCGACTGTGATAACGTCGGAGATTTTGCTGATATATCGCTGACTTGGACAACGCCAACTCTCGTGCTTCTTCGAGCAATCGACATCGTTTTCTCGGGCTTCTCTTGCCTCTGACTCGGTATATAAAGCAACTCTCGGCGAGTCATGCTCTATGTCGGTTGGCAGAACTGCCTCCGCTCCGTAGACCAGGAAGAAAGGCGTATAGCCGGTAGAGCGATTCGGTGTAGTCCGTAGACTCCACAGTACTGCCGGGATCTCATCCAGCCAACACCCCGGAGCACGTAACAGTGGCTCGATTAGCCGGGGTTTTATGCCGGATAAGACCAGAGCATTTGATCTTTCCACTTGCCCATTCGACTGCGGGTGCGCGACCGACGCCAGGTCGAGTCGGATTCTCTTCTTCTTGGCAAAACCGAGCAAAGTCTCCCTCGGCGAAATTTGTGCCGTTATCAGTGATGATGCTGTGTGGGTGCCCATACCTCAGGATGATATCCTTTAAGAACGACACAGCTGTACGGCCATCACATTTTCTTATTGGCTTTACCTCGATCCATTTGGTGACTTGTCCACCATCACCAGGATGTGAGTCATTGTTACCTCGGGCTGGCTTGAACGGTCCCACCATATCCAAACACCATACTGCAAATGGCCAAGTGATGGGGATAGTTTTGAGTGCCGAGGCCGGCATATGAATCTTGTTTGCAAATCTCTGACATCCTTCACACCTCCGGACTATGTCCTCTGCCTGCTGCAGAGCACTCGGCAAGTAAAACCCATATCGGAATGCTTTGGCCACAATGGCTCGGGAAGAGGCGTGATAACCGCACTCTCCCTGGTGAATATCTCGGAGGATCTTTTCTCCTTCCTCTGGTTCGACACACCGCTGAAGAACGGTGGTCACGCTTCTCCTGTATAACTCTCGGTTGATGATGGTGAAAGACTTGGATCGCCTCTGTATCTGCCTGGCCGAGACCTCATCACTCGGTAGGGTGCCCTCCAACATAAATGTCATGATGGGTTGGGCCCATGTCGGTACCGGACGAGTTCCGAGTTCAGGCTCATCGACCTCCATGGCTTCAACCGACATGACGACACCCGACATAGGCTGACGAGTCCCCGAGTCCTCCCAAAGGATTCCCGAGTTCCGCCAAGCGGCTTTCCAATTTTCCAACTCTATCCTTGAGTCCGACATAACACACGCGACATCCATGGAGGTCCCCGGGTCCTGCGGAGCAGTCCCCGGGTTCAGCGGCTTGCCCCCGACGTCAACGTCCATCGGGACGACATCGGATTCTGATTACCCGGGATGATATTGAGTCTGACTCGGGTGAAGGCTTAATTGATGGCTTGTGAAGATGCTCCAGAGACACTCCGGGTGGAATGGCCTGTCGGTATGATCCAATCTTGGACAGCATGTCCGCACTTTCATTCTCGGTCCGCCGGATGTGATTGAACTCGCAGCCATCAAAGAAGCCCGAGATCTTTTGGACATGGAATCGGTACGCCGCCATGTTGGCATCCAGGGCGTCCCAGTTGCCCGAGGTTTGCTGAATCACCAAATCCGAGTCACCATAACAGATTATTCGGCGAATCCCGATTTCCTTGGCCACCTTGAGTCCGTGGATCAATGCCTCATACTCGGCTACATTGTTGGATGCCGCGAAATGAACTTGCAGCACATATTTCAACTGGTCTCGCTTTGGCGAGGTGAGAATCACACCGGCACCCAGGCCCTCTTTTACCTTGGACCCGTCAAAGTGCATCCTCCAGTAATTGGAGTCCGGCAGAGATGGTTCATACTCCATCTCGGCCCAGTCCACAAGAAACTCGGCCACTGCTTGAGACTTGATGGTATCTCTTCTCGCGTATTGCGGCGCATATGCCGCCAACTCGATAGCCCACTTGGCTATTCGGCCACTTGCATCTCGGTTGCCGATGATTTCCGAGATAGGAGCTGCGCTCACCACGGTTATCGGGTGCTCCTGGAAGTAATGCTTCAGTTTCTTGGCCGCCAGGTACACACCATAGGTCATTTTCTGGTAGTGTGGGTAATTTTGTTTCGAGGTGGAGAGTACCTCACTCAGGTAATACACCGGCCTCTGCACGGTGGTTCCCCCTTCTTCTCGTTCTACCACCACAACGACGCTGACAACTCGGTTAGTAGCTGCAATGTAAAGCAACATGGGCTCTCTTGGTAATGGCGAAGCCAATATCGGCGCAGTGGCCAACACCTTTTTTAGCTCAAGGAATGCCGAGTCCGCTTGCGGGGTCCAGCTAAATCTATCAGACTTTTTCATTAGTTGGTACAAAGGCAGGGCCTTTTCTCCCAACCGACCTAGAAACCGACTCAGGGAAGCCAGGCAACCCGTGAATTTTTGGACATCTCGGAGGCATCTCGGTAGCCTCATATTTTCTATTGCCCGGATCTTAGTCGGATTCGCCTCGATACCTCGGCTCGACACGAGGAAACCGAGTAACTTGCCGGCCGGCACACCGAATGTACACTTATCCGGATTAAGTTTTAGTCGGAATTTCCGCAGGTTTGCGAATGTTTCTCTGAGATCATCTAACAGAGTATGCTTTTCTTTTGTTTTTATGACTATGTCGTCGACATATACTTGCACGTTTTTTCCTATCTGATCATGCAAACATTTCTGCATACAGCGCTGATAAGTAGCGCCGGCATTTCTCAAACCAAAACACATGACACGATAGCAATAAGCCCCGTACGGGGTAATAAAAGCAGTTTTTATTTGATCATCCGGGTTTAACGGGATCTGGTGAAAACCAGAGTAGGCATCCACAAAAGACAACAGCTGACATCCGGCCGTGGAGTCGATCACTTGATCGATCCGGGGCAACGGGAAAGGATCTTTGGGACAGGCCTTGTTCAAGTGGGTGTAGTCGATACACATGCGCCAGACAGTAGGCGCATCCGGTTCTTCCTTCTTTTTCTCCACCAGGACCGGGTTAGCCAACCAGTCCGGGTACTTTACTTCCACGACGGCATTCGACGCGAGTAACTTGGCTAACTCGTCGCCCACCGCCTTCCTTCTTTCTTCGGCGAGACGCCGAGTCGGTTGCTTCATAGGCCTAGCATCTGGCCTGACATGCAGAGAGTGCTCAGCCAACTCCCTCGGAACACCCAGCAAGTCCTGACTGGACCATGCAAAGATATCCCGATTCTCACGGAGGAAGTTGATGAGCTCACTTTCCTATTTCTTGTCCAACCCGGCACCGATGATGACGGAGCGTTCCGGGTTAGCCTCGTCGATGCCGACCTTCTTTGATTCCTTCGCCGCCTGGAAGGTTGCAGTTTGCTGCGGGTTAGCCGCACTCGGCATACCGAGTTGACATGCCTGGGCCAAAGCCACCACCTCATGAATTCTCCTTTTCTCGGCGGCGATCACCAGTGATTCGGCCAGGGATGACCCGGCTGAGGCGCACTCCATGGAACGCTTGTAGTCTCCCGAGATGGTGATGACACCATTTGGACCCGGAAGCTTCATCTTCAGATAAGCCACATGAGTGGACGCCATGAACTTGGCGAGGGCCGGTCTGCCGAGTAAGGCATGATACGGGCTCTCGAGATCCACGACCTCGAATAGCAGACTCTCAGTCCGGCAGTTGCTTTTGTCACCGAAGGCGACATCAACCCAAATCGTGCCCACGGGTGCATGTGAAACACCGGGCACGATGCCGTGAAAGCTGGTTCGGCTGGGCTGCATCATATTCTCCGTTATGACGAGTTTCACCATGGTATCCCGGTACATGATGTTGATGCTGCTCCCGTTATCAACGAGGACCCGGGAAAACCTGACATTGATGCTAGGCCCGACGAATGTCGGATCCAACACTAGAGCATAACCTCCTGGGTTGGGCATGACCCTTGGATGGTCCCTGACGCTCCAGCTGATCTCATCCTCGGACCAGTACATGAATTTCGGCACCGCCGGCATAACGGCGTTTACCTCCATTGCACGCCTGTGCTGACTCTGCTTGTCGTTGGGCTCGGTCACAAAGACCATGTAACTCTGGTGAGGTTCTCGGTATGGGTTTTGCCGACTCGGGCCAGCGTTGCTGCCGGGATAGTTGGAGTTGTTGTTGGTGTTGGCCATGTTGGCCACTTGGTTGACATCTTCAGGTCTTGTCTGGGCGTTCACCGGGATAGCGTTCGCACCCGTGAGTGATGCGGGTCGAGTTGCCGGGCCGGTGCTCTCCTGCGGGCGCCTGTTCCGGATGCAGTTCCGGTTTGAGTGCTGAGCCGGTCTGCTGGGGTGCTTGGTGTGGTAGCTGCAGGGATCATTCGGCATCGTCCCACTGGGGCTAGCCCACTGCCTCTTGTCGCCGTTCCACGGCTTCCTCTCGCCATTCCACGGTCTTCTTTCGCCGTCCCACGGCCTCCTTCCTTCCGAGTTCTGGCCCCACGCTGGACCGTCACTCTTCTGTCTCTGGCTGCTGCCGGCACCCATCTGATCTTGGTCGATGGCAGCAACCTGGTCTGACCCATACCGGTAATCCGGCCTCTCTTCCCTTCTCTTTCCTCGGTAATCCGAGCGTTCACCTCGCCGACCCGATCTGTCTCTGTCGACCGGGGCCAGTAAGGGCTGTGTCGGATCACCGAGCGCATAACTGTCGGCAATTGACATTGTCTCGGCCAAGGTGGCCGGCATCTCCCTCTGGAGTCTCTGCCAAAGCATGGAGCCATGTCGGCATCCTTGCGCAAACCAGGCTATGGCTTGTGACTCAATCACTCCTTCACAGGAGTTCCGGATCGTGCTCCACCGGGTTAGATATTCCCGGTCTGTTTCGTCTTCTCTCTGCCGACACATGGACAGCTGCTGAGGTCGATTCGGCCTCTTGTAAGTGCTGGAGAAGTTGCTAACGAAGGCGTCGGAGAAGTCCAGCCAGCAGTCAATGCTGTTCTCCTCCAGGTTGTTCAGCCAGATTCGGGCCGGTCCCTCCAGCATCTGCGGCACATACCGCACTACCCATCTGCGACTTCCGCCGGCAATGTGCACAGCGGTGACATAGTCTGTCAGCCAGTCTTCCGGCTTGGTGCTGCCGTCATAGGTCTTGGCACCCCGAGGTAACTGGAAATTCGGCACTGGTGCCTGCTTCATGATCCGGGGTCCAAAACATGCAGGACCCGGTGGGCCTTGCTCCTCCAGCAGCTCAGACAGATAGATTCTGTCCAGCTTGTTCCGGACATCGTGTGCCGGCAACTGGCGAGTTCCCAGCCTTGCGCCGAGTGCACCCTCGGACGCCAACTCTCGGTATCTTGTGTACCCGGCCCGCTCCATGGCCGAGTAACCATCATCGTATCGGTCTGCGGCCGGCTCGGCGTACCCGGCACCCGCTTGACGACGAGGTGGGATGGGTACTGGATACCGAGGTGGCTGACCTTGATTCGCCGGGATAACTTGGTTCTCTTCCTGCCTGCCCTGGACGGGTCCTGACTTTCCCCGACCGGCATTGCCTTGCTCGGCTACTCTCTTTCCGGCATAGGCCGGATCGTACGCTTGTATCTGCTTGTTCTTGCCAGAGTTCACACTCTGGCCCCTGCTCCTGCCGACATACGGCGAGGAGGCTTGTCCCTTGGACACTCCTCCGGCTCCACCATCCGAGTGAAGGAACCGAGATCCACCCGCATCCGGGTTAGCCTTGCGATAGGCCTCGTTCTGTCGGTTAGCGACAGCCACCAACTCATTGACTCGGTCCTGCTGCCTACTGCGAGCTTCACCGGATAAACCGGCCAACTCGGCTATGGCTGCCTCTGCCGCCCTAAGGTTCTTTCCGGGCGTGCTGTATCTCGGCTTTTCGGCCGACACATGACTAGCAGTTCTAGCAGATCTAGCTCTACCATCTCTAGCTATCTCTGCATTAAGGTCTCTACCTCGGGCACGCACCTCGTCGATGCGACTAACTGGGTTTGCTGCTGGAGTAAAACCATGAGCCGAGTTATACTCACGCATTGATATGTCGAACTCCTGCCTGACTCGGGCCACCTCCTGGGCTTCTCGGAGTATCTCCTGGCGCTGCTGCTCCAACTCCGCCTGAGTCAGAGCAACATCTGCACCCGGTGCGACTGGTGTCGCCAGCTTCTGAATCGCGTCCTGAAGAGGACTCGGCGTCACCGGCACGCTGGATGTGCTGGCCTGTGCCGCACGGTTCTCCGGTTTCTCCAAGGGCGGACGCCCTGTTCTTGCCGACCTGGTGCCGGGGTCAGCCTCGCCCGCCACGGCTTTGCCGATACCGACGCCCGGGGCGGTCATCATGACTTCCACGCAACTAGCGGGGCGAGCGGTACGCCGGCCGCGAGCTGCGCAGACTGCGGGTGGATCCGCTCCCAGCTGCACCCTTTCGGGGAACCTGCAAGGGACCTCGGTGGCGACGTAGACCGTGAGCGTGCCGAAGTCGATGAGGCATCCGTTCCGGGGCAGTGGCCTGCTGCCGAAGCAGCCTGCGTTGTCGCTGATGACGTTGAGGGAGCCGAATCTGTGGACGAGGCCACAGACCACGCGCTCGCCCGACGCGATGAGAGAACCCGTCCGGATGAAAACTCCAGCCAGCGCCGCTGCTGGCCCCACAGTGGGCGCCAACTGTCGTGGTGGAGTCACGGCAGATGCCATAAGATGGCTTGATTTGTGGGGCCGATGGACGCTGGAGGCACCCGGGGAGGGCTTGCGCACACGAACACGCACACGAAGAACACAACTCACCCACACAGACACACAAATTTACCCAGGTTCGGGGCTCTCGTGAGGAGATAACACCCCTACTCCTGCCTATCCGATCTGTATATATGACCTACTAGTGATTTACAATCTTGCTCCTGGAGCTGGATAGAAGAATAGCACACCCTAGGCCTCCAACCGAGTCTCGGAAGCTCTCTCTAGCTCTCTACTGACTATGAAAGGAATGCTCAAATGCGTATGCTCGAGGCAAGTATGCGTGCAAGCGTCCCCGTAAGAGGAGCCCCTGGTGCTCCTTATAAAGGGAAGCCCAGGGCACAAGTTAGGGCTGACATCAGTGCTGGCGTAGCCCGGACTGTAGCCACGCTCGGTCCTCTGACCGCTTCCGTCACCGCGCCGTGGCACGTCCCATCTGTCTCTTCCACCGCACTGCTCCCTGGTACCGCTTCGGTCAGTGGCATGGAGGTCAATCACTCTGGTCAAGTGGCCTCGTCCCATCGTGCAAGTGGCTCTGCGTCCTGACCCGTGATTGTAGGGACAAGACCTGCGCCTTGACCATGGCCCGAGTAAGCCTCCTTATCCGGCACAGGCATGCCGAACTCCCTGTGACCCGGTTTCGCCTTCCCTGCACACAAGAAGAACAAGGAACGATCCGACATATAACTTGCGTGATCCGACATAACGATATGTCGGTTAATCATGACCCGGCCAGCTCCGAGTCAGCCGGTATAGTTATGTCGGTTTCAGTGACCCGGTCAACACCGAGTCAACCCTTATATCGACGCCTTACCCATATCCGGGGGTTGCCCCCGACAAGAGGTGATCTCCTCCGGGTCAGGATCTACTCGTCTTCAACCTCTAGCCGACACCTCCCGGGTTGGCACCCGCAAACACCCCTGTAAATCTACACCATGATATACCACTCAATCCAGACGTGCAGGAGTTGGGTTGTTAGCCTCCGGGCGGCCCGAACCTGGGTAACTCCTTGTGTCTCTGCGTTGCATGCTAGTATGTAGATCTAAGGCGTAGACGAAGTCCTCCCGGCAGAAGATGTTTCTCAGCCTCCTTCGCGCCCCATACCGAACCTAAAAAGGGGGTATCCTTTACTCCCGGTGTCCGTGATCCAAGATACGACATCTGGCGTGCCAGGTAGGGGGTGCAAGTGCTGGATCCATCTTCATCGACTTCAAGATCTTCGTCGAGATCTACCCCAAGGTCTACGTCGACCTCGTCGCCAGGTTCATCGACAAGGTCTACGTCAGCCTCAGGTTCATCGACAAGGTCTGCGTCGTCCTCAGGTTCATCGACAAGGTCTGCGTCAACCTTGTTGCCAGGTTCATCGACAAGGTCTGCATTGGCCTCAGGTTCATCGACAAGGTCTGCGTCGGTCTTAGATTCATTTACAAGGTCTGCGTCGACCTCGTCGCCAGGTTCATCGACAAGGTCTGCGTCGACCCCGTCGCCAGGTTCATCGACAAGGTCCGCATCAACCTCGTCGCCGAGTTCGTCGCCGGGATCTGTCTCGGCCGCATCGTCAAGCTTTGCGCCAGGGATGGCGCGGAAGAAGAAAGCCAAGTCCAGTGTGGAGTATCTGCGGTACCCGGGGCTTGGTTTCGACCCTGAGGAGTCTTCGACAATGTCTTCAGCCCACGGTCAAGCCCGCGGGATACAGTTCGTCCCCCCAGCAGCGCACACCAATTCAGTGGCCAGTGAAAGGAGGCCTCAAGGGAGTGCTACAAGCATTGACGTACCTCTTTCCCCGCGGACGCGCGAGGTGAAGGAGGGACTCTGCTTGGAAACATCTCCTGCGTCGCACCTCCGAGGGGAGGAGAGTCAGATCCTGAGCCAGAAAATTGAGATCATCGATGAAGATCCACATGTCTACGTGCCGCAGGAGGTCCAGATCCCTTTGGGGCGAGGATGGTCAGCCAACACCCTGGTGTTCGTTCCACCAATCCGATAGGCATAATGTTGATGACTGCCGTGAACTCCATAAGCACTCGAGAAGCGGGGAGTGCTACACCTGTGGAGAACTTGGTCATCTCAGCAGAGACTGTCCTCTCAACCCGAGACCCAGGAAAGCCCTGAAGACGAAATCACCAAGAATTTTCACTGACGCTTCCACTCAGACCGACAATCTGGACGAACCCTGCCCACCACCATCAGCACATGGAACGCAAGAAAATCAGCGAATGACCGTCGCCAATTGGGATCAAGCTTTCTTCTACGAAGGCCCCCCCCCCCGGGAAAGGATGGGATCTGCCGGGCCACATCGTGACGATAGACCCAGGACCAAGTGGACCTCCCCAGAAGTATTGGATTGTGAAATGGTTGGCCTCCGGGCGACAAGGATGAAGAGCCAGGAAGGGTCTCCGGACCGGCACCGTGAGGGTGTCAGCAAGGCGGTCGTTCTTTCAAGCAGCACCGAAAACAAGGGGGTCTCCGGACCGGCATCATAAGAATGTCAATAAGATAGACGTGCCTTCATGCGGCATCGGGAACACGAGGGTCTCCGGACCGGGGCCAGCGGGCCTCAGCCATAAGGTCCTGCGCCAGTGAAATTCGCTGGGCAGGCGGCTATTTCAGCACGGGTCCCTGACCCTGCGGGTGACCGTAGTTCGGCTGAAGGTGGAGAAGGTGGATGTCGTAGTGCGTGAGAATGGCCAATAAGAAGTCAGAGAAAGGGGGGATGAGCCCGGCCACGATGGAGTGGAGGAAAACCGGCTGCACAGAGCCTTCGTTCCGCTCAACAACGGCCGAACCCGGAAAGATCCTGGTTTCACCGTACTTGTGGGACGGTCTGGCGACCAGCGGGAGGATTATGTCAAGATCCCCCACGTCGAGGATTTTGGAGGCCTCCAGCACCATGGGGCTCGCTTCCGCCATCTGTTGGGGAGACGAACCCTAGATACCCCAAGGAAGCCAAATTCACCAAAGAACTCAAGCCGGCCGGTTCAAGGCGGACCCGATGATCCGGCTTGAAGACGTCTTCAACCACCCGGCTTGGAGCAGCCAGACCAACCCGCCGACCGGTCCGTACTAGTGGGCCAGCTTCACACAACCGCCATAGGTGAACAGTGCCCCCTGTCGGGCGTTATGCCTACAGCCTAATGATGAACCAGCTCAAGCCGTACTTGTACTGTAGCGATGTCATAGGGGTGAACTTGTAACTTTCCTGTAACCCAAAACCCTAGCCTGCTGCCTATATAAAGCAGGCCAAGGTCCCCTCAGAGAAGAGAACGACAGAGAGACACATACGCACCGACATGCAACACAGAGCCTCCACCACGTTCACGATCATAGCCATCTTCCACCTCCAGCCGGCCCAGTAGTTCAAGCCGGATGCACCCCGAAACAGCTCCAGGAGCATCATTTGTAGCCCGATTTCATGATCTAAGCAATAAGAATCCAGAAGAGCAGGACGTAGGGGTGTTACCTCTCAACGACGGCCCTGAACCTGGTACATCGCATGTGTTTGCGTGCTTTCTACCCAATCCCACGCGAGCGCCATCGTTGCCTTGTCCCACACTTCTTTTCCATCACTGATGGATATGTCGTTGATGCCACCACGACATTTGGCGCCCACCGTGGGGCTCGCGACGAGCCGGATCACGTTCTGCGTGGGATCCCGGACCGTAGATGATCGGCGAGTCGTTTCCGGCCTCGTGCTCTCCATCGGCTCCCTCGGGTGCGTCCTCGACAACACCAGGAGCTTCGCCGATGTGGGCTTCACCAGCGGAGGCGCCGTCGTCACCTTCGGTGACTTCCACGTCTACGTCGCCGTCGCCGCCAAGGAGTACCCGAAGGAGGTCTACTCGTGCTTGGCTCCTTCGGTCTTCGACGCCAGCATCTGCGACAACGACTCCACCTTTGGCTACCTCAGCTCCGGCGACGCGGACTGCGACGACGCCAAGCTCAACGTCTACGCCGAGGTGCACATGGTCGAGCACGTGGCGGCAGGAGGCGGCGTCGCCACAACTGTTCACGAAGCCGGAGAACCCTCTCGCTTCCAGCGCAACCTCGAAGCTGACTTCGAGTTGCTGAGCACCCCCATCGCGCCGGGTGCGGATCCAGCCAAGGCGGCGGCTGATCTCGAGAGGATGCGTCAACAGATATACGACAAGGCTCTCCACCTCGCATCGACACAGCGCCGACTCAACGCCACGATGCGCGAGTACAACACCGTCCACGGCTTCGTGCCGGCAAGGGGCAACACGGAGAAGCTGAACGAAGTTAGGTGCAAAGGAGGGTATCTCGGCGGTGCCCTGAACCGTGCTGGCCGGCCGCACGAGCATTCGGACATCGTCTTGCCCGAGTACAGCTGCCCGGTGCAAAACATGAAGTCTGCGGAGGCGGCAGCAGCGGAACTACCTCATCTTCAAGGCGAGGAGCTACGTCAACAAGCACGCCGGGTCCAAGAGCTCATCGCCGCGGCTAACCGGCAGCAATGCGAAACCGAGGCAACGGCGAGCCGGGAGCAACATGATCCGCCCCAGGGCTATGACGCAGCCGGCAAGTCCAAGCAGGGCGTCGAAGCGTCGTCCACGAGCCGCGGCAGGGCGAAGGACAAGAAACCACGAGCTCATCGCGAAAGGAGCGCGAGTTCACATCCTCGTGATCACGGCTGTGATCCGGCTGGGCGACATGAGGACGGCAACCGGAACGAGCTGCAAGCCGGCCGCAGCGCCAAGGAGCGAGTCGGACACAAGGTCACCATCGACCAGCGCCTAGGACCACTGGGGCCCGAGACGAGCAACGATGCGCGGAACTGCATCGACGCGCTCAAGGCGTCAAGCATCATCGAAGAAGAGGACGTCGCTGCATCGGACCTCGCATCCGGACCGAGCAGTTCCCGAGGGGATTCACCCTCCCAAGGGACACACCCAAGTACAACGGCACCGCGAAGCCGGAGGACTGGCTCGATGACTACGTCACGGCGGTCAACATCGCAGGCGGCAACAAGTGGGTGGCTGTACGCTATGTGCCTCTCATGCTCCAGGGATCGGCTCGGACTTGACTGAATAGCCTTCCGGCTGAAAGCGTCAACAGCTGCCTGAATTTTGAGGAGGTGTTCAATCGCAACTTCACCGGCACCTACTTGTGCCCCGGCAACGCACAGCTGCTCGCGCTGTGCAAGCAGAAGGAAGGCGAGTCGGACCATGCTTACCTCACCCGGTGGACTAGCTTACGCAATTCCTGTGAAGGGATCCTAGAACTCCAAGCCGTCCAGTACTTCGTCCAAGGCTGCCGGGATCAGACTCTACTCAAGCATAGGCTCCTGTGGAAAATTCCAAAGACCATGGCGGAGCTCATGGCAATCGCCGACGAGTACGCCACCGCTGACGCGGGCATGACCAACCCGATCCGGCTCGACAAAGCCAGAAGGATCATCGCGGCAGAGCCAGCTGCACGCCGCAGCCGGACGGAGAACCAGGAGGGAGGAAGGTCAAGCCGGCGTGACCCTGACACATTCGGCAAACGCAAGCTAACGGACAACCGCATCGAATCCAAGGTCGTCGCCACCACCGTGGGAAGGCCGGCAGGAGGCTTCGACAACCGCCGCATGCAGATGAGCGGCGACATGCGCTGGACAAGGGTGAAGAACAACTACGAATCTCTACTCGATCGGCCATGCCGGAACCACGGCGACCGGCCGGCAAACCACACCGTTAGGAAATGCAACCTTGGCCGTCCAAGGCCGCCACCGTACGAGCGGCGAAATCCGCCTCCGCCTCCGGATGAAGCCGGACGGGATGACCAGAGACGCGACGACAGGCGGCGCGAAGACAGGAATCGCGATGACCGCCGACGCAAAGACCAAAGGAGAGAGCACCTTCCATCTCCACCGCCAGGGGAACCTGATGGATACCGGAACCCGGACGCGGCCTACATTGTGTTCGTCAGCGAGCGCGACGACAAGCGAAGCCGGCGAGAACGGTTCAAGGAGGTGAACGCTATGGTTCCACCTGTCCCCCAGTATCTCAACTGGTCGGAAGGAGCAATCACGTGGGATCGCAGCGACCACCCGGAGCTGATGCACAATCCAGGCGGCTATGCTCTAGTCCTGGAGCCCATGATCTTCTCCCCCAAGCGCGCCTCCACCTTCTCACGTGTTCTCATTGATGGAGGCAGCAGCATCAACATCCTCTACCGCGACACGATGGAGAAGCTATGCGTCTCCGAGTCCAGCTTGACGCCAAGCCGGACGGTCTTCCACGGCATTGTGCCAGGACGAGCCGGCTCATCCATGGGGCTCATCCGGCTTGACGTCCTATTCGGCACCAAGAGCAACCACCTCCGCGAGACTATCTCCTTCGAGGTGGTCGACCACACCAGCGCCTACCACACCATACTTGGGCGGCCGGCGCTCGCCAAGTTCATGGCGGTACCGAACTACGCCTACCTCAAGATGAAGCTACCAGGCCCACGCGGAATCATCACCGTCTCCGGAGACTACAAGCGCTGCATCGCCTGCTCCAGTGATAGCGTGAAGGTGGTCGAGACCATGGTCTGCAATGAGGAGATGCGACAATTCAAGCGCAAGGCCAGCGAAGAGAAGCTGGAGATACCGGGGTCGGCCAAGCCGGATAGTGAGTCGAACTTCCAGGCGGCACGAGACACTAAGAAGATATACTTCGACGACAGCGACAAATCCAAGTTCGTCACCGTGGGGGCGAGCCTGGACCCCAAATAGGAAAGCGCGCTCGTCGAGTTCCTCCGTGAGAACCGGGACATCTTCGCGTGGTCCCCCAAGGACATGCCTGGTGTATCGAGGGAACTCGCCGAGCAATCTCTACACGTTCGGCCAGATGCCAAGCCGGTAAAGCAGTCTCTGCGCCGCTTCGCGGAGGGAAGAAGAAAAATAATAGGAGAGGAGATAGCCCGGTTGCTTGCAGCCGGTTTCATCACGGAAGTACAACACACAGAATGGCTAGCCAATCCAGTGCTGGTAGAAAAGAAGAACAAGCGGTGGCGGATGTGTATCGACTACACTCACCTCAACAAGGCCTGCCCCAAGGACCCCTTCGCATTGCCACGAATCGACCAAGTGATCGACTCCACAGCCGGCTGCGCCCTCCTGTCCTTCCTCGACGCCTACTCCGGCTATCACCAAATTCCGTTGAACCCGGACGATCAGCTCAAGACCGCCTTCATCACTCCCTACGGCCCGTACTGCTACACCACCATGCCGTTCGGCTTGAAGAACGCGGGGGCAACATACCAGCGCTGCATGCAGAAATGCCTGCACGACCAAATTGGTCGTAACGTGCACGCTTATGTCGATGACATCGTCATCAACACCAAGGAAAAGCACACTCTGCTCGCCAAGCTCAAAGAAACCTTCGACAACCTACGCCGCTTCCAAATGAAGCTCAACCCGGAGAAATGCGTGTTCGGCGTTCCAGCTGGACAGCTACTCGGCTATCTGGTGTTGGCACAGGGAATCGAGGCCAACCCGGAGAAGATCGCCGCCATCGACAACATGCGACAGCCAAGAAACGTCAAGGACATCCAAAAGTTCACCGGCTGCCTGGCGTCCCTCAGCCGTTTCATCAGCCGGCTTGGGGAGAAGGCCCTCCCGCTGTACCATTTGCTGAAGAAAACGGACAAGTTCGTCTGGAGCGACGCGGGCGACGCCGCCTTCAACAAGCTCAAGTGCGCGATGGTCACCACTCCGGTCCTAGCACCATCGGCTCCAAAGGAGCCCATGCTCTTGTACATCGCCGGAGTCGTCAGCATCGTCTTGGTGGTGGAACGAGAGGAAGCCAGCAAGCCGCGGCCGGTGCAGCGGCCAGTCTACTACCTCAGCGAAGTGCTCTCGCAGTCGAAGCAAAACTACCCGCACTACCAGAAGCTCGTATACGGCATGTACATGGCAACGAAGAAGCTGAAGCACTACTTCCAGGAGCATCCAGTCAAGGTGATAAGCGATGCTCCACTCACCGAGATCATAGGCAACAAGGACGCAACTGGCCGAGTCGCGAAATGGGCGATCAACCTGACGGCGCACGGAGTCGAATATGACAAGAGAACGGCGATCAAGTCACAGGAGCTGGCCGATTTCCTTGCCGACTGGACGGAGACGGACCACTGTCGGCACAGTGGAAACCAGGGTACCACGGGCCGGCCTGCCAGGGCCCACGACACTCTTGAGAAGATTTCGCTAAGGACCAGGCTCTCCAAGCCTGGCGAGCCTCGCGAGAGTTTTCCCCTCACGAGGGACCTCTCCTCGAGAGGGCGTCTCGGATGCTGCCTTCGATTCTGCCAAGGATCAAGCCAAAAGGCTCGGCGAGGCCTCCAGCCTCGCGGGGTTCCTTTCCCACGAAGCAAGCTCTGTCTCCGCGACAGAGCGCACATGGGCTCTGTGCCCTCCGCAGAGTCACGGGCGCGCCTACGCGTGGTGACGATAGCACTGCTGTTGCCACTCTCGTGTATAAAGCAGTAAACAATGCTGCACCAAGCAAAGGAGCTACAAGAATTGTCATTTTGGTGATAAGGAGACCATCTGCCGCTACACTCCAAGGGCGACGTCACTGTGGGGCGCATCCTGAGCCCCAGCAGCGCCAGCCCACCGTCCTGGCTGGACTGTGGCTTTTCCAGCTTTGGTGACGCCGCTCCCTGCCATGGACCGCATCCATGGACTCTCCCTTTATCGTGCACCAGACCTCCTCCTTCATCGCCATGTGGTAACCCTTCCCGCCAAGATATTTGGGAGAAGAGGTCCAGGACACCTATAAAAGGAGGGGGAGCACGTTCAGGCAAAGGGGTTAGAGAGTTGGAAGGTTGGGTTGGTTGGAGTGCTGTTCTAGCGATAGCCATTGTTAGCCACCTCGAGCTCCCTAAGCTCTCCTTGTACTGTAACCTCTACAAGCAGTGCAATACAACAAAGGCAGGACGTAGGGGTTTTACCTCTCCAACAGGGCCCTGAACCTGGGTAACATCATGTGTTCATCTCTGCAGTGCCGTCCCACAGCGATCTCGACAAGCGCCTGTCGGCACAGTGGAAACCAGGTTACCACGGGCCGGCCTGCCAGGGCCCACAAGACTCTTTAGAAGATTTCGCTAAGGACCAGGCTCTCCAAGCCTGGCGAGCCTCGCGAGGGGTTTTCCTCGCGAGGGACCTTTTCTCCTGGTCGAGGGTTTTCTCCCTTGGCGAGGGACCTCTCCTCGAGAGGGCGTCGCGGACGCCGCCAGCAATTCTGCTAAGGACCAAGCCGGAAGGCTCGGCGAGGCCTTCTGCCTCGCGAAGCTTCCTTCCTCTGGAAGCCAGCTCTGCCTCCGCGGCAGAGCGCACATGGGCTCTGCGCCTATGTGCAGAGTGACGCGCGCGCCTGCGCACGGTGACGACGACGCCGCAGTTGCCGTTTCCATGTATAAAGGAGTCAACAAAGCAGCGCCAAGCAAAGCGGACAACGAGTATTGCCGCTCTGGTGATAAGGAAACCGTCTGCAGCTACGCTCCAAGGGCGACGTCACCGTGGGACCCGTTCCACCTCCGCAGCGCCAGCCCACCGTCCTGGCTGGCCGGTGCCCCTTTTCAGCTTTGGTGACGCCGCTCCCCTACCGTGGACCGCGTCCATGCCACCGCGCCTCCTCCTTCGTCGCCATGTGGTAGCCCTTCCCGCCCAAATGTTTGGGCGGAAGAGGCCCGAGACACCTATAAAAGGAGGAGGAGCCCATTCGGGCAAAGGGTTCGATCTTTGGTAGGCATTCTGGGTTCTCAAGTTCACCATCTAGGAGCTCAGACGAAACCCTAGCCATTGTAGCCACCTCGAGCTCGCCAAGCTCACTCTGTACTAAATCCTCTCCAAGCAAGTGCAATACAACTCGAAGCAGGACGTAGGGGTTTTACCTCACCTAGAGGGCCCTGAACCTGGGTAATACCGCGCATTCCTCTCCGCAGTGCTTCCCCGCAGCGAGTCCGACGAGCACCGTCGCCGGAGCACGTTAAGGGTTGTTTGATTCCGTGTTCAGCCCCTTACTCGATCCTTCGTGAGACACACCTAGTTCCTGGGACAGTTCTCCGACATTTGGCACGCCAGGTAGGGGGCTGAGGCGCATCTTCAATCTCGACATCGCCATGGCCGGATCTCGCGCCGAACGACTCGCTTGCCGGACGGCTAGTGCCGCCACCGCTCCTCCTGCCGGCCGCCCGCGTGGGAGTGCCGCTCCGGAGCGCCACGTCGACCCCGAGCCCCGCATCAAGCACCCAGAGGACGACGACATCGACCATGCCGAGGATGACCTCGGCGAAGAGGAGGCCTCCTCTCTGCACCCGTCGCAGGACCGTGCTGCTTCTTCGCTGGGCCGCCGGAGGACGCATGCGTGAGCATCAAGCGCAACCAGGATCGCCACAACTGTGCCGTCCATGACGTCGCCGCCGCAGGGCGCCACCTCCGCGCCACCCTCGCCAGCGGCACGGTCACCTACGGCACGATGGCCGCGTTCACTCGCAGCCTCCGTCGCGTCGTCTGGCCGGTCAAGTTCCGGCCGGATCTTCCTCCCCGCTACGATGGCAAGAACAACCCCCTGGAGTTCCTGCAGCTCTACACTCTGGCCATCCAGGCCGCCGGGGGCGACGACAAGGTCATGGCGAACTGGTTCCCCATGGCCCTCAAGGACTCCGCGTCCTCATGGCTCACCAACCTCCCCGCCGAGTCCATCAACACCTGGGAGGACCTCTGCCGGTGCTTCGTCGCCAACTTCAAGGGCACGTACGAGCGCGGCCTCACGTACAACGACCTCCGCGTCGTGCATCAGAAGCCTGGCGAGACCCTCCGCAAGTACATACAGCGCTTCAGCCAAGTGCGCAACAAAATCCCCAACGCCACCGACGCCCAGGTCATTTCGGCCTTCCAGGCTGGGGTCACGGATGTACGGATGCTCGAGAAGCTTGGCATCCACGACAACATCACCACCGTCATCAAGCTTTTCGACTTGGCGGACAAGTGCGCCAAGGCCGAGGAGGGCCGCTTGTTCGTCAAGAACGAGCCAGGGGACCCCGCCGAGGGGTCCAAGAAGAAGAAGAAGTCCACCGAGAAGCGCAAGACCACTGCGGTCCTTGCGGCTGAACCTGACGCCAAGCAGCCTCGCCAAGCTGCCACTCCAGCCGCAGGACCCGAGAAGAAGGACGATCGCCCTTTCTGCATCTACCACAACAGGCATTCCCACGCCACCGAGGACTGCTACGACCTCAAGAGGCTTCGCGAGGCTCGCGAGGCTCACGAGGCAAACGGTCGGCCGCAAGGCCGCGGAGGCCACGGCGGCGGCCGCGGCGGCCGCGGGGGGCGACGCTGGAACAACAACTACAACGACAACTACCAGCAGAACCCCAAGCCAACGCTGCCCAGCCCATGAACGACAACCTCCCTTCCGAGACTCCTGAGGGCTACCAGGTGCCTCGCGGGGCCGCTTGCATCCTTGGCGGGGCTCAGGCCCCCAGCTCCAACCGCCACTTCAAGCAATTCGTTCGTGAGGTCGCGGCAGCCCTTCCCGGGATTGAAGCCTCCAGGCCCCTCAAGTGGTCCCAGTGCCCCATCACCTTTGACTCCACCGACCACCCCAAGTCCACCTCAACCGTTGGCACCATCCCACTGGTCTGCACTCCCACCATCAACAACATCGCCGTCTCTAAGACGCTCATTGATGGGGGTGCAGGCCTCAACGTCATCTCTGTCGAGACATTCGAGAAGCTGCAGGTGCCCTACGAGCGGCTCATGCCCACCAGGCCCTTCTCGGGGGTGACTGAGGGTCTCACCACCCCTTTGGGGCAGGTGAGGCTCGCCGTCACTTTTGGCACCCAGGCCAACTACCGCACCGAGCTGATCGATTTCGACGTCGCGCACATCGGCCTGCCCTACAACGCCATCCTCGGCTACCCCGCCCTCGTCAAGTTCATGGCGGTGACTCACCACGCCTACAACCTCGTCAAGCTCCCTAGCTCGGGTAGCACCATCGTCATCCGCGGCGTGGTCTCGGACACTTTGTACGCTGCGCAAGCGGCCTACAAGGCTGCCGCGGTGGCGTCACCTGCTGATGAGGACGAGGATCCCTTGCCGAGGCCCCCCGCCAAGAAGAAGCAGCTTTTCTCTCAGGAGAAGGCCGCGACAAAGCAGGTGCCTCTTGAGGCAAACGGCTCGGGGGCTAGCGTCACCATCGATGCCAACCTGCCTCCCAAATAGGAAAGCGCGCTCGTCGCCTTCCTCAGGGCAAACTCTGACATGTTCGCATGGACACCGTCAGATATGTCTGGAGTACCGAGGGAGGTGATCGAGCACCACTTAGCCGTGTGTCCAAACGCACGCCCCGTGAAGCAAAAGGCGCGGCGCCAGGCGCCAGAGAAGCAAGACTTCATCATCAATGAGGTAGAGAAGCTGAAGAAGGCCAGCATCATCAAGGAAGTGGTCCATCCCACTTGGCTCGCCAACGGTGTGGTCGTCCCCAAACACACCGGAGGAAGTGTAACAGCCCTAACTTGGTTATGAAAAATACGAAGAATTTTTCCACTTTTTGCATTTCATGTTTGCATCATGGCATATCTTAAATTGCTTGTGTTAACAAACCACAATTGGAAAACATTGTCAAAAGGGAAGCCCAACCTTCTCCAAACTATAAACTTTGAAATGCAAGCTTGTTACCACCCTTAACATGACGGGTGACCTTATGGTTCAACAAGCTCCCCAAGTTCCCTCTTTATCAAAAGAACCAAATGCTTGGTCTCCATTTTGTTTGCAACTTCGTTATGCCTTTGAGTGTGGTTCATAGCTTTGTTGTTTGTGAGCCATGTCATTTTGCTCAAATGCCCAAGTAGATGTTTGGTGAGTTTGTTTATCTTGTGGAGAAACTCCCAGAAATTTTCTATATTTTTCTGGAATTGTTTTGAGGTTCAGTTAGAAAGGGCATTTCTGTTTTTACTTGGTCCACCGGAACTACCGGTCCTCTGGCCGGAAGTACCGGTGCACCGTCACCTCTGTGGCGACAGTGGCGCGCACTGTTGCCATGGCCGACCCGCACCTGCTCCCCTCGCGCTGCAGTGCTCCCCTAGGGTTAAGTGAACCCCGCTGGCCGCACCTGCTCCCCCTCTCTCCCCTCATCCTTTTCCCCACGCGCAGGTGCCCCAACCCTAACCCTAGATCGTGCCCTGCTGCTCCCCGTCGCCGCCGTGGCTGCCGAGCACGCCGCCGTTGACCCCGGCCACCCCAGCGCGAGTGAAGGACACCATTAGCTCCGCCTCGTCGCCCTCTTCCTTCCCACCGAAGGAATTGGCCGGAGCCGCCCCAAGACGCCGTCGCCGCTCGTTTCTTCCCCGCCTCCGGCCGCCACCGTTCGAGTCGATTGCGGCCGCCCTCGTCTCTCTCCGGCCTCGCCGAGCACCCTCAAGCGTTCCTGGTGAGCTCGCCGTCCTCCTGAGCATCCTCGCTCGCTTTCTCCCCCTCCCTGTCGCCGATTCGCCGTAGTGCCGTCGCTCCGGCGACCCAATGTGGGCGGCGCCGCCACCGTGTGGTCGCCCTGGTCGAGTAGCGGCCAGAGCACGCACCCGCGCATCCTCCCGCACCGCAAATCGACGCGCCCGTGGTCGACACCCGCGTGGTCACCGCGCGCTCCCGCCGTCGCCGTGTTCAATTTCATGACCGGAAGTAGCAGCGGTAGTACCGGTAAACCGGAAGTAGAACGTTAGTTCCGCTAGATCCAGATTTCGGTACTGGACAATTGAGTTCTTAAGCGGAAGTAGAACCGGAGGTGACACCGGAAGTACCGCTAAACCGGTACTACCGGGCACTTCACCGGAAGTACCGGAAATTCTCTATTTTCGGTACTGGATGTTTCGAACCACACCCAGAACTGGAACCGGAAGTACCGCTAAACCGGAACTACCGGCCCTGTTACCGGAAGTTCCGGCAGCCTCTGTGACAAGTTTGAATAATTCATAACTTAATAACCGTTAAGTCAAATCTCGTGAATGTTATATCAAATTGAGCAGCTTTACAAATGCAATCCAAACACGATAATATCACATCATGATCACAATTAAATATTTGATGTTCTTCATAATTTGATAAAAGGGTTTAAATTCAAATAATTATTTTAACTCGCTACTTATTCATCGGTGCTCCGAAAATTACAAATAAAGTACCGAAATGATCGGAATGACAAACCCTATCCATTCTTGTCAAGTTCATGCATATTTGAGCCACATCTCTAATAATTTGATAATTTATAAGATTGTGCTCACTAAGATAAATATGGGGTTGATCCCAAATAATTTCACTAATTATTTGGCTCCCCATTTAATTGTGCCTTTAATTTGTATAATAATATCCTTGCATCAATTTGACATGTCATCATGTGATTGAGCATTGCACCTTGTGTTCTGGTGATTTATGTGTGTTTTGTATTTCTTTTGGGTATCGATAGATTCCGGAGTCGAGGGTCTCTCTACTTACCCCGACGAGCCGTACTACACGTCCGGGCAGCAAGGCAAGAGATAACCTAACCTTCTTGGCATTCTAGCATCCTATGTTTTTATCAAATTATTTTATCCACCATAATATTGCATGCGGTTCAAATGTCTCTTTTGGTAAATATTAGAATATCCTATGAATGCATGTTCTTCCCCGAGCCAATCACATGTACCCGTACCTATGAACCCTAGGGTTGAAGTGTGGGCCGAGATAAAGATAGAATTGTTGTATTCATATGCTTAGCTATGCTTAGCCAGGCTTAGTTAAATATGTTAGTTATGTCCGTTGTTTATTTCCATAATTGTTGTTGAAGATGGAATGATGCGGACTTGGTGGATATGTGGGTTGCTAAATTAAAATGCTAAGAAGGCTTGGATGAGTTGCCCTCGGGGAGGGTGGTTTGCCTCATCCTTGCCGCCTAGGTTGAGAGTGCTTTTAGCTAGAACCAAGAACCGAGCGTGCTTCCATTGGTGGGTGTATGGGCGCCTCGCTGACCGAATAATTTGTGAGGGGCTTGTCAAGGGTCCTCTAGTTTGCTATTTCATTTGCGCGTGTGTGGTGTGAGTGGAAAAAGGAACGAGGATGATGGTGTGTAGGACGTGACGGTGGGGCAGGGCGCTGGGAGCGCTGAACCTGTCCTTCCGCCACTGATGGTCCTTGAGTAAGCCTCATGCATTGTAAAGGTCTAACCGCGCCCGCTCACCGGTCTTCCCCGGAAGAGGGCCAACTAGGTGAGCCGGACGGTACCAATGGGTAAAATAGTACACCCCTGCAGGGATAATCTTTTCGAAAAGCCGTGTCCACGGTTATGGACAAACTCTTGGGAAAGGCGGATTAGCTCATAGATAACTTTAACCTAATTGATATGGCAGCTAGAGGTTGCATAATAAACTTGTGGTAAAGGTTCATTTCCTCGAGGGTGAGTCGAGGGAGTGCCTTTGTGTGAGATGAGTGGTGATGGTTGTGAGTAGGTTCGCCGAGAACCGAAAGGTGATAATGATACTCTCTTACCCCTTTATAAAAATACTCTGAGTAGACGAATGCCATGTGTCAATTATATTTCTGTTTACGAAACTTAGCTTTATGCAAAAGAAATACATATAAAGCTTTAGAGCCTCCGTCAGTCATTGGGCCTATATCGCCCTACTAAACTTGCGAGTACGCCGTACTCAGTCTCTCTTTGCTGCCTCTATGATTTTGTATTTCAGAGGAGGACGACACCGAGCAACTAGGTGGGTTCTTCGTTGACATCGACTACTAGTCTGGGGTTCCCAGGTGGCAGCTTGGGACCGTGGAACAAGCTGGCTGGGATGATATTTATTGTAGGCCTCTTAGGCCATATTTTGCTTCTTGTTGTTAGACAACACTACCCGCTTCCACTTGTTGAATTGTTGGATCTGTGATCCTTTTGCCGTGTAATATTTGTGTTCTTCTCGTTATATGAGTTGCTATATTTTCGTGTCGTGGAGTCATGCTTTGTGCCAGTTCTGTTCCACAAGTCTCGATCTTTGTCTTATACATTGATGGTTGTGTCGGATTCATAGCCTCTCTGTATAATTCCGGGGTCGGGGCATTACAGGAAGCCACCTCTGCATCGACTTCACCGACCTCAACAAGGCCTGCCCCAAGGACCCCTATCCCCTCCCAAGGATCGACCAGATCGTGGACTCCACCGCCGGCTGCGCGCTCCTCTGTTTTCTGGATGCCTTCTCTGGTTACCACCAGATCAAGATGGCGAAGGAGGACGAGGAGAAGATAGCATTTCTCACCCCTTGTGGTGTATTTTGCTACGTCTGCATGCCCTTCGGCCTGAAGAACGCCGGCGCCACTTTCCAGCGCCTCATGAGGATCGCCTTGGGGGCTCAAATGGGGAAGAATGCAGAGGCCTACGTCGATGACATCGTCGTCAAGACTCGTGAAGAAAGCACGCTCATCCAGGACCTCGAGGAGACCTTTGCCAACCTGCGCAAGGTCAACATCAAGCTGAACCCTGCCAAGTGCGTCTTTGGGGTCCCTTCAGGCAAGCTCCTCGGGTTCCTGGTATCCCACCGCGGCATCGAGGCCAACCCCGACAAGATCAAAGCCATAGAGCAGATGCAGCCTCCTCGTCGCCTCAAGGACATGCAACGCCTAGCGGGATGTATGGCCAGCCTTGGCCGTTTCATCTCCAAGTTCGGCGAGAGGGCGCTGCCATTTTTCAAGATCATGAAGAGGTCCGGTCCTTTCAAGTGGACCCCTGAAGCACAAAAGGCCTTTGAGGACCTGAAGAAATACCTGGCGAGCCCACCCATCATGGTTGCCCCACGCCTTCGCGAGCCTCTGAAGCTGTATCTTGCAGCCACTCCTCAGACGGCAAGCGCGGTCTTGGTGGCTGAAAGGGAAGAGCCAGTCCTCGCCAAGCAGACCTCTACATCGCCAAGCCCAGAGCCACCCGACAAGGAGGCACCCTCGTCAAGCCTCCAGCCTCACGCCGAGCCTCTACAGGCGGGGCCTCAAGAAACCCTCGCCGAGGACTCCACCAAGCCTAGAGAGGAGCCAGCCACTGCCATGCCAACGACTACCCTCGTCGAGCATCCCGTCTACTTCGTCAGCACAGTGCTGCGAGATGCTCCTCTTCTCGCTCCTCAGCGCCTCCAAAAAGCTACGCCACTACTTCCAGGGTCACCCCATCAAGGTGGTCACCTCAAATCCCCTGGAGCAAGTCCTGCGCAACCCAAACGCAACAGATCGCGTCGCAGGCTGGGGCATTGAGCTACAACCTTTCGAGCAGGAGTTTGACACCACCAGGGTCATCAAGGGCAGGGCGCTGGCCGAGTGGATGGACACACGCGAAGAAGAGCCTCAAGAGGAGGAAGCCACAACCTCAGGTGGGACGGAACCAGGCTCCTGGACCATGCACTTCGACGGCGCCTTCGCGGCCAGGAGTGCAGGGGCTGGTGCCGTTCTCACCTCACCAACAGGCGACAAGCTCTACTACGCCGTCCAGCTGTGCTTCAAGGACAACGACAAGGTCTCCAACAACATTGCTGAATATGAAGGCCTCCTCGCCGGGCTCAAAGCCGCCATTGCCCTCGGCGTCAAGCGCATCCTCATCAAGGGCGACTCTCAGCTCCTTGTCAACTTCTCCAACAAAAGCTACACGCCTAAGGACACCTACATGGTGGCCTACCTTGAAGAGGTACGCAAGCTGGAGAAGCACTTCAGGGGCATGGAGCTCAAGGACATCCCGCGAGCAGAAAACCAAGAGGCAGATGACCTCGCCAGGCGAGCAGCAAGAAGAGAAGCCCAGAAGCCTGGAGTATTCGAGGAGAGACTCACCAAGGCCTCAGTCAAGCAGCCAGTGGCCAATATTAGCATCGACAAGGAGCTCCCGCCAGCCCCAACCAGTGGAGCACCAAACTGCGGGCTGCCCTCAGGCGATCGCTTGCTGCTGACCTTGGTACGACAAGACACTGGTTGGATCGACGAGATCAAGAACTACCTGCAAAATCGAGTCCTCCCCGAAGAAGACGCTGAAGCCGAAAGAATCGCTCGTCAGGCCAAGTCTTACTGCCTCCACGACGGAGACCTATACCGTAAGCGCCCCAATGGGGTTGCCTTGCGGTGCGTCCCTGCCGAGGAAGGCCGCCAGCTCATCAACGACATCCACAGCGGAGAATGCGGCCACCATTCGTCCTCGCGCACCCTTGCAGGCAAGGTCTTCTGGAGTGGTTTCTACTGGCCCTCAGTGCTTCAAGATGCAGCTGCAATCGTCCAATCCTGCGACGCCTGCCAATTCCACGCCAAGCAGATCCACTAGCCCGCGCAAGGACTCCAGACGATCCCGCTCTCCTGGCCGTTCGCGGTCTGGGGGCTGGATCTCCTGGGCCCCTTCCCGCGAGCGCTCGGGGGCTACCGCTACCACTACGTCGTCATCGACAAATTCACCAAGTGGCCTGAGGTGGAACCCGTGCGCACCATACCAGCGAAATCGGCGGTGAAATTCATAAGGAGCCTGGTCTGCCGCTTCGGCGTGCCCAATCGCATCATCACCGACAATAACTCACAGTTCATCAGCGGCGCCTTCAAGTCCTACTGCGGCAGCCTCGGTGCCCAAATCTGCTACGCCTCAGTGGCGCACCCACGAAGGAATGGGCAGGCTGAGTGAGCCAACGCCGAGGTGCTCAAGGGCCTCAAGACGAGAAGCTTCAACTGCCTCAAGGCCAGCGGCAAGCACTGGATCGACGAGCTCCCCTCGGTGCTCTGGTCCATCCGCACCACGCCAACAAAGCCAACTGGTGAGACACCGTTCTCCCTCATCTATGGTGCTGAAGCCGTCCTCCCCAGCGAGATCACTCATGGCTCTCCCCGAGTCTTGGCCTTCAAGGAGGCTGAGCTGGACGAGCTCCGCAACGACGACCTCCTGCTGCTTGAAGGGCTCCGCCGCAATGCGGCCCTGAGAGTGGCAAGGTACCAGCAAGATCTCCGTCGCTACCACAGCCGCCACATCCGCCCGCGCACTCTCGAAGCAGGAGACCTTGTCCGGAGGAGAATCCTCTCCAGGGCAGGCCTCCACAAGCTCTCGCCAATGTGGGAAGGCCCCTACAGAGTCGTGCACATCGCCAGGCCTGGCTCCGCGCGGCTCGAGACGGAGGACGGCATCCCTGTCGCCAACCCCTGGAACATCCAGCACCTACGCAAGTTCTACCCCTGATCGTCCTCGACGAGCAACTTTTTGCATCAAGGGAGAGCCACGCGCCGTCATCCTCCATGAGGAAAAATTTCGGGCTCCCCTCTCTACCACACGCTGCCGCGGGCCGTTCGAGAAGACTCCCAAGCCACCGCGCCTCGGCAAGGTGACTTCTTCAAGCACCATGCCTTGGCGAGGTGGATCCCCATGCCCAGCCATGGTGGACCGCAGGCTCTACAAGCCACCCCCGCATAGGGGCCCCTCTGAGCTCTCTCTACATGCGTCGCCCCGAGCACGCCCCCTCGAGAGTCTCAGCCACAGCATGTGGAACCCCATGCCTGACATGGCGGATTTTTGTGTTTCTGGCCACGCCAGTGTAATGAACCTCTGTTTCAGGTCATTTTGAACCTTTGCGCTTCGCGCCAGCATATGTTGTTGCTTTGGTAAGCTTTTATGTTATTACTGTTTCATCCTTGCTCGTATGATCCCTCCTGTGTATCTCACGAGCGGGGGCTAGCATGGTGCCATGCCACGGGAGCATCCCGGCAGCACCTCAAACCCAAGGGATCCGAGCTCTGAACTCACGGGTCAGCTTTCATGCATGTCAACTCCCAAGGAGCTCTGAACTCATGAGCCGGCTCCCGTGCACGTCAACCACTACCACAGAAAGGGCTATCAGTGGCGCACCAAATTGCAATTCTGTGGCGCACCCCCAGGTTTGCTGGGTGCGCCACAGAATTCTCGCCACAAAAATATTTTCTGTGGCGCACCTGGCTTGGTGCGCCACAGAATTCTCACATTTCTGTGGCGCACCAGGCCAGGTGCGCCACAGAATTCACATTTCTGTGGCGCACCCACCCACCGTGCGCCACAGAAATATTTCTGTGGCGCACCCCTCTTACCATGCGCCACAGAATTTTTTTGAATTCAAAAAAAAGGGCGGCCAGATCTAGATCTGGATCTGGCCAGATCTAGATCTGGTCGCCGGAATTTCGTTTCGTTTCGTTTTTTTGGAGGCCGTAGATGGGTGGAGGAGGGAGTCGCCGGAGGTTGGTGGAGGATGGTGGTCGCCGGAGTTCGCCGGAGTTCGCCGGAGGTGGAGGAGGAGGTCGCCGGAGTTGTGGAGGAGGTCGCCGGAGTGGAGGTGGAGGTCGCCGGGGTGGAGGAGGAGGTCACCGGAGGTTGAGGTCGCCGGGGTTATGGAGGTGGTCGCCGGAGTTGTGGAGGTCGCCGGAGTTGTGGAGGAGGTCGCCGGAGGTCGCCGGGGTGGAGGAGGAGGTCACCGGAGGTTGAGGTCGCCGGGGTTGTGGAGGTGGTCGCCGGAGTTGTGGAGGAGGTCGCCGGAGGTGGAGGTGGAGGTGGAGGTGGAGGTGGAGGTGGAGGAGGAGTAGAGAAGTTGTGGAGGAGAGGAGAAGAAATGGAGGAGGGAGGAGAAGGGGAGAGAAGTGTAGAGGAGAAGTGTAGAGGAGAAAGGAAGAGGAGAAGTGGAGGGAGAAGTGGAGGTAGAGAAGGAGAAAAGGGAAAAGAGAGGGAGAAGGGGGCTGGCGGGATTCAAAATTTCGAATACCGCCCAATAATTCTGTGGCGCACCATGCCAAGGATGCGCCACAGAATTATTGGGCGGGATTCAAAATTTCGAATCCCGCCCAATAATTCTGTGGCGCATCCTTGGCATGGTGCGCCACAGAATTATTGGGCGGGATTCAAAATTTTGAATCCCGCCCAATAATTCTGTGGCGCATCCTTGGCTTTGGTGCGCCACAGAATTTTTTTCCCTTTTTTTGATATTTTTTCACATACTTTCGGGAAAAAAGTCAAAATGTGTATTTCAAATTTTTCCTAACAAATAGACCCTAAACCTTCACTATATCTGAAAGGATTTTATTTTTTGAATTTTTTATCATTTTCTTTCACTAGGTGCAAAACTGAAAAGGCGATCCACAGGGGGGGGGGTGCGTGGGGTGAAAAAGTGCTGCACAATTCTGTGGCGCACCAAACTTGGTGCGCCACAGAATGTCAGCTTTCTGTGGCGCACCAGCCACGGTGCGCCACAGAATGTCCCCAGATTGATCATCTCCAAATAATTACACGTGGGACCCACAGAAATTCTGTGGCGCATGGTGTCTCATGCGCCACAGAAATCTGGCTTTCTGTGGCGCATGGGTGGGCATGCGCCACAGAATTCTGACTTTCTGTGGCGCATGGACAAAAGATGCGCCACAGAAAGTCGAAAATTTCTGTGGCGCACCAGCATCCATGCGCCACAGAAATAATTCTGTGGCGCACCAATTAACGGTGCGCCACAGAATGCCAACCTCCCTATAGCCATTTCTGTGGTAGTGAACTCACCAAGGACCTTGGTGCCTGTTCTCCTCGCAAGACACACATGAAGGAACCTACGAGCGCGCATAAGTTATCTAGCTATGTATTGCTTGTGGATACGCCTATCTGTCAAAATGCAGGAAGCAGGCCCAAAACACCTCGTCAGGGAACCGACACCCTCTCCAAGACGAAAACACCTCACCAGGGAACCAACACCCTCTCCAAGGCAAAACGCCTCGCGAAGCTAAGTCCAAACACTTGGTTAATTTTCCCCTCGCTGGTTTTCATCCCTCGAGCCTCTTTTCTCTCTCCTGCGCCTCATGGGCTTCTTGCGCGTTGAAGGGGAGCCCCAAGCACCACGACTTGGGGGCTCTTACCTCTTGAGGCCTCACGCACCCCCCGGCCTTGTGGAGCCCTGACTCTCGCATACCGAAGCGGCGGTGGTGTAGCGCTAAGGGAGGGTCCTAAGACGCAGAGCGAAAAAGACATGAAAGGGAAGACAAAAGCCTCACGAGGGATGTTCACCAAGCAAACAAATATTAAAACAAGTCTTTATAGTGCTATTACAATTAAATGCTAAGATAATTTCGTGCCTCTGCACGTCCAGATACAGGAGTTCAGGCCGTCGCGCCCCCCCGAGGTGCCTGCCTTGTCCACGGCGGTCTCCGCCCCCTCCTCAAAAGTATCCTCCTCGCCGTCGCCTTCGTCCTCATCGACCACGACTTGGTCAAATTTCTTGGCGTATGCGTCGGCGGCCTTCCACGCCCTGTCGCTGATAGTGACCAGCGGCGCCATCACAGTCTCGAGGTCAAGCGAGGGCTGGAGCCTCACGAGGTTGCTGAAGATGCGGCTGGTGGCGATGACGAGGAGATCGCGGCTCTCCTCCACGACGTGCTCGTCGAAGCCCGTCGCGGTCTCTTCAAGTTTTTCGAGGAATTGCTCGAAGAAGAACGAGTACGCGGCTTCATCGTCGATCTCTGCGGAGAAGGAGGGGACGTCGATCCTAAGATCACCCCCGACTGCGCGCGCGCGGCTCACCAAGCTTTGGAGAATGCCCTGGCGCTGGCGCGTCATGGACCGGCCAATCTGGCGCTGGTCCCGGGCCCGCTCCGCGAGATCCGCGGCCGGCCCCACCTGCTGACGGAGCTCGTCCAGGTCTCTCTCCAGGGCGATGGCGTTCCCCTCTGCGCGAGCCTGGGCCTCCCTGGCGACCTCAAGGCAGGAGGTCAACCGCTTCTCCTCCTGCTCGAGCGCCTTGATGCGGTCTTGGAACTCTTTGCGCTTCGCCTTGAAGCGGTCCTCCTGCTTCGTGGCCTTCTCGTCATAATCTTTGGAGAGGCTCTCGCGGATAAGCTGGACCCTGGTGTCGGCCTCATCCTGGATTCTTTTCGTCTTCACCACGAAGTCGGTGTTGGCCTTCTCGTGGTGCTCCACATAGGTGGCCTCACTCTGGGCCACCAGGCCCTCGCGCTCCTGCAGCAGCCCCTCGCGGGTGGCCTGGGCCTCCTCGAGCAGCTGGGCCTGCTCCTCGCGCTGGCGCGGCTCTTTGTCGCGGAGGGAGAGCTCTCCCTCGCGTCGCGCCAACTCCGCCTCGCGCGGCGCCAGCTGCCCGTCGCGAGCATCCAGCAGCTCGCGGAGCTCCTTCAAGCTGGCCCTTGCGACCTCGGAGTCAGCAGCGAATTTCTGCTCCGCGGCCGCTAGCTCATCATGCTTGGAGGCGGTCTCCACCTTGAGCGCTTCCCTGGCGGCATCCAGCTCTTCCATCACCTCCTCCGCCTCCCGCTTAACGCTGTCGCGGGTCTCCTTGGCGAAGCGAAGGGCCTCTTGGCGCTCCGCCTGGGCCGCCGCGTCCTGCCGGCGGCACAACTCCACCCTCTCATGGAGGAGGGCCCAGGCCTCGCCAAGCCTTGTCCGTTCCTCCGCTAGGGCATTTTCTTCTTCGGCGAGCTGCTCCTCCAGCTCGTCGAGCGTCCGTCGCGCCTGGTTGAGGACGACTCGGCGACGAATTGCTTGGCGCCGCGGCTCCTGCAGCGCCAAGGTCCCGCACCACTGCTGTGTGCGGAGTCCTCGATCCTTGTCGAGGTGCCCGGGGCCTCCTGCCTCGGGCTCACGACCGCCTCTGGTGCGGCCCGGGGGCTCGTAGGGGCGCCTCCCTCGTCGCCCGCTTCAAGTGCCCTCTGGGGGCTGGGCGCCCCCTCACCCCCAGCTCCGGCGCTTGTGGGCTCCAGAGGCGCCTCTGCTTCCTGCTCCTCAGGGGCGTCCCCTGCCCCTTCCGTGACGGCCGCGTCCGCCACGGCCTCGGCCGCATCGGCCCCTCTTGAGGGAGCCTCCTCCCCCTCCGGAGGCGGCTCCAAGACGATCTCCTCGTCCACCCTCTCCTCCTCCGTCCCGGGCTGGACGGGAGGAGTGGCCGTCCTAGTGGGCGACGGCGGCACCACCTCTTCCATCACCTCCTCCGCGCGGTGCTCCACCACGGGAGGAGTTGCCGCCCGAGCCGACGGCGGCACCACCTCTTCCATCACCTCCTCCGCGCGGTGCTCCACCACGGGAGGAGTTGCCGCACGAACTGGTGACAGCGCCACCTCTTCAACCACCACCTCCGCGCGGTGCTCGACCGCGGGAGGAACAGCCGCCTGCCGCGGCTCGTCAGCCGCAGGCGTCTCCGCGACGCCGCTGGCGGTCTCTCCAAGCTTGCGGAGCCGCCGCCTCTTTGGCTTCGCAGGTTGCCTGAAAGGAAGACAAGTAGAAGATCCTTCAAGAGGGTTTTTCCAGAAGCAAAATGATAAAGGGAAGAAGAATCAAGGCTTACTCGTCAGCCATCACCCACACCCTCTTCTTCGCCTTGGGCGGTTGGGTGTTGCTTGCTCCGGCCTCCTCCTGAGGCGCCCCTGCCTCCACGCGAGGAGCGCTCCTCGCGGTCGCGGCTCCCCTGTCGTGGATGGCCTTGGAGCGGGGCTCGCAGCGTCCTCCCCCGCCGCCGCTCGTCTCCTCCTCCTCTCCGACGCGTTGGGAGCGGGCGACGCGGAAGGCACCCTCCTCATCGCTGGAGGAGAGCACCTGGAGGTCCACCTCGGCAGGAGCGCTCCTTGAGGAGCCGGCGGAGCCTCTTGAGGGGTTGGCGCCTCTCGAGGCCTCGTCCTCGCCAGCGGGGTCGGTCCCCCTCGAGGCCTCATCCTCGCCGAAGGGGTCCGCGCCTCTCAAGGCCTCCTGCTCGCCGGACTCCTCGACCTCCTCCGGCTCCAGAGACTCGTCCATGCACTCCGGCTCCGCCGCCCACGGGTTAGGACGAGGCCCGCGGTGCCCTGCTGGCACAATCCCCCACTCGTCGAACACCGGCATGCACCGGCGCTGCGCTTCAATGCTCTCCTCGGCAAAGCTGATGAGCGGCCGGGCCTCCTCATTGGTAGGAGAAGGGATCTTCGTCGTCACGAAGAGGACCCCCATGACCTGGCGCAGCACCTCAGGCGTGAAGCCGTCCGAACTCAGCCGCATCGCGTCCTCCTTGCCTGTGTACCGCCACACCGGCTCGGAGTGCCACTGGATGGGGGCGATCCGGCGCCTCGTGAAGTCTCTTGCCACCATCTGGCCCGGTGACCCCGGCCACGCGGATGCGCCGGATGCACTCGTACACCACGTCAAGCCTCTGGCCCCTGAAGTCTGCGCTCGCCCAGCGCGCCCACTTCCTCGGGGGGGCCTCGAGCACCTCCAAGAGAGGGTTTACCCTCTTGGTGTCGACGAAGAGCCACTTCTCGCGGAACTTCTCCACCTTCTTCGTCACTTTGGTGATGGCGTTCTCACCGCACCAAGCGATGGGAATGTAGTTCTCACTCCTGGCGGCGGCGATGCGGAAGGAGACGCAGCCGAGCCGCTCGTCGGGGGCCGTGCTCCGGAGAGAGTAGAAGCTACGGAAGAGCGCCACCGAAGGACGGATGCCGACGTAGGCCTCGCAGAGGTGGGCGAAGATGGCAAGGATGAGGATGGAGTTAGGATGAAGATGAAGCAACTGGATCTGGTACACCTCCAAAATCGCCAAGAGGAACTCAGAGAAGGAAGGAACAAGACCGGCATAAAGAGTATGGACGAAGATGGGTAGAACCCCTCGGTGAGCCTGCTGCCGGACGGCCTCATCCGGTGGCGCCATGCTCATTGGTGCCCGCCGCCGCCACGTGGCGCACCTTTGCTATTGCCACCGCGTTGACGCGGGTCGGCGGCAGCGCCTCCACGAGGGCAGCACCGCGCGCCGCCGCCGACGTGCCAGCCTGCATCACAGCCTTGCCCTTCGGGTCGGTGTTTGCTTTCGTGAGAGCCATCGGTCGCTGGAGAAGAAGACGAAGACCCTGGAGTTGGAGCGCTCTGGGAAGAAGAACATGTTTTGGAGGTGTTGGGATAAGAGTGCGGAGGAGTTATGGGAGAAGTGAAGGGTGCAGTCTGCGCGCCCAGGCTTTATTGACCGCCCCGAGTCGTGGCAGGCCCCGCCACGTCAGCCGTTGGAGCCGAGGAGATCGTGGCCGTAGGCGCAACCGCTGCGCCCCACGTGTCACGGCCCCTGGCAGGCACCGTTGGGCCCTCAACACTTCGCCTTCATCCATGGGCCTCGGCGTGCCCATCGCGGGCCCGGGGGCTACTGTCGGCCTGCGAGGGCCCACAAGACTCTTCAGAAGATTTCGCTAAGGACCAGGCTCTCCAAGCCTGGCGAGCCTCGCGAGGGTTTTTCCTCACGAGGGACCTTTTCTCCTCGTCGAGGGTTTTCTCCCTTGGCGAGGGACCTCTCCTCGAGAGGGCGTCGCGGACGCCGCCAGCAATTCTGCTAAGGACCAAGCCGGAAGGCTCGGCGAGGCCTTCTGCCTTGCGAAGCTTCCTTCCTCTAGAAGCCAGCTCTGCCTCCGCGGCAGAGCGCACATGAGCTCTGCGCCTATGTGCAGAGTGACGCGCGCGCCTGCGCGCGGTGACGACGACGCCGCAGTTGCCGTTTCCATGTATAAAGGAGTCAACAAAGCAGCGCCAAGCAAAGCGGACAACGAGTATTGCCGCTCTGGTGATAAGAAAACCGTCTGCAGCTACGCTCCAAGGGCGATGTCACTGTGGGACCCGTTCCACCTCCGTAGCGCCAGCCCACCGTCCTGGCTGGCCGGTGCCCCTTTTCAGCTTTGGTGACGCCGCTCCCCTGCCGTGGACCGCGTCCATGGCCTTCACCTTTATGGTAGACTCCACCTTTTTGGTGCACCGCGCCTCCTCCTTCGTCGCCATGTGGTAGCCCTTCCCGCCCAAATGTTTGGGCGAAAGAGGCCTGAGACACCTATAAAAGGAGGAGGAGCCCGTTCGGGCAAAGGGTTCGATCTTTGGTAGGCATTCTGGGTTCTCAAGTTCACCATCTAGGAGCTCAGACAAAACCCTAGCCATTGTAGCCACCTCGAGCTCGCCAAGCTCACTCTGTACTAAAACCTCTCCAAGAAAGTGCAATACAACTCGAAGCAGGACGTAGGGGTTTTACCTCACCTAGAGGGCCCTAAACCTGGGTAATATCGCGCGTTCCTCTCTGCAGTACTTCCCCGCGGCGAGTCCGACAAGCACCGTCGCCGGAGCACGTTGAGGGTTGTTTGATTCCGTGTTCAGCCCCTTACTCGATCCTTCGTGAGACACACCCAGTTCCTGGGACAGTTCTCCGACAGCGCCGTTCGCCGAGGCACGTTGAGGGTTGTTTGATTCCGTGTTCAGCCCCTTACTTGATTCCTTACCTAGTGAGAAACACCCAGTTCCTAGGACAGTTCTCCGAAATTTGGCGCGCTAGGTAGGGGGCTGAGGCGCATCTTCAACCTCGACACAGCCATGGCCGGCTCTCGTGCCGAACGTCTCGGTTGCCGGACGGCCAACGCCGCCACCGCTCCTGCTGGCAACCCGCGCGGAGGCGCTGCTCCGGAGCGCCACGTCGACCCCGAGCCCCGCGTCGAGCATCCAGAGGACAACAACGACGACCACGCCGAGGACGACCTCGGCGAAGAGGAAGCTTCCTCACTGCACCCGTCGCGGGACCGCGCTGCCTCCTCGCTGGGCCGCCCTGCGCCCAGCCCAGCAACTGCGCTTCTCATGGCGCAGGAGCTGCTGCAGTACCGCCCCATGCCGGAGGCTCAAGAAGCCTGGCTCAACCGCCTCTCCAAGCTCGTCGGCGCCGCTCGCGTCGCCGCTCCTGCATCGTCTCGTTCGCTGGTTCCCTCTGCGCGCGTGGGGGACGTGGTGCACGACGCACCTCCTGCACCCCCTCTTCATCCCGCGCCCGCTCCAGCTCCACCAGTTCCACCGCAACCTGCTCCAGCGGGGGCTCCTCCTCGCGACAACCGCACTGCATGGCACGCATCGTTGCCGCATGACTGCCAAATCGTGCAGCGAGTCCCGGAGGACGCATGCGTGAGCATCGAGTGCGGGCAGAATCGCCACAACCGCGCCGTCCAGGACGTCGCCACCCTCGCCAACGGCGTGGTCACTTACGGCACGACGACTGCGTTCACTCACAGCCTCCGTCGCGTCGTCTGGCCGGTCAAGTTCAAGCCGGATCTTCCTCCGCGCTACGACGGCAAAAACAACCCCCTAGAGTTCCTGCAGCTCTACACTATGGCCATCCAGGCCGCGGGGGGCGATGACAGAGTCATGGTGAACTGGTTCCCCATGGCCCTCAAGGACTCCGCGTCCTCGTGGCTCACGAACCTCGCCGCTGAGTCCATCAACACCTGGGAGGATCTCTGTCGGTGCTTCATCGTGAACTTCAAGGGCACGTACGAGCGCGACCTCACGTACAACGACCTCCGCGGCGTACACCAGAAGCCTGGCGAGACCCTCCGCAAGTACATCCAGCGCTTCAGCCAGGTGCGCAACAAGATCCCCAACGCCACCGATGCGCAGGTCATTTCGGCCTTCCAGGCTGGAGTCACGGACCTGCGGATGCTCGAGAAGCTTGGCATCCACGACAACATCACCACCGTCGTCAAGCTCTTCGACATGGCGGACAAGTGCGCCAAGGCTGAGGAGGGCCGCTTGTTTGTCAAGAACGAGCCAGGGGACCCTGCCGATGGATCCATGAAGAAGAAATCCACCGAGAAACGCAAGACCACTGCGGTCCTCGCAGCTGAACCTGACGCCAAGCAGCCTCGTGCTGCCGCTCCAGCCGCGGGCCAAGAGAAGAAAGATGATCGCCCCTTCTGTATCTACCAGAACAGGAATTCCCATGCCACCGAGGACTGCTACGATCTCAAGAGGCTTCGCGAGGCTCGCGAGCGGCAGCAAGGTCACGGCGGCCGCGGCGGCCGCGGGGGGCGACGCTGGAACAACAACAACTACGACGACAACTACCAGCAGAACCCTCAAGCCAACGCCGTACAGCCTGCGAACGAAAACCTCCCTGCCGAGACTCCTGAGCACTACCAGGTGCCTCGCGGGGCTGCTTGCATCCTCGGCGGGGCTCAGGCCCCCAGCTCCAACCGCCACTTCAAGCAACTCGCTCGCGAGATTGCGGCAGCGCTTCCCGGGGTTGAGGCCCCCAGGCCCATCAAGTGGTCCCAGTACCCCATCACCTTCGACTCCAGCGAACACCCCAAGTCCACTTCGACTGTTGGCACCATCCCGCTGGTCTGCACCCCTACCATCAACAACATCGCAGTCTCTAAGCCGCTCATCGATGGGGGTGCAGGCCTCAACGTCATCTCTGTCTAGCTCTTCGAGAAGCTTCAGGTGCCTTACGAGCGGCTCATGCCCACCAGGCCCTTCTCGGGGGTGACAGAGGGTCTCACGACCCCTTTGGGGCAAGTGAGGCTCACGGTCACCTTTGGCACGCAAGCCAACTACCGCACCGAGCTGATCGACTTTGACGTCGCGCACATCGGCCTGCCCTACAACGCCATCCTCGGCTACCCCGCCCTCGCGAAGTTCATGGCGGTGACCCACCACGCCTACAACCTCGTCAAGCTTCCTGGCTCGGGTGGCACCATTGTCATCCGCGGCATGGTCTCAGACGCTCCGTACGCTGCGCAAGCGGCCTACAAGGCTGCCGCGGTGGCGTCCCCCGCTGACGAGGATGAGGAACCCCTCCCGAGGCCCCCCGCGAAGAAGAAGCAGTTGTTCTCTCAGGAGAAGGCCGCGACGAAGCAGGTGCCTCTTGAGGCAAACGGCTCGGGGGCTAGCGTCACCATCGGTGCCAACTTGCCTCCCAAATAGGAAAGCGCGCTCGTCGCCTTCCTGAGGGCAAACTCTGACATGTTCGCATGGACACCGTCAGATATGTCCGGAGTACCGAGGGAGGTGATCGAGCACCACCTAGCCGTGTGTCCAAATGCATGCCCCGTGAAGCAAAAGGCGCGGCGCCAGGCGCCCGAGAAGCAAGAGTTCATCATTCAAGAAGTAGAGAAGTTGAAGAAAGCTAGCATCATCAAAGAGGTTGTCCATCCCACTTGGCTCTCCAATGGTGTGGTCGTCCCCAAGCACACCGGAGGAAGCCGCCTCTGCATCGATTTCACCGACCTCAACAAAGCTTGCCCCAAGGACCCTTATCCCCTCCCGAGGATCGACCAGATCGTGGACTCCACCGCCGGCTGCGAACTCCACTGTTTTCTGGATGCCTTCTCAGGCTATCACCAGATCAAGTGGCGAAGGAGGATGAGGAGAAGACAGCATTTCTCACCCCTTGTGGTGTGTTTTGCTATGTCTGCATGCCTTTCGGCCTGAAAAATGCGGTGCCACTTTCCAGCGCCTCATAAGGATCGCCTTGGGGGCTCAAATGGGAAGGAATGCAGAGGCCTACGTCGATGACATCGTGGTCAAGACCTGCAAGAAGGACACGCTCATCAAGGACCTCGAGGAGACCTTTGCCAACCTGCGCAAGGTAAACATCAAGCTGAACCCCGCCAAGTGCGTCTTCGGGGTCCCTTCAGGCAAACTCCTCGGGTTCCTGGTGTCTCATCGTGGTATCGAAGCAAACCCCGACAAGATCAGGGCCATAGAGGAGATGCAGCCTCCTCGTCGCCTCAAGGACATGCAGCGCTTAGCGGGATGTATGGCCAGCCTTGGCCGTTTCATCTCCAAGTTCGGCGAGAGCGCGCTGCCGTTTTTTAAGATCATGAAGAGGTCCGGTCCTTTCAAGTGGACCCCTGAAGCGGCAAAGGCCTTCGAGGACCTGAAGAAGTATCTGGCGAGCCCACCCATCATGGTTGCCCCACACCCTCGCGAGCCTCTGTGGGAAGGACCCTACAGGGTCGTGCACATCGCCAGGCCTGGCTCCGCGCGGCTCGAGACAGAGGATGACATTCCTGTCGCCAACCCCTAGAACATCCAGCACCTGCGCAAGTTCTACCCCTGATCGTACTTGACGAGCAACTTTTTGCGTCAAGGGAGAGCTTCGCACCATCATCCTCCACGAGGAAAATATTTGAGCTCCCCTCTCTACTATCCGTTGCCGCGGGCCGTTCGAGAAGACTCTCAAGCCACCACGCCTCGGCAAGGTAATTTCTTCAAGCACCATGCCTTGGCGAGGTGGATCCCCATGCCCAGACATGGCGGACCACAGGCTCGACGAAGCCACCCCCGCATAGGGGCCCCCTTCGAGCTCCCCTCTCTACTATACGTTGCCGCGGGCCATTCGAGAAGACTCTCAAGCCACCACGCCTCGGCAAGGTGACTTCTTCAAGCACCATGCCTTGGCGAGGTGGATCCCCATGCCCAGACATGGTGGACCACAGGCTCTACGAAGCCACCCCCGCACAGGGGCCCCCTCTGAGCTCTCTCTACATGCGTCGCCTCTAGCCGCGAGAGTTTCAGCCACTCCATGTGGAACCCCATGCCCAGACATGGCGGATTTTGTACTTCTGGCCACGCCAGTGTAACGAACCCTTGTTTCAGGTCACTTTGAACCTTTGCGCTTCGCGCCAGCATATGTTGTTGCTTCGGTAAGCAGTTATATTATTGCATTTCATCCTTGCTCGTATGATCCCTCCTGTGCATCTCACGAGCGGGGGCTGAGCATGGTGCCTGTGCCTCAGGAGTATCCCAGCAGCGCCTCAACCCCAAGGGATCCGAGCTCTGAACTCACGGGTCAGCTCTCATGTACGTCAACTCCCAAGGAGCTCTGAACTCATGGGCCAGCTCCCGTGCACGTCAACTCACCAAGGACCTTGGTGCCTGTTCTCCTCGCGAGACACACATGAAGGAACCTACGATCGCGCATGAGTTATCTAGCTATGTATTTCTTGTGGGTATGCCTATCTGTTCAAGCGCAGGAAAGCAGGTTTAAAACAAGCCTCAGACAACCTCGGGAGGGAAATGCCTCATCAGGGAACCAACACCCTCTCCAAGGCAGAAACGCCTCACGAAGCTAAGTCCAAACACTTGGTTAAATTTCCTTTCGCTGTTCTTGTCCCTCGATCCTCTTTTCTCTCTCCTATGCCTCATGGGCTGCTTGCACGTTAAAGGGGAGCCCCGAGCATCGCGCCTCGGGAGCTCTTACTTCTCGAGGCCTCGCGCACCCCCCGGCCTTGTGGAGCCCTGACTCTCACATACCGAAGCGGTGGTGGTGTAGCGCTAAGAGAGGGTCCTAAGACGTAGAGCGAAAAAGACATGAAGGGAAAGATAAAAGCCTCCCGAGGGACATTCACAAGCGCATTCAAGTAAAACTTAAACAAGTCTTTACAAGCTTACAAAATACTAAGATAATGTGTGCCCCATGCCCATCCAGCCGCAGGAAAGAGATCAGGCCTCCGGGCCTCCTGAGGTGCCCCCGTCGTCCGTAGCGGCACTTTCCTCCTCTTCGCGGCGCCCTCCTCGCCATCGTCCTCGTCCTCCTCTACCTCGACCCGGTCGAACTTCTTGGCATACGCCTCTGTGGCCTTCCGCATCCTGTCGCTCACCGCTATACGGCAACTGAGGTTGATGGGCGCCGTCACGGCTCGAGGTCGAGGGAAGGCTGAAGCCTCGCGAGGTTGGCGAAGATGCGGCAAGTGGCGAGGACGAGGAGATCGCGACTCTCCTCCACGACGCGTTCGTCGAGGCTCTTCGCGGTCTCTTCAAGCTTCGTGAGGAATCGCTCGAAGAAGAACACGTACCCGGCCTCGTCGTCGTTCCCCTCTGCGGTGAAGGAGGGGACCTCGGTCCCTAGGCGGACCCCAATAGCACGCACGCGGGACACCAGGTCTTGGAGCATGCGCTGGCGCTGGCGCAACATGGTTCGGGCCATCTGCGCGTTGCGCTGTGCCTCCTCCGCGGCGTCTGCAACCGGCCCCACCTGCTGGTGGAGCTCGCTCAGGTCCTTCTCCAGGGCGGCGACCTTCTCTTCCGCGCGAGCCTGAGCGTCCCTGGCGCTCTGAAGGAGGGAGGCCATCTGCTTCTCCCCCTTCTCGAGCACCTTGATGCGGTTCGTCATGAAGCGCTCCTCCTGCTTCTTGGTCTTCTCGTCGAAACTCTTGGAGAGATCTTGGCGGATGAGCTTGACCCTATCGTCGGCCTCCTCCTGCATTTTCTTCTGCTTCACCGCGAGGCTGGAGTTGGCCTTCTCGAGGCGCTCCGCGTAGGTGGCCTCGTCCTGGGCCACCTGACTCTCGCGAGCCCGCAGTTCCTCCTCGCGGGTGGCCTAGTCCCTCTCGAGCTGCTGGACCTGCTCCTCGCGCCGGCGCAGTTCCTCCTCGCGGGGGGAGAGCTCTCCCTCGCGTCGCGCCAGCTCCGCTTCGCGCTGTGTCAGCTGCTCCCCGCGAGCGTCCAGCCTCTCGCGAAGCTCCTTCAAGCTGTCCTCTACGACTTTGGAGTCCATGATGAATTTTTGCTCTGCGGCCGCAATCTCCTGTTGCTTGGAGGCGGCTTCCGCCTCGAGCGCCTCCCGCGCGGCGTCCAGTTGCTCCATCGTCTCCGCCGCCTCCCGCTTCATGCTGTCATGGGTCTCCTTGGCGAAGCGCATCGCCTCTTCACGCGCCGCCCGGGCCGCCGCATCCTGCCGGTGGCGCTCTCCACCCTCTCGCGGAGGAGGGCCCAGGCTTCGTCAAGCTCCGCCCGCTCCTCCGCCCTGGCGAGTTCTTCTTTGGCGTACTACGTCTCGAGCTTGTCGAGCGTCTGCCGCGCTTGACTGAAGACGGAGCTGCGGCGAGCTGTGTGACGGCGTGGCTCCCGTAGCACCAAGGTCCCCGCATCGCCGCGGGGTGCAGAGGCCTCGACGCTTGGCGAGGTACCCGAGGCACCTTGCCTCAGGCTCACAGCGGCTCCTGATGCGACCTGGGGGCTCGTGTGGTAGCCTCCTTCGCCGCCCACATTAGGAGCCCTCTGGGGGCTGGTCATCCTCTCGTCCCCGGCTCCGGCGTCCGTGGACTCCGGAGTCGTTTCCTCCTCCTGCCCTCCGGGGGCAGATTTAGCCCCTCCTGTTGTAGCCGCGCCTGCCGCGGCCTCGGGCTCATCAGCCCCTCTTGTGGAGGCCTCTCCCTCCGGAGGTGGCTCCACGGTGGCCTCTTGGGCCTCCGCCTCGTCTGGCCTCTCTGAGGCTCGTGCGGCCTCAGTCGCTGCCTCCTCCTCCGCTGCCTCCTGCTGTATAGGTGGAGTGGCGGCCCGTGCTGGCGACGACGCCACCTCTTCAACCTCCCCCTCCGCGCGGTGTTCATCCGCGGGAGGAGTAACCACACGCCGCGGCTCGTCAACCACTGGCGTCGCCCCGGTGGCACCGACAGTCTCCCCAAGCTTGCGGAGCCGTCGCCTCTTCGGCGCCGCGAGGTTGCTAAAAAGAAAGACAAACAGAAGATCCTTCAGGAGGGTATTCGAAAGCAAAATCCTAAAGGAAAGAAGAAGGACCAGGGCTTACTCGTCAGCCATCTTCCACACCCTCTTCTTCGCCTTCAGCGGCTGGGGGCTGTTTGGTCTGGCTCCTTCTCGAGGCGCTCCTGCCTCCTCGCGAGGAGCGCTCCTCGCAGCCACGGCGTCCCTGTCGTGGGCGAACTTGGAGCAGGGCTCGCGGGGCCCTCCCTTGCCGCCGCTCTCCACCTCCTCCTCCGCGGTGCGTCGGAAGGGAGCTCCGCGAGAGGGATCCTCGTCGCTGCTGGAGCAAATCACCTAGAGGTCCCCTTCAGGTGGTACGCTCCTTGAGGAGCTAGCGAAGCCTCCCGAGGGTTCAGCGCTTCCCGAGGCCTCACCCTCGCCAGATTCCTCCGCCTCGTCCAGTTCCGATGACTCGTCCATCTGCTCCGGCTCCGCCGCCCACGGGTTGCTACGGGGCCCGCGGTGTCCTTCGGGCACGATGCCCCATTCATCGAACATGGGCAGGCTCCTGCGGTGCTCGTGCACCTTCTCTTTCCCAAAGGTGAAGAGCGGTCGGGCCTCGTCCGCGGCTGGGGCTGGGATGGCCGCCGAAGTGAAGAGGGTCCCCATGACCTTGTCCAACACCTCCTGAGTGAAGCTGTCCGTGCACAGGCGCATCCCATCCTTCGGGCCTATGTACGTCCACATCGGCTCTGAATGCCACTAGAGGGGGGCGATGCGGCGCCTCGTGAAGTCCTTCGCCACCATCTGGCTGGTGAGTCCGGCTTCGCGGAGCCCCCGCAGGCACTCGTACACCGCGTCAAGCTTCGGGCCCTCGAAGCCCTCGCTCGCCCAGCGCGCCCACTTCTTCGGGGGCGCCACGGGTATATCCAGGAGGTGGTTCTTCACCTTGGTGTCGACGAAGAACCACCGCTGGCGGAAGTCCTCCACCTTCTTCGTCACCTTGGTGATGGCATTCTCGCCGCTCCACGCGATGGGGATGTAGTTCTTCCTCCTGGCATCGGCGATGCGGAAGGAGACGCATCCGGTCCGCTCGTTCTGCATGGAGGACCGGAGTGCGTAGAAGCTGTGGAAAAGCTCCACAGAAGGACGGACACCGATGTAGGCCTCGCAGAGGTAGGCGAAGATGGAGAGGATGAGGATGGAATTGGGATAAAGATGGAGGAGTTGGATCTGGTATGTCTCCAAAACCCCCATGAGGAAGTCGCTTAAAGGAGGAACGAGACCGGCGAAGAGAGTGTGAAGGAAGATGGGGTAGTACCCCTCGCGAAGCTTGCTGCTGCCGGCCGGCTTCATGCTTGTGGAGCCGTGCTCGCGCTAGGTGGTGCACCTTGTCAATCCCCGCCGAGTTGATGCGGGACCCCCGCAGCGCCTCCTTGGGTTCAGCACTCCACAACGCCACTGCGGGCTTGCCAGCCTGCATCGGAGCCTTGTCCTTCTTGGGAGCGGCTGCTCTCTTGGGCGCCATGGTCGCAGGAGAGAAGAAGATCTTGGAGGCGATGCGCTCTGGGAAGAAGGAGGCGTTTGGGGGAAGTGTGCGACGAAGTAATGGGCGAAGTGATGGGCGCCATCATCGAGCGCAGGCTTTATTGACCAGTTACCAAGGGCGTGGCAGGCCCCACCGGGTCGCCCGTTGGAGCCGAGGAGATCGTGGCTTCGGGCGCAACCGCTGCGCCCCACGTGTCACGGCTCAGGCAGACATCGTTGGGCCCCCGACACTTTGCCTGCATCCGCGGACTTCGGCGTGCCTATCGTGGGCCCGGGGGCTACTGTCGGCACAGTGGAAATCAGGGTACCACGGGCCGGCCTGCTAGGGCCCACGACACTCTTCAGAAGATTTCGCTAAGGACTAGGCTCTCCAAGCCTGGCGAGCCTCGGGTTCCCTCGCGAGGGACCTCTCCTCGAGAGGGCGTCTCGGATGCTGCCTTCGATTCTGCCAAGGATCAAGCCAAAAGGCTCGGCGAGGCCTCCAGCCTCGCGGGGTTCCTTCCCCACGAAGCAAGCTCTGTCTCCGCGACAGAGCGCACATGGGCTCTGCGCCCTCCGCAGAGTCACGGGCGCGCCTACGCGCGGTGACGACAGCGCCACAGTTGCCACTCTTGTGTATAAAGCAGTCAACAATGCTGCACCAAGCAAAGGAGCTACAAGAATTGCCATTTCGGTGATAAGGAGACCATCTGCCACTACACTCCAAGGGCGATGTCACCGTGGGGCGCATCCCGAGCCCCAGCAGCGCTAGCCCACCGTCCTGGCTGGACGGTGGCTTTTCTAGCTTTAGTGACGCCGCTCCCTGCCATGGACCGCGTCCATGGACTCTCCCCTTATCGTGCACCAGACCTCCTCCTTCGTCGCCATGTGGTAACCCTTCCCGCCAAGATATTTGGGGGAAGAGGTCCAGGACACCTATAAAAGGAGGGGGAGCACGTTCAGGCAAAGGGGTTAGAGAGTTGGAAGGTTGGGTTGGTTGGAGTGCTGTTCTAGCGATAGCCATTGTTAGCCACCTCGAGCTCCCGAAGCGCTCCTTGTACTGTAACCTCTACAAGCAGTGCAATACAACCAAGGCAAGACGTAGGGGTTTTACCTCTCCAACAGGGCCCTGAACCTGGGTAACATCGTGTGTTCATCTCTGATGTGCCGTCCCATAGCGATCTCGACGAGCGCCGTTCGCCGAGGCACGTTGAGGGTTGTTTGATTTCTTGTTCAGCCCCTTACTCGATTCCTTACCTAGTGAGAAACACCCAGTTCTTGGGACAGTTCTCCGACAACCACGTACCACCACCACCTGATTTCGGCCAGCATTGCCTCATGCACTTTGATGGCTCCAAAAGATACTGGGCGCTTGGCGCCGGAGTCGAGTCGTCCTCACCTCTCCCAAAGGGTGCCGGCTTGAATACGTGCTACAAATCCACTTCACGGCGTCCAACAATGTAGCCGAGTACGAAGCTCTCGCGCACGGCCTCAAGCTCGCCAAGGCTATGAACATCAAGCGGATCCTCTGCTACGGAGACTCCGATCTGGTGGTCCAGCAAACTACCGGTCATTGGGACGCCAAGGACCCCAACATGGCCGCCTACCGCTTTTTCGTCCAGCAACTCGCGGGATGCTTCGACGGATGTGAATTCCACCACATCCACCACTCCAGCAACGAAGCAGCTGACACCTTGGCGAACATTGGCTCTCTTCGGGAGGAAATCCCACCCGGCGTCGCCCTCGAAAAGCTGTACAGGCCATCCATCACGCCATCTCCAGGCTCCGATTCCATTCGGATGTCGCCGGCTGCGGAGCCGGATGGGCCGACTTCGAGCAAGCCGGAAGCCGTCGAGGTCCTCGTCATCGAAGAAGCTCCGCCATGGACCCAACCCTTCCTCGCCTACCTCGCCAACGACGAACTCCCAGCAGACAAGCTCATCGCCAGGCAAATCAAATGCCGAGCAAGTGCTTACACCATCATCAACAACGAGTTGTACAAGCGCAGTGTCTGTGGAATATTCCCGCGCTGCGTAAGCCAAGAAGAAGGAATCAAGATCCTCAGGGAAATTCATCAAGGCGAATGTGGCCACCACGGATCATCAAGAGCAATCGTGGCCAAGGCGTTCAGGCACGGTTTCTACTGGCCGACTGCGCTGGCGGACGCAAACCAGCTGGTCCGACTCCGCAATGGCTGTCAACAATTCGCAACGCAGAAACACACGCCGGTGTGAGATCCTGGCTCAGGGCTCAATAGGATTGATAGGATACTCATATCAACAAGTTGCAACTTCTTTTCCGGAAGCTCATTCGCAAAGAACTCCGAGGTTAAGCGTGCTTGGCCCGGAGTAATTTGAGGATGGGTGACCGACCGGGAAGTCCTTCCCGGGTGCGCACGAGTGAGAGGAGAAAGTGCGCAGAAAAGACTAGTGTTGGTTTGTGGGGCCAGTCGAGAGATCCTAGAGAGCTGCCCGGGGTGACAGGCCCGGCCCAGGGGTAGGTCGGGGTGTTACATTACTTGTAGCGCCCCGACCCTAGAACTATACAGTGAAGCGTTGTGCAACCGGTCATGCTACACAATCGAGGGTTACTGGGTTTACCAATCCCAGGCCAAAACACATTGGCAGGTGTGCTCGGAATTGATCATCGGCACACAACACCCCGATCATGCCATAAGCTCAGACATCGCTATCACGTATAGTAAAGAGACTGAGACTTGTGGAACAACTGCCACATTGCAGACTCTACGACACAAAAGCATATAGCAACTCATATAAGAGAAGATACAAATATTACACACAAAAGGATCACAGATCCAACAATACATCAAACGGAAGCGGGTAGTGTTGTCTAACAACAAGAAGCAAATATATGGCCTAAGAGGCCTACAAATAAAAGATCCCAACCAGCTTGTTCCACGGTCCCAAGCTGCCACCTGGGAACCCCGGACTACTAGTTGACGTCCACGAAGAACCCACCTAGCTGCTCGGTTTCGTACTCCTCTGAAATACAAATATAAAGGCAGCAAAGAGAGACTGAGTACGACGTACTCGCAAGTTTAGTAGGGCGATATAGGCCCAATGACTGACGGAGGCTCTAAAGCTGTATATGTAGTTATTTTTGCATAAAGCTAATTTTCATAAACAAAACATAAATGACTCTTGGCACCGTCTACTCAGAATATTTTTCATAAGAGGCGTAAGAGGTAAACTTTTCATCTTCGGTTCTCATAGAACCTACTTGTAGCCATAACCACTCATCTCATCCAAAGGCACTCCCTCGAATCCCCCTCGAGGAAATGAACGTTTTGTCACACGTTGTAATACAACCTTTAGCTGCCAAATTTTAATTAGGTTAAGATTCTCTATGGTCTCGTATATCCGTTCCAAGTCGTCCATAACCGCGGACACGGCTTTTCGAAAAGATTAAACCCTGCAGAGGTGTACTATTTTACCCATCGGTACCGTTCGGCTCACCTAATTGGCCCTCTTCCGGGGAAGGCCGGCGAGTGGGCGCGGTTAGACCTTTACAATGCATGAGGCGTACTCAAGGACCATCAGTGTGCGGAAGGACAGGTTCGGCGCCTACAAGGCCCTGCCCCGCGGCCACATCCTAAACACCACAGTCCTCCTCGTTTCTTTTCCACCCACACAACTCATGCGCAAATGGAAATAGCAAACTAGAGGACCCTTGACAAGCCCCTCACAAATTATTCGGTCACAGGGGATTCCATATGTCCCCACCTTTGGCAGCACGCTCGATCTTGGTTCTAGAGACAAGAACTCGCACATAGGGGCAAGAGTGAGGCAAAACACCATCCCCAATGGCAACTCACCCAAGCCTATTAAGCAATTTAATTAAGTACCACCACAACCTCCACATTGTCCGATCATTCCATCAATTGCATAAATCATGGAAATAAATAACGGACATCTAAGCATTTAACTAAGCATTGCTAAGCATATAAAACCAACAATTATATTATTGTCTCAGGCCAACACATCATCTCTAGGGTTCATAGGTAGGGATCAGGTGATCGGCTCGGGGAAAAACATGCATTCATAGGATACTCTATGTCTGGATCACAAATGACATTTGAATCGCATGCAATATTATGGTGGATAAAATAATTTGATAAAATCATAGGATGCTAGATGCCAAGAAGGTTAGGTTATCTCTTGCCTTGCTGCCGGGGCGTGTAGTACTACTCGTCGGGGTAGGTAGCGTTAATCTCGACTCCGGAATCTATCGATACCCAAGAATAACACAAAGAACAAATAAATCACACGAGGACAAGGTGCAATGCACAATCACATGATGACATGACAATTTATTCAAAGATATCAATATTTAATTTATTTAACAAATTAAATGGAGTTCCAAATAATTAGTGCAATTATTTGGAATCAACCCCATATTTATCTTAGTGGCCACATTATTTATAATTTATTACATTACAAAGGAGGTGGCTCAAATATGCATGAACATGATATGATTAAATAGATATCGTTCTTCCGATCATTATGGTACCTCATTTGTGATTTTCCGAGTACCGATGATTAAGTAGCGAATTGAATAATTAATTGAGTTTTAATACTTCTAACAATTATGAATAACATAATTAATATTTGTGATCATGATGTGGGATTAGCATGGTTTTCTTGCATTTTAAGTTTTGATCACATTGATATCTTATTCACAATATTTGGATCAATATTTATCGAAATAGGAATTTCCCAAATTAGGTATTATTTGAACCCTTTTTGGCATTCATATATGAACAACAAGAATATAAAACCAAAAGTCAAATTCAATGATTCCAATTGGTAGAGCTTGTTTTCCTGAACATTTTGAAATTTGATTTGTCGAATTTGAAGCATTTTTCAAATAGTTATCGATTATTTAATTTGGTTTCAAAATTCCAAAAAGGGAAAGTAATTCCAAGAGAGGCCGGGCTGCAGGCCGGGGGGTGGCCTGAAGCCACTGGCCTTTGGCCGGCCCAGGCTGGGCGCGGGAGGCCGGGCTGGTGCCCGAAGCAGCCGGCCTCTGGCCGGCCCAAGCTAGCCCCAGGCTGGGTGCCCAGGCCGGGCACTGGCCCGAGCCAACCGGCCTCGTGGCCGGTCAGGCCGGGGTCCAGGACGGTGCGCTGTGACCATGACGCCGGCGGGGGAATCGGCGGCGAGAGCGACGGCGAACGAGGGAAAAGAGGGATGCGGGAAAAAATCTAACAAAACGCGGAGCTCACCCTGAGACAAGTGGTGTGGTCGCTGCGGCGAGGGAGAGGACGGGGACGCCGGAATCGTCCCGGCGAGCGGCACAGCTGAGGCGGGGAAGTCGACGATGCGGCCATCGATTCCAGGAGATGTGGCTCGATTCCTTACACCAGGAGAGGACGCCGACGCGGAGCTCGTGGTGCTGCTCGATCTGCTCGGGGACGACTCCAGACGACGGCACGGTGCGCGGCGGCGGCGGCAACGGTGGAGTCTCGGGAGAGCAACAGAGAGGGAGAGAGGAAGCACGCGATTGGGGAAAAATGGTTGAGGAGCAGGTGGGGGTCCTCGTCGTGGCGCTTGGCCACGGGGCGACGTCCACAGGTGGCGGGACACGGCGGCATGGCCGGCGGGATGGCGCCTGTGCCGCCGGCACTGTGGAGGAGATGAGGAAAGAAAATTCGCGAAAAACCCCTGGCAACTTTTAAATAAATTGCAAAAAGTTCGAGAGGCACTTTTTAGGGATTTAATTAGGGCATTTAAGCATTGTCAAAAATTCTACAAAAATTCATGTGGGCTCCACCTAACCTTTAGGTGCTCCACAAAAATTGGTGAGGCAAAATAAAATGGTTTGGCCAACCTTTGTTCACAGTTTTTAATTATGATCATTTTTGACAATTCCCAATTTGTATTTATTTGAAGCAATTAACCATTTCCAAAAATACTGAAAATATTCATGGAGGCTCTAACAATAACATTGAAGCTCCCCATGATTTAATTTGAATTTTTGAAGAGGTCAACTTGGTTCCAAAATTAGAATTGTATTGAACCAATTTTAGATTCTCAAATTCATTTCTTATTTGGCAAAAATTGGAAATTGAGAATTGGTTATAATAGGCAAAGTTGGAACTTCCTAAACAATTTGGAAGTTCATCTAGTTTGTTGACATGTTGAGCAATTGTATTTGGTTTGGATTGCTTGGGAAGTTTGCCTCCCAATTTTAGTTGCTTGCATATGTTGGTAGTTTTAGAATTAGCAAGTTTCATATCCATGCCATGATGCAAACAAGGATGCAAAAGGTGGAAAAATCCTTGGTACTTTTCATTACCAAGTTGGGGCTATTACAATTCTACCCCCCCTTACAGGAATCTCGTCCCGAGATTCTAGGCTTGAGTGAAGAAGGCGGGGTATTCCTGACGAAGGCTAGTTTCTCGCTCCCATGTGGCTTCTTCCTCGGAATGGTTGGACCATTGAACTTTTAGGAACTTGATAGTCTTGTTGCGGGTTTTCCTCTCCGCTTCATCCAAGATGCGGATAGGATGCTCGCGATAGGTCAAATCCTCCTGAATGTCCAACGCCTCATGATCAACCCCACGGATGGGATCCTTGAAGCAACGACGGAGTTGGGAAACATGGAATACATCATGCACATCCGGGAAGTTGGAGGGCAACTCAAGTTGATAGGAGAGATCTCCTTGCTTGGCTACGATGGTGAAAGGGCCAACATAGCGAGGTGCCAATTTGCCCTTGATCCCGAAGCGACGAACGCCTCGGAGAGGAGAAACTCGAAGATAGGCTTTATCACCAATTTCATAGTGAACCTCTTGGTGGTGCTTGTCATAATAGCTTTTCTGACGGGATTGAGCAGCCTTGAGATTATCCCGAATGAAAAGGACTTTCTCTTCGGCTTCATTGATCACATCCGGACCGAAGAGTGGCCTCTCTCCAGTTTCAGACCAATTTAGGGGAGTTCGGAATTTTCTCCCCTATAGAACCTCGAAGGGAGCCATTTGCAAACTGGCTTGATAGCTATTGTTGTAGGAAAACTCGGCGAGAGGGAGGTATTTTTCCCAACCCTTGCCGAAGGAGATGACACATGCCCGAAGCATGTCCTCAAGAACTTGGTTCACCCTTTCAGTTTGGCCATCAGTTTGATGGTGCTAAGCAGTGCTGAGGTTCAGACGGGTCCCCAAAGCACTTTGGAAACTCTGCTAGAATTTGGACACAAATAGGCTTCCACGGTCCGATATAATGCTCAAAGGAATCACATGGAGAGGAAAAATCCGTGCAAGGTACAACTCAGCTAGTTGCTTAGCAGTTATATCCTCACAAACGGGAAGGAAATGGGCGACCTTGGATAAACGATCAATGATTACCCAAATGGCATTATTACCCTTTTGTGACCTCGGAAAGCCAGTATTGAAATCCATTCCAATTTCATCCCATTTCCATTCAGGAATGGCTATGGGGCGAAGAGTACCCGCTGGCCGTTGATGTTCAGCCTTCACTCGGCGACAGACATCGCATTCAGCAACATACTTGGCAATTTCCCGCTTCATGCGAGTCCACCAAAATTTGCTGCGGAGGTCTTGGTACATTTTGGTGCTACCGGGATGGATACGGGAGATTCATGTGCTTCTTGGAGAATCAACCCCTTGGTATTTCCCGTCTTGGGCACCACAAGACGGTCCCCAAAATAGACAACACCGGAGTCATCAACGGAGAAACACTTGGCCTTCCCACTTGCAATATTCTCTTTGATCTTTCGGATGCCAGCATCATGTTGCTGGGCGGCCTTGATTTCATCCTCAAGAGTGGATTTGATCTCGAGGTTAGCTAGAAAACCAGAAGGAACAATTTCCAGATTCAACCTAGCAAACTCCTCATGAAGAGCGGGTTGGGCCCTTTCAACCATCAAAGTGTTGCAATAGGCTTTGCGGCTCAGAGCATCCGCCACGACATTTTCCTTGCCGGGCTGGTAGTTGAGGGTCACATCATAGTCTTTAATCAATTCCAGCCATCTTCTCTGTCTCAAGTTCAGATCCGGCTGGGTGAAGAGATACTTCAGACTTTGATGGTCGGAGTAGATCTCGCAATGGTTGCCCAATAGGTAGGGCCTCCATTGCTTCAGAGCATGTACCACGGCGGCAAGCTCCAAATCATGAGTTGGATAATTTTGCTCATGTGGTTTGAGTTGACGGGAGGCATAGGCGACCACATGGCCTTCTTGCATCAAAACACAGCCCAAACCTTGGAGAGATGCATCACAATAGACGACAAAGTCTTTGTCGGTGTCAGGAAGGACTAGCACCGGAGTGGTGGTGAGCTTGACCTTGAGGGTTTGGAAACTTTCTTCAGCCTTGTCTGACCACACAAATTGTTTGTTTTTCTTGAGGACGTCAGTCAATGCCTTTGCTATCTTGGAAAAGCCCTCGATGAATCGGCGGTAATAACCCGCCAACCCAAGGAAGCTTCGGATATCTTTGACAGACTTGGGAGTTGGCCAATCCAGGATTGCCTGAATCTTATCAGGTATCACCGCTACTCCAGCAGCTGACACCACATGACCGAGGAAAATGAGCTCCTTTAGCCAAAAATCGCACTTGGAGAACTTGGCATAGAGACGGTGATATCTAAGCTTGGTCAGGACTAGCCGAAGATGCTCAGCATGTTCGTCTTCGGTTTTGGAGTAGACAAGGATGTCATCGATGTAAATAATGACAAACTTATCGAGGTACTCGTGAAGATGGAGTTCATCAGCCTCATGAATGTAGCCGGAGCATTTGTGAGGCCGAAGGACATGACGGTGTACTCATATAACCCATAGCGGGTAGTGAAAGCCGTCTTTGGAATATCCTCCTTTCGGATTTTTATCTAATGGTAGCCTGACCTCAGATCCATCTTGGAGAACACAGTTGCACCAGCTAGCTGATCGAACAAGTCAGTTATTCTGGGGATTGGATACTTGTTCTTGATGGTCACCGCATTCAGAGGGCAGTAATCAACAACCAGACGAGGAACATTTGTATCCCTCTTCTTGACAAAGATGACCGGGCAGCCCCAAGGTGAGCTACTCGGTCGAATGAATTCCTTTTCCAGCAACTCATCAAGTTGCTTCTTTAATTCAGTTAGCTCTTCCGTTGGCATACGGTAGGGCCTCTTGGAAATTGGGGCGGTTCCCGGAACCAACTCAATCACAAACTCCACGCTGCGATCAGGTGGCATGCCGGGCAATTCCTCTGGAAAAACATCTAGGAAATCAGACACCACATCTACTTCATGCATTTCAGGTGGTGTGGTTCCTTCTAGAAAACACAGACTGATCTCCGGAGAGAGAGGAGTGGCAGCGGATGGAACTGCGGACGAAGGTGACCAATAGCTCACTAGCCCGACGGTTGGGTGGACCACGGTGACAGACTTGGCAGCACAGTCCAGGTTGGCCTGATATTTGACAAGCCAATCCATGCAGAAAATTACATCCAGCCCATCTGACTTCAGTGCTATCAGCTGGAACGGAAAGGACCAGTAGCCTATGGTAATCTGAACCTCGGAAGTTACCCACTTGGTTTGCCAATGTGACCCTGGTGTTTTAACCACTAGCGGGGAGTCCATGCTCTCAAATGGGATTTGATGGTTGTGTGCAAATGATATGGATATGAAAGAATGCGATGCTCCAAAATCAAACAAGACTGAAGCTGGGTAATCATTGATTCAAAGCGTACCCATGAGAACTCCGGGGTCCTCTTCAACTCCTTCAGCCGAGACGTGGTTCAGTCATCCACGGATGATACTTGTAGCCTTGGCTGCTGGGGTAGAGGGTGCCGGTGCAGGTGCTGCGGTAGCCGGTGCCTTCTGGGGAGACTCCCTGGAGTAGTGCCCTGGCTGGCCACAAGCGAAGCAAGTGAGCCCTGGTGGTGCAGGAAGCCGATGTCGAAAACCGCCTCCAGCCGCACCCAAGGTCGAAATAGCTAGGCGAGGCGGAGGTGGCAAGTACCCGGTATGCTTTGGCTCAAAGGGTGCCTTGGGCACAGCGCTGAAGGGCACAAATACCCGGCGCTTCTTGCCCTCAGAAGAAGAGGAGCTCTTGTTGTCGGTGGAAGCTGACCTCTTGGAAGCCTCCAGGTCCTTCCTACCCTGCTCCATGGTGAGAGCCTGGTTGTAGAGCTCCTGGTAGGAGGTGAACTTGAAGGGTAGGAGCTCATATCGGAGACGAGGTGCGAGCCCCTTGCAGAAGAGGTATTGCTTGTCCTCATCATTCGTCACGTCCCGCGGGGCGTAACGGGAGAGGTGGTTGAACTCCCGCCCATAGGCTTGGACGTCCATGCGTCCTTGGGTTAGATCCAGGAACTCCCTCCTCTTGAGGTCCATGACGGGCTTGGGGATGTACGCCACACGGAAAGCGGCGCAGAAAACCTCCCAAGTGAAGACATGGCCCGCGGCAAACATTGCCACGTGGCTCTCCCACTAGGAGCAGGCGGCTCCATTCAGCAGGTAGGTGGCAAAGTTGACTTGTTCCGCCACCGGAATGTGAAGAGCGGCAAACTTGCGCTCTAGAGCCCGAAGCCAATCATCCGCATCAAGCGGCTCCTTAGCTTCAGAGAAGGTGGGAGGTTGGGAGCGCAAGAACTCCGTGAGAGTGTTGCAGTCCGTGTTACTCCTTGTCGTGGTGGGTTGCACGACATATCCATCAGAGATGGAAAAGATTATGGGGCAAGGCGACGATGGATGCTCGCACGGGATTGGGCAACAAGCACGCAAACACACGCTAGTTACCCAGGTTCAGGGCCCTCTTGTGGAGGTAACACCCCTACGTCCTGCTCTTCTTGTTCTTATTGCTTGATCACGGAATCGGGCTACAGATGCTCCTCGAGCTGTGTTCGGGTGGCAGCCGGCTGGAAATCCTAGCCGGCTGGAGGTTGAAGATGATGCTACGTGGTGTTCTGGTTGCTTGTGTGCATGCGTGTATCATGCCTCGCGCAGGAGGCTCTAGCCCGCTTTATATAGGCAGCGGGTTAGGGTTTTAGGTTACAGGGAAGTTACAAGTTTACCCCTATGACATCACTACGATTCGGCAGCCGGCTTGGGCCAACTCATCATTACACTGCTGCTGTAACGCCCGACAGGGCGTACTGTTCATCAGGTGGCAGTTGCGTGACCCTGGCCCACCAGTACGAACTGGTCGGTGGGTGGAAGCCGGCTGCTCCCAGCCGGACGGAGATGTTGAAGCCAGACGACTGGATTCGCCTTGAGATGGCCGGCTTGAGTCCTTGAACGATTTTGACCTCCTTCTGGGTATCCGGGGTTCATATCCCCGACACTAGCCCCCGAGATCGTGGAGTCTTGCTAGCTTGCTGGGAAGACTTTGCGAGCTTCTCTGGTTCTGATTGTGTTGTTGTAGTTAAGATCGTCCGACATGAAGTTTGCCGGGTAGAGCGGTGATAACCGAAGGCGGCTCGTCCGGCTTGGAGTAGCCGGTTGCCGGTAATCTTGGCGTCTTGGGAGTCGCGGGTCGTGGCCTGCGTCAGCCACGCTCCGCTGCTTTGGGGAGCCGTTGGTGTTCTGCTCGAGGCCTGGCGCACGTAGCCTCGGCTTCGCTGGATTGGATTTTCTGTGGCAACTGCCTGCTCGTGGGATCGTTTGCGGAAAGTGCGGCACGTTCGCACGCCACGCGGCGCGATGGGCGGAACGGTTCCGCCCGCTTCGCTTTTAAAGGGGAAAGAGGGGGAACGGCCGGGGTTACCGTTCCCCATTTCTGCTTCGTCTTCCTCGCTAATTCTTGCGCTCCCCAGTTCTTGCCCATCTTCTCTCTCGTTCGTGCCGTCCTTGCATTTGCCTCTTCCACGACGGGAAACAGGTCCTCCATGGCGAGCTCGGGTGCGTGGATGGGTTCCACCGTGGATGATGCATTCCTCTGGAAGCTCCGCCGGAACCGGTTCTTGGGGATGACGGGCGACGTGGGAGCCCGCGCTCCTCCTGAAGGAGAAATTTCGCCAAAGCCCAGGAAGGGCGAGTTCGTCGTGTTCTCCGCGCACTTGGAGCGGGGATTGGGGCTCCCGGCGAGCCCCTTTTTCTCGGAATTCCTGCGCTTCTACGGGCTGCAGCCCCACCATTTGGGGGCAAATTGCATCACGCAGTTGTCATGCTTCGTCACGCTGTGCGAAGCGTATTTGGGCATCTGGCCCAGCATGGAGATATTCGGCATGTTCTTCTTCCTGCGGGCTCAGACGACCGCCGGGCAGCAGCGCGATTGCGGCGGTGTCTCCATTAGCGCGAAGAACACGCCGCTGCCCAAGATTCACCTGCCTGATTCCATCAAGGAGTGGCAGAGCACCTCCCTCTATGTCTGGAATCTCACTGATGTCGATCAAATCGGCCTTCCGGCCTTTTCCAATTAGCTGCCGGCGCAAAGGTCCTGGTGTCGGAAGCCTCCGGTGGATGGGGATCTTGAGAGTATTTTGTTTGGCCGGCTGAAGGTGTTGGTGGAGGCCGGCCTAACGTCTAGGGACCCGACCCTGGCATGGCTGTCAAGGCGGATATACCCGCTGCAGGCGCGCTCGCACAAGATGTGCTTCTATTCTGGTATCCGGGATCCCATCCGGGTCAGCTTGGAGGTGCCGAAGCCGAAGAACCTATGCGCGTGGGTTTCCCGCCTCGTCACCGACAGGATCGAGGTGGACTGGGATTTTGGATTCGATCCATTCACCCGCTCGGAACCTGCTCCTAAGGTTAGCCATTGCCTCCTAATCCGTTTCCAATTCCTTCGTCCGGCTGCCGCATGACCCAGTCGGCCTGTTGTACAGCTTTGCGAGCTCCAGAGGGTTGAAGACTTTGAAGTCGTCTTTGAGCCCGACGTCAGCGGTCCCTTCTCCAAGGCGTTGACGGCCATGCTGGAGGCGGATTCCGCCGACGAGCAAGCGGGTGGAGAAACAGATGCCACCGTTGAGGATGAATTGGGCGGCGGCGCCCACGTCGTCCCGGACAGGCGCGGTGACACCACCGAATCGTCCGGTGGGGGTGCAAATGTTGGTGGCGGAGGCGATGACGATGCTGCCCGTACCGAGACGAGCCCTGTCCCCTCTGCCGGCTCCGACTCCGATTCGGCAGCCTACAGGGACGAGGACCTCGAGCGCACCGTCGGTAAGTCTTCTGAGCCTGATGCCACCGGGCAAACTGACGGTGTCGTGCGCGTGGTAGTAGATCTCTCCAGTGGTTCTGAGCCAGACTCAGAAGGTTCCTCTTCCGTGCCAGCCTCCAAGCCAGCGCCGTCCTCCCGTAGGACCAAGGAGTTGGAGGCGGCGGCGTGGAAGAAGAAAGCAATTCTTCCCCGGTGGGCCCTGAAGGAGAGGCGGTCAAAGTTGGCCGCCGATGTCGATGCTGGCACCGTGTCCCACAAGCGGAAGGGCACATTCGAGAAGCGGGGCGTGCTGCCCGCCAAAAAGTTGGCTTCCACACCATCCCGGCCCACTACGGCCGGCTTGACGCCTGCCGGGAAACTCACGGCGGAGGCCCAGGCGGATGCGATTGTGGCCGATATCAGGGCCGAGGTAGACGCCAGGATGGCGGAGAAGGCGGATGTCCCAACTGGTGGGGCCAACGATGAGGTGATTGGTCATTCTTCCGGTGGTGATTTTATTTATGATTTGAATCCGGGTGATTTGGAGAGGGAGTTTTATGCTCAGATGGCGCAAGCGGATTTGGCCTTGGAAGCGTCTGATGCTGGTCTGACTGTGGAGCAGTTGATGACCTCAAAGGAGGACGAGGAGAAGGCGAAGGCGGAGGCAGTGGACGTGGAGAGGGCGGAATCTCTCGCCGGCGGAACCAGCGTCCAGGTGGTTAATCCTATTCTTGCTGCTGATCCTGGTTATGACTTGGGCATTGAAGGTATGGAAAAAGCTATTTACGCGGAGCTAGCGCAGGCGGATTTGATCCGGGAGGAGATGGACGCCAGGGCGGCCACGAGGCAGCTGGCTGCCGCCAATGCGGCTGAGGAGAAGGCTGGAGCGGACGCGGACGCCGGCAAGACCGCGGAGGCCGGCGTTGCGGTTGAAGTGGTACCGGCCCCTACAGAGCGGCCGGATGACGACTCCGCCGTTCCTGCGAAGGGCGGGGAGGAACTCTCCGGAGGCGGGAAGCGCCTGCTCGACGATGCATCGGCTCCCCCGCCGAAACGCTTGAAGAGGAAGAAACCCAGGGAACTGGGCTCACGTGATGGGTAAGTCTTCGTCCTGAGGCGGAAATCTTGTAGCCTGTACTTCTTGGCGATAACGCTTTCTTCGTTTTGCAGAGCGCCGCTTCCAATAGTGGAGGCGGTACCCGTTGCGATGGTGGAGCCGGCCCCGAGGCCTGCTCCCGAGGCTCCCGTGGCGCAAGCGGCTGGTCCGCCTCCAGAGGCGGTGACGGCGATGGCGGATGTGGAACCGGTCGGCCGGGTGCCGGCAGACATAGCTCCCCTCGTGGTCAACTTCGACCCCCCGGTTTCATGCGGCGACGTCGAGGCGTCGGCTGATGCCTTCGAGACAGTTCCTCGGCTCGGTGCCGGGGCTGGAGATCTCGCCTTCCCCACTCCTTCCTTATCAGTGGCCGAGACGGCCAAGGACAAGGCCATAGCGGGGGGCGACGGCTTCGCTCCCTGGTCCTCGCCAGTCAATCTTGGTGTCCTCCCCTCCGTATTCAGGACCGGTGCCGGCTCTGCCCGACGCATCGGGGGAAGTTTCCCCTCGCCGAGCTGGTGGAGCAGAAGGCTCAGGAGAACTTGGCCAACATAGCGTTGCTCTGCTCCTCACTAGAGTATGGCTTCGCCGAGGGCGCTAAAAGGATGGCCCTGATATCGTGCGCCCCGAGTCCGTTTGACTCGGGGTGTTGTCGTTGTGTGTCCTGAGCCTGCGGAGCGGCTTGCGGCTGCGCAGCCCCCGGGAATTTTCTGCCGGCGACGGGCATGACAGCCCCCGGCGTCAGTCTGCCGGCTGACGCGTGTGGCAGCCCCTGAGTCCGTGACTCGGGGTGATGTAGTTATGCGTCCGGGTCTGCGGAGCCGGCTTGCCGGCTGCGCAGCCCCCGGGAATTTTCTGCTGGCTGACGGCGTGGCAGCCCCCGAGTCCGTGACTCGGGGTGATGTAGTTATGCGTCCGGGTCTGCGGAGCCGGCTTGCCGGCCGCGCAGCCCCCGGAATTTTCTGCCGCTGACGGCGTGGCAGCCCCCGAGTCCGTGACTCGGGGTGATGTAGTTATGCGTCCGGGTCTGCGGAGCCGGCTTGCCGGCTGCGCAGCCCCCGGAATTTTCTGCCGGCTGACGGCGTGGCAGCCCCCGAGTCCGTGACTCGGGGTGATGTAGTTATGCGTCTGGGTCTGCGGAGCCGGCTGCCGGCCGCGCAGCCCCGAGAATTTTCTGCCGGCTGACGGCATGGCAGCCCCCGAGTCCGTGACTCGGGGTTATGTAGTTATGCGTCTGGGTCTGCGGAGCCGGCTTGCCGGCCGCGCAGCCCCGAGAATTTCTGCCGGCTGACGGCGTGGCAGCCCCCGAGTCGTGAACTCGGGGTGATGTAGTTTGATGCGTTCCGGGTCTGCGAAGCCGCTTGCCGGCTGCGCAGCCCCCGGGAATTTTCTGCCGCTGAACGGCGTGGCAGCCCCCAGAGTCCGTGACTCGGGGTGATGTAGATATGCGTCCGGTCTGTGGAGCGGCTTGCCGGCTGCGCAGCCCCCAGTAATTTTCTGCCGGCTGACGGCGTGGCAGCCCCCAAGTCCGTGACTCGGGGTGATGTCGATATGCGTCCGGGTCTGCGGAGCCGGCTTGCCGGCTGCATAGCCCCCGGGTATCGCTTCGCCTCCTTGATCCATTTGCAGGCCACGTGTCGCCTTCGCATCGTGTTGACTCCTGCGCATCGCCTTTTGCCCCCTCGGCTTCGCCGTCTCCTGCGCTGGTGACACGCGTCGCTTGGAGACGGGCCGCTGACGGTTGCACTGCTTCTCTGCCTGCTTATAAGTAACAATGCCGGCGTGTTTTTCTCCTTCATCTTCATCTTCTCACTCTCGTGTCTCCAGCTCTTCCTGCTTAGCCATGGCCCCGAAGAAGGAGATCGAGTTGACTCCTCCCGTAGCGGCGAAGCGCGACAGGGGGCGCCCCCGGAAGACCGACGTTGAAGGATCCTCCAATGCGGGTGACAAGCGCGTCCGGGGGCAGCCGCCAAAGCTTAACCACGGCGGTGATGGGGGTGCCGCCGTCACGGCGCCCGGAGGCAAGCGGAGCCCCTCTCCTGCCTGCTCAGAGTCCCCGATCTTCGGTGACTGGGATAACTTCCCAATCTCCGAATTTGTCTTGGTGCTGTACGATCCCGTGCAGCGTGTCCAGCTGCTTCCTTTCGCCATCGCCGATGCGCTTGAGGTTGATGGCCCCTTCAGGTTCCTCCTTCACCGGGTTGGTGCTCGTCAAGGGCCCTGGGAGGTGCTGGTCAAGGGCCCTGGATGGTGGAGCCGGCCCCGAGGCCTGCTCCCGAGGCTCCCGTGGCGCAAGCGGCTGGTCCGCCTCCAAAGGCGGGTGACGGCGATGGCGGATGTGGAACCGGTCGGCCGGGTGCCGGCAGACATAGCTCCCCTCGTGGTCAACTTCGACCCCCCGGTTTCATGCGGCGACGTCGAGGCGTCGGCTGATGCCTTCGAGACAGTTCCTCGGCTCGGTGCCGGGGCTGGAGATCTCGCCTTCCCCACTCCTTCCTTATCAGTGGCCGAGACGGCCAAGGACAAGGCCATAGCGGGGGCGACGGCTTCGCTCCCTGGTCCTCGCCAGTCAATCTTGGTGTCCTCCCCTCCGTATTCCGGACCGGTGCCGGCTCTGCCCGACGCATCGGGGAAGTTTCCCCTCGCCGAGCTGGTGGAGCAGAAGGCTCAGGAGAACTTGGCCAACATAGCGTTGCTCCGCTCCTCAATAGAGTATGGCTTCGCCGAGGCGGCTAAAGAGACGGCCCTGATATCGTGCGGCCCCCGAGTCCGTGACTCGGGGTGTTGTAGTTGTGTGTCCGGGCCTGCGAAGCCGGCTTGCCGGCTGCGCAGCCCCCTGGAATTTTCTGCCGGCTGACGGCATGGCAGCCCCCGAGTCCATGACTCGGGGTGATGTAGATATGCGTCCGGGTCTGCGGAGCCGGCTTGCCGGCCGCGCAGCCCCCGAGAATTTTCTGCCGGCTGATGGCGTGGCAGCCCCTGAGTCCGTGACTCGGGGTGATGTAGTTATGCGTCCGGGTCTGCGGAGCCGGCTTGCCGGCTGCGCAGCCCCCGGGAATTTTCTGCGGCTACGGCGTGGCAGCCCCCGAGTCCGTGACTCGGGGTGATGTAGTTATGCGTCCGGGTCTGCGGAGCCGGCTTGCCGGCCGCGCAGCCCCCGAGAATTTTCTGCCGGCTGACGGCGTGGCAGCCCCCGAGTCCGTGACTCGGGGTGATGTAGTTATGCGTCCGGGTCTGCGGAGCCGGCTTGCCGGCTGCGCAGCCCCCGGGAATTTTCTGCCGGCTGACGGCGTGGCAGCCCCCGAGTCCGTGACTCGGGGTGATGTAGTTATGCGTCCGGGTCTGCGGAGCCGGCTTGCCGGCCGCGCAGCCCCCGAGAATTTTCTGCCGGCTGACGGCATGGCAGCCCCCGAGTCCGTGACTCGGGGTGATGTAGTTATGCGTCTGGGTCTGCGGAGCCGGCTTGCCGGCTGCGCAGCCCCCGGGAATTTTCTGCCGGCTGACGGCGTGGCAGCCCCCGAGTCCGTGACTCGGGGTGATGTAGTTATCCGTCCGGGTCTGCGGAGCCGGCTTGCCGGCCGCGCAGCCCCCGAGAATTTTCTGCCGGCTGACGGCGTGGCAGCCCCCGAGTCCGTGACTCGGGGTGATGTAGTTATGCGTCCGGGTCTGCGAAGCCGGCTTGCCGGCTGCGCAGCCCCCGGGAATTTTCTGCCGGCTGACGGCGTGGCAGCCCCCAAGTCCGTGACTCGGGGGTGATGTAGATATGCGTCCGGGTCTGTGGAGCCGGCTTGCCGGCTGCGCAGCCCCCAGGGAATTTTCTGCCGGCTGACGGCGTGGCAGCCCCCAAGTCCGTGACTCGAGGTGATGTGGATATGCGTCCGGGTCTGCGGAGCCGGCTTGCTGGCTGCGTAGCCCCCAGGTATCGCTTCGCCTCCTTGATCCATTTGCAGGCCACATGTCGCCTTCGCATTATGTTGACTCCTGCGCATCGCGTTTTGCCCCCTCGGCTTCGCCGTCTCCTGCGCTGGTGACACGCGTCGCTTGGAGACGGGCCGCTGATGGTTCACTGCTTCTCTGCCTGCTTATAAGTAACAATGCCGGCGTGTTTTTCTCCTTCATCTTCATCTTCTCACTCTCGTGTCTCCAGCTCTTCCTGCTTAGCCATGGCCCCGAAGAAGGAGATCGAGTTGACTCCTCCCGTAGCGGCAAAGCGCGACAGGGGGCGCCCCCGGAAGACCGACGTTGAAGGATCCTCCAATGCGGGTGCCAAGCACGGCCGGGGCCAGCCGCCAAAGCTTAACCACGGCGGTGATGGGGGTGCCGCCGTCACGGCGCCCGGAGGCAAGCGGAGCCCCTCTCCTGCCTGCTCAGAGTCCCCGATCTTCGGTGACTGGGATAACTTCCCAATCTCCGAATTTGTCTTGGTGCTGTACGATCCCGTGCAGCGTGTCCAGCTGCTTCCTTTCGCCATCGCCGATGCGCTTGAGGTTGATGGCCCCTTCAGGTTCCTCCTCCATCGGGTTGGTGCTCGTCAAGGGCCCTGGGAGGTGCTGGCTCGCGTCACCACCGGACACGGAGGCGGGGGAGGTTCGCCGCCGCCTCGAGTTCTTCTCCGGGTGGAAGGCTTTCGCCAAGTTCTTCCGCCTGGATTCTGCCTTCGTCATCCGCTTCCAGCTGAAGCGTCAGACGGGGGTCTTCTACGTCAAGGTCTTCGACGACACCTTGTGCCTCAAGGATTGGGAGGAGAGCGATGACGATATGACTCCGCCTCCCGCTTAGTTTTTAGGTTGTCTGGTAGCCGTCTTGGCGTGTAGGCGAGGTCGTCCGCCTGTGGACTTCCTTCTTTTGTCTCGTTGTTCAGCTTCTGCTTGTAAGGTCTTGCTCTTAATGTTGAATGCTACTTGCTTTTGTTCATGGTTCTTTCTTTACTTGCAAGCAGTTTTAATTTTCTGCACGTCGCGTTTGTGTCCGGCTTGAGCTCTCGAAGCCGGTTGGCGGCGTTTTCGCGCGTGAAATGAAACGATGAAGTGGTTAGCCTGCTCTTTTGATCATGGAGAATACTTTTACTTTGCTTAACTCAATTTCGCACTCGCCTGTAGCCTCTCCCGCCGTCATTCGTGTGCACTTCACCGTCCAGCTGGATCATGCACACTACTATAACGTTAGGATCCGGTTTGTTGGGCCAGAGTTTTCTCAGCCGGCAACGATTTCTGTTTCTTACGTCTTTCGCATACAGTCGGCCTCAAGATTATTCTCTTGCCGGCCTAAACCGGATCCGAAGAGTTAGCCGTTTAGCGTTGTGTAGTTAATCGTCCGTAATAGGAGAAGTGGTTGCCGACTGCCGGCTTGGCCGAGTTTATAGAATAGCATTTTTTCAGCCGGCAATACTTTCCTGTATGCGTTTTTCACGTTGTTGCCCCCTCCAGCTTATTCTCTTGCCGGCCTTAACCGGATTGGAAGAGTTAGCCGTTTAGGGGTTAGTCACGCTACACGGCCACTAAAGGCAAGCTTGCCGGCTGTCGGAGGAACCGGAAAGGAAATGTAGAAAAGAATTGCGAAAAACTGCTCATGTATTGATCATTCTCATTTCTTTATTGATAGCATGGGTGATACATACATGGTTCTTTCTCAGGTGTAGAATCGACGCAAGAGTGACGTGTTCCATGGCCTTTCCGTTTCATCGCCATCCTTGTCAATCGTGTCCTTTTTGTGCTCGCGGGCGTCGATCAAGTAGTATGCGTCGTTGATGAGCGCTTTGCTTACAATGAATGGTCCTTCCCAGGGTGATGAAAGCTTGTGCATGTTCTTTGTGTCTTGGATTAGTCGTAGCACGAGGTCGCCTTTACGAAAGCAGACAGGCCTGACCTGCCGGCTATGGTAGTTGCGTAGTTTTTGCTGATACATTGCCGACCTTGACTCGGCAAGCTGGCACGCTTCCTCGAGCAGGTCCATTCCGTCTTCATAGGCTTGCTTAGCTTCTGCTTCTGTGTACAGCACGACTCGGGGCGCATCATGCTCGATGTCAGTTGGCATGACGGCTTCAGCTCCGTGGACGAGGAAGAAGGGGGTGAAGCCGGTTGACCGATTCGGGGTTGTCCTTAGGCTCCAGAGGACGGAAGGTAGCTCTTCTTCCCATGCGCCGGCTGCTCGCTCGAGTGGTTCGAGCAACCGAGGCTTGATGCCGGATAGGATGAGGCCGTTTGCCCGCTCGACCTGCCCATTTGATTGCGGGTGTGCGACGGAGGCCACGTCGAGTCGGATTCTGGTTCTGCCGCTGAACTTGGCAAATTCTCCCTTGACGAAGTTTGACCCATTGTCCGTGATGATGCTGTTGGGGTAGCCGAAGCGGTAGATGATGCTTTTGAAGAACTTGACTGCTGTTGGTCCATCCAGCTTCTTGATCGGCTTGGCTTCAATCCATTTCGTGAACTTGTCGACGGCTACCAGCAGGTGTGTCATGCCTCCACTGGATCTTCTCAGCGGACCAACCATGTCGAGCCCCCAGACGGCAAACGACCAGGTGATAGGAATTGTCTTGAGTGCTGAAGTCGGCGTGTGCTTCTGCGTTGCGAATCGTTGGCAGCCATTACAGAGCCGGACCAGCTGGTTTGCGTCCGCCAGCACAGTCGGCCAGTAGAACCCGTGCCTGAACGCCTTTGCCACAATTTCTCTCGAGGACGGGTGATGGCCGCATTCGCCTTAATGGATCTCTTTGAGGATCCTGATTCCTTCTTCTTGGTTAACACAGCGCTGGAATATTCCAGAGACACTGCGTTTGTACAGCTCGTTGTTGATGATGGTGTAAGCACTTGCTCGGCGTTTGATTTTCCTGGCGATGAGCTGGTCCGCCAGGAGTTCATCGTTGGCGAGGTAGGCGAGGAAGGGTTGGGTCCATGGCGGAGCCTCTTCGATGACGAGGACCTCGATGGTTTCCGGCTCGCCTGGAGCCGGCCCAGCCGACTCCGCGCCTGGCGGCATCCGGATGGAGTCGGAGCCGGGACACGGTGCGATGGATGGCTTGTACAGCTTCTCAAGGGCGACGCCGGGTGGGATTTCCTCGCGAAGAGAACCAATGTTCGCCAAAGTGTCGGCCGCCTCGTTGTTGGAGCGGTGGATGTGGTGGAATTCGCATCCGTCGAAGCATCCCGCGAGTTGCTAGACGAAGAAGCGGTAGGCGGCCATGTTGGGGTCTTTAGCGTCCCAATGACCAGTGGTCTGCTGGACCACCAAATCGGAGTCGACGTAGCAGAGGATCCGTTTGATGTTCATGGCCTTGGCGAGCATGAGGCCATGCGCGAGAGCTTCATATTCAGCTACATTGTTGGACGCCGTGAAGTGGATTTGTAGCACGTATTCGAGTCGGCCCCCCTTGGGTGAGGTGAAGACGACTCCGGCGCCGAGTCCCTAGTATCTTTTGAAACCATCGAAGTGCATGAGCCAATGTTCGTCGGAGTCGGGTGGCGGCGGCATGTGGTCCGTCTCCGTCCAGTCGGCTAGAAAATCCGCCAGCTCCTGTGACTTGATAGTTGTTCTCTTGTCGTATTCGACTCCGTGCGCCGTCAGGTTGATCGCCCATTTCGCGACCCTGCCGGTTGCGTCCTTGTTGCCTATGATCTCGGCAAGCGGCGCGTCGCTTATCACTTTGATCGGATGCTCTTGAAAGTAGTGCTTCAGCTTCTTCATTGCCATGTACACGCCGTATACGAGCTTCTGGTAGTGTGGGTAATTTTGCTTTGACTGCGAGAGCACCTCGCTGAGGTAGTAGACTGGCCGCTGAACCGGCCGCTGCTTACCGGCTTCATCTCGTTCCACCACCAGGACGACGCTGACGACTCGGTTGGAGGCGGCGATGTACATGAGCATGGGCTCCTTTGGAGCCGGAGGTGCTAAGACCGGGGTGGTGGCCATTGCACGCTTGAGTTCTTTGAAGGCGGCATCCGCCGCGTCGCTCTAGACGAACTTGTCCGTTTTCTTCAGTAAATGGTAAAGCGGGAGGGCCTTCTCACTGAGCCGGCGGATGAAGCGGCTGAGGGATGCCAGGCAACCGGTGAACTTTTGGATGTCCTTGACGCTTCTTGGTTGTCGCATGTTGTCGATGGCGGCGATTTTCTCCGGGTTGGCCTCGATTCCTCGTGCAGACACAAGGTAGCCGAGTAGCTGTCCGGCTGGAACGCCGAACACACATTTCTCCGGGTTGAGCTTCATCTGGAAGCGGCGCAGGTTGTCGAAGGTTTCCTTGAGGTCGGCGAGGAGGGTGTGCTTCTCCTTGGTCTTGATGACGACGTCGTCGACGTAGGCGTGCGCATTACGACCGATTTGGTCGTGCAAGCATTTCTGCATGCAGCGCTGGTATGTTGCCCCCGCGTTCTTCAAGCCGAACGGCATGGTGGTGTAGCAGTATGGGCCGTAGGGGGTGATGAAGGCGGTCTTGAGCTGGTCATCCGGGTTCAGCGCAATTTGGTGGTAGCCGGAGTAGGCGCCGAGGAGGGAGAGGAGGTCGCAGCCGGCCGTGGAGTCGATCACTTGGTCGATGCGCGGCAATGCGAAGGGGTCCTTGGGGCAGGCCTTGTTGAGGTGGGTGTAGTCGATACACATCCGCCACCGCTTGTTCTTCTTTTCCACCATCACCGGATTGGCTAGCCACTCCGTGTATTGTACTTCCTTGATGAATCCGGCCGCAAGTAACCGTGCTATCTCTTCTCCTATCAACTGTCTTCTTCCTTCCGCAAAGCGACGCAGGGATTGTTTTACCGGCTTGGCATCTGGCCGGACGTGTAGAGAGTGCTCGGCAACTGTCTGATGGCTTCGTCGAGTCGGATCGGGTTGGTCATGCCCGCGTCGGCGGTGGCGTACTCGTCGGTGATCGCCATGAGCTCCGCCATGGTCTTCGGGCTCTTCCTCAGGAGCCGGTGCTTGAGCAGCGTCTGATCTCGGCAGCCTTGGATGAAGTACTGGACGGCTTGGAGCTCGAGGATTTCCTCGCAGGAGTTGCGTAGGCTAGTCCACCAGGTGAGGTAGGCTCGGTCCGACTCGCCGTCGTTCTGCTTGCACAGCGCAAGCAGCTGTGCATTGCCGGGGCGCAAGTAGGTGCCGGTGAAATTGCGATTGAACACCTCCTCAAAGTCCAGCCAGCTGTTGACACTTTCAGCCGGCAGGCTATTCAGCCAGGTCCAAGCCGACCCCTGGAGCATGAGTGGCACGTAGCGTACGGACACTCGCTTGTTGCCGCCTGCGATACTGACCGCCGTGACGTAGTCGGCGAGCCAGTCTTCCGGCTTCGCGGTGCCGTTGTACTTGGGTGTATCCCTTGGGAGGGTGAATCCCCGCGGGAACTGCTCGGTCCAGATGCGAGGTCCGAAGCAGCAGTGTGCGGCGATGTCTTCCTCCTCGATGATGCTTGACGCTTTGAGCGCGTCGATGCGGAGGCGAGCGTCCTGGCTTGTTTCGGGACCCAGCGGTCCCAGGCGTTCCTCGATGGTGACCTTGTGTCCGATTCGCTCCTTGACGCTGCGGCCGGTTTGCGGCCCGTTCCGGTTGCCATCTTCGCGTCGTCCAGCCGGATCGCGGCCGTGATCACGAGGATGCGAGCTTGCGCTCCCCTCGCGATGAGCTCGTGGTTGCTTGTCCTTCGCCCTTCCGCGGCTTGTGGATGACGCCTCAGCGCCTTGCTTGGACTTGCCGGCTGGGTCGTAGCCTGGAGGAGGCTCGTAATGTTCTCGGCTCGCCGTCGCCTCGGTTTCGCATTGCTGCCGGTTAGCCGTGGCGATGAGCTCCTAGACCCGGTGTGCTTGTTGGCGTGGCTCCTCGCCTTGGAGATGGGGTAGTACTGCTGCGGCCGCCTCCGCAGCCTTCATGTTTTACACAGGGTTGCTGTATTCGGGCAAGACGATGTCCGAATGCTCGTGCGGCTGGCCGGCACGGTTCAGGACACCGCCGAGATCCCCTCCTTTGCGCCTGACCTCATTCAGCTTCTCCGTGTTGCCTCTTGCCGGCTCGAAGCCATGGACGGTGCTGTACTCACGCATCGTGGCGTTGAGTTGGCGCTGTGTCGATGCGAGGTGAAGAGCCTTGTCGTATATCTGTTGACGCATCCTCTCGAGTTCAGCCGCCGCCAAGACTGGATCCGCACCCGGCGCGATGGGCGTGCTTAGCATCTCGAAATCGGCCTCAAGGTTGCGCTGGAAACGAGAGGGTTCGGCAGCTTCATGAACAGTAGCGGCAACGGCGCCTCCCGCCGCCACGTGCTTGACCATGTGCACCTCGGCGTAGACGTTGAGCTTGACGTCGTCCCGGTCGGCGTCGCCAGAGTTGAGGTAGCCGAAGGCGGAGTCGTCGTCGCAGGTGCTGGCGTCGAAGATCGAAGGATCCAAGCTCGAGTAGACCACCTCCGGGTACTCCTTGGCGGCGACGGCGACGTAGACATGGAAATCGCCAAGGGTGACGACCGTGCCTCCGCTGGTGAAGCCCACATCGCCAAGGACGCAGCCGATGGAGCCGATGGAGAGCACGAGGCCGGAGACGATCCGCCGATCATCTACGGTCCGGGATCCCGCGCATAACGTGACTTCGCTCGTCGCGAACCCCACGGTGGGCGCCAAATGGCGTGGTGGGTTGCATGGCGTATCCATCAGAGATGGAAAAGATTATGGGGCAAGGCGACGATGGATGCTCACGCAGGATTGGGCAACAAGCACGTAAACACACGCTAGTGACCCAGGTTCAGGGCCCTCTTGTGGAGGTAACACCCCTACGTCCTGCTCTTCTTGTTCTTATTGCTTGATCACGGAATCGGGCTACAGATGCTCCTCGAGCTGTGTTCGGGTGGCAGCCGGCTGGAAATCCTAGCCGGCTGGAGGTTGAAGATGATGCTATGTGGTGTTCTGGTTGCTTGTGTGCATGCGTGTATCATGCCTCGCGCAGGAGGCTCTAGCCCGCTTTATATAGGCAGCGGGCTAGGGTTTTAGGTTACAGGGAAGTTACAAGTTTACCCCTATGACATCACTACGATTCGGTAGCCGGCTTGGGCCAACTCATCATTACACTGCTGCTGTAACGCCCGACAGGGCGTACTGTTCATCAGGTGGCAGTTGCGTGACCCTGGCCCACCAGTACGAACTGGTCGGTGGGTGGAAGCCGGCTGCTCCCAGCCGGACGGAGATGTTGAAGCCGGACGACTGGATTCGCCTTGAGATGGCCGGCTTGAGTCCTTGAACGATTTTGACCTCCTTCTGGGTATCCGGGGTTCATATCCCCGACACTCCTGGCCCCTTGCTGCACCAGCTGCTCGAGCAAACGCTCATTTTGCAGCCGGTTTTGCTCAATGGCCATCAGGACCTCAGCCATTGAGGGTGGCAGCGGTGCATCAGGATTGCTTGATTCCCCACGACGGGTACGAGCCATTCTGAAGAATTGGAACAAGGACATAGTTAGTAAACACCTTCGACAGATAGGACAGATCAATAGGGTGCTTCCAGATATAGATATTGAAGATGACAAACACTAAGATAGATTTAGGCAACCACGGTGACATCACGTCATCGCGGCGATAACAAACGGATACAACGGACTCGAGACGACTCTAGACGGTAGAAACCCAACCCCGAGAACCTAAACATCGACACCAAGCTTTAAACCAATAGAGGTCCTAAGAAGCTTTTCACAACTCATTTTTAGGTTAAAAATAATTTTCAACTAGACTCGACATCGACCAATAGAAAGGGTTTCCTACAGGCAGTCCTGCTCTGATACCAACTTGTAGCGCCCCGACCCCAGAACTATACAGTGAAGCGTTGTGCAACCGGTCATGGTACACAATCGAGGGTTGCTGGGTTTACCAATCCCTGGCCAAAACACATTGGCAGGTGTGCTCGGAATGGATCATCGGCACACAACACCCCGATCATGCCATAAGCTCAGAGACCGAGACTTGTGGAACAACTGGCACATTGCAGACTCTATGACACAAAAGCATATAGCAACTCATATAACAGAAGATACAAATATTACACACAAAAGGATCACAGATCCAACAATACATCAAACGGAAGCGGGTAGTGTTGTCTAACAATAAGAAGCAAATATATGGCCTAGGAGGCCTACAAATAAAAGATCCCATACAGCTTGTTCCACGGTCCCAAGCTGCCACCTGGGAACCCCGGACTACTAGTCGACGTCCACGAAGAACCCACCTAGCTACTCGGTGTTGTCCTCCTCTGAAATACAAATATAAAGGCAGCAAAGAGATACTGAGTACGACGTACTCGCAAGTTTAGTACGGCGATATAGGCCCAATGACTGACGGGGGCTCTAAAGCTGTATATGTAGTTATTTTTGCATAAAGCTAATTTTCATAAACAAAACATAAATGACTCTTGGCACCGTCTACTCAGAATATTTTTTATAAGAGGGGTAAGAGGTAAACTTTTCATCTTCGGTTCTCATAGAACCTACTTGTAGCCATAACCACTCATCTCATCCAAAGACACTCCCTCGAATCCCCCTCGAGGAAATGAACCTTTTGTCACACGTTGTAATGCAACCTTTAGCTGCCAAATTTTAATTAGGTTAAGATTCTCTAAGGTCTCGTATATCCGTTACCAAGTCGTCCATAACCGCGGACACGGCTTTTCGAAAACATTAAACCCTGCAGGGGTGTACTATTTTGCCCATTGGTACCGTCCGACTCACCTAATTGGCCCTCTTCCGGGGAAGGCCGGCGAGTGGGCGCGGTTAGACCTTTACAATGCATGAGGCTTACTCAAGGACCATCAGTGTGCGGAAGGACAGGTTCAGCGCCTCCAACGCCCTGCCCCGCGGCCACATCCTAAACACCACAGTCCTCCTGGTTTTTTTCCACCCACACAACTCACGCGCAAATGGAAATAGCAAACTAGAGGACCCTTGACAAGCCCCTCATAAATTATTCGGTCACAGGGATTCCATATGTCCCCACCTTTGGCAGCATGGTCGATCTTGGTTCTACAGACAAGAACTGGCACCTAGGGGCAAGAGTGAGGCAAAACACCATCCCCGATGGCAACTCACCCAAGCCTATTAAGCAATTTAATTAAGTACCACCACAACCTCCACATTGTCCGATCATTCCATCAATTGCATAAATCATGGAAATAAATAACGGACATATAAGCATGGCTAAGCATGGCTAAGCATTGCTAAGCATATAAAACCAACAATTATATTATTGTCTCAGGCCAACACATCATCTCTAGGGTTCATAGGTAGGGATACATGTGATCGGCTCGGGGAAAAACATGCATTCATAGGATACTCTATGTCTTGATCAGAAATGACATTTGAATCGCATGCAATATTATGGTGGATAAAATAATTTGATAAAATCATAGGATGCTAGATGCCAAGAAGGTTAGGTTATCTCTTGCCTTGCTGCCGGGGCATGGAGTACTGCTCGTCGGGGTAGGTAGCGTTAACCTCGACTCCAGAATCTATCAATACCCAAGAATAACACAAAGAACAAATAAATCACACAAGGACAAGGTGCAATGCACAATCACATGATGACATGACAATTTATGCGAAGATATCAATATTTAATTTATTTAACAAATTAAATGGAGTTCCAAATAATTAGTGCAATTATTTGGAATCAACCCCATATTTATCTTAGTGGCCACATTATTTATTATTTATTACATTACAAAGGAGGTGGCTCAAATATGCATGAACATGATATGATTAAATAGATATCATTCTTCCGATCATTATGGTACCTCATTTGTGATTTTCCGAGTACCGATGATTAAGTAGCGAATTGAATAATTAATTGAGTTTTAATATTTCTAAACAAATTATGAATAACATCAATTAAATATTTGTGATCATGATGTGGGATTAGCATGGTTTGATTGCATTTTAAGTTTTGATCACATTGATATCTTATTCATAATTTTTGGATCAATATTTATCGAAATAGGAATTTCCCAAATTAGGTATTATTTGAACCATTTTTGGAATTCATATATGAATAACAAGAATATAAAACCAAAAGTCAAATTCAAAGATTCCAATTGGTAGAGCTTGTTTTCCTGAACATTTTGAAATTTAATTTGTCGAATTTGAAGCATTTTTCAAATAGTTATCGATTATTTAATTTGGTTTCTAAATTCCAAAATGGGAAAGTAATTCCCAGCCGGCCTAGGCCGGCCTTGTGCCGGCCAGGCTGGGCTGTAGGCCGGGGGGTGGCCCGAAGCCACCGGCCTTTGGCCGGCCCAGGCTGGGCGCGAGAGGCCGGGTTGGTGCCCGAAGCGTCCGGCCTCTGGCCGGCCCAAGCTTGCCCCAGGCCGGGCACTGGCCCGAGCCAACCGGCCTCATGGCCGGTCAGGCCGGGGTCCGGGCCGGTGCGCTGTGACCACGACGCCGGCGGGGGAATCGGCGGCGAGAGCGATGGCGAACGAGGGAAAAGAGAGACACGGGAAAAAATCTAGCAAAACGCGGAGCTCACCCTGAGACAAGTGGCATGGTCGCCGCGGCGAGGGAGAGGACGGGGACGCCGGAATCGTCTCGGCGTGCGGCGCGGCCGAGGCGGGGAAGTCAACGATGCGGCCGTTGATTCCAGGAGACGCGACTCGATTCCTTACACCAGGAGGGAGAGGACACCGACGTGGAGCTCATTGTGCTGCTCGATCTGCTCGGGGATGACTCTAGACGACGGCACGGTGCGCGGCGGCGGCGGCAAAGGAGGAGTCTCGGGAGAGCAACGGAGAGGGAGAGAGGAAGCACGCGATTGGGGAAAAATGGTTGAGGAGCAGGTGGGGGTCCTCGTCGTGGCGCTTGGCCACGGGGCGACGTCCACGGGTGGGGGGACACGGCGGCATGGCGCCAGTGCCGCCGGCACTATGGAGGAGAGAGCGAAAGAAAATTCGCGAAAAACCCCCTGGCAACTTTTAAATAAATTGCAAAAAGGTCCAGAGGCACTTTTTAGGGATTTAATTAGGGCATTTAAACATTGTCAAAAATTCTACAAAAATTCATGTGGCCTCCACCTAACCTTTGGGTGCTCCAAAAAAATTGGTGAGGCAAAATAAAATCTTTTGGCCAACCTTTGTTCACAGTTTTTAATTCTGATAATTTTTGACAATTCCCAATTTGTATTTATTTGAAGCACTTAACCATTTCCAAAAATACTGAAAATATTCATGGAGGCTCTAACAATAACATTGAAGCTCCCCATGATTTTAGTTTGAATTTTTAAAGAGCTCAACTTGGTTCCAAAATTAGAATTGTATTGAACCAATTTTAGATTCTCAAATTCATTTCTTATTTGGCAAAAATTGGAAATTGAGAATTGGTTATAAAAAGGCAAAGTTGGAACTTCCTAAACAATTTGGAAGTTCATCTAGTTTGTTGACATGTTGAGCAATTGTATTTGGTTTGGATTGCTTGGGAAGTTTGTTGACATGCCATGATGCAAACAAGGATGCAAAAGGTTGGAAAAAATCCTTCGTAGTTTTCAAAATGATTCCAATCACCTGGCCGTTTGCCGTCTGGGGACTGGACATGGTCGGCCCGCTGAAGAGGTCTAGTGGTGGCATGACGCACCTGCTGGTAGCCGTCGACAAGTTCACGAAGTGGATCGAAGCCAAGCCGATCAAGAAGTTGGATGGACCAACAGCCGTCAAGTTCTTCAAGAGCATCATTTACCGTTTTGGCTACCCCAACAGCATCATCACGGACAACAGATCAAAATTTGTCGAGGGAGAATTCGCCTGTTCTGCGGCAGGACCGGCATCCGGCTCGACGTCGCCTCCGTCGCGCATCCGCAATCAAATGGGCAGGTTGAGCGGGCAAATGGCCTCATCCTATCCGGCATCAAGCCTCGGTTGCTCGAACCGCTTGAGCGGGCAGCCGGCGCGTGGGAAGAAGAACTACCTTCCGTCATCTGGAGCCTAAGGACAACTCCGAATCGCTCAACCGGATTCACTCCCTTCTTCCTCGTCCACGGAGCCGAAGCCGTCATGCCAACCGACATCGAGCACGACGCACCTCGAATCGTCTTGTTCACGGAGGCAGAAGCTAAACAAGCTTATGAAGACGGGATGGACCTACTCGAAGAAGCGCGCCAGCTTACCGAGTCAAGGTCAGCGATATATCAGCAGCAACTACGCAACTACCACAGCCAGCAAGTCAGACCCATCCGCTTTCGCGAAGGAGACCTTGTATCCGGTTAATTCAAGACACAAAGAACATGCATAAGCTATCGTCACCCTGGGAGGGACCATTCATCGTAAGCAAAGCACTCATCAACAATGCCTACTACTTGATCGACGCCCGCGAGCACAAGAAGGACACGATGGACAAGGAAGGCGATGAAACGGAAAGGCCATGGAATGCTTCACTCTTGCGTCGATTCTACACTTGAGAAAGAACCATGTATGTATCAACCATGCAATCAATAAAGAAATGAGAATGATGAGCACATGAGCAAATTTTTTCGCAATTTTTTTTTGCATTTCCTTTCCGGTTGCTCCGGCAGCCGGCAAGCTTGCCTTTAGCGGCTGTGTAGCGTGGCTAACCCCTAAACGGTTAACTCTTCGAATCCGGTTAAGGCCGGCAAGAGAATAAGCTGGAGGGGGCCAACCACGTGAAAAACGCTTAAGGGAAAGTACTGCCGGCTGAAAAATCGCTATTCTGCAAACTCGGCCAAGCCGGCAGTCGGCAACTTCTTCTCCTATTACGGATGATTAACTACACAACGCTAAACGGCTAACTCTTCGGATCCGGTTAAGGCCAGCAAGAGAATAAGCTGGAGGCTGACTGTATGCGAAAGACGTAAGAAACAGAAATTGTTGCTGGCTGAGAAAACCCTGGCCCAACAAACCGGATCCTAACGTTATACTAGTGTGCATGATCCCGCTGGACGGTGAAGTGCACACGAATGACGGCTGGAAAGGCTACAGGCGAGTGTAAAATTGAGCTAAGCAAAATAAAAGTATTCTCCATAGTCGAAAGAGCAAGCTAAGCACCTTGTCATTTCATCCCCCTCACGAAAATGCCGTTTCCGGGCTCCGGAGATCTCAACCCGGACACAGGACGACGCGTAAAAGATCAAGCCGGTCAACAACACACAAATGCAAGAACAAAAGCAAGCAATATTCAACATCATGGATAAGGGCTTACAGCCGGAAGCAGATTACAGAAGCAAAAGGAGGAAGTCCACAGGCGGACAACCTCACCTGCAGGCCAAGCCGGCTACAAGATAACCTAAAACTAAGCGGGAGGTGGAGTCATATCGTCATTGCTCTCCTCCCACTCCTTGAGGCACAGAGAGCTATCGAATACCTTGACGTAGAGGACCCCAGTCTGGCACTTCAGCTGGAAGTGGAGGATGAAGGGAGGCTCCAGGCGGAAGAACTTAGCGAAAGCTTTCCAGCCGGAGAAGAACTCAGCCCGCCGGCGAACCTCCCCACCCTCTTGGCTTATAATGACGCGAGCATGTACCTCCCAAGGCCCCTGACGAGCTCCAACCCGATGAAGAAGAAACGTGAAGGGGCCTTCTCCCTCCAATGCATCGGCGACGGCCCGAGGGAGCCACTGGATGCGCTGGATGGGCTCATACAGCGTCAAGAGGAATTCTGAAATGGGGAACTCGTCCCAATAGACACCTATAGGAGACTCCGAGCGGGCAGGCAGGGGGCTCCGGTTACCACCAGTCGCCGCAACGGCGGCATTTCCATCGCCGCCGCACCCGAGCTTTGGCGGCCGGCCTCTGCCGCGCTTTGCCGCCGCATTGGAGGACTCCCCGGCGTCCTTCTTCGGCGGACGACCCCGACCGCGCTTGGCCACAACAGGAGAGTCCACCTCGATCTCTTTCTTCGGTGCCATGCCTGGATGAAGAGGAGCGAAGTGGAAGAGAAGGTGAAGCAAGAAAAGCACGCCCGCACCACTATTTATAAGGGGGCAAAAGGCAAACTCAACCGTCAGCGCCCCATCTCTAGGCGACACGTGGACACCCGCGCAAAGGACGGTGAAGCCGAGGAGGCAAAAATCAAGGCGGCAAAATACATACCCGGGGGCTGCGCAGCCGCCGAGCCGGCTCCGCAGACCCGGATGAACAAAAACACCCCGAGTCACGGACTCGGGGGCTGCCACGCCATCAGCCGGCAGAAAATATACCCGGGGGCTGCGCAGCCGCCGAGCCGGCTCCGCGCACCCGGACGAATCAAACACCCCGAGTCACGGACTCGGGGGCTGCGCGTCATCAAGACGTCGAAAATCATACCCGGGGGCTGCGCAGCCGCCAAGCCGGCTCTGCAGACCCGGACGAACAAACACCCCGAGTCACGGACTCGGGGGCTGCCACGCCGTCAGCCGGCAGAAAAATACCCGGGGGCTGCGCAGCCGCCAAGCCGGCTCCGCAGACCCGGACGAACAAACACCCCGAGTCACGGACTCGGGGGCTGCCACGCCGTCAGCCGGCAGAAAAATACCCGGGGGCTGCGCAGCCGCCAAGCCGGCTCCACAGACCCGGACGAACAAACACCCCGAGTCACGGACTCGGGGGCTGCCACGCCGTCAGCCGGCAGAAAAATACCCGGGGGCTGCGCAGCCGCCAAGCCGGCTCCGCGCATCAGGACAAAGAACTACACCCCGAGTCACGGACTCGGGGGCTGCACGCCATCAAGGCGGAAAAATACCCGGGGGCTGCGCAGCCGCCAAGCCGGCTCCGCGCACCCGGACGTTCAACTATTACACCCGAAGTCAGAGACTCGGGGGCTGCACGTCATCAAAACAATGGAAGAAAGCGCAAGATAGGCAAAAGACATAAAATTTCGACCCGGCTTGATACTCAAGCTAGCCCAAAATTCGGGGGCTAGGTATGGTGAATATCGTCATCAAGACGAGCGCAAGCTCCAGCGCAAAGGCCCAACAATCACAAAGAAAATGATACTAAAGATAGCAACCAACAACAGGGAACAGATTCATGTCATGACAGGTAGCACATCAAAGCAGTCATCAACCCAAAATAATAAGTTCTACAAGTACGCTCGGCATTCCGGGTGTCGTGGTGGTGCACGGACAGATGCCATGGGTAGGCTTAACTTGGGGCCGATGGACGCTAGAGGCACCGGGGAGGGTTAGCGCATGTAGAAGACGCACACATAAGCTCACACACAGACACATGGTTTTACCCAGGTTCGGGGCTCTCGTGAGGAGATAAAACCCCTACTCCTGCTTTCTTGTTTATATATGGCGGATCACACTCGAGCCACACAACGCTCCTTGAGTTGTGCAGAAATGCTATGAACTAAGGTAAAGGTGGATCACTTGGGCCTTCTGCCGAGTCTTGGGATGGCTCCCTGGCTCCTTGTTGGCTCTGGTGGAAATGTCTAGATTGTATGCGCGTGAGGCTAAGGGTCGTCTGGGATCGTCCCCGTAATAGGAACCCCTATTGCCCCTTATAAAGGGAAGCCCAGGGCACAAGTTAGGGCTGACATTGGTGCTAGCGTATGCAGCACTGTGGCCACGTCCGGTCCTCTGACTGCTTCGGTCATCCCTGCGTTGCATGTCCCATCTATCACGTCCTGCACACTGCTTCCCCGTACCGCTTCGGTCAGCAGCATGGAGACCTGACTCCCCATACCGTGGCCTCCGAGTCAAGGGTTAGGCAGCGCGTCATGTCCTGCCAGAGGCAGGACGCCTGTCCCGTGATTGCAGGGACAAGACGTGAGCCTTGACCGTCCACCGGGATAGAGCTCCATTTCTCCCGATCCGACATAGGCACACCAGATACTCCATAACTCGGTTTCTTCTTCCCTGCACATAAGAAGAACAAAGAAGGCTCCGACTTATACTTTGCATGATCTGACATTCGTGTATGTCGGTTAGCTCTGACCCGGTCAACTCCGGGTATGTCTGTATGGTATGTCGGTTATCATTGACCCGGTCAACTCCGAGTCCACACATATCTCGTCATCTTGACCCTATTCGGGGGTTGCCCCCCGACATTAGTCCCCGAAGCTGGCGCGGTCCTGCAGCCTCGGATGAAGGGCCACGGCAGGTTTACCCGAAAACCAACCTCTTTAATTGATCACCGACATAATATATGCCGGCGAAATTTATATGTCAGAAAGCAATTTGCATCCCAACCATGATATCCGACTTTATGTCGGTTCGTTCCGATATACGTATTAATTCCTCGGCTTTATCCGAGTTATCGGTTCTCCGACGTGGCAGAGCATCTCTGCCTGACGCCTCGGTTCTTGTGCACGGATGGACGTGCCACTGGCATGCGTGCCACCTGTGTCACGCCAGTCACCTTCAACATTGTGGCCACGCAAGCACTCAACTGCATGCTTGACTACACCGCTTGCGCGTCGCCTCGGGTCCTGCCCGATCAGGTGCGTCGTAGCGAGCCGTTGGCTCCCTGTGGCCCAGCGTGGGGCAGATCGTGCGGCAGCTACGCCACCATGGGAATCATGGCGGAGATCGTGGGGCAGTTATTCCCCGTCCGTTACGGGGATTGTGCGCAGAGGATCACGCAGCCATGATCTCCTCCGGCCGTTCTTAAATAGGGGGGAGGGGGCAGCTCTTCCCTCCTCCGCATTCATTCTAGTCTTGCCTCCTTCTTCCTCCTACTCTCCTGCGCACAGAGCATAGAGCACCGCGCCGCCGCACGGACCCGCGCACGCCGACGAGCCGCCGGACGCCAACGTGCACCGACGCCGCCGACACGCAGCGCGCAGGTCTTCGCCGCTGTACGCCGCAGCGCCGCGGTAAGTTTTCTTTCTTCTTCCCTTCTTCTCCTCTTGCGCATTTCGCATTTAGATTAGTTGCCTGCCTGTTCTTCCTTGTTCCTCCTCTTTTTCAGCACTGCGCCGCATCGCGCGCCATCGGTGACCTTGCCGCCGCAGTCAGGGTTCGCCGCCGGCCATTTTGTCGCCGCATTGCTTTTCCTCTCTACCGCCTGATTTTTTGCTCACCGCCGATGAACCCCCTTTGCAGATCTCGGCATCTCTTCCCGATATGTCGGACAACTCCGCCCTCGAGGTGGTCGAGGTGGTAGAAGAGGGAGTCGTGGAGGGATCCACTCGGGCTGCCTAGGAAGGCTCCGACGTCACCCGCGCCGAGATAGATTGGCTAATCCGGACTCGGCGGATCCCGGCCGGAGTGGAGTGTCGGCTACCGGGTCCAGAGACTGCGCCGGATCTCCGAGAAGGAGAATATGTAGTCTTCATAGCCCATTTCGAGCGAGGATTCGGTCTCCCGACCAGCGCCTTCTTTCGCACATTCCTCAACAAATTCGCCCTCCAACCTCATCATCTTTCGGCTAATGCCATCACCACTCTATCTGCATTTGTCTCTTTCACCGAGGGTTACCTCGGCCTTTGGCCCACCCTCAACGCTTGGTCCAAGTACTTCCACTTTTGGAAGCAGGTTATTCCGAATCCTACTGACCTGGACACGCCCAAGGAGATGACTCAGTGTGGGGCTGCTACAGTCACACCCCGGCGTGGTTCCATCTTTCCCCGGATCTTCGGTCTGGATTCATGCCGGAAATGGCAGCGCTCCTTCTTCTACGTGAAGAACACGATCGAGGTTGACATGATCAACTTGCCGACATTCGCCATGGGTCCCCCTACCGCCTAGCTCAACTGGACGTATAACCCGAGGGACAAGGTGGAGGAAGTCAACCACATCCACCAAATCGTCGAGCAGCTCAAGGGCGAAGGGATGTCGGCCGATGACCTGCTCGCAACATTCATCAGCCGCCGGGTCTTGCCCCTCCAACGCCGAGTCCACAAAATTTACCATATGAGTGGCCCGCTGGATCCGACCCGGATAAGCACCGTCGAGCTGGACAATGCCTAGATCCGGAGGCGCATCAAGGCCATAGCCCGGACGAAGATGATGGAGGAGTGGGAATGGGGAAAAGAACCCCACAGCCGGAACAATCTTCCACCCAAAGTAAGTAACTTCAACCGACATAACTTTTTCACCGACATAAACTCTTATGTTGGTGCATTTCCGTTCTTTGTATTAATCATTTCCTGTATCCGCTATGCAGAGATTCGGACGGCAGTCGAAGGAGGACGGACCGGACCCCTCCGCCAACTGTGGTAAGGACCGGGTCGAAGCTGACTCGGAAGATCCGGATGACGAGGATAATGTGCCAATTCCCGACGTCGGCACAATTCCAGCCACGGGTAAGACTCGTGCTTCCTCCCTCCGAGATTGGTCTGAGGATGAAGATGTCGACTGTCAGATTCTAGAGGTATATGATCCTCGCACGGTTGCGTTCTCATATCCGGTGTCCTCGCCCCTAGCTGACTCGGACGACCAGGTGCTCGAGGTGGCACCCCTCGCCGTGGGACCCAAAGTCCCGGTTCGGAAGCGCCCCGCTGCCGCATCAACTGATGTCGAACCCTCCCGCACTTCAGAACCTCTACAGAAGAAGGCGAGGAAGAAGACAATAGTGAAGCGTCGTGATTGTCCCGTTTCCAAGGGGTAAGATTCCCTTTTGCCGACATAAACCTTATACTCTTGATTACACTTGTTTTTCCTGTTTTTCTCATTCTGACCTTACACTTTGCTGTTTTGCCTTGCAACATGGCTCCTCTGGAGGTCCCCACGACCGGGTCAACCGATCGGGTCCCTCTGAGGACACCGACGCCGCCTCGGCCCGACGACACCCGGGTGGCAAGTCCGCCAAGGACGAGTCCTACTGTAGATACCTCGGCTCCGGGATGAGAATCTCCGGGAATGCGGATTCGGTCGCGACCGAGACTCTGGCGACCAACCGGGATGAGAATCTCGGGGCCAGCTCTTCGGCCCCCGAGGTAGAGACAACCAGGGTCCCGGAGGACTCGGAACAGCCGAATCAACAATAGCAGCAACAGCAGCAGACTCAGCAGCAACAACAACAGCAGCAGCAAAAGCAACAACCACCATCGCAACAGCAGCAGCAGAAGCAGAAGCAACAACCACCAGCGCAACAACAGCAGCAAAAGTAGTAGCAACAGCCACCAACGCAACAGCAGCAACAATGGCCATCGCCGGCAAAGCCGACGCCGCCGGTGAAGCCACAGCCGCCACCGACACAGCCGCAGCCACAACAGCGGACATCGAAAGCTCCGGTTCCTGCAACCGGGAAGACAACCGAGAAAGCTCCGGCGAAAACTGTGCCGGCCAACCCGGATAGGCAGTTGGTTGTGCCACCGAGCCAACGTGCACCCGTAGCGACATCATCCAGTATCCAGACCACCAGCTGGGGGTTTGCCCCACTGCGAACCCTCAGCGGGAAAAGCTTGGGCTCCCTTGAGCATTATAACATGGACTGGAACGCTGCCGACCTGAGCGAAGTGAGCTCGCAGTCACCAGCGGGCCAGATCTCAGAGCATCCGGCGGGACCGAGCTTGGTTTCCCAAAAGCTACACGCGGCCAACACTGCCCTTCTTGTGGCCGACCAAGCAGCAGCGGTACGTTCTGCCGAATAAAGATAACTCGGTTCACTTCTTTAAAAAAGATATCACTTATCCCCAGTCCCCGAGATTCGGGTCGAGTAATTGAGACTCGGTTGAGTAAGGATTACTCGGCTTCAATCTTCACCAATAAGAGTAACACCTCTTTTTTTCAGGTTTGGATGACCAAACGCACTCAGGTGCACCGCCAGCTCCTGCTAGAGCATAAAAAGCTCTCTAACAAGTACAAGCTGCTGCTAGCCAAGCTGAACATGATGGCCGACTCAGAGTCCAAGGCTGAAGGGCTGGAGAAACAGATCTCGGACCTCGAGGGTAAGTCACATCCTGTCCTTTAACTTGCACTCGCATCAGTTCTTGCATGCTGACTCTGCTGTCTCGGCGCAGCCGCACAGAAGGAGCGCGAGCTTGCGCATCAGGCCGAGCTCAAGAAGGAGCAGGACGAGGTGTCCCGGCTGACGGCCGAGCTGGAGAAATCTCGGGGCCGTGCTGCCGAGCTGGAGAAGTCCGCCGCCGAGGAGAAACAGCTCCGAGACGAAGAGACTCGGAAACTCAAGGAGTCCCTTGCGGAGTCCGAGTCTCGCATAACCTCGGCGGAGGGTGAGCTCCAAGCCCTGAAGGCCAAGATTACCCGGTGGGTGGGGGAATTTGCCTCCATCAATGGCCAGCTGGACAGTAAGTCTCTTCTTTTTCTGTCATTATCCGGCATTCCATTTTTACCTCCATGTGACTTACATTGGTGTTAGCCCTTTTTGATTTAGAAAACTTCCCCCACTCCAAAGCCGCTGTGAACAACAGTACTAACAAGTTCTGGCAAAAGAAGATCAAGGAGGGTCCGATCTCGGCTAAGTGGGACATGGATGACCACCCGGTGGCCTTGAAGGCGCGGATGTCGCCGCTGAGGGCTGTCGGAGTGGAACTCCGTTCCTCGGCGATCCGGTCCTACAGCGTTCTCTGGCCCGAGTGCGAGCACCCCAAGTCAGTTGATGAACTGGCCAAGTGCTTGATGGGTAGCGAGGAGCGACTCGACGATTGGCGGTCATCCGCCGCCCGAGTCGGCGCAGACGAGGCACTGATGTATGTACTGTCTTGGTACGAGGGAATCGACCTCGACATGCTCAAGACTCTGCGTGACGGGTCGAAGTGGACCTCTGACCCGGATCTCATCCGGCGTCGCCAAGAGATGGCGCACTCCCTCATCCAGTACGCTCCGGTGCATAGCTTTGTCCCCGGTCAGCGGGTTCCTCAAGCGGAGGAGATCGAGTATGCCGATGAGGGTGAAGAGGAAAGCGAAGACCGAGTCGACGAGGAGATCGAGGCTGAGTCACCGCCCGAGACTGCCACCGGCATTGCTGCTGAGTCCACGGCCGAGGAAACCGCCAAGGCCGCGGCCGAGGAGATTGCTCGGACCGATACCGCTCTTTCTGCTCTGAGTAGCAAGGATCCCGCTGCCTAGACTTATCAAAAAACTCAATCCGTTAAATCCCCGGGATGCCGGGTGCATATGTAATATAAACCTTTGGCTTTTATTGTTGGCACTTGGTACTTTTCTTTGCACATTTTTAGCATGGCTAGCAGTATGCCGGATCATCCTGAACCGAGTCCCCGAGTTCATTTTCTTGTTTACCATACTTCGCAACCTTTGCTCTTGTCTACCATTTTTCGGTGTTCGACAGTCGAGTCACAAGATTACCGAGATACGGCATACAGTACTAAAAAACTTTGAGATATGGCTCAAAATCATCCGACATATAGGATAAAGAACTACGCACATGATTAACAAATAACTATGCCGGATCGCGCTTGGGCCAAGTCCCCGAGTTTGATTTCTTGTGTACTAAGTGCCACGATCCCAGCTCTTTTCTACCTTTTTCGGTGTTCGACAGTTGAGTCACGAGACAGCAAAACTTAGCATACAATACTTGAAACCTTGAGACATGGGCTAGAGCCATCCGACATAACATACTAGGATAACGAAAGGAAACCGAATTGCTCCTGGACCAAGTCCCCGAGTCTGATTTCTTGTTTACGACATCTTGCAATCTCTGCCCTTGCCTACCCATTTGGTTTCTTTGGCATTCGGGTCACAAAATCATAAAGACATAGCATACAATACTTACAAACACGGAAATACGATTTTTGGAGCCATCCGACATACAGGAAATAGAGATAAGCATGCAGGTAAACAAAGATTTCACAGCAAGGCAGTCCCCGAGTTTCATTTCGGGATGCTGACATTTCACTTCAGGATTTCGAGATACATACAGTGAGACCTTAAGAGTAAAAAGGGCGAAGAAGAGCTATATTCCAAGGTCGTTTGGTCTCCTCTCCGGATATGTCCATCCTGTTCTTCACCTGTGCCTGAGCATCTATAAGATAATATGCATCATTGTTCAGAGCTTTGCTCACAATAAATGGCCCTTCCCAAGGAAGTGATAACTTGTGCATCCCAGCGGTGCGCTGCACAAGCCTAAGGACCAGGTCCCCTTCTCGGAACTTGCGAGGATTTACTTTCCGGATATGGTAGCGTCGGAGATTCTGCTGATTTAGACAATGCCAATTCTCGTGCTTCCTCGAGCAGATCGACATCATTTTCCCGGGCTTTCTTTGCCTCAGACTCGGTGTATAATGCGACTCTTGGCGAGTCATGCTCTATGTCGGTTGGCAGCACTACCTCTGCTCCATAGACCAGGAAGAATGGCGTATAGCCAGTGGAGCGATTCGGTGTAGTCCTTAGACTCCACAATACCGCCGGGATCTCATCCAGCCAACATCCCGGAGCACGAAGAAGTGGCTGTATTAGCCGGGGTTTTATGCCAGATAAAACCAAAGCGTTTGATCTTTCCACTTGTCCATTGGACTGCGGATGTGCAACCGATGCCAGGTCTAGCCAGATTCTCTTTTCCTGGCAAAACCGAGCAAAGGCTCCCTCGGTGAAATTGGTGCCATTATCCATGATAATGCTATGCGGGTGACCATACCTTAGGATAATATCCTTTAGGGATGATACGGCTGTGCGGCCATCGCACTTTCTTATTGGCTTCACCTCAATCCATTTGGTGAACTTGTCCACCATCACCAGGATGTGAGTCATGTTACCTCGGGCTGGCTTGAACGGTCCCACCATATCTAGACACCACACTGCAAATGGCCAGGTGATGGGAATAGTCTTAAGTGCGGAGGCCGGCATATGAATTTTGTGGGCAAACCTCTGGCATCCTTCACATTTACGCACAATGTCCTCTGCCTGCTGCAAAGCACTGGGCCAATAAAACCCATATCGGAATGCCTTAGCCACTATGGATCTGGAAGATGCGTGATGACCGCACTCTCCCTGATGGATATCTCGGAGAATATTTTCTCTCTCTTCCGGTTCGACACAACGCTAAAGCATAGTGGTCACACTTCTCTTGTACATCTCATGATTGATGATGGTGAAGGATTTGGCTCGCCTCTGTATCACTCGGTAGACTGCCGTCCAACATGAATGTCATGATGGGCTGTGCCCATGCCGGTACCGGGCGAGTGCCGAGTACAGGCTCGTCGATTTCCATTGCATCAACTGACATCACCACGCCCGACATAGGCTGATGAGTCCCCGAGTCCTCCCAAGGAGTCCCCGAGTTCCGCCAAGCGGCTTTCCAGTTTTTCAACACAGTAGCCGAATCTTGCTGAATGTACCCGACATCCATGGAAGTCCCCGGGTCCTGCGGATCAGTCCCCGAGTCCTGCAGCATGCTCCCGACATCCACGTCCATCGGGATGATGTCGGGTTCAGGATTAGCCGGGATAAATATCGATTCAGACTCGGGTGAAGGCTTGATTGATGGCTTGCGAAGATGCTCCAGTGACACCCCAGGTGGGATGGCTTGCCGGTATGACCCGATCTTGGACAACATATCCGCACTTTCATTATCTGTTCGCCTAATGTGATTGAACTCGCAACCATCAAAGTATCCGGAGATCTTCTGTACGTGGAACCGGTATGCCGCCATGTTGGCATCCAGGGCATCCCAGTTGCCCGATGTTTGCCCAATGCCGCCATGTATTCGGCCACATTGTTGGATGCCGCGAAATGGACCTGCAGCACATATTTCAACTGGTCTCGCTTTGGCGAGGTGAGAACCACGCCGGCTCCCAGGCCCTCTTTTACTTTGGACCCATGAAAATGCATTCTCCAGTAATTAGAGTCCAGCAGAGATGGTTCATACTGCATCTCGGCCCAATCGACGAAGAAATCTGCCACTGCTTGAGATTTGATGGTATCTCTTCTCGCATATTGCGGTGCGTAAGCCGCGAGCTCGATAGCCCACTTGGCGACTCGGCCACTGGCATCCTTGTTGCCGAGGATTTCCGACACAGGGGCCGCACTTATGACAGTTATAGGATGCTCCTGGAAGTAATGTTTCAATTTCTTGGCCGCCATGTAGACACCATAGGTCATTTTCTGGTAGTGAGGGTAGTTTTGTTTTGATGTGGAGAGCACCTCACTCAGGTAATACACCGGCCTCTGTACCGTAGTTCCTTTCTCTTCTCGTTCCACCACCATTACGACACTAACGACTCGGTTAGTGGCTGCAACGTAGAGCAACATTGGCTCTCTCGGTAGTGGCGAAGCCAATATTGGCGCTGTAGCCAACATCTTTTTCAGCTCATGGAATGTCGCATCCGCTTGCGGAGTCCAGCTAAACTTATCTGATTTTTTCATCAGTTGGTATAAGGGCAAGGCCTTTTCTCCCAACCGACCTAAGAAACGACTCAGGGAGGCTAGGCAACCTGTGAATTTCTGGATATCCCGGAGGCATCTCGGCAATTTCATGTTTTCTATCGCCCGGATCTTAGTCAGATTTGCCTCGATACCTCGGCTAGACACGAGGAAACCAAGTAACTTGCCTGCCGGTACTCCGAACGTACATTTATCCGGGTTAAGCTTTAGCCGGAATTTCCGCAGGTTTGCGAATGTCTCTTTGAGATCGTCAAACAAGGTATGTTTTTCTTGCTCTTGATGACTATGTCGTCGACATACACCTGCATATTTTTGCCTATTTGATCATGCACACATTTTTGCATACAGCGCTGATAAGTAGCACCGGCATTTCTCAACCCAAAACACATGACACGATAGCAATAAGCCCCGTACGGGGTGATAAAGGCATTCTTTATTTGATCAGAAGGGTTTAATGGTATCTGCTGAAAACCAGAGTACGCATCTACAAATGATAGCAGTTCACACCCGGTCGTGGAGTCGATCACTTGATCGATCCGGGGCAACGGGAATAGATCTTTCGGACATGCCTTGTTCAGATGGGTGTAATCGACACACATGCGCCAGATAGTGGCCGAATTCGGATCATCCTTCTTCTTTTCTACCAGGACCGGGTTAGCCAACCAGTCCGGGTATTTCACTTCCACGATGGCGTTTCATGCAAGTAACTTGGCTAACTCGTCACCCACAGCCTTTCTTCTTTCTTCAGCGAGACGCCGTGTAGGTTGCTTCACTGGCCTAGCATCCGGCCTGACATGTAAGGAGTGCTCAGCCAACTCCCTCGGAACACCCGGCAGGTCCTGACTGGACCGTGCAAAGATATCCCGATTCTCACGGAGGAATTGGATGAGCTCGCTTTCCTATTAGTTGTCCAACCCGGCACCGATGATGACGGTGTGGTCCGGGTTAGACTCGTCGATGCTGATTTTCATAGAATCCTTCGCGGCCTGAAAGGTTGCAGTCTGCTACGGGTTAGCCAGACTCGGCATACCGAGTTGAGCGGACTGGGCTAGAGCTACCACCTCATGGAGTCTCTTCTTTTCTGCAGCAATCACCAGTGACTCGGCCAGAAGCGACCCGGCCGAGGCACACTCCATGGAGCGCTTGTAGTCACCCGAGATGGTGATGACACCATTCGGACCCGGCATTTTCATCTTCAGATAGGCCACATGAGTGGACGCCATGAACTTGGCGAGTGCTGGCCTGCCGAGTAAGGCATGATACGGGCTCTCTCCTTCCTAGGTGAGCCCAAGCTTTTCTCCATCACACGGACAGTGTGTGAATTCTTCAGTCACGTTAGGGCCCGAGCGTTCAGCCTTAAGGAAACGTCTAGTACGTCACAAGCGTGGAGTCCAAAAGAAGCTGTTTTCTCTCCTCACGGTGCCAAAGCCCTACGGTCTACCCAGCGGGTGGTGTGAAGTATTGTCTTGGTCTTGGACCAATATCCTGAACAAAGTGATAGGTCGTCCTATCCTCAGCTCGACCTTTGTTTGGTCAAATCGATCCTAGTTTCCTCAATGGCTTATGGTTTTGGGCAAGAGTCATTTTGTCTGCCACCTTAAGTAATCTCCTGTTCTTTCTGCCTTTTTGGCATGTCATGTTAGTTAGCCAAATATCTGCAATGAGGAAGATGTGTGTTGTCGTGTTCCCTCATCCCTACTTCTACTCTAGAATCTCGGGACGAGATTCCTGTAAGGGGGGTAGAATTGTAACAGCCCCAGATTAGTACTCTAAAATATGGGCCAAATTTTCGCTTTTTGTGTTGCATTGCATCATGGCATCCATCTAAAATTTGCTAAACTAAAATAAAGCAACACTTGGAAGTTAAAACAAAGGAAGCCAAAACCCTTCCTAAATTTCCAAACTACATGCATTGCCCAAAATGGCCAAACCAAATTAATTTGAATTTCCAAATTGTTCAGGAAGTTCCAAATTACTTTTATAACCAATTGCCAAAATTCTTTTATTGACAAGCAAAGATATAAAATTGAGAATTCAATTTGGGTCATTACAAACTCTATTTTTGGAACCAAGTTGAGTTTTCCAAAAATTCAAACTAAAATCGTGGGGAGCTTTGATATAATTGTGAGAGTCTCCATGAATATTTTCACTATTTATTGAAATGCCTAAATGCTCCAAATAAATCTATTTTGGAAGTTATCAAAAATGCCCTATTTAAACTCCAAGAACAAATGTGGTGCAAAACATTTTTATTTGCCTCACCAATTTTTGTGGAGCACCTAAGGGCTAAATGGAGCCTATTGGAATTTTTGCATAATTTCTAAAAATGTTTAAATGGCTCTTTTAAATTGCCTAAAGCCTGCTGGTTTTAATTAAAAGGGAAAATGTCAAAACCCTGACAGTGGGTCCCCCACTGTCAGTCCTTCCTCTTCTTTCACTGTGGCGCCAGGGGGGCCGCTGGCGCCATGCCGCCGACGCACCCCACGCGCCGTGCCCCCCCATGCCGCGGCCAAGGGCCATCCCCACACCCGCGTGCTCACCTGCTCCCCATGCCCACCATTTCCATCCCCGTCCCCTCTCTCCCTCCCTCTCTCTCGTGCCGGTCCGCACCATGGCCGAGCTCTGGCTCGAGCCCGCCGCCGAATTGCCGCCTCTAGGGAGCCCAGAGAGCAGATCGATGCGCACCCTCCCCTCCGCCTCGTCGTCGTCTTCGCCCGGGTGCCAGGAATCGTCGCCGTGTCGTCTGAGTCGCCGTCACCACCGCGATTTCTTCATCGCCTCCGTTCACCGTCCGATCCGCCTCCGTCAAGCTCGCCGACGCCTCCGACCACCCCGTAGCCGTGCGAGCGCGCCACCGCCTCCGCCGCGTCGTCCTCGACCTCCCCGTGCGAGGAATCGAGACGGGGTCGTCTGGACCCGACGGCCGCGTCCACGACTCCCCGCCTCGGCCGCGCCGTCCGCCGGGACGCTTCCGGCGCTGCCCGCCCCTCCGCACCATCGCTGACCCCTCTACGCGGTCCCGGGTGAGCACCGCGTGCAGACTCGCTTCTCCCCTCCTTTTTCCTTCCCTCCTCGCCGCCGGCCACCCTCGGCCACCGCCGCGGTCACCGCCAAGTGCTCGCCGGTCGTGGCATTTTTCCCTTCCCGGCCTAACGCCCGGCCTGGGCCGGCCACTAGGCCGGCTCCCTCGGGCCACAGCCCGGCCTGGCTCCGGACTGGGCCGGCTCTGAGGCCGGCCTTTTCTGGCACTGCCCTGTAAACCGGTCTGGGCCGACCTGTGGGCCGGCCCGTACAGTAAAAGCAGAAAATTGAAATTTTGGAAATAATTCATAACTAATTGAATTTTGGGTCAAGTTCAACAAATAAAATACCCGTTTGATCAGAAAGACAAATTCTACCTTTTGGAACAATTGAAATGTTATTTTGAAACCATATTATGTGGTGTATTTTAAGAATTCCGAAAATGGGTTAAATAATCCCCAATTAGGAAAATTTCATAACTTATTAAAATTTTGTCCAAACATTATGAATTAAATATCAAAGTGATCAACATGTCAAATGCTATCAAACCATGCACTTATCACATCATGATCACAAACTTTTATTTGATGTTATTCATAATTGGTTTAAATGAATTAAATTCAATTATTTAATTAATTTGTCAATTATTCATCGGTGCTCTGAAAATTACAAATAAATTACCGAAATGATAGGAAGAACGAAACCTATCCATTCATGTCATGTTCATGCATAATTGATCCACTTCTCTAATAATTTGATAATTTATAAAGAATGTGGCCACTAAGATAAATATGGGGTTGTTTCCAAATAATTGCACTAATTATTTGGCTCCCTATTTAATGTTGCTATTTAAATTATATAACTATATCCTTGCATCAATTTGACATGTCATCATGTGATTGAGCATTGCACCTTGTGTTCTTGTGATTTATGTGTGCTTTGTATTTCTTTTGGGTATCGATAGATTCCGGAGTCGAGGTTAACGCTACTTACCCCGACGAGCAGTACTACACGCCCCGGCAGCAAGGCAAGAGATAACCTAACCTTCTTGGCATCTAGCATCCTATGTTTTTATCAACTTATTTTATCCACCATAATATTGCATGCGGTTCTAATGTCTTTTTGATCAAAATATAGAGAATCCTATGAACCCTAGGGTTGAAGTGTTGGCCCGAGATAAAGTTATAATTGTTGATGTTATATGCTTAGTCATGCTTAGAAATGCTTAGTTGAAATATTAGTTATGTCCGTTATTAAATTCCATAATTGTTGATGTTGATGGAATGATTCGGGCATGGTGGATGAATGTGATGCTAAATTAAAATGCTAAGATGGCTTGGGTGAGTTGCCATCGGGGATGGTGTTTTGCCTCACTCTGGCCCCTAGGTGCGAGTTCTTTACCTCTTGAACCAAGACGAGCGTGCTGCCATTGGTGGGTGTATGGGCGCCTTACAAACCAAATAACTTGTGCGGGCGTATCCAAGGGTCCTCTAGTTTGCTATTTCCATTTGCCGTGTGTGTGAGCGGAAAAAGAAATGACGAGGATGGTGCTGTTTAGGACGTGGCGATGGGGCAGGGGCTGAGGCTGGGTAAACTTGCCCTATGGCCACAGATGACTCTTGGATAGTCTCACGCGAGGTAAAGGTTTAACCGCGCCTGCTTGCCGGCCTTCCCCGGAAGAGGGCCAACTAGGTGAGCGGGACGGTACCAATGGGTAAATTAGTACACCCCTGCAGGGTTAATCTTTTCGAAAAGCCGTGTCCACAGTTATGGACAACTTGGGAATAGACGATAAGATCATAGAGAATATTAACTTAATTGATATGGCAGCTAAAGGTTGCATAATCAACGTGTGACAAAGGATCATTTCCTCGAGGGTTATTCGAGGGAGTGCCTTTGGTGGAGATGAGTGGTTCGGCTACAAGTAGGTTCGATGAGAACCGAAGATGAAATGTTTACTCTCTTATCCCCTTTATGAAAAGTATTCTGAGTAGACGTCGCCTCGTGTCATTTATGTCTTTTATTGAAAACTCGCTTTATGCAAAAACAAGTACACATATAGCTTTAGAGCCTACGTCAGTCATTGGGCCTATATCGCCCTACTAAACTTGCGAGTACATCGTACTCAGTCTCTCTTTGCTGCCTCTATGATTTTTGTATTTCAGAGGAGGACGACACCGAGTAGCTAGGTGGGTTCTTCGTTGACGTCGACTACTAGTCTGGGGTTCCCAGGTGGCAGCTTGGGACCGTGGAACAAGCTGGCTTGGGTGATGTTTATTGTAGGCCTCTTAGGCCATATATTTGCTTCTTGTTGTTAGACAACACTACCCGCTTCCGCTTGATGAACTGTTGGATCTGTGATCCTTTTGCTGTGTAATATTTGTATTCTTCTCGTTATATGAGTTGCTATATGTTTTGTGTCGTAGAGTCATGCAATGTGCCAGTTTGTTCCACATGTCTCGATCTCTGTGTTATACCTTGATGGTTGTGCCAATTACATAGCCTCTCTGTATAATTCCGGGGTCGGGGCGTTACACCTGAGCCAGTAAAGGCTGTGTCGAATCACCCAGGGCATAACTGTCCGCTATTGCCATTGTCTCGGCCAAGGTGGCCGGCATCTCTCTCTGGAGTCTCTGCCAAAGCATGGAGCCATGTCGGCACCCTTTTACAAACCATGCGATGGCCTGCGACTCGATAACTCCTTCACAGGAGTTGCGGATGGTACTCCACCGGGTCAGATACTCCCGGTCAGTTTCATCCTCCCTCTGCCGACACATGGACAGCTGCTGAGGGCGATTCGGCCTCTTGTAGGTGCTGGAGAAGTTGTTGACAAAAGCATCAGAGAAGTCCAGCCAGCAATCGATGCTGTTCTCCTCCAGGTTGTTCAACCAGATTCGGGGTGGTCCTTCCAGCATTTGCGGTACATACCGCACAGCCCATCGGCGGCTCCCACCGGCAATGTGCACAGCGGTGACATAATCTATCAGCCAGTCATCTGGCTTAGTACTGCCATCATACGTCTTTTACCCCGGGGAAGCTGAAAGTTCGGCACCGGTGCCTGCTTCATTATCCGGGGTCCAAAACATGCAGGACCCGGTGGGCCTTGCTCCTCCAGGAGTTCAGACAGATAGATTATGTCAAGCTTGTTTCGGACGTCATGTGCCGGCAGCTGGCGATTTCCCAGCCTAGCACCGAGTGAACCCTCGGTTGCCAGATCTCTGAATCTTGTGTACCCAGCACGCTCCATGGCCGGGTAACCATCATCGTATCGGTCGGCGACCTGTTCGGCATACCCGACACCCTGTCGTTGCCGAGGTGGATTAGGTGCCGGATACCGAGGTGGCTGACCCTGATTTGCCGGGTTAACCCGGCTAACTCCTTGCCTGCCGGGAGCGTGTCCAGGGGCTCCCTGACCGGCATGCCCTTGCCCGGGTATCTGCTTTCCGGCGTATATCGGATCATACGCCTGCAGCTGTTTGTTTTTACCAGAGTTTACACTCTGGTCACGACTTCCGCCGACATACGGCGATGAGTCCTGTCCCTTGGACACGCCACCGGCACCAGCATTTGAGTGGATGTACCGGGACCCACCTACATCCGGGTTTGCATTCCGGAAAGCTTCATTCTGGCGATTGCCGATGGCCACCAACTCGTTTCCCCGGTCCTGCTGCCTATGACGAGCTTCACCGGATAAGTTGGGTAACTCGGCTCCGGCTGCCTCAGCTCTAAGGTTCTTGCTGGGAGTGCTGTACTTCGGCCTATCCGCCGACACATGACTAGCAGTTCTACTAGATTTGGCTCTACCATCTCTATCAATCTCGGCATTAAGGTCTCTACCTCGGGCACGCACCTCATCTATGCGACTAACAGGATTTGCTATTGAGTAAAACCATGAGCCTTGTTATACTCACGGAGAGAGATGTCAAAATCTTGCCTGACTCGGGCTACCTCCAAAGCCTCCTGGAGTAAGCTCTTGCGCTGTTCCTCCAGCTCAGCCTGAGCCAGAGCAGCATCTGCGCTTGGAGCCACAGGGGTGGCCAGCTTCTCGATCGTGTCCTGAAGAGGACTCGGCGTCACCGGCACACCAGATGTACCGACCTGCGCCTAACGGTTCTCCGGCCTCTCCAGCGGCGGACGCGCCGTCCTGGTGGACCTGGTGCTGACCTCGGCCTCCACAGCCATGGCTCCGTCGGCACCAACGACGGGAGCGGTCATCATTACCTCTGCGCAACTAGCGGGGCGAGCGGTACGCCGACCGCGAGCTGCGCAGACTGCAGGAGGATCCGGAGCAACCTACACCATTTCGGGAAATTTGCAGGGAACCTCGGTGGCGACGTAGACGGTGAGTAGGCCGAACTCGATGAGGCATCCGTTCCGGGGCAGCGGCCTGCTGCCGAAACAGCCCGCGTTGTCGCTGACGACGTTGAGCGAGCCGAACCTGTGGACAAGGCCACAGAGAACGTGCTCGCCCGAGGCGATGAAGGAACCCGTCCGGATGAACACACCAGCCAGCGCCGCTGCTAGCCCCACGGTGGGCGCCAACTGTCATGGTGGTGCACGGACAGATGCCATGGGTAGGCTTAACTTGGGGCCGATGGACGCTGGAGGCACCGGGGAGGGTTAGCGCGTGTAGAGACGCACACAGAAACACACACACACATGGTTTTACCCTGGTTCGGGGCTCTCGTGAGGAGATAAAACCCCTACTCCTGCTTGCTTGTTTATATATGGCGGATCACACTCGAGCTACACAACGCTCCTTGAGCTGTGCCAGAAATGCTATGAACTAAGGTAAAGGTGGATCACTTGGGCCTTCTGCCGAGTCTTGGGATGGCTCCCTGGCTCCTTGTGGGCTCTGGTGGAAATGTCTAGATTATATGCGCGTGAGGCTAAGGGTCGTCTGGGATCGTCCCCGTAAGAGGAGCCCCTGGTGCTCCTTATAAAGGGAAGCCCTGGGCACAAGTTAGGGCTGACGTTGGTGCTGGCGTATGCAGCTGTCGGCACAGTGGAAACCAGGGTACCACGGGACGGCCTGCCAGGGCCCACAACCTTCCTCAGACGATTTTGCTAAGGACCAGGCTCTCCAAGACTGGCGAGCCTCGCGAGGGACCTCTCCTCCTCGCCAAGGGTTTTTCCCTCGGCGAGGAACCTCTCCTCGAGAAGGCATCTCGGATGCCACCTGCGATTTCTGCTAAGGATCAAGCCAAAGGGCTCGGCGAGGCCTCCTGCCTCGCGGGGTTCCTTCCTCACGAAGCTAGCTCTGCCTCCGCGGCAGAGCGCACATGGGCTCTGTACCCTCCGCAGAGTCACGACCGCGCCAGCGTGCGGTGACAGCAGCACCACAGTTGTCGTTCTTATGTATAAAGCAGTCACAACGCTGCACCAAGCAAAGGAGCACCAAGAATTTCCACTTTGGTGATAAGGGAATCGTCTGCAGCTACCCTCCAAGGGCGACGTCACCATGGGACACATCCAACCTCAGCGGCGCCAGCCCACCGTACTGGTTGGACAGTGGCTTTTCCATCTTTGGTGACACCGCTCCCTACCATGGACCACGTCCATGGACTCTACCTTTATTGTGCACCTGTCCTCCTCCTTCGTCGCCAGGTGGTAACCCTTCCCGCCAAGATATTTGGGGGAAGAGGCCCAAGACACCTATAAAAGGAGGGGGAGCACTTTCGGGCAAAGGGTTGGAATCTGGTTCTTCTTGGGCTGGAAGTTCTGAGTTCTAGGGTTAGCCATTGTTAGCCACCTTGAGCTCGCAAAGTTCCCCTTGTACTAAAACCTCTCCAAGCAAGTGCAATACATCCGAAGCAGGACGTAGGGGTTGTACCTCTCCTAGAGGGCCCTGAACCTGGGTAATACCATGCGTTCATCTCTGCAGTGCTGTCCCACAGCGAGCTCGACGAGCATCGTCGCCGAGGCACGTTGAGGGTTGTTTGATTCCGTGTTCAGCCCCTTACTCGATCCTTGTGAGACACACCCAGTTCCTGGGACAGTTCTCCGACATTTGGCGCGCCAGGTAGGGGGCTGAGGCGCGTCTTCAACCTCGACACCGCCATGGCCGGCTCTCGCGCCGAACGTCTCGCTCGTCGGACGGCCAACGCCGCCACCACTCCCGCTGGCAACCCGCGCGGCCGCCCGCGCGGAAGTGCTGCTCCGGAGCGCCACGTCGACCCCGAGCCACGCGTCGAGCACCCGGAGGAAGACGACAAAGACCACGCCGAGGACAACCTCGGCAAAGAGGAGGCTTCCTCCCTGCACCCGTCGCGGGACCGTGCTGCCTCCTCACTAGGCCGCCCTGCGCCCAGACCGGCAACTGCGCTTCTCATGGAGCAGGAGCAGCTGCAGTACCGTCCCACGCCGAAGGCTCAAGAAGCCTGGCTCAACCGCCTCTCCGAGCTCATCGGCGCCGCTCGTGTCGCCGCTCCTGCACCGTCTCGCTCGCTGGTTCTTTCTGCACGCGCAGGGGACGTGGCGCACGGCGCGCCGCATGCACCTCCTCATCACCCCGCGCCCGCTCCAGCTCCACTAGTTCCACCGCAACCTGCTCCGGCCGGGGCTCCTCCTTGCGACAACCACACTGCATCGCACGCGTCATCGCCGCATGACTGCCAGATCGTGCAGCGAGCCCCGGAGGACGCACACGTGAGCATCGAGCGCAACCAAGATCGCCACAACCGCGCCGTCCATGACGTCGCCACCACGGGACGCCACCTCCGCGCCACCCTCGCCAACGGCCCGGTCACCTACGGCACGACGGCCGCATTCACTCACAGCCTCCGTCGCGTCGTCTGGCCGGTCAAGTTCAGGCCGGATCTCCCTCCGCGCTACGACGGCAAGAACAACCCCCTGGAGTTCCTGCAGCTCTACACCTTGGCCATCCAGGCCGCAGGGGGCGACAACAAGGTCATGGCGAACTGGTTCCCCATGGCCCTCAAGGACTCCGCGTCCTCGTGGCTCACGAACCTCCCCGCCGAGTCCATCAACACCTGGGAGGACCTCTGCCGGTGCTTCGTCACCAACTTCAAGGGCACGTACGAGCGCGGCCTCATGTACAACAACCTCCACGCCATATGCCAGAAGCCTGGCGAGACCCTCCGCAAGTACATCCAGCGCTTCAGCCAGGTGCACAACAAGATCCCCAACGCCACCGAGAAGCTCGAGAAGCTTGGCATCCACAACAACATCACCACCGTCGTCAAGCTCTTCGACTTGGCGGACAAGTGCGCCAAGGCTGAGGAGGGCCGCTTGTCCTCTGCGGTCCTCGCGGCTGAGCCTGACGCCAAGCAGCCTCGCGCTGCCACTCCAGCCGCGGGCCCCGAGAAGAAAGATGATCGCCCCTTCTGCATCTACCACAACAGGCATTCCCATGCCACCGAGGACTACTACGACCTCAAGAGGCTTCGCGAGGCTCGCGAGGCTCGTGAGGCTAACGAGCGGCAGCGAGGTCGCGGCGGCCGCGGTGGCCGCGGGGGGCGACGCTGGAACAACAACAACTACGACGACAACTACAAGTAGAACCCTCAAGCTAACGCTGCCTAGCCCGCGAACGACAACCTCCCTGCCGAGACTCCTGAGGGCTACCAGGTGCCTCGCGAGGCCGCTTGCATCCTCGGCGGGGCTCAGGCCCCCAGCTCCAACCGCCACTTCAAGCAACTCGCTCGCGAGGTCGCGGCAGCCCTTCCCGGGGTTGAGGCCTCCAGGCCCCTCAAGTGGTCCCAGTACCCCATCACCTTTGACTCCAGCGACCACCCCAAGTCCACCTCGACTGTTGGCACCATCTCGCTGGTCTGCACTCCCACCATCAACAACATTGCAGTCTCTAAGACGCTCATCGATGGGGGTGCAGGCCTCAACGTCATCTCCGTCGAGACATTCGAGAAGCTGCAGGTGCCCTACGAGCAGCTCATGCCCACCAGGCCCTTCTCGGGGGTGACAGAGGGTCTCACCACCCCTTTGGGGCAAGTGAGGCTCGCGGTCACTTTTGGCACTCAGGCCAACTACCGCACCGAGCTGATCGATTTCGACGTCGCGCACATCGTCCTACCCTACAACGCCATCCTCGGCTACCCTGCCCTCGCCAAGTTCATGGCGGTGACCCACCACGCCTACAACCTCGTCAAGCTTCCCTGGCTCGGGTGGCGCCAACGTCATCCATGGCATGGTCTCAGACGCCCTGTACGCTGCGCAAGCGGCCTACAAGGCTGCCGCGGTGGCGTCACCCGCTGACGAGGATGAGGAGCCCCTCCCGAGGCCCCCCACGAAGAAGAAGCAGCTGTTCTCTCAGGAGAAGGCCGCGACGAAGCAAGTGCCTCTTGAGGCAAACTTGCCTCCCAAATAGGAAAGCGCGCTCGTCGCCTTCCTCAGGGCAAACTCTGACATGTTCGCATGGACACCGTCAGATATGTCCGGAGTGCCGAGGGAGCTGATCGAGCACCACTTAGCCGTGTGTCCAAACGCACGCCCCGTGAAGCAAAAGGCGCGGCGCCAGGCGCCAGAGAAGCAGAATTTCATCGTCCAAGAAGTAGAAAAGTTGAAGAAAGCAAGCATCATCAAGGAAGTTGTCCATCCCACTTGGCTCGCCAACGGTGTGGTCGTCCCCAAGCACACCGGAGGAAGCCGCCTCTGCATCGACTTCACCGACCTCAACAAAGCCTGCCCCAAGGACCCCTATCCCCTCCCGAGGATCGACCAGATCGTGGACTCCACCGCCGGCTGCGCACTCCTCTGTTTTCTGGATGCCTTCTCAGGCTATCACCAGATCAAGATGGTGAAGGAGGACGAGGAGAAGACAGCATTTCTCACCCCTTGTGGTGTGTTTTGCTACGTCTGCATGCCCTTCGGCCTGAAAAACGCCGGTGCCACTTTCCAGCGCCTCATGAGAATCGCCTTGGGGGCTCAAATGGGAAGGAATGCAGAGGCCTACGTTGACGACATCGTGGTCAAGACCCGCGAGGAGGACACACTCATCAAGGACCTCGAGGAGACCTTTGCCAACCTACGCAAGGTAAACATCAAGTTGAACCCCGCCAAGTGCGTCTTCGGGGTCCCTTCAGGCAAACTCCTCGGGTTCCTGGTGTCTCATCGTGGCATCGAAGCAAACCCAGACAAGATCAGAGCCATAGAAGAGATGCAGCCTCCTCGTCGCCTCAAGGACATGCAGCGCTTAGTGGGATGTATGGCCAGCCTTGGCCGTTTCATCTCCAAGTTCGGCGAGAGGGCGCTGCCATTTTTCAAGATCATCAAGAGGTCCGGTCCTTTCAAGTGGACCCCTGAAGCACCAAAGGCCTTTGAGGACCTGGAGAAATACCTGGCGAGCCCACCCATCATGGTTGCCCCATGCCCTCGCGAGCCTCTGAAGCTGTATCTTGCAGCCACTCCTCAGACGGCAAGCGCGGTCTTAGTGGCTGAAAGGGAAGAGCCAGTCCCCGCCAAGCAGAGCCCTGCCTCGCCAAGCCCAGAACTCATCGACAAGGAAGCAGCCTCGACAAGCCTCCAGCCTCATGCCGAGCCTCTACAAGAGGGGCCTCAAGAAAACCTCGACAAGGACTCCACCGAGCCTCGACAGGAGCCAACTGCTGCAACGCCAACAACAACCCTCGTCGAGCATCCCGTGTACTTCGTCAGCACAGTGCTGCGGGACGCTCGCAAGCGCTACCCCATGTAGCAAAAGCTCCTCTTCTCGCTCCTCAGCGCCTCCAGGAAGTTGCACCACTACTTCCAGGGTCACCCCATTAAGGTGGTCACCCCATATCCCCTGGAGCAAGTCCTGCGCAACCCAAACGCAACAGATCGCGTCGCAAGCTGGGGCATCAAGCTACAACCTTTCGAGCTGGAGTTTGACACCACAAGGGTCATCAATGGCAGGGCGCTAGCTGATTTCATGGCCGAATGGACAGACACGCGTGAAGAAGAGCCTCAAGAGGAGGAAGCTACAGCCTCAGGAGGGACGGAACCAGGCTACTGGACCATGCACTTCGACGGCGCCTTCGCGGCCCGGAGTGCAGGGGCTGGTGCTGTCCTCACCTCACCGACAGGCGACAAGCTCTACTACACCGTCCAGCTATGCTTCAAGGACAACGACAAGGTCTCCAACAACATTGCTGAGTACGAAGGCCTCCTCGCCGGGCTCAGAGCTGCCATCGCCCTCGGCATCAAGCGCATCCTCATCAAGGGCGACTCTCAGCTCCTCGTCAACTTCTCCAATAAAAGCTACATGCCTAAGGACACCTACATGGTGGCCTACCTTGAGGAGGTACGAAAACTCGAGAAGCACTTCAGGGGCATGGAGCTCAAGCATATCCCACGAGGAGAGAACCAAGAAGCAGATGAACTCGCCAGGCGAGCAGCAAGAAGGGAAGCCCAGAAGCCTGGAGTGTTCGAGGAAAGACTCACCAAGTCCTCCGTCAAGCAACCAGCTGTCAACATGAGCATCAATGAGGAGCTCCCACCAGCCCCATCAAGTGGAGCACCAAACTGCGGGCTGCCCTCAGGCGATCGCTTGTTGATGACCCTGGTACGCCAAGACACCGGTTGGATCGACGAGATCAAGAGCTACCTGCAAAATCGAGTCCTCCCCGAAGAAGATGCTGAAGCCGAAAGGGTTGCTCGCCAGGCCAAGTCCTACTGCCTCCACGACGGAGACCTGTACCGTAAGCGCCCCAATGGGGTTGCGTTGCGGTGCGTCCCTGCCGAGGAAGGCCACCAACTCATCAACGACATCCATAGCGGAGAGTGCGGCCACCATTCATCCTCGCGCACCCTTGCAGGCAAGGTCTTCCGGAGTGGCTTCTACTGGCCTTCAGTGCTTCAAGATGCAGCCGCAATCGTCCAAACCTGCGACGCCTGCCAATTCCACGCCAAGCAGATCCACCAGCCCGTGCAAGGAGTCCAAACCATCCCGCTCTCCTGGCCATTCGCGGTCTGGGGGCTGGACCTCCTGGGACCCTTCCCGCGAGCGCTCGGGGGCTACCGCTACCTCTACGTCGCCATTGACAAATTGACCAAGTGGCCTGAGGTGGAACCCATGCGCACCATTCCGGCGAAATCAGCGGTGAAATTCATCAGGAGCCTGGTCTGCCGCTTTGTCGTGCCCAACCGCATCATCACCGACAATGGCTCACAATTCATCAACGGCGCCTTCAAGTCCTACTGCGGCAGCCTCGGCGCCCAAATCTGCTATGCCTCGGTGGCTCACCCACGAAGCAACGGGCAGGCTGAGCGAGCCAACGCCGAGGTACTCAAGGGCCTCAAGGCGAGAAGCTTCAACCGCCTCAAGGCCAGCGGCAAGCACTGGATCAATGAGATCCCCTCGGTGCTCTGGTCCATCCGCACCACGCCAACAAAGCCAACCGGCGAGACGCCATTCTCCCTCATCTATGGCGCTGAAGCCGTTCTCCCCAGTGAGATCACCCACGGCTCTCCACGAGTGTTAGCCTTGGCTGAGCTGGACGAACTCCGCAACAACGACCTACTCCTGCTCGAGGGGCTCCGCCGCAATGCGGCCCTGAGAGCGGCAAGGTACCAGCAAGACCTCCGTCGTACCACAGCCGCCACATCCGCCCGCGCACTCTCGAAGTAGGAGACCTGGTCCTGAGGAGAATCCTCTCCAGGGCAGGCCTCCACAAGCTCTCGCCAATGTGGGAAGGACCCTACAGAGTCGTGCACATCGCCAGGCCTGTCTCCGCGTGGCTCGAGATGGAGGATGGCATCCCTGTCGCCAACCCCTGGAACATCCAGCACCTGCGCAAGTTCTACCCCTGATCGTCCTCGACGAGCAATTTTTTGCATCAAGGGAGAGCCTTGCGCCATCATCCTCCACGAGGAAAAACTTCGGTCTCCCCTCTCTACACTACTAGGAAAACGCTTATAGCAGCACACGTTACCGCTGGCTGTTTGCAATATTTGTCGCCGGTGGTAATGGGTGACGGGCCAGCCTCAACTTACCGCCGGCGGTTTGGCCCAAAACCGCCGGGGATAAGCTAACTTACCACCGGCGGTTTCAGACCAAACCGCTGGCGGTAAGTGGGCCCTGAAACTGGCCGACTGGGCCTCAACTTAGCGCCGGCGGTTTGGCCCAAAACCGCCGGGGATAAGCTAACTTACCACCGGCGATTTTGGGCCAAACCGCCGGCGGTATGTGGGCCTGGAAACTGGCCGGATGGGCTCAGACTTACCCCCGGCGGTTTAGGCCAAACCGCCGGCGGTAATTTAGCTTACAGGTGGGTCCCGCTCCGCGGCCTTACCTTTATTCAATCGTCCACACCGTCGCCATCCCCAATTGTGACTGCGATGCTCCCCTCCTCGTCCCTCCCAGCCCTAACCCTAGCCTCCCGCCAGTCCTCCTCTTTTCAGATCCCTCCCAAGGCCTCGCCCTCGCAGGGGTCACCGCCGATGGCCGCGTCGCCCTCCTCTCCCCGATTCGATCCCTCCGCCCGGCTACACCACCGCGTCCCCAACATCCCCACTTCCTCTCTGGAGCACGCCCTCCTATTGATCGAGCCGATTCGGAGCTGGTAGGAGCGGTGATGGAGGCGGTGAGGTGCCTCCGGAAGTCGACGCCGTGGAGGCATCTGAGCGAATGCCGGCGCCCTCATCTGCCATGAGGGCAGCAACATCGAGCGGAAGATCTGAGCTTCGCCCTCCCCTACTCTTCGCCATCGTCTCCCCGATTGGATCCTCGGCCATCTCCATGCCGATTCAATCCCTCGCTTCAGTTTTCCCGAATCCTATTGTGCTCAGGTTGCTGCTCTTCTAACGATTTGGTTTTGTTTGTGCTTGGTGCTCACAGTCTACGGAGAAGACGCTGGCGAACTCCATGCGGGAGATCAAGATGCAGAAGCTCGTCCTCAACATCTCCGTCGGCTAGTCAAGATCGCCTCATGTGCGCATCCAAGGTATAAATACGGCCATTTATTTATCCTATTCCTCTCCTGGTTGATTGCGCTCGTGCTTGTGGGATTCAGATTAGTTCCGTCTGGATATATTCCTATGCTGGCTGTTAGCTTTGGTGATCCGTAGCTAGTATCAACATGCACGGGGTGTTGTTCTATGTATGTCTGTAGAAGTGCCTTTGATAACGCATCCAGAGAGAAATTCTTCCATTTTACTGTTTGTATGTGGCGATCTCATCTCGGGTTGTATGTGTCTACAGTTTTGTAGAGTATCTTCATTTTTGTCTCGTGTTCTGTAGAACATTTGGCTCATAATTCATCTCTGTATAACATCAGCTTTTACTTGTTAATAGTTTAATTTGATTAGCTCTTTGAGCCTGTATGCCCACTAATTGCATGATTGCAGCTTTCATTTACTAAATTGTTGTTCCTATAAGTTTTCTTAGATTGGAGAATCATGCACCAGTAGAATATGTATGCTATTTACTTCAGAATCATGCACTTGCTGTCATTTAACTCAAGTATATAAATTTTCTTATCTTGGTTGCCATGTGTCACCTTTGATGCATCAAATCCTACTTTCAATTATCAATAACATTGTTCTCTGTTTTGAACTTGTTCAGTTTGGCATGGTCATGGCCATGCTATGATGATTTCCAAATCATATTTCTCCTTTCTATGCTTCTATTGGACTGTTTCTAATAGTTCTGGGTATTAGTAATTTAAAGTTTGGATTTTCCTTCAGATTTGAGATAGTTCCTATATGTTGTCTAAGGATATTAGGGGCACACGTGTGGTTGTGGTGTTTTCTCTTATTCCAAGATACTAACCACGTGTGTGTTTGTTTGTAGGCGGGAGGAAAAGAATGAGATAGGAAGATATGCTTGTGTGCTGTCATATTACTTTTTGCTGTTCTTTATTGACTGTTAACTAATTTAGAGTTCAAACAATTGTATCGAGGATTCTTGTGTGCTGTTAACCAATTGTTCTTTTGGTGTATATTCTTGTATCGAGGATTCTTGTATATTCTTGTGTATATCAAACAATTGAAAATGCGTCTCATGGGTACACCTAGTTTTGGTGTATATTCTTGTATATATTGTGTATATTCTGCATATTCTGTGTAATTTGAGCTTTTTTTTTTGCTCCTGTTTAATATTACCGCTGGCTGTTTGGGAAACTCGCCGGTGGAACACAAACTTACCCCCGGCAGACGGGAAACAGCCCGGCGGTAACAGTGTAGCCCTGGCGGTTCGAGTAAAACTGCCGGTGGTAAACTGGTTTGCCCCTGGTGGTTTGCAAACCGCCGGCGGTAAGCTATTACCACCGGCGATATGGTCGCCGGCGGTTTGCAAACCGCCGGGGATAACCCAATTTTGGCCGCCGGCGGTAAGTGTTTCCCTAGTAGTGCTACTATACGTTGCCACGGGCTGTTCGAGAAGACTCCCAAGGCACCACGCCTCGGCAAGGTGACTTCTTCAAGCACCATGCCTTGGCGAGGTGGATCCCCATGCCCAACCATGGTGGACCGCAGGCTCTCAAAGCCACCCCCGCATAGGGGCCCCCTCTCTGAGCTCTCTCTACATGCGTCGCCTCGGGCCGCGAGAGTCTCAGCCACTCCATGTGGAACCCCATGCCCAGACATGGCGGATTTTGTATTTCTGGCCACGCCAGTGTAATGAACCTCTGTTTCAGGTCACTTTGAACCTTTGCGCTTCGTGCCAGCATATGTTGTTGCTTTGGTAAGCAGTTATGTTATTGCTTTTCATCCTTGCTCGTATGATCCCTCCTGTGTATCTCGCGAGCGGGGGCTGAGCATGGTGCCTGTGCCTCGGGAGCATCCCAGCAGCACCTCAAACCCGAGGAATCCGAGCTCTAAACTCACGGGTCAGCTCTCATGCATGTCAACTCCCAAGGAGCTCTGAACTCATGGACCGGCTCCCGTGCACGTCAACTCACCAGGGACCTTGGTGCATGTTCTCCTCGCGAGACACACATGAAGGAACCTACGAGCACGCATGAAGTTATCTAGCTATGTATTGCTTGTGGGTATGCATATGTGTCCAAACGCAGGAAAGCAGATTCAAAACAAGCCTCAGGCAACCTCAAGAGGAAAACGCCTCACCAGGGAACCGACACCCTCTCCAAGGCAAAAACGCCTCATCAGGGAGCCAACCCTCTCCAAGGCGAAAAACGCCTCGCGAAGCTAAGTCCAAACACTTGGTTAAAATTTCCTTTCGCTGGTTTTGTCCCTCAAGCCTCTTTTCTCTCTCCTATGCCTCATGGGCTGCTTGCGCGTTAAAGGGGAGCCCCGAGCATCGCGCCTGGGGAGCTCTTACCTCTCGAGGCCTCACGCACCCCCCGGCCTTGTGGAGCCCTGACTCTAACATACCGAAGCGGCGGTGGTGTAGCGCTAAGAGAGGGTCCTAAGTCGTAGAGCGAAAAAGACATGAAAGGAAGGATAAAAGCGTCCCGAGGGAAATTCACAAAGCACATTTAAACGACACTTAAACAAGTCTTTACAAAAGTTTTACAAACGAAATGCTAAGATAGTGTGTGCCTCATGCACATCCAGCCACAGGAAAAGCTCAGGCTGTCGGGCCTCCTGAGGTGCCCTCGTCGCCCGCGGCGACGCGTTCCTCCTCTTCCGCAGTGTCCTCCTCGCCGTCGGCCTCATCCTCCTCAACCTCGACCTGGTCGAATTTGTTGGCGTACTCCTCGGCGGCACAACGCGGCTGCTGAGATCGACGGGTGCCGTCACGGCCTCGAGGTCGAGGGAAGGCTGGAGCCTCGCGAGGTTGGCGAAGATGCGGCAGGTGGCGAGGACGAGGAGATCGCGGCTCTCCTCCACGACGCGGTCGTCGAGTTTCTTCGCGGCCTCTTCAAGTTTCGCGAGGAATTGCCCGAAGAAGAACGTGTACGCGGCCTCGTCGTCGCTCCCTCCTGCGGCGAAGGAGGGGACCTCGGTCCCCAGACGGTCCCCAACGGCGCGCGCACGGAGCACCAGGTCTTGGAGCATGAGCTAGCGCTGCCGCGACATGGTTCGGCCGATCTCCGTTTTGCTCCATGCCTCCTCCTCAAGGTTCACGACCGGCCCCACCTGCTGGTGGAGCTCGCTCAGGTCCTTCTCCAGGGCGGCGACTTTCCCTTCCGCGCGAGCCTGGGCCTCCCTGGTGCTCTGAAGGCGGGAGGCCATCCGCTTCTCCTCCTTCTTGAGCTCCTTGATGCGGTTTTGGAGCGCTCCTCCTGCTTCTTGACCTTCTCGCCATAGTCCTTGGAGAGATCTTGGTGGATGAGCTTGACCTTGTCGTCGGTCTCCTCCTGCGTTTTCTTCTGCTTTGCCGCGAGATCGGCGTTGGCCTTCTCGAGGCGCTCTGCGTAGGAGGCTTCGTCCTTGGCCACCTGGCCGTCGCGAGCCTTCAGCTGCTCCTCGCGGGTGGCCTGGTCCGCCTCAAGTTGCTGGACCTGCTCCTCGCGCCGGCGCAGTTCCACCTCGCGGGGGGAGAGCTCTCCCTCGTGTCGCGTGAGCTCTGCCTCGCGCTGGTTCAGATGCACCTCGCGAGTGTCCAGCCTCTCGCGGAGCTCCTTCAAGCTGCCCTCCACAGTTTTGGAGTGCGTGACGAAGTTCTGCTCCAAGGCCGCAACCTCCTGTCGCTTGGAGGCAGTTTCCGCCTCGAGTGCCTCCCGTGCGGCGTCCAGCTGGTCCATGGTCTCCGCCGCCTCCCGCTTCACGCTGTCGCGGGTCTCGTCGGCGAAGCGCGGTGCTCACCCGCGGGAGGAATAGCCACATGCTGCGGCTCACCAGCCGTGGGTGTCTCCACGGCGATGCTGGCGGTCTCCCCAAGCTTGCGGAGCCGCTGCCTCTTCGGCGCCGCAGGTTACTGAAAAGAAAGACAAGCAGAAGATCCGTCAAGAGGGTTTTCGAAAGCAAAATGCTAAATGAAAGAGGAAGGACCAAAGCTTACTCGTCGGCCATCCTCCACACCCTCTTCTTCGCCTTTGGCGGCTGGGGGCTGTTCGCCCTGGCTTCCTCCCGAGGCGCCTCTGCCTCCTCGCGAGGAGCACCCCTCGCGGCCCCGGCGTCCCTGTCGTGGGAGAGCTTGGAGCGGGGCTCGCAGCGTCCTCCCGTGCCGCCGCTTCTCTCCTCCTCCGTGGTGTGTCGGGAGGGAGCCCCGCGGAAGGCAGCCTCGTCGTCACTAGAGGAGATCACCTGGAGGTCCTCGCCAGCCAGTACGCTCCTTGAGGAGCCCGCGTAGCCTCCCGAGGGGTCAGCGTCTCTCGAGGCCTTGCCCTCGCCAGAGTCCTCTCCCTCGTCCGGCTCCGGCGACTCGTCCATATGCGGGCAAGATCCCCCATTCGTCGAATACAGGCAGGTGCCTGCGGTGCTCGTGCACGCTCTCTTCAACAAAGCTGAAGAGGTTCCGGGCCTCGTCACAGGTGGGGGATAGGATGTCCGTCGTGCCGAAGAGGATCCCCATGACCTGGTACAGCACCTCCGGTGTGAAGCTGTCCGAGCACAGGCGCATCCTGTCCTCCCTGCCTGTGTACTGCCACACCGGCTCTGAATGCCACTGGAGGGGGGCGATTCGGTGCCTCGTGAAGTCCTTCGCCACCATATGGCCGGTGAGTCCAGCGTCGTGAAGCCTCCGTATGCACTCGTACACCGCGTCAAGCTTCGGGCCCTTGAAGCCTGCGCTCGCCCAGCGCGCCCACTTCCTCGAGGGCGCCACGGGCACCTCCAGCAGAGGGTTGCTCCCCTTGGTGTCGACGAAGAACCAGCGCTTGTGGAAGTCCTCCACCTTCTTCGTAACCTTGGTGATGGCGTTCTGACCACACCATGCGATGGGGATGTAGTTCCTGCTCCTGGCATCGGCAATGCGGAAGGAGATGCATCCGATCCGCTCGTTCTGCGCGGTGTTCCGGAGGGAGTAGAAGCTGCGGAAGAGCGCCACCGGGGGACGGATGCCAATGTAGGCCTCGCAGAGGTAGGCGAAGATGGAGAGGATGAGGATGGAGTTACGATGAAGATGGAGGAGTTGGATCTGGTACACCTCCAAAATCCCCAGGAGGAAATCGGAGAAAGGAGGAACAAGACCGGCATAGAGAGTTTGGAGGAAGATGGGGTAGTACCCCTCAGGAAGCCTGCTGCCGGCCGTTCTCATGCCGGTGGCGCCGTGCTCGTTGGTGCTCGCGGCCGCCAGGTGGCGCACCTTTTCAATCACCGCCGAGTGGATGCGGGACTGCGGCAGCGCCCCCTCGAGTCCAGCGCTCCCCGACGCCGCCGCGGGCCTGCCAGCCTGCGCTGGAGCCATTCCCTTCGCCGGATCGGTTGTTTTCTTGGGCGCCATCGTCGCGGCAGAGAAGAGTATCTTGGAGGTGGTGTGCTCTGGGAGGAAGATGTTTTTGGGGGAAGTGTGCGCGGAGTAATGGACGAGGTGATGGGCGCCGTCTGCGCGCGCAGGCTTTATTGGCCAAAAACCAAGGACGTGGCGGGCCCCACCGGGTCGCCCGTTGAAGCCGAGGAGATCGTGGCCTCGGGCGCAACCGCTGCGCCCCACGTGTCACGGCCCAGGCAGGCATCGTTGGGCCCCCGACGCTTCGCCTGCGTCTACGGCCTTCGGCGTGCCCATCGCGGGCCCGGGGGCTACTGTCGGCACAGTGGAAACCAGGGTACCACGGGCCGGCCTGCCAGGGCCCACAACCTTCCTCAGACGATTTTGCTAAGGACCAGGCTCTCCAAGCCTGGCGAGACTCGCGAGCGACCTCTCCTCCTCGCCAAGGGTTTTTCCCTCGGCGAGGAAGCTCTCCTCGAGAAGGCATCTCGGATGCCACCTGCGATTTCTGCTAAGGATCAAGCCGAAAGGCTCGGCGAGGCCTCCTGCCTCGCGGGGTTCCTTCCTCACGAAGCTAGCTGTGCCTCCGCGGCAGAGCGCACATGGGCTCTGTACCCTCCACAGAGTCACGACCGCGCCAGCGCGCGGTGACAGCAGCGCCACAGTTGCCGTTCTTATGTATAAAGCAGCCAACAACGCTGCACCAAGGAAAGGAGCCCCAAGAATTGCCACTTTGGTGATAAGGGAACCATCTGCAGCTACCCTCCAAGGGCGACGTCACCGTGGGACACATCCCACGTCAGTGGCGCCAGCCCACCGTCCTGGTTGGATGGTGGCTTTTCCAGCTTTGGTGACACCGCTCCCTACAATGGACCGCGTCCATGGACTCTACCTTTATTGTGCACCTGTCCTCCTCGCCAGGTGGTAACACTTCCCGCCAAGATATTTGGGGGAATAGGCCCAAGACACCTATAAAAGGAGGGGGAGCACATTCGGGCAAAGGGTTGGAATCTGGTTCTTCTTGGGTTGGAAGTTCTGAGTTCTAGGGTTAGCCATTGTTAGCCACCTTGAGCTCGCCAAGCTCCCCTTATACTGAAACCTCTCCAAGCAAGTGCAATACATCCGAAGCAGGACGTAGGGGTTTTACCTCTCCTAGAGGGCCCTGAACCTGGGTAATACCGTGCGTTCATCTCTGCAGTGCTGTCCCACAGCGAGCTCGACGAGCATCGTCGCCGAGGCACGTTGAGGGTTGTTTGATTCCGTGTTCAGCCCCTTACTCGATCCTTGTGAGACACACCCAGTTGCTGCGAGAGTTCTCCGACAGCAGCACCGTCGCCACGTCCGGTCCTCTGACTGCTTCGGTCATCCCTGCGTTGCATGTCCCATCTATCACCTCCTGCGCACTGCTTCCCCGTACTGCTTTGTTCAGCAGCATGGAGACCTGACTCCCCATACCGTGGCCTCCGAGTCAAGGGTTAGGCAGCGCGTCATGTCCTACCAGAGGCAGGACGCCTGCCCCGTGATTGCAGGGACAAGACGTGAGCCTTGACCGTCCACCGGGATAGAGCTCCATTTCTCCCGATCCGAAATAGGCACACCAGATACTCCATAACTCGGTTTCTCCTTCCCTGCACATAAGAAGAACAAAGAAGGCTCCGACTTATACTTTGCATGATCCGACATCCGTGTATGTCGGTTAGCTCTGACCCGGTCAACTCCGGGTATATCTGTATGGTATGTCGGTTATCATTGACCCGGTTGACTCTGGGTCCACACATGTAACGCCCTGACCCCGGAATTATACCGAGAGGCTATGTAATTGGCACAACCATCAAGGTATAACACAGAGATCGAGACTTGTGGAACAAACTGGCACATTGCATGACTCTACGACACAAATCATATAGCAACTCATATAATGAGAAGAATACAAATATTACAAAACAAAAGGTCACAGACCAACAATTCATCAAGCGGAAACGGGTAGTTTTGTCTAACAAGAAGAAGCAAATATATGGCCTAAGAGGCCTACAATAAACATCACCCAAGCCAGCTTGTTTGTGGGGACCCCGGACTAGCCTGTCCGAAATACCCTTGTGCCTACATCAGCGATCCCATGATCAGTGTGTCGCTGAGCACAATCAAACTGGTAATCAAGGAACATCCATAAATACCGAAGGAATATACTTACTTGATTGAAGTCATACTCTTCAATAGGTACTTGCAGCGGAAAATCACCAAACAACGTGGAGCCCAAGTCATTCGCCTTAACCCTACAGGCAACTGACTGGGAAGCGCCCTAGTTCGCATTGACGTCATTTCCCTCTCCTCCTTCAAGCTACTCTTCCTTAAAATCTGGCTAAGACAATAGCCAGGGACGAAACCAATATGAGTACAATTTGTACTCGCAAACTACTCCTCTACTGAGTATGCACCAGTTTTAAGTTGTTGCCTATAGCACTTTTAGTTATTACTCTATCTCTATATCTTTGTTGAAAAAGATCTCTATATCTTTGTTGAAAAAGGTAAGAAGAGATTTACTACTATCTTTAGAGAGAAACACAATTTTATTATTTATCCAAAAATCCTCCTTTTTCCCGACCACGACTCATCATGGTCTCTTTTCCTCCACAACTCATACCACTCCAGCTGGTATAGTTGGGTAACAACATTTCCACTTTTCCATCTCTTGCATATTTTACCAAAAACTTTTGCACATGGTCTAGTAGGGCCTCCCAACTGTCCATATCCGAGGACTCGGCTATTCGAATAGTTTTCACCCTCTGCAGAGGTAGCACGCTTTTCCCACACCCATCCGGTGGCTCATCGTGTCTGCCACGTCCCGCCATACAAGGTGTATGCGAAGTTGAACCACCGGCCATAGCCTTTCCTTTGCTCATGCTAGTATAGGACCCTGCCCTTACAATTTCACCATTCCTTCAACACCTAGTACAGGATCCCCCGTCGAGGAACCTAGATGTAAGGACTCGTAGTTTTGCCCGGCGAGCACGAAGCCCTTCAATCCCGCAAGCCAACATATTGCCGGGACCCAGGTCAGGGGTTAGAGGCGCCATGCTCATCCCCTCATGCATAACGGAGTCGTCTCCGTCGATGAGGTATCCAGTACTAACACGAGCAAATTATATGACTACGCCCGTTCCCATATTTGGGTAGATGTGGTCGCACAGATTATCGGCTGGTCGACGTAAGTACTAGGACACAATGTGCATTTTTTTTATAAACAACTCCCTTTATCACTTCTCCACTTTAATACCGATAACTCGGCATTTCATCATCAACTAGGTACTTTAAAAAGGAGTTTGGAATAATCATGTTTTTCCCATCCTATAGTTTTAGGTGTCTACTCTACATTCTACATAGGGTGATAAAGCAGTTTTCATATCCTTTGTGGAAAGGCTTTTCAGAAAATTAATACCACTACTTTAGGAACTTGCATGTGATTAAATTAGAGGTATGTAAATGCAAGCTCAGCGAAGTAGCTTGCCTGTTTTCAGCATAATGTCCCTGGACTTCTCCTCACTGATCAAAGAAATAAACTCTGATTCTTCTCCAATGAATCCTTTCCAATATCGTCCAGGTAGCGCTTATATCTAGCGTCGCAAACAGGAAAGAACACAATCAACACACAGTAGGACACTCCAACAACAAACATCAAGCAACACTAACAAACAACAGTCATGAGAGAAGACTATTGACAAACAAGTTAGGCAGTCACCTCACTACTCATGTTTATAAAAATATGGTTAAAGTTGTGATTAAGCATCTTTATTCAATTAGGAAATACTTCAGACAAAAGTTAAGCTACCAACTCTTTTATTTAATTCACAACATTCTACCAAGCTAAGGTAGAGACCTTAACATGATACTCAAGCTAGCACTCAACTTGAATATAAGCAAGTTTAACAAGCAAGGCTAGTATATTAACCACATAAAGATAACCTAATTATCAACATAAACAAGCAATACATACCATTTCTAAACTACTCAATCAAGCATCATAACAATCTCATGCATCACACATAGCTACTGCACTCACAAAGCAACACAATTTGATTTCAATTTAATTTAATTATCTATTATTTAATTAGGTCTTAAATAAGGCAGAAACTAGTGGTGCATGGTTAATTGCATAACTTGGGTTCTGTTCATCACAAAAATATGAACTAAAATTCTACAGATAGCTACTGATTTATAGGAAACAACCCAATTGGATTTAATTCAATTTGAGTTATTAAACTCCCTGTATAAATGTTTTAATCCAGAATGTTGGTTTTCTTGTTTTTGCTACAACTCAAGTTAATTGTATTCAAAAATTAAATCCTTTTAGGGGTAACTAGTATTGCTTAAATGTGAGTTAACAAAATTGGTTTGACCTCATTTGGATTAGTAGAGTATCAGAAACAAACAAGTTTAGGTTTTATACCTTCTGTGGCATTTTGATTATCATTATTTATTTATTAACCTAAATGGGGTGAAACCACTTTAGTGAGTTAGATATTTTCATAAGCTTTCCAGAACATTTTCATTTGCTATTTTTAGATTCCTAGATCTCAAGATATTCATTTTCAAAGTTCTAATCAAATTTCTGACAGAGAAATTTACCTATTTAAGTTTATCAATTAGCACATTTGTCATTTTGATTTTGAATCAGGGAATTACCCTACATGATCATGGCTTGCATCTCTGTGAAGATGGCATATTCTTCTAGCTACAAGATTTTAGTTTGCTATTTTTAGGCCTCTGGTTCAATAGCAATTTGTATAGGAAGTGGCTATCCCTGTTATTTCATGTGGTGGAGTACACTGATTAGCTAACTTCCCTAGATGTTATCCTTTGCACAGAATTTATTTTGGGGTTCACATCACTTGGTCATGGCAGTACTCTAACCATACTAACATGACATGTCAATGCTAACATCTAAATAAATCCAGAATAATTGCTATGATCAGATCAAAATCCTAAGCAGTAATCTGTTTTCAGAAGTTTCTGAAAACAGACAGAACATAGCTACTTTGCCTCATGCTTCCATTGAGCTAAACTAATTATTTTCGAAATATAAAAGTTTCATCTGAATCTATGTAACTTGTTCTTTCTAACCATGCAAAGATTTCAAATTTTGGTGGAGTAGATTGCTCAGAAATTGCATGCAAATGTAGCTACTCTATTCTGTTTCCAACACTTAGCAGTTTTTCCTGAAAAGTTCAAAACAGGCGGGAAGGCTCTGTGGCCGTTGATCTAGAGATCGACGGCGCACAGCCGTCACCTTCCTCCCGACGGACAGAGAGCTAGTGGAGAGAGAGAGGGCTCGGGGAGTGGCCGGGGAGGCACCTGCCGGCGGCGAGGGGCGGCGGTGGAGCTTAGGGTCGACGGAGGGTGGCCTGGGCTGCGTCTGGGTGGCGGTGGCGGCGTCGGAGAGCCACCACAGCGGCAGCACGGCGCCGGCGGCCGTGCAGCTCGGAGTGGAGCTCCGGCTCCTCCTCTGCTGCTCCTGCGGCTTCTAGGTGAAGGAGAGGGAGTGGTGGAGGTGGTGTGGTGCTGGTAGAGGCCCGGGGTGGTGCTTATATAGGCGGGGGAGCTCGGAGGCGAGAGGATGGTGAGGGAGGGGTCCGGGCGGCCATGTCTTGCCACGGGTGGCACGGGTGCGTGCGGGGCGGCGTCGTGCGGGCTGGGGGAGGCACGGGGCCGTGTCGGGGGCGTGCAAGGGATGGAGTGGCGCGTGCTGGGGTGGTCGGGCGGCTCGCGCGCGTGCTGGTCGGGCGGGGTGGCTCCGGTGCGAGCACGCATGCAATGTGTTCGACAGCATGTCGGGCGGCAGTTCACCGGCGACTGCGGGCAGGGGAAGGGGCCCTGGTGCGAGGGGTGGAGTTGGGGAGCATCAGGGTGGCAGGGGGCAGCTGCAGGACAAGGTGGCTTGGGTTTTGGTGCCGGTTTGGAACAAGTGAGCATGGGGGTGGCCATCTCCATGCCATAGGTGTTCTAGGGTTAGGTTTAGGTCATGGGGATGCTTGGGCTTGTCCAGAAGGTGCAGGGGAGTGCTGGGTGGGTGCTGGACATGAGGGAGACAAAGTTAGGGCAAGTGTGGGCTGCCATTTGAGTATAGGGGTATAGGGTACCATTTTGCACTATTTGCAACTATTAGGCATCTTAATGCTAAAGAAAAATATGAGGTGGAAGTGTGCAAAATGCTGTGGTGATAGGCATTGGTGATGGTGTTCAATTTTGTTTAAGTGGTTACCAAAAATGGTGATCCCATTTTAGGTAAAAGAAAACGTGGGAGTGAAATAATATTTATTATTTTATGTGACCTTTTTATTATAGGTCTTATTATTTCATGTGACACTTAATTTTCTTCTTATTCTTATTTAGCAACCAAACACACAACAATGGATAAATCACAAGCAATATTCACATCACAATCAAGACCACACAATTCAAACAACATGAATTAATCTCACCATCAATTCCATAATTCACAATACTATATTATAAAAATGATCACACTCAATTATGACAAGATGTTATTTATAAAATATCCCACTCATAACTTAATAATTTTCAAAAAGTTTGAGAATGGAAATATGTGGGATTACATATTTCCCACTAGTGTTATTTTCAAATGGAGTGGAAAATAGCGTTTATAAAATGGGAGTTGCATACACATGCAAAATATAAAGGTTGATAATTAAATAGGAGATAACATATAGGTCTCTATATTTTTGGGGAACACATAATTTTTTTGGAAATACTTTTACTTTCTCAACTAAAGGGTATTTTATTTGCTGCTGAAATCAAACATCATTGAAATAGACTTTGGCCAAAATAAGATTAGAAAAGATATATGGAATATACTCTTGTCATAACATGAGCACCAAGTTTAATATATTTTTACTTGGGCTGGATTCTTGGATTAATATTTACTAGTCAAACAACTTAAACAACAAGTCACACAAGGTCAAGAAGAACAATATAAAGAGAAACATAATCATTAGTGAAGAAATTTCAAAAAGTTTTTGTTGGTTCTGAATTTTGGGTCTTGATAATTCTTATTATAAATTTGGGATGTTACATTGTTCCACGGTCCCAAGCTGCCACCTGGGAACCCCAGACTAGTAGTCGACGTCCACGAAGAACCCACCTAATTGCTCGGTGTCGTCCTCCTCTGAAATACAAATACATAGAGGCAGCAAAGAGAGACTGAGTACGATGTACTCGCAAGTTTAGTAGGGCGATATAGGCCCAATGACTGACGGAGGCTCTAAAGCTTTATATGTGTACTTGTTTCTTTGCATAAAGCCAGTTTTCAATAAAAGACATAAATGACACGAGGCGTCGTCTACTCAGAATACTTTTCAAAAGGGGATAAGAGAGTAACATTTTCATCATTGGTTCTCATCGAACCCTTTTTGTAACCAACCACTCTCGTCTCCACCAAGGCACCCCCTCGAATCACCCTCGAGGAAGTGAACCTTTAACACACGTGATTATGCAACCTTTAGCTGCCATATCAATTAGGTTAAGATTCTCTATGGTCTTATCGTCTATTCCCAAGTCGTCCATAACCGCGGACACGGCTTTTCGAAAAGATTAACCCTGCAGGGGTGTACTAATTTACCCATCTGTACCGTCAGGCTCACCTAGTTGGCCCTCTTCCGGGGAAGGCCGGCGAACGGGCGCGGTTAGACCTTTACTTTGCATGAGTCTTACTCAAGGACCATCAGTGTGCAGAAGGACAGGTTCAGCACTCCCAGCGCCCTGCCCCACGGCCACATTCCTAAACACCACCATCCTCGTTTCTTTTCCACCCACACAACTCACGCGCAAATGGAATAGCAAACTAGAGGACCCTTGACAAGCCCCTCACAACTTATTCGGTCAAAGGGGGTTCCATATGCCCCCACCTCCGGAAGCACGCTCAGTCTTGGTTCAAGAGGTAAAGAACTCGCACCTAGGGGCTAGAGTGAGGCAAAACACCATCCCCGATGGCAACTCACCCAAGCCGTCTTAGCATTTTAATTAAGCATCACAATTATCCACCATGCCCGAATCATTCCATCATCATCAATAATTACGGAATTAATAACGGACATAAAGCATTTATTTAAGCATGGCTAAGCATAGCTAAGCATATGAATACAACCATTTTATCTTTATCTCGGCCAACACTTCAACCCTAGGTTTCATAGGTAGGGATACATGTGATTGGCTCGGGGAAGAACATGCATTCATAGGATATTCTAATATTTACCAAAAGAAACATTTGAACCGCATGCAATATTATGGTGGATAAAATAATTTGATAAAAATCATAGGATGCTAGATGCCAAGAAGGTTAGGTTATCTCTTGCCTTGCTGCCCGGGCGTGATGTACTGCTCGTCGGGGTAGTTAGAGAGACCCTCGACTCCGGAATCTATCGATACCCAAAAGAGAAATACAAAGAACACATAAATCACACGATCACAAGGTGCAATGCGCAAACACATGACGACATGTCCAATTGATGCAAAGATATCATTATAATTTAAATAGCAACATTAAATAGGGAGCCAAATAATTAGTGCAATTATTTGGAAACAACCCCATATTTATCTTAGTGGCCACATTCTTTATAAATTAACAAATTATTAGAGAAGTGCTCAAAATGCATGAACATGACATGAAATGGATAGGGTTCGTCATTGCGATCAATTTGGTACTTTATTTGTAATTTTCGGAGCACCGATGAATAATTGGCGAATTAAATAAATAAAAGAGTTTAATTCTTTTAAACCAATTATGAATAACATCAAATAAAAGTTTGTGATCATGATGTGATAAGTGCATGGTGTGATAGCATTTGACGTGTTGATCACTTTGATATTTAATTCAAAATTTTTGGACAATTATTTAATAAGTTGTGAATTTTCCTAATTTGGGATTATTTAACCCATTTTAGGAATTCTTAAATACCCAAAAGAAAATAATTCCAAAGGAAGATTACAACGACTCCAAATGGTAGAGTTTGTTTTTCTGAACATTTGGAAACCTTAGTTGTCGAATTTGAAGCATTATTCGAATAGATATGAAATATTTACTCTCTAATTTAAATTCCAAAATTCGCAGGTTTTACTGTTTGGGCCGGCCCGCTGGTCGGCCCAGGCCGGTTTGTAGGCCGGGGTAGTGCCAGAAGAGGCCGGCCTCAGAGCCGGCCCAAACCGGTTGGTAGGCCGGGTGCCCACCAGAGACTGCCGGCCTAGCGGCCGGCCCAGACCGGGGCCAGGCCGGGGCGGCATCGGAGGCGTCCGGCCTCAAGACCGGCCCAGGCCGGTTTCCTGGCCGGCGCGTAGGGCACGCACGCGTGCGTCACTCGACGGGGAGCGGCCGGCGACGACCTCAATCCGGCGGCGCGAGAAGGGAGAGGGGTGTGGGAAAGGGCCAGAGAGGGGCGGTGCTCACCCTGAGGTCGAGTGCGAGGCCGAAGCGGCGAGGGGACGGTCAACGGCGCCCCAATTCGGGAGGGCGGAGCTTGGCCGGGAGCGGCGATGTCGGTGACGAATCCGTCGGCTCCGGCCCTCCTGGGCCGATTCCGCCGCGGAGGAAGAAGCCGGGGGCGTGGCGGAGCTCGCCACACTCTTCAACTTGGGCGGGAAGGAGTCAAACGACGGCGGCGAGCGCTTCTCGGTGGCGGCGACGGGGAACTCGGGGGGAGGCTAGGGTTAGGGCTCCCTTGGACCAAAACGACAGGGGAAAAGGGAGGAGGGCGAAATGGGGAAGCAGGTGGCATCGATGAGGTCCTCCTGACCTCAAGGGGCGAGTGGATCGTCGGCCACTGGCGCGGCATGGCGCCAGTGCCATGGAGCACAGTGAGGGAGGTGAGAGAGGGAAAGAGAGATTCGCGAAAAGGTCCCTGGAACTTTTAAAACAAATTGCAACTTGGTCCTGAAGCAGTTTCCAGCAATTTTAAAGGGGACCAGGCCATTTTTGTAAAATCCAGGAAAATTCATACAGGATAGAATTTACTCTCAGAAACACCACAAAAATTGGTGAGGCCAAATAAAATAGTTTGCCCAACATTTGTTCATAGCTTTTAGATTTAGTCATTTTTGATAAATAGCTAAAAGCCTCTAATTGGAGCAATTAACCATTTCCAAAAATAGTGAAATTAAACATGGTGGCTCCCAACACAATAAAGAAGCACTCCATGAATTTAGTTTGAATTTTCGGAGAGCTTAAATTGGTTCCAAAAGTGTAGTTTGAATTAAGCCAAATTGAATTCTCATATTTAGTTCCCAATTGACAAAACTTGGAATTTGAGAATTGAGGATAAGAGGCAATTATGGAACTTCCTAAACAAGTTGGAAGTCCAAGAATGGTTGGTTGACAAGTTGAGTAAAACATTTGGTTGGAGGTTTTGGGAAGGTGGGCTTCCCATTACAATTGCTTTCCAAAACAAGGTGCATTTGTTAGCAATGACAAGTTTCACATGCATGCCATGATGCAAAGGATGCAAAGCAAAAGTGGAAAAATTCTTCGTATTTTTCGTTACCAAGTTCGGGCTGTTACAACACATATCTCGTCATCTTGAACCTATTCGGGGGTTGCCCCCCGACAGCGGGGGAGCAAGCAAATCAAGGAGCAGCAGCATCGGTGGCGGCAGCAGTGTCGCCGGCTCCAGCGTCTTCAGCCGGCCGTGCTGCTGAGGGCGGTTCGGCAGGCACAAGCTGTGTCAGGTCCACCGCCTTGGCGATCCGCTCCGAGGCCATGCGAATCTCTGGGCGAAGACCTTCAAGCGATGTGCCCATGCGAAAGCCTCCAGCCAGCATGTCCACTTGCACCTGAGGATACCAGGATTTCACCAGGGCCAGCGCCATATCGCTACCGCCTCGAGCCGCCATCTCCACCTGCTCGTCGATGCCAGCAGAAGCCCCGTCAAGGCGGCTCGACAGTTCGCACAGAGTAGCTGGGAGAGGGGTGTCAGGCCACAGGTTCTCGAGCACGCCACCGGCTGCATCCCTCAGCATCTTGAACTCTCGAGAAAATTGCTGAAGACGGGAAGTGGCAGACGGCAACGCTACAGCAGCAGCACCAGAGGTTTCAGGCAGTGTATGTGCGAGGGCAACGGCCTTCTGGACTTGTGCGTCCGCCTCGGGATAGAAGCCTGCAAGTCAAGCCAGCAAGATCAGAAGGGAAAGGCCGCCGATAGGATGGAGAAAAAGGGGAGATGCTTTACCAAGAATGATCTCGTTGACGCGCTCCGCTTCAGAGACGAGGCTACTCACGAACCGCTCGTGCTCAAGCTCGCGTCCTCTGGCCGCCTTGGCAGTTTCATCATGCGTGTTCACGGCCTCCTTCAGTTTGAGCTTCAGGTCCTCCCCGTTTATTCGAAGGGCCTCGACCTCGCTTTGCCTCTGCTTCTCCGCTTCTTGCAGCCGTTTCACCTCTTCAACCAGCCGAGCAATTTCAAGGCGGCGCTCCTCGGAGACCTCCGCCGCCGACTGGAGATCGACCACAGAGAGCGCATGGGCTGCATCCTTTTCCTTCAGTTTCTCGTTGAGCACGGACAGAGGGACAGAAACGGATAGCTGTTTCTTCAAGCCGGCGAGGGAAGTGGGGTCACCTAATGAAACAGGGTTAGCAACAAGCCAGGAGACCGAAGAAAAGACGAAAACACCAAGGCCGAATCCGGCAAAAGAACAAGATCGTACCTTTGGCAGTGTCGGCTCCCGCTTAAGCATCGCGATTTCTTTGGCAGCATTGCCAAGAGCACACTCCACCGACGAGTGAAGCAAGGTGATGTCAGCCAGCTGATCCTTCGCCCTCTTCTCCATCAGCACCGCCAGGGGGAAATGCCCCGATGCGTCCAACCTGTCCAGTGAAGGCCCAGAATAGAGGGGAGTGCATTCCAGGGTCGCCTGGCGAGGGCCAGGGAGCGAGCTCGTCACCACCGCCATGGCGATATCCTTGGCTATCTCTTCCACAGCCGAGGAAGGAAGGGGGAAAGGGCCGCCTTCACCCCTGGTTCCCGACCAAGGAACCACCTCGAGGGCATCCACCATTGCGGCGTCACCATCGCCGGCGGCCCGAGACTCAAGGTCAACCACAAGGGGAGGCGCCTCTGACGGCGCCACGGCATCCGTCGCCACCTCCGCCGCCGCCTGCGTGGGTTCCGAGGGCAGGTCGGCCGCCTGCGCCTTGGGGATCTCCTTCGCGGGCTCCGAGCTAGAGCTCACCCAAGCCGTCTTAGCATTTTAATTTAAGCACCCCACGTATCCACCAAGTCCGCATCATTCCATCGACATCAACAAATATGGAAATAAACCACGGACATAAATATTAATTAACTAAGCAAGGCTAAGCATAGCTAAGGATATGACAACAAATATTTTTCGTATCCGGCCAACACATCAACCTAGGGTTCATAGGTAGGAAGGCATGGGATGGTTCAGGGGAAAAACATGCATACATAGGAGACTCTAGCATTGACCAGAAATTTTCATTGGAATCGCATGCAATATTATGGTGGATAAAACAGTTTTAGAAAACAATTGGATGCTAGATGCCAAGAAGGTTAGGTTATCTCTTGCCTTGCTGCCCGGGCGCGTAGTACTGCTCGTCGGGGTTGGTAGGGTTAACCTCCACTCCGGAATCTATCGATACCCAAATAATATGGAGAAACAAATATATCACACGAAAACAAGGTGCAATGCACAATCACATGATGCCATGACAAATTTATGCAAGGTATCATCATTTAATGCATTTCACAATTTAAATGGAGTTCCATATAATTAAGGTAATTGTTTAGAAACAACCCCATAGTTACCTTAGTGGTCACATTGTTTATACATTAAATCATTATTAAAGAAGTGGCTTAAATATGCATGAGCATGGCATGAATGGATAGGGTTTGTCCTTCCGATCATTTGGCACCTTATTTGTGATTGATTTGTTTAATCATTTAAGAAAACATCAATTGAACATTTATCAAGTTATGAATTTTCTAAATTTCATTTATATTCTGCCATTTTTAAAATTCTATAGAAGGGTACTGATGTGTAGAATACAACCCAAATGGATTTAATTCAAATTAAGTTATTAAACTTCCTGTATAAATGTTTTAACCCAGAAAGTCAATATTCTAGTTTTTGCTACAACTCAAGTTAATTTTATTCAAAATTTAAATCCTCTTAGGGATAACTAGTATTGCTTAAATGTGAGCTGACAAAATTGGTTTGACCTCATTTGGGTTAATAGAGTATCAGAAACAAACAAGTTTAGGTTTTATACCTTCTGTGGCATTTTGAATATCATTATTTATTTATTTGTCTAAATCGGGTGAAACCACTTTAGTGATTTAGATAATTTCATAAGCTTTCCAGAACATTTTCATTTTCTATTTTTAGATTCCTAGATCTCGAGATATTAATTTACAAAGTCTGGATAAATTTTCTGGCAGAGAAATTCCCCTTTTAAGTTTAACAACTTAACTGATTTGATAATTTCCTACTGACTTAACCACAACACCAAATGGAATAAATCCAGTGTCATGGGGTAGACTAGTTGATGTACTTTTGATACCATTTTAGTTTGGTATTTTTGGTTAAATCAAGTTTTAGGAAACATCTCCCAAAGATGGTATAAAAATAACCTTTCTGAGTTTTCGGTTAAAACTAACACATTTGTCATTTTTATTTCTAATTGGAGACTTGTCCAAAAATGAACATGGATTGCATCTATGTGAAGATGGCATGTTATACTAGCTACATCATTTTAGTTTGCTATTTTTAGGGCTCTGGCTAAATAGGAGCTTGCATGGGAAGTTGACTATCCCTGTTATTTCATGTGGTGGAAATTACTGCTTAGCGATTTTCCCTAGATGATATCTTTTATATAGATTTTAGTTTGGGGTTCACAACACTTGTTCATGTCAGTACACTAACCATACTAACATGTTATGCCATGACAATCTCCTAAACAAAAACAGGGGAATTAATATTAACAGCTCAAAACAGAACCAAATATCTGTTTTCAGACGTTTCTGAAAACAGACAGAACATAGCTACTTTGCCTAGATCATTTAGTCCTCTAAACTGTTTAATTTAGAAAACCAATTCATGATTATGAATCTATAGGTTTATCTCTTTCTAACCGTAGGAAGTTTACAAAATTTGGTGGAGCAGAGTTACCAGAATTTGCATGCAAAGTGGGCTAATCTATTCTGTTTTCCAGTACTTAGCAGTTTTCCGAAAATTCAGACAGGGCGGGAACTGACCAGGGCCGTTGATCTCGCGATCGACGGCCCACGGCCATCATCTTCCTCCCGACGGCTGAGAGCATGGGAGAGAGAGAGAGCAGCCGGGGAACTACCTGCCGGCGGCGAGGGGCTCCGGGGCGGCTTGGGAGCGAGAGAGGGGGTTCTGGGCGGCAGCGGCGTCGGAGACGCACCGCAGCGGCGGCACGGCGTCGACGGCCGTGCAGCCCGGAGTGGAGCTCCGGCTCCTCCTCTGCTGCTCCTGGGCGTCGAGGTGAGTGAGGGGGAGTGGGGGGTGGCGGTGTGGTGCAAGGGAGGGCCAGGGGTGGCCTTTTTATAGGCCGGGGAAGCTCGGGGCAGTGGGGGGCATGGACAAGCCGCGGGTGGCACGGGCGGCGTGCGGGCGATCTTGGTCGGCGACGTGCGGGGCGAGGGAGGCACGGGCGCGGTGTCTGGGGGGTAGTGGGGTGGCGTGGGCGCGTGCTGGCGGTCGGGTGCGTGCTGGTCGGGTGTGTGCCGGCCGGGGTGGCTCCGGTGCGGGCACGCCCGCAAGGTGCTCGACATGTTGCTGGCCGGCAGAACTCCAGCGAATGCTGGCAGGGGGAGGGGCCAGGAGCCACGGGGTCGATTTGGGGAGCATCTAGGGAGCAAGGGAAAGCTCCAGGACGTGGTGGTGCAGTGGCTTGCTGCTGGTTGGTCAAATGCCCATGGTGGTGGCCATGTCCATGGCTTGGCTGCTTAGGGCTAGGGTTTAGGGCGTGGGAAGTGTGGGGTTGTGTCCAGCAAGTGTAGGGGAGTGCTGGGATGGTTCTGGACGAAAATGGGACAAGCCTAGGGCAAGTTTTGGGGCTGCCCTTTGAATATAGGGTAGAGGTACCAATTTCACTATTTGCTACCATTTGCACTATTTGGGATTTAAATGGCACTTAAGGAGAGGTGCAAGTGTGCAAATGCTGTGAGAAGTATGGTTAGGTGATGAGGTTTGGTTTTCATAAATTGGTTTCAAAATTAAGCATTGGTTGGCACTAATTTGAAATCTCCAATTAAAACATTTGCTTATCAAAGGTTCGATTTTTTACCATTTGCTATAAAAAGTAATTTGGAACTTTCTGAACAAATATGATAGTTCAATTTGGATTTTGTTTGTCCAATAATATTCACCAACCTTGATTTATTAATTTAAGCCAAAGCATGATTTCATGTGGAGCAATTTTGTTATAGATATTTTTGATAATTTCCAAAATATATTTATTGGGAGTACTTAAGCATTTTCAGAAATAATGAAAATATTTTGGAGGCTCATAATATACTAAAGAAGCTCCACATAATATTATTTGAATTTCTAGAAAGATTAACTTGGTTTCAAAATAGAATTTGATTTGAACCAATTTGATGTCTCAGATTTATTTCTTTGTTTGACAATACATTTCCTTTGGCAACTATTTATAAATACTATCCGTGAGCTTCCTGGACAATTTGGAGACTCAGGAACAATTTGTTTTGCCAATTTGGTTGAAGTATTTGGTTTGAAAATTGTGGGAAGGGTTTTGCTTCATTTGTGTTTAAATTTCCAAGTGTTGCTTTATTATCTTAGCAAATTTTAAATGGATGCCATGATGCAATGCAAAACAAAAAGCAAAAATTTGGCCCATATTTTAGGGTACCAAATCTGGGCTGTTACAATTCTAACCCCCTTACAAGAATCTCGCCCCGAGATTCCTAGAGTAGAAAGAGGGAGGAGGGAAACATGACAACCCTTAACTTCAACAATCTTCTCGATCCCACGTGATCTTCCTTGTTGTAGAGAAAAGGTAACAAGCATGACGTGCCGACGAGAAACAGAAGATAGTTCAAGGTGATATACCAGTTTTCTCCAAGGGTTGGAAATATGAACTTTGCACAAGACCATAAGCCATTGAGGAAAACTAGGAACAACTTGACCAAACAAAGGTCGAGCAGAGGATAGGAGAAATGACCGAGAGGCATGTGTAGTAACACCACGTTAATGTTCTCCTCGGTGTTCTAGATACCACTATTAGGCTTCGAAAAAGCCTTCAATAGGTCATCAAGTGGAGGTCGGACCGTTAAGATTGCAAAGAGACCATAAGGACAACTTCTAGAATAAGTCGCACAATATCCTCATGGAGAGTGGTTTGATTTTACGAAAGGCAAGAGGATATCACAATAGACCTTCCAGTTAAGTAGGGCAACCACCACCTCAAACTTGCCGGTTTTAGACAAGGCCTATGTCATACTCTTAAGGAACACCAACCATCATTTCTGCTTGAGATTCAGATTTGGTTAGACGTGCGGATATTTCAGACCTGCCATGTCCGAGGGAGAAGTTACAACAGTTTACGAGAGGTAAGGATTCTCAAGACTTGACCACAGCGTCAAGCTCCAGAACACTAGCTAGATTGCGAGAGGAAATTTTACTTTTCCAAGCGAAACAGATGTGGTCTTGGAGTTTCGACGCGAATCTAACTTATTGACCGATGGTGGCACCTGAACAAAGGGACTTGGCAGCACAGTCAAACTCGGCTTGATGATATGATTACCAATCATGCTAAGAGTGCCATCAAAGTCCTTGGATTTCAAAACAATAACAATTGTTAAGAGTAATCCGATTACCACCTCAATATGCATCCTCAACAATCTCGAGCCCGAGTAGCTCGGAGGTAGATGGATATGGAAGGGTAAGAGCATCACTTCATCGAGTACGTCATGAGACTAAGCACGACCTCTCGATATAAAAGAGTGTGACACTCCAAGGCGGAACGGAGCAAAGCTAGACAGACTTTTACTCCGCGAATCACAATCTTTTGACCTGGTCCGAGGAATGGACAAGGTACCAGAGGTTGTTTCTCCTGACATCCTGAAGTGGAATGCCTTGACGAACCACAAGAAATAGCATGCATCAGGACACCCCAATGCACGATACACTTGACGGTCAACGGACCGATATAGGTCGGACAACAGGTTTAGAGTAAGGAACGGCTAACAACAATCTCAGATATTGCAGATGCCCTTGGTTAGCACTCTTCCGACAACTAGTGCCGAAAGGTTCTCAAGAAACGGGTGTTACCGGAGGAATCACAAACATTGGGGAACCACTTGCTAGGAGCAATTTTGTCATGATCTAGACAGTTCCATAACAGAGAGTTTAGCTAAAGCTAGCGATAGGAGGGGGCATTGTTAAGCAAAACAATTACGGCTGCAATCCTCGAGTTTGAAGATTACTTCACTTTGTGCCAACCTGATGTAGGGTTTGAAAATTTAACATCAGGGTTCAACGGAAAGATCTTGGGTTAAAGATCAACTTCATGCACTGGGACTCATACTAGTATAATGCTCACAAGGGTGACAACCCTCATGAATCATTACACCAGAGCCCTAGCACAAACCGGGACCTTCGATTCAAGATCTTGGCTAAACCAAAGGAATGTCTTGACGATCCGCAATACTTCTTCTCTTCGTAATTTAGAATTTCAGACAAGCAAAGTTAGCCAGTAACTAAGGTAAAACCTAACCCCGTGATCCTAAAGATTTAGAATTTGCCGATGATCAGAAAACCGTTAAATAAAATAGAGCTAAGATGGCACCGAGATCAGAGTGAATTGGATAAGGAGTAAAAAGAATCCTAGGAAGGTTTTCGCAACTCATTTTTAGGTTAAAAATAATTTTCACGCACTAGACTCGACATCGACCAATAGAAAGGGTTTCCTACAGGCAGTCCTGCTCTGATACCAACTTGTAACGCCCCGACCCCGGAATTATACAGAGAGGCTATGTAATTGGCACAACCATCAAGGTATAACACAGAGATCGAGACATGTGGAACAAACTGGCACATTGCATGACTCTACGACACAAAACATATAGCAACTCATATAATGAGAAGAATACAAATATTACACAGCAAAAGGATCACAGATCCATCAATTCATCAAGCGGAAGCGAAGTAGTGTTGTCTAACACAACAAGATCCGGATATGGCCTAAGAGGCCTACAGATAAACAATCCCAGCCAGCTTGTTCCACGGTCCCAAGCTGCCACCTGGGAACCCCGAACTACTCGTCGACGTCCACGAAGAACCCACCTAGCTGCTCGGTGTCGTCCTCCTCTGAAATACAAATATCGAGGCAGCAAAGAGAGACTGAGTACGACGTACTCGCAAGTTTAGTAGGGCGATATAGGCCCGATGCTGACGGAGGCTCTAAAGCTGTATAAAGTGGCTATTTTGCATAAGGCTAGATTTTCGTTTAAAAGATGGCAAAGACCCATGGCAGCGACTACTCAGAAGATTTTCTGAAAAGGGATAAGAGAGTAACATTTTATCTTCGGTTCTCATTGAACCTACTTGTAGTCAAACCACTCATCTCCACCAAAGGCACTTCCCCGAATCCCCCTCGAGGAAATGAACCTTTACCACACGTTGGTTATGCAACCTTTAGCTGCCATATCAATTAGGTTCAGGTTCTCTATGATCTTATCGTCTATTCCCAAGTCGTCCATAACCGCGGACACGGCTTTTCGAAAAGATTTACCCTGCAGGGGTGTACTAATTTACCCACCGGTACCGTCCGGCTCACCTGATTGACCCTCTTCCGGGGAAGGCCGGCGAGTGGGCGCGGTTAAACCTTTACCTCGCGTGAGACTATCCAAGAGTCATCTGTGGCCACAGGGCAAGTTTTCCCAGCCTATTTCAGCCCTTGCCCCATCGCCACGCCCTAAACACAAATCCTCTGCAACGATTCTTTTCCACTCACACGCAAATGGAAAACCGAACTAGAGGACCCTTGGATACGCCCGCACAAGTTATTTAGTTATAGAGGATTCCATATGTCCCCACCAATGGCAGCACGATCGTCTTGGTTCAAGAGGTAAAGAACTCGCACCTAGGGGCAAGAGTGAGGCAAAACACCATCCCCGATGGCAACTCACCCAAGCCGTCTTAGCATTTTAATTTAAGCACCCCACGTATCCACCAAGTCCGCATCATTCCATCGACATCAACAAATATGGAAATAAACCACGGACATAAATATTAATTAACTAAGCAAGGCTAAGCATAGCTAAGCATATGACAACAAATATATTTTGTATCCGGCCAACACATCAACCTAGGGTTCATAGGTAGGAAGGCATGGGATGGTTCAGGGGAAAAACATGCATACATAGGAGACTCTAGCATTGACCATAAATTGTCATTGGAATCGCATCAATATTATGGTGGATAAAATAGTTTTAGAAAACAATTGGATGCTAGATGCCAAGAAGGTTAGGTTATCTCTTGCCTTGCTGCCCGGGCGCGTAGTACTGCTCGTCGGGGTTGGTAGGGTTAACCTCCACTCCGGAATCTATCGATACCCAAATAATATGGAGAAACAAATAAATCACACGAAAACAAGGTGCAATGCACAATCACATGATGCCATGACAAATTTATGCAAGGTATCATCATTTAATGCATTTCACAATTTAAAGGGAGTTCCATATAATTAAGGTAATTGTTTGGAAACAACCCCATAGTTACCTTAGTGGTCACATTGTTTATACATTAACTCATTATTAAAGAAGTGGCTTAAATATGCATGAGCATGGCATGAATGGATAGGGTTTGTCCTTCCGATCATTTGGCACCTTATTTGTGATTGATTTGTTTAATCATTTAAGAAAACATCAATTGAACATTTATCAAGTTATGAATTTTCTAAATTTCATATATATTCTGCCATTTTTAAAATTCTATAGAAGGCTACTGATGTGTAGAATACAACCCAAATGGATTTAATTCAAATTAAGTTATTAAACTTCCTGTATAAATGTTTTAACCCAGAAAGTCAATATTCTAGTTTTTGCTACAACTCAAGTTAATTTTATTCAAAATTTAAATCCTCTTAGGGATAACTAGTATTGCTTAAATGTGAGCTGAAAAAATTGGTTTGACCTCCTTTGGGTTAATAGAGTATCAGAAACAAACAAGTTTAGGTTTTATACCTTCTGTGGCATTTTGAATATCATTATTTATTTATTTGTCTAAATGGGGTGAAACCACTTTAGTGAGTTAGATAATTTCATAAGCTTTCCAGAACATTTTCATTTTCTATTTTTAGATTCCTAGATCTCGAGATATTAATTTATAAAGTCTGGATAAATTTTCTGGCAGAGAAATTCCCCTTTTAAGTTTAACAACTTAACTGATTTGATAATTTCCTACTGACTTAACCACTACACCAAATGGAATAAATCCAGTGTCATGGGGTAGACAAGTTGATGTACTTTTGATACCATTTTAGTTTGGTATTTTTGGTTAAATCAAGTTTTAGGAAACATCTCCCAAAGATGGTATAAAAATAACCTTTCTGAGTTTTCGGTTAAAACTAACACATTTGTCATTTTTATTTCTAATTGGAGACTTGTCCAAAAATGAACATGGATTGAATCTATGTGAAGATGGCATGTTATACTAGCTACATCATTTTAGTTTGCTATTTTTAGGCCTCTGGCTAAATAGGAGCTTGCATGGGAAGTTGACTATCCCTATTATTTCATGTGGTGGAAATTATTGCTTAGAGATTTTCCCTAGATATCTTTTATATAGATTTTATTTTGGGGTTCACAACACTTGTTCATGTCAGTACACTAACCATACTAACATGTTATGCCATGACAATCTCCTAAATAAAAACAGGGGAATTAATATTAACAGCTCAAAACAGAACCAAATATCTGTTTTCAGACGTTTCTGAAAACAGACAGAACATAGCTACTTTGCCTAGATCATTTAGTCGTCTAAACTGTTTAATTTAGAAAACCAATTCATGATTATGAATCTATAGGTTTAGCTCTTTCTAACCGTAGGAAGTTTACAAAATTTGGTGGAGCAGAGTTACCAGAATTTGCATGCAAAGTGGGCTAATCTATTCTGTTTTCCAGTACTTAGCAGTTTTCTGAAAATTCAGACAGGGCGGGAACTGACCAGGGCCGTTGATCTCGCGATCGACGGCCCACGGCCATCATCTTCCTCCCGACGGCTGAGAGCATGGGAGAGAGAGAGAGCAGCCGGGGAACTACCTGCCGGCGGCGAGGGGCTCCGGGGCGGCTTGGGAGCGAGAGAGGGGGTTCTGGGCGGAAGCTAGGTGGCGGCGGCGGCGTCGGAGATGCACCACAGCGGCTGCACGGCGTCGACGGCCGTGCAGCCCGGAGTGGAGCTCCGGCTCCTCCTCTGCTGCTCCTGGGCGTCGAGGTGAGTGAGGGGGAGTGGGGGGTGGCGGTGTGGTGCAAGGGAGGGCCAGGGGTGGCCTTTTTATAGGCCGGGGAAGCTCGGGGCAGTGGGGGGCATGGACAAGCCGCGGGTGGCACGGGCGGCGTGCGGGCGAGCTTGGTCGGCGACGTGCAGGGCGAGGGAGGCACGGGCGCGGTGTCTGGGGGGTAGTGGGGTGGCGTGGGCGCGTGCTGGCGGTCGGGTGCGTGCTGGTCGGGTGTGTGCTGGCCGGGGTGGCTCCGGTGCGGGCACGCCCGCAAGGTGCTCGACATGTTGCTGGTCGTCAGAACTCCGGCGAATGCGGGCAGGGGGAGGGGCCAGGAGCCACGGGGTCGAGTTGGGGAGCATCTAGGGAGCAAGGGAAAGCTCCAGGACGTGGTGGTGCAGTGGCTTGCTGCTGGTTGGTCAAATGCCCATGGTGGTGGCCATGTCCATGGCTTGGCTGCTTAGGGCTAGGGTTTAGGGCGTGGGAAGTGTGGGGTTGTGTCCAGCAAGTGTAGGGGAGTGCTGGGATGGTTCTGGACGAAAATGGGACAAGCCTAGGGCAAGTTTTGGGGCTGCCCTTTGAATATAGGGTAGAGGTACCAATTTCACTATTTGCTACCATTTCCACTATTTGGGATTTAAATGGCACTTAAGGAGAGGTGCAAGTGTGCAAATGCTGTGAGAAGTATGGTTAGGTGATGAGGTTTGGTTTTCATAAATTGGTTTCAAAATTAAGCATTGGTTGGCAGTAATTTGAATTCTCCAATTAAAACATTTGCTTGTCAAAGGTTGGATTTTTTACCATTTGCTATAAAAAGTAATTTGGAACTTTCTGAACAAATATGATAGTTCAATTTGGATTTTGTTTGTCCAATAATATTCACCAACCTTGATTTATTAATTTAAGCCAAAGCATGATTTCATGTGGAGCAATTTTGTTATAGATATTTTTGATAATTTCCAAAATATATTTATTGGGAGTACTTAAGCATTTTCAGAAATAATGAAAATATTTTGGAGGCTCATAATATACTAAAGAAGCTCCACATAATATTATTTGAATTTCTAGAAAGATTAACTTGGTTTCAAAATAGAATTTTATTTGAACCAATTTGATGTCTCAGATTTATTTCTTTGTTTGACAATACATTTCCTTTGGCAACTATTTATAAAAACTATCCGTGAGCTTCCTGGACAATTTGGAGAGTCAGGAACAATTTGTTTTGCCAATTTGGTTGAAGTATTTGGTTTGAAAAATGTGGGAAGGGTTTTGCTTCATTTGTGTTTAAATTTCCAAGTGTTGCTTTATTATCTTAGCAAATTTTAAATGGATGCCATGATGCAATGCAAAACAAAAAGCAAAAATTTGGCCCATATTTTAGGGTACCAAATCTGGGCTGTTACGAGGAGATGACACCAAAAGTACGCAACAGAGCTACGTACGGGGCTGTCTGCCCATTTCGGTGATTAAAGACTAGGACGGTGCAAGACCGGGCGAAGGACGAGAGGCCTCTTCCCTCTTTGGTGCTTAAAGCTCCCGTCGAAGGACCTGTCCTGGAGGACGATGTCAGCAAGCCATGCACCGTCCTTTGTCTTCTCCTGGACAATTGTGGTTGCCCTTCCCGCCAAGAGGAAGAGGCCCAGGTCACTATAAAAGGCAGATGGTTGCCTCCATTGTAAGGGGTTTGGAACTCCAACAATCAACACCCGTGATATAACCAGACAAGCAGGAGTAGGGTTTTACACCACAACGGTGGCCTGAACCTGGGTAAACCTCGTGTGTGTTCTTGCTCCGCTCACTCCGGCTCGCGCAGAGATCTCTTCGGTAGACTAGCTTTCAACCCCGTGGAAGAACACAGGTCCATCGGAACCCACAAATCCGACATGCGCGTCCTTGCGTGTTCAACGAGCCCAGTGGCTCTTCCCCGCGAGCCCTCCTCCGTCGAGCCCAGTGGCCCCATCGTCAGACTTTTATTCTTTTACAGAAATTCCAGAAAATGTATTAATATTGTAAAATCCATATCTTTAATTCTGTAATTCAGAAAAATATGAATAATATACCAAAATGTTCAGAAAAAAATAATATCTGTCAATTTGAATAAAAGTCATGCATGATTGAACAAGTACAATTAAATGTTGTTTAGAAATACAAAAATGCCACTTTTTGTAATCATGGGGTTTTTCCCATATATTATATTTGGACCTCATATAAAATGCTATACATGCTTTAGGGTTTAAATTGAATCCATGAAACTTGCCATGTCATCATTTTTGTATGCGCATTGCATCGATGCCATGTTGAATGTTTGTCGTTTTATTATTTTCGGTGTTTTGTTTCTTTCCGGTAGAATGAGTCCGGGATCAAGGACGAATCCGAAGTAAAGATCAACAACGCCAATGGACGACACTTGCTCATGGAACGACAAGTCAATCACCCTATTTTCCCGAAGCTTTATATTTCTGTTACCGCTCAATAAGGCAAGCACAACCCCTTCTTCTATCTGATCCCATATTTTCAAGTATTGTTTTCTGTTAAGCATCATATCGATTCCAAAGCTTTTGGTCGACAGGTAGAGTTAACCTATCTTGCATGTTCCCCCCTTGTTGCCTAGTTCCTGTTTTCCATCCTAGCATGACTAGGTTTGCTTGTGTATCGCCAGAGCCTATACATGTTTATATGCTTAGCCATGCTTAGCTTATGGTCCGGTCCGTCCTTTTTGATGAATCAGAGCTACGATCGAATCTAGCATGAAAGGTTAACGAGGAAAGTTGATGTGAACATGTTAATTTGACTAAAAGGCTTGGACAATGAGGCCACAGGTGGATGTGGTGGGTTGTCTTGTTCTTGCCGCCCTAGGACCTCAAGTTTTTAATGCTTGAACCAAGACTTAGAGTACGACACATGCAGGCCTATGTGAACCCCGCTCGGCTGTTACTTGATTAGCTATGCTTGTGAGACACGTAGTTTGCGATTTCCATCTGTGTGTGTGAGAAAATGTGTTGGAGAAAAGATAGGTCGTGTCTGGGGACAAGTGAAGGACGAACTGATCTTGGTCCCCACGCACATAAATAGGGACCGTCAGGAGGTGACCATCTCTTGTTAATGGCGGATTGGCCCTATTTGGGTTGCTCATGGGCATATCTAGGCAAGCTAAGAGTCGTGGTCGACCCCCATCTGCCGGCACACCCAGGAAGTGTGCTAATGCATTGGCACGAAGAGTCGGTCGGCACGTGTGGACCAAATTGTACACCTCTGTAGGGATAAATCTATTCGAATAGTCATTATGTCCACAGTTAAGGACATCTTGGGTCTTGTGGTTTGATCATGGATGACAACTTGAACATATTCGTAAAACTTGATAACAACGTGTGCAGGGTTATTTCCTCGAGAGTCAGTCGAGGAGATGATCCTAGTAGAGTAGGATCAGCTGATGATGATTCTGGTGGTTACAAGATGATCAATGGAGATAAAAAAGTGTGCTCTTATCCCTTTTACAAAACTTCTGCGTAGACAGACTTCTACTTTGTATCCCTGTATTGAATAGTTGGCTTTACTCAAAATTAGCCCACAGACAACTTTCTAACTTATACATTGCCATAGCGGGTTAAAGTCTTGTTGAGCTCTGTACTCAGGCCTGTGCTGTTGTATTAAAATAAGTTGGGTGGTACCCCAAGCGAAGGCGGAATTGCAGCTAGTAGCAATTTTCCCTCGTTTAACGAACCGAGGTTTATCGAACCAGTAGGACTTTGAAATCAACAAAGAGGTGAATGTTGCAGATCTTTGGCGCTTGACCTTCAACAGACGTGGACCTGCACACACTCAACCAAAATACTTTGCCCCCAACGGCGGAAAGGTTGTCAATCTTTCCGGTCTCGCAGAAAACAAAGCGGTTAATTGTATGATGAAATAGATGAAATATGAGAAGTGACTAGAGTAGTAATGATGATTAAAAGCAAGTAAATGAGGTTGTAAACAATGTAAAAAGATGGACCGGGGGCCATGGGTTCACTAGTGGAGTCTCTCAAGTAAATAAAATATGCATGTGATGGGTGAACGAATTACAGCTAAGCAATTGACAAGATCATGACACAAACCCAATTTAGCTATGGAAAAAAGGACATGATAATATTTATGGACGCATCACGACAAGGAACAAAGACCGTTGAGTCCAACTGCGTCTTTGTCTAAAAAGTCCACCGTGGGATCGCTATCCAGCCTGTCACCCAACGGTATTAAGTTGCAAGCAACAGACAATTGCATTAAGTAAAGTGCATGAAGTAAGCAATACTAATATCAAAAGAGACATTAACACCACTGTTTTACCCTTAGAAGCAACAGCACACCCTTGCCCTTAGACGTTTCTGTCACTCGTGCCCAGGAACAAAAGGGGGCATGAACCCACTATCTAGCATAAATACCCTCTCTTGGAGATACACACAATTACTTGGCCAAAGTAACTACGCACATCGGAGAGCATGCAAGAACATAAATTACTCATATAAGAATCATGCACAATCTGAACATAACTTCATAATCAATCGGATCCCGGCAAACACATCACATAGCATTACAATAATCGATCTTAATCATGTTAGGCAGCTCACAAGATCATAAGACATCAAGCACAAGAGAGAGAGACCACCAACTAGCTACTGCCATGGACCCGTAGTCCAAGGTGAGACTACTCACAAATCATCCCGGAGGAAGGCATGACGATGAAGAGCCCTCCGGGATCGATCTCCCCTCCGGCAGAGTGCCGGGATCAGCTTCAGAATGGACCCCGAACTAGGGTTTTCGGTGACGGCGCGTCGGGGTCGAGTTTCTGGAAAATAATGGCCGCCTCGACGTTTTTAGGGTAAAAGGCAATTTATAGGCGTCGGAGGGCGTCAAGGCGGGGTCCCAGGGGTAGGGGCGGGCCCCACCCGCGGGTGACCCTTGACCCGCGGCAGGGGGCGCACCTGCCCTGTGGGCCTCCCCTCCAGCTCTCCTTTGGTCTGGTACTTCGTCGTGGCAAATAAAAATTCCCCGTAAATTTCCAGCGCGATCCGAGAATATTTCCAGAAGTAAATTTCTGAAACAAAAAGATAGCAAAAACAGGGAACTGGCACTGGGCATCTTGTCAATAGGTTAGTCCGACAAAATGCATAAAAATGATATAAATGATAGTAAAAACATGTGACAATATCACAAAACTAGCATGGATCACACAAAAATTATAGATACGTTTGAGACGTATCAGCATCCCCAAGCTTAACTCCTACTCGTCCTCGAGTAGGTAAGTGATAACAAATAACTTTTTATGAGACATGCGACCAACACATTCTTGATCAAGATAGTGATGCAAATCAAAGGATGTGAATGAAGAGATACAAAACAATTGTCTATAATTGATAGCAAGAAAGCAATGAATAAACAGGTTGAATCATCCAAGCAAAACCTTTCATAAATAGTATGTCAAAGACATGAAAACAATGTGATCAACATATTTGACTAATAATTCCATGACAAAAGTGTTTGAGAATCAACAGAAAGGAAGATGTAAGCATTTGCAAAGAGCTTCAACTTCCAATGGCTTATCTTATAGATAAAGTTAATATAAAGATTCATGTTTAATCTTGATAATGTAATATGCTCAACGATACCCAGGGTCAATGCTAGATGTTTGCTTTTGTGGAGATAGAAGGAAAAAGGGAAAACTGACTCAACATTAAAAGTAAAAGAAAGGCCCTTCGCAGAGGGAAGCAGGGATTAGTCATGTGCTAGAGCTTTTTGGTTTTTAAAACAGAAGTAAAATGATTTTGAGGTATGCATGCTTTCGTCAACGACTTTACAACAGAGAAACTATCTAGTCACTCATGACAAGCAAGGTTTTTAGACTTGTGAGAGCAGCTGGTTCTTAGAAGAGCGAGTACGCTCTTCTTCCTCCTTGGTTTCACCACTGTCCAATGTTTGGGCTGATTTCTCAGATTTGCATTGCGCGGAGGAGAATTGTGAGTTATATTTATATTTTTGCTTAAGCTGCTCTCGGGTTGATTCAAGTGAAGACGTAATCCATCAACACCGGGTGAAAGGGGGGAAATGACCTCGCTTGTCACAAGTTATATCTAGTTCTCTACTGCTCCCTCATGAGCTTAAAAACAGAGGCACAAAGAAGAAGTATTTTGAATTTTTAAAGGTAGCACATGACAAATTTACTTAGAATGGTAGGAAATACCATGCATAGGTAGATATGGTGGACTCAGCTGGCAAGAAAGTTTGGCTTTGGGGATTGGATGCACGAGTGAACCATACATGCAGTAGGAATTTTTAGGCTTAGCAAAAAAAAGGTGTTTGAAGCAAACATCTAACAATAACCGGTAACAGAACAACATAAGACATTTACCGGTCATAACCATAAAAACTCTACACTGTCTCCCTTGTTGACCACACAATTCTTTTGATGGAAAGATTAGCACTATATGAATTAACAACTGTGAAAAACCACACAATTTCAAGCTTTCAACCATATTTCTTTACTAATCAATTACACCCAAATAACCAGCAAGTTTAAGCATTCCACTTAACATCTCAAAACAATTGAGAAGCATCAAGTATCCACACCACGATCTTCAAAACTATGCAGGCTATTCATTTTATTCTATCATCACACAAACAGCATTTTGTCGCATTGACAATTCAAGCAAATTTTCAACAACAACTCTCCAACAAATATAAGTGAAGAAAAAAAGAGTTTAACTTAATAACTAGTTGCTCTAAACAAGATAAAAGCGAAAAGCGAGAGCTTACTAGAAAACAGACAGTAGCTAAGAATACTCAAAAAGATATAAGTGAAGCAAAGGAGTATTCAAACGAAAAATCGGAGCGTGTCTCTCTCCCACACAAATAAAGCTAGGATCCAACAAAGATATGACTAGCAAACAAACAAACAAAACTGAAAGTAAAAATACGCTCCAAGCATAGCGCATAATATGTAAAGTGATAAAAACGAAGTTCAACGAAGATGACCTTATGATAGTCGACGAAGATGAGGGGATGCCTTGGGCATCCCCAAGCTTTGACTCTTGATAGTTCTTGATATTCAGAGGGGGTGTGCTGCTGTATTAAAATAAGTTGGGTGGTGCCCCAAGCAAAGGCGGAATTCCAGCTAGTAGCAGTTTTCCCTCGTTTAACGAACCAAGGTTTATCGAACCCGTAGGACTTTGGAATCAACAATGAGGTGAATGTTGAAGATCTCTGGCGCTTGACCTTCAATAGACGTGGACCTGCACACACTCAACCAAAATACTTTGCCCCCAACGGCGGAAAGGTTGTCAATCTTTCCGGTCTCGCAGAAAACAAAGCGGTTAATTGTATGATGAAATAGATGAAATATGAAAACTGACCAGAGGAGTAATGATGATTAAAAGAAAGTAAATGAGTTTGTAAACAATGTAAAAATATGGACCGGGGGCCATGGGTTCACTAGTGGAGTCTCTCAAGTAAATAAAATATGCATGTGATGGGTGAACGAATTACAGCTAGGCAATTGACCGGATTATGACACAAACCCAATTTAGCTATGACAAAAAGGACATGATAATATTTATGGAGGCATCACGACAAGGAACAAAGACCGTTGAGTCCAACTACGTCTTTCTCTAAAAAGTCCACCGTGGGATCGCTATCCAGCCTGTCACCCAACGGTATTAAGTTGCAAGCAACAGACAATTGCATTAAGTAAAGTGCATGAAGTAAGCAATACAAATATCAAAAGAGACATTAACACCGCTGTTTTACCCTTAGTAGCAACAGCACACCCTCGCCCTTAGACGTTTCTGTCACTCGTGCCCAGGAACAAAAGGGGCATGAACCCACTATCTAGCATAAATACCCTCTCTTGGAGATACACACTATCACTTGGCCAAAGTAACTACGCACATCGGAGAGCATGCAAGAACATAAATTACTCAGATAAGAATCATTCACAATTTGAACATAACTTCATAATCCATCGGATCCCAGCAAACACATCACATAGCATTACAATAATCGATCTTGATCATGTTAGGGAGCTCACAAGATCATAAGACATGAAGCACAAGAGAAAGAGACTACCAACTAGCTACTGCCATGGACCCATAGTCCAAGGTGAGACTACCCAAAAAACATCCTGGAGGAAGGAATGACGATGAAGAGCCCTCTGGGATCGATCTCCCCTCCGGCAGAGTGTCGGGATCAGCTTCAGATTGGACCCCGAACTAGGATTTTCGGTGACGGCGCGTCGGGGTCAAGTTTCTAGAAAATAATGGCCGCCTTGACGTTTTTAGGGTAAAAGGCAATTTATGGGCGTCGGAGGGGGCCGAGGTGAGGTCCCACGGGCAGGGGCAGGCCCCACCTGTGGGTGACCCCCAGGCCGCGGCAGGGGGCGCCTCTGCCCTATGGTCCTCCTCTCCGGCTCTCCTTCGGACTAGTACTTCTTCGTTACAAATAAAAATTCCCCGTAATTTTCGTCGAATTCCGAGAATATTTCCAGAAGTAAATTTCTGAAACAAAAAGACAGCAAAAACAGGGAACTGGCACTTAGCATCTTGTCAATAGGTTAGTCCAACAAAATGCATAAAAATGATATAAATGACAGTAGAAACATGTGACAATATCACAAAACTAGCATGGATCACTCAAAAATTATAGATACATTTGAGATGTATCAGCATCCCCAAACTTAACTCCTACTCGTCCTCGAGTAGGTAAGTGATAACAAATAATTTTTGATGAGACATGCAACCAACACAATCTTGATCAAGATAGTGATGCAAATCAAAGGATGTGAATGAAGAGATACAAAACAATTGTCTATAATTGATAGCAAGAAAGCAATGAATAAACAGGTTGAATCATCCAAGCAAAACCTTTCATAAATAGTATGTCAAAAACTTGAAACAATGTGATCAACATATTTGACTAATTCACAAGGGTAATAATTCCATGACAAAAGTGTTTGAGAATCAACACAAAGGAAGATGTAAGCATTTGCAAAGAGCTTCAACTTCCAACGACTTATCTTATAGATAAAGTCAATATAAAGATTCATGTTTAATCTTGATAAAGTAATATGCTCAACGATACCCAGGGTCAACGCTAGATGTTTGCTTTTGTGGAGATAGAAGGAAAAAGGGAAAACTGACTCAACATTAAAAGTAAAAGAAAGGCCCTTCACAGAGGGAAGCAGGGATTAGTCAAGTGCTAGAGCTTTTTGGTTTTTAAAACAGAAGTAAAATGATTTTTTAGGTATGCATGCTTTCGTCAACGACTTCACAACAGAGAAAACTATCTAGTCCCTCATGACAAGCAAGGTTTTTAGACTTGTGAGAGCAGCTAGTTTTTAGAAGAGCGATTACGCTCTTCTTTCTCCTTGGTTTCACCACTGTCCAATGTTTGGGCTGATTTCTCAGATTTGCATTGCGCGGAGGAGAATTGTGAGTTATATTTATATTTTTGCTTAAGCTGCTATCGGGTTGATTCAAGTGAAGACGTAATCCATCAACACCGGGTGAAAGGGGGGAAATGACCTCGCTTGTCACAAGTTATATCTAGCTCTCTACTGCTCCCTCATGAGCTTAAAAACAGAGGCACAAAGAAGAATTATTTTGAATTTTTAAAGGTAGCACATGACAAATTTACTTGGAATGGTAGGAAATACCATGCATAGGTAGATATGGTGGACTCAGCTGGCAAGAAAGTTTGGCTTTGGGGATTGGATGCACCCATACACTCAGTACGAATTTTTACGCTTAGCAAAAAAAAAGGTATTTGAAGCAAACATCTAACAATAACCGGTAACAGAACAACATAAGACATTTACCGGTCATAACCATAATAAATCTACACCGTCTCCCTTGTTTACCAAACAATTCTTTTGATGGAAAGATTAGTACTATGAATTAACAACCGTGAATAACCACACAATTTCAAGCTTTTAACCATATTTCTATACTAATCAATTCCACTCAAATAACCAGCAAGTTTAAACATTCAAGTTAACATATCAAAACAATTGAGAAGCATGAAGTATCCACACCATGATTGTAATGCCCCAAGATCGATACTATGCAAATTTTAGCGTTCCACCCAAATCCGCATAATAACGATCATAAAGGACGCCCACCAGGCATAACGTGCACGTCGCAACACACACGTTATGCGGGTGGAATTGTGATAACATTACAATAGTTCTCGATGGAACCCACAAAAGAACATATATACAGCAACGACTCACAGAGTCAAGAACAAAAGATACAATACAAAGATCCAAAAAAACAGCGGAAGCGGAGTAGCGTCCGGCTACGGACAAGAAACAAATTGGACTAAGAGTCCTGAAGATAAGCAAAGGCACCATATCCCTGCCCAGGCCAAGCCGGAGGGATTCCCAAGCTAACGTCGTCAGACTTCAAACCTGTCGGCTGCATTGGAATAGTAGCCCCGAAGGGGTCAGTACTACAAACAGTACTGGCAAGTAATACTCACAAGATATCAAAGCTGGAATTCCGGGGAAGAGGGTTAGCGATTGAGGCGGCGACAAGTAGCACTAACAACCTATAGAGACACGCTACAACTTTCGTCTACAAAAGACAAGGTAAGAGAGCACATGAGGAGCCAACTATACTACACACCAAACAAACCCGCCCTAAAACGACTCCCTCGTATCCTCAACCCATGAGGAAGAAGTCCGGGCACTCACTCAGTGGACAAGTTTTAATCAAAATAGTATTCATGTAATCTATCTTACTAGTCAAGTTATTATCATCATAAGGTGTAAGTTGTCTATGATCTTTTTAGCCAACGCATTTCACCAAGTCGTCCATAACCGCGGACACGGCTTTTCGAAAAGATTTCACCCTGCAGGGATGCACCAATGAACCCACACGCATCGAAACTCTCGCTTAGAGGTGTACCGGTGGAGGTTTCGACGCAATACTTCCCTTCAATACAAACAAGTCCAGGGAGCCACCTAGCTAGGACTGATCCACCTTGAGAGTCCGGCCGAAGCTTCGAGGTGGGCCTAACCGTTGCGTGGACGGCTTCGGGAGGGAACACTCATACGATTGCACCTCCTTCCACATGCGGTTAACACTCATGCCGCAACTTCTATCGAAACACCCGAACTACTTGTGGCATCCTGGACAAGTTTGAGGACGGGCAAAACACCGGGGACGGGCAACAGCAGCACGGCACGGCCACGGGCGTCGGGGAACAACGGGGACGGAGATCGGGAAACTTCGGGGACACGGGCAGCAACACGGATTCGGTCGGGAAATAGAGGACTCGCAGAGCAACAGCCACTGCACAACACGGGGACACGACCAACAGGGGACAAACCACACCATGGAGATGAACACGACGACAGCAGCTCGGCGTCGGGGACGAACAGGGCACACACAGGAGCTGCAGCAGCACAAGCACGGAAAGGAGCCGGTGGCATGGCAGGGGACGACGGCGGCCGGAGCTGCAGGGGAGGAGGAACGAGGTGCAGGAGCAGGGGGAGCGAGCACGGCAGGGGAGGCGAGGGAGCTCGCGCGCGGCAGGCCGGGGAAGAGAGGAGGGACGAGCTGCGCGAGAGGAGGACCTCGGAGAGGGGCGGCACGGCGGCGGCCGGTGGAGCAAGGGCACGGCAGCGGAGGGAGACAGGGAAGGGAGAGGAGAGGCCGGCGCTGGAGAGGACCGGGCCGAGGTTGCTGAGCTCGGGCTCGAGCTTGTGCGGGGGCGGGCCGGCGCGAAGAGGAGCATCCGCGGGAGGAAGGCCGGAGGAGAGGAGGACCAAGGGCGGCCGGCGACACGCGGCTGCCGACAGGAGGCGCAGGTCGACAGGGCAGCCAAGCTCGAGGCGAGATGGGGAGGAAGGGAAACGCCAGGGGAAGGAGAGATGGGCAGGGAGCCGGAGGTGGAGCAGGTGGTGGCCGGACGAGGGAGGACGACGTCGGGATCGAGCGGATCGACGGAAGCTCGAGCTCGGGGAGCTCGGGTCGGGAGGAAGAAGGAGCCAGGCGCGGGTGCGGGTGGATCGAGCCAGGAGAGGAAAAGAATAAAAGAAAGGAGGAAAAGGAGAGGAGAGAGAAGGGTCCAGGGACCTAGAAAGAAAGAAAAGGACCTGAAAGTGAGGTGGAAGAGCGTCTCCGCAATTTGACAAAAATAGAGGAGGGTGGCTGCGAAAGGCAGGGGGTAGGAAAACAAAACTACCAGGGGGATTTCTAGGGTTTGGGGTTAGGTGGGCTTGGGCCGGATTTTGGGCTACTCTCTCTCAATTCTCAAAATATTTTATTTTGCAAAAATTAAATTGGCAGTTAATTTTAGAAAACGGAGACAACTGTATCGGTAAAAATATTTTCCGACAATTTTAGAAAAACAAAATAGGGTTTAATAAAAATAATTTTTGCGGACAAAAACTTGCGATGCGATGATGCTGATGTCATGCTGATGCAAAAATAAAAACAGGCAAAATCTAATTTGGGGAAAAACCCCGGGCATTACAACCGACACCACTAACAAGGGATCTCGCCCCGAGATCCACGCTACCGTCGGGGGGAAGAAGAGGAAGTTCTATCGAATCTTGTCGCACCTAGTTGATCTTCTCGACACCACTAACAAGAGGTTCTTGCTCACTTGATGGCGAAGTTCGTCTGCCGACATCCTTCCGAAGATCGAACCTATTAGGATTAAAGGCAAGGAGATCGTCCAACCCACGAAGGTGCTATGACCGGAAGATAGATGAGAGAGAAGATTTAAATCATATAAGGTAAGAAGGAAAAGAATAGAGGTAAGGAGTAAACAAGAATTCCTATTAAGATCTTTTCAAATAGCTTTTAGTAAAATAATTTGGACACTCTACAACAACGACCATTAGCTAGGGTATCCTACAGGCAGACTGGACTCGCGGGGTATCGAAGAACCAGAGCTCTGATACCACTTTGTAACGCCCCAAGATCGATACTATGCAGATTTTAGCGTTCCACCCAAATCCGCATAATAACGATCCTAAAGGACGCCCACCAGGCATAACGTGCACGTCGCAACACACACGTTATGCGGGTGGAATTGTGATAACATTACAATAGTTCTCGATGGAACCCACAAAAGAACATATATACAGCAATGACTCACAGAGTCAAGAACCAAAGATACAATACAAAGATCCAAAATAACAACGGAAGCGGGTAGCGTCCGGCTACGGACAAGAAACAAATTGGACTAAGAGTCCTGAAGATAAGCAAAGGCACCATATCCCTGCCCAGGCCAAGCCGGAGGGATTCCCAAGCTAACGTCGTCAGACTTCAAACCTGTCGGCTGCATTGGAATAGCAGCCCCGAAGGGGTCAGTACTATAAATAGTACTGGCAAGTAATACTCACAAGATATCAAAGCTGGAATTCCGGGGGGAAGAGGGTTAGTGATTGAGGCGGCGACAAGCAAGACTAACAACTTATAGAGACACGCTACAACTTTCGTCTACAAAAGACAAGGTAAGAGAGCACATGAGGAGCCAACTATACTACACACCAAACAAACCCGCCCTAAAACGACTCCCTCGTATCCTCAACCCACGAGGAAGAAGTCCGGGCACTCACTCAGTGGACAAGTTTTAATCAAAATATTATTCATGTAATCTATCTTACTAGTCAAGTTATTATCATCATAAGGTGTAAGTTGTCTATGATCTTTTAGCCAGCGCATTTCACCACGTCGTCCATAACCGCGAACACGGCTTTTCGAAAAGATTTCACCCTGCAGGGATGCACCAATGAACCCACACGCATCGAAACTCTCGCTTAGAGGTGTACCGGTGGAGGTTTCGACGCAATACTTCCCTTCAATACAAACAAGTCCAGGGAGCCACCTAGCTAGGACTGATCCACCTTGAGAGTCCGGCCGAAGCTTCGAGGTGGGCCTAACCGTTGCGTGGACGGCTTCGGGAGGGAACACTCATACGATTGCACCTCCTTCCACATGCGGTTAACGCTCATGCCGCAACTTCTATCGAAACACCCGAACTACTTGTGGCATCCTGGACAAGTTTGAGGATCCGGTAATAGATTGCGGGGAGGCCCATAGAACTCCCACATGTGGTTAGTGCGCTCAGTCTTGGATCAGCGGAAAAGAACTCGGGTCCTAGGCGACACTAGCAGAACAAATCACCACGATTGGCCTTCCGCCGGTGCCTTATCTTTAATTAAGTTATTCCCATCGCAACAGAAAGTAATGATTACCATTTAAGTTGAGTCTAGCTACCATGTTAACAAGACTAGACAAAGAGGTAACAAGACTGAAGCAAAGCACCTAAGCATGCACTAGGACTCGCAAGGGTATCAAGGTAAACAAGCAACAGGTAATAGGATGTGGGGGTGTGGCTATATCATGGCTGCAAGGTAAACATGCATATAGGATCGGACACAAGCATCGATGGCTAGCAAGGAACAAAAGATAGGACGAGTAAGAGACAGAAGACAAGCAAAGATAGCAAGGGAGTATCACTTGCCTGCAATCCGGTAGAGGTAGCAGAACCTGTCGTTGCTCACATCAACTCAACGTCCTATTCCCGAAGAAGACACAAACACTGGAAGGCAAAAGATGCATTTTACTTCTACGGCAAAAGAATCGGCATGTTGATGACATGATGCATGACAAGTTAAAGGTGATCCAATTTTATTCCCTAACACATGGCAAAAAATTTTAAATGGGATCGATGCACAATATAGATGCACCGGACAAAACCCCATAATTTAGTTGATTTAATTCGACTAAATGGATAAAGGTGCGATGTTAATTAATGATGCATGATTTTATAAGATACGCATATATAGTATATAGGGTTTAGGGTTGGGGTCACACATCGGATCGAGGAACTTCGGATTCGGAGAGGAAGTAGTCGAAGTAGTCGTAGTAGTCGAAGTAGTCGTTCATCCGGAGTAGAAGTAGTCGAGGTAGTCGACGTCGTGGTAGTAGTCGTACTCGGGTTGTCGTCGTTGCGGACCTTGGCGTTCCGGGCTTCGGGGTCGACGGGGTTCATGATGTCAGGGTGCTTGGTCTTCGGGCTTCACGGCGTCGGGAACGGGAACGGAGAACTTGGCGGGTACCGGTCGGAGAAGATCTTATCGTTTCACGTTTCATGGTCGTCGTGGAAGTAGTCGTTCATGGAGCATCGGGGATCGGCCTTCACATCGGGAACACAACACGGAGACTTGCACCGGAGAACTCTTCGGAGACGGGCAAAACACCGGGGACGGGCAACAGCAACACGGCACGGCCACGGGCGTCGGGGAACAACGGGGACGGAGATCGGGAAACTTCGGGGACACGGGCAGCAACACGGATTCGGTCGGGAAACAGAGGACTCGCAGATCAACAGCCACTACACAACACGGGGACATGACCAACAGGGGACAAACCACACCATGGAGATGAACACGACGACAGCAGCTCGGCGTCGGGGACGAACAGGGCACACACAGGAGCTGCAGCAGCACAAGCACGGAAAGGAGCCGGAGGCATGGCAGGGGACGACGGCGGCCGGAGCTGCAGGGGAGGAGGAACGAGGTGCGGGAGCAGGGGTAGCGAGCACGGAAGGGGAGGCGAGGGAGCTCGCGCGCGGCAGGCCGGGGAAGAGAGGAGGGACGAGCTGCGCGATAGGAGGACCTCGGAGAGGGGCGGCACGGCGGCGGCCGGTGGAGCAAGGGCAGGGCAGCGGAGGGAGACAGGGAAGGGAGAGGAGAGGCCGGCGCTGGAGAGGACCGGGCCGAGGTTGCCAAGCTCGGGCTCGAGCTCGTGCGGGGGTGGGCCGGCGCGAAGAGGAGCATCCGCGGGAGGAAGGCCGGAGGAGAGGAGGACCAAGGGCGGCCGGCGACACGCGGCTGCCGACGGGAGGCGCAGGTCGACGGGGCAGCCAAGCTCGAGGCGAGATGGGGAGGAAGGGAAACGCCGGGGGAAGGAGAGATGGGCAGGGAGCCGGAGGTAGAGCAGGTGGTGGCCGGACGAGGGAGGAGGACGTCGGGATCGAGCGGATCGACGGAAGCTCGAGCTCGGGGAGCTCAGGTCGGGAGGAAGAAGGAGCCAGGCGCGGGTGCGGGTGGATCGAGCCAGGAGAGGAAAAGAATAAAAGAAAGGAGGAAAAGGAGAGGAGAGAGAAGGGTCCAGGGACCTAGAAAGAAAGAAAAGGACCTGAAAGTGAGGTGGAAGAGCGTCTCCGCAATTTGACAAAAATAGAGGAGGGTGGCTGCGAAAGGCAGGGGGTAGGAAAACAAAACTGCCAGGGGGATTTCTAGGGTTTGGGGTTAGGTGGGCTTGGGCCGGATTTTGGGCTACTCTCTCTCAATTCTCAAAATATTTTATTTTGCAAAAATTAAATTGGCAGTTAATTTTAGAAAACGGAGACAACTGTCTCGGTAAAAATATTTTCCGACAATTTTAGAAAAACAAAATAGGGTTTAATAAAAATAATTTTTGCGGACAAAAACTTGCGATGCGATGATGCTGATGTCATGCTGATGCAAAAATAAAAACAGGCAAAATCTAATTTGGGGAAAAACCCCGGGCATTACAATGATCTACAAAACTATGCAGGCTTTTCATTTTATTCTATCATCACACAAACAGCATTTTGTCGCATTGACAATTCAAACAATTTTTCAACAACAACTCTCCAACAAGTATAAGTGAAGAACAAGAGAGTTTAACTTAACAACTAGCAGCTCTAAACAAGATAAAAGCTAAAAGCGAGAGCTTACTAGAAAACAGACACTAGCTAAAAATACTCAAAAAGATATTAGCAAAGCAAAGGAGTATTCAAACGAAAAAGCGGAGCGTGTCTCTCTCCCACACAAATAAATCTAGGATCCAACAAAGATATGACCAGCAAACAAACAAACAAAACTGAAAGTAAAAAGACGCTCCAAGCATAGCACATAATATGTAAAGTGATAAAACGAAGTTCAACGAAGATGACCTTATGATAGTCGATGGAGATGAGGGGATGCCTTGGGCATCCCCAAGCTTTGACTCTTGATAGTTGTTGATATTCAGATGGGGTTCCATGGGGGCATCCCCATGCTTGAGCTCTGATCCATCCTCAATTTCTTCATATTACTCTCCTTTGGAACTTAAAACTCCCTTCACACAAAAAATTCTCATAATTTGATTAGAGGGTTAGTGCTCATAAATTAAAATGCACATGTGTTCTACTCATGAAAAACTGCAAACCAACTTCATTAAACATTCGCTACTATTTACTAAGCCTCAATGTGGCACTCTACCCCTAGAGTATCACATATGATGATGGTAAAGAGACAAATGCAAAATAAAAGTAGAATCTATCAAAATATGAACAGTCTGCAAAGATCGAATTTTTCAAGGCACTTCTGCAGCTCAAATCAAAAAACTTAAAACTAACGAAAGATAGATAAAAGCATCAGGCTTTCTGTCAACATTTATCAGAAAAAGATAAAATTCTGGCGATTTTAGGATTTTTCGTGCAATAGGCGCACATAATCCATCGGATCCCATCAAACACATCACATAGCATTATAATAATCGATCTTGATCATGTTAGGCAGCTCGCAAGATCATAAGACATGAAGCACAAGAGAGAGAGACTACCAACTAGCTACTGCCATGGACCCATAGTCCAAGGTGAGACTACTCACAAATCATCCCAGAGGAAGGCATGACGATGAAGAGCCCTCCTGGATCGATCTCCCCTACGGCAGAGTGCCGGGATCAGCTTTAGATTGGACCCTGAACTAGGGTTTTCGGTGATGGCGCGTCGGGGTCGAGTTTCTGGAAAATAATGGCCGCCTCGACATTTTTAGGGTAAAAGGAAATTTATAGGCATCGGAGGGCATCGAGGCGAGGTCCCAGGGCAGGGGCGGGCCCCACCCGCGGGTGACCCTTGACCCGCGGCAGGGGGGCGCACCTGCCCTATGGGCCTCCCCTCCAGCTCTCCTTTGGTCTGGTACTTCGTCATGGCAAATAAAAATTCCCCGTAAATTTCCAATGCGATCCAAGAATATTTCCAGAAGTAAATTTCTGAAACAAAAGACAGGAAAAACAGGGAACTGGCACTGGGCATCTTGTCAGTAGGTTAGTACGACAAAATGCATAAAAATGATATAAATGACAGTAAAAACATGTGACAATATCACAAAACTAGCATGGATCACTCAAAAATTATAGATACATTTGAGACATATCAGCCTGCCGCTACTTTTGTTTTAGAGCCTGACGATACCATCGATGGAGGTTTGAACGTGGACATCGACGAGTAGTTGGGGTTCCCAGGTAGCAGCCTGGAATCTGTAGAGTGGGTCGTCACCGTTGCTTTTTTTTTTGCCTCTTAGGCCTTTTGTTAAACTTGTTGATCAGCAACGTAATTTGCCTTCCGATGTATGATGTAATGTTGGGTCATGTGACCTCTGCGTGTAAGTTGCTATCATGCTCTAATAAGATTTGTACAATTGTTTTCTTGTCATAGAGTCACTGCCCTGTACCGGTTGTTCCAACCTCTCCCGTGCATGATGCGTGTATGGATATTAAGTGCTCAGTCGAGAGGGAAGGTTCTTGGACTCATTGTTATGCAGTTTTGGCTATGCCCATGTTATGGCTTAGCCGAGGGGTTGTGGATCCGATGATCCATTCCGAGCACGCCTGCCGATGTTTACTCGGCCTGGGAGTGGTAACCCCAGTAACCCTCAGTTACGTAGCATGACCAGTGACACATAGCATTACTGTATAACTCTGAGTCCGAGTCCGACTGCTTAATAAGATCCTAGGATTCTTTATGCATTCGGGGTTATGATTAGATGTGGTAGTCTTCCGAGGGGTTTTGTGTGACCGGTGTTCCTGGCACGCCTGCAGTGAAATGCTGCCTGGGATTGGTACCCAGTAACTCTCGGCTATCATGTCTAAGAGCACATAACACTTATGTATAACTCTGGATCCGGGGTCGCTACAGAGTTTCTCTCCATGTTGGTGTATGGGGGAGCATTATGTGAGTCTTCACCAAGCGGAGCGCAATCAAGAAAGGTGGTCCAACTTGAGAAGGTCAAGACCGTCATCGTCAACCGCAAGTGGACTATGCGCAAGGCAAAGGTATGGTCTTGGTAGGTTTTCTATTTTACCGGTCTCATGTTGTTAGTTGAGAGACCAGGTTATAGGATAGATAGCCGTACTATCAAGAGGGGCTCTCAAGTGAGTAACTCGATCGCCTCTTTGTGGAGAGCTCAATCCATTTGCATACTTGGCATATCATCTTTCTTGGTTGTTATTTGGCTTTTATCCATGTGAGAATTAAGAGCTTGTGTTCATCTCCATACCAAGCTCTAGTTCATCAAAAACGGATATAATATGAACATCTTGTTGCGTTTTTGATGTTGGAGATTTTACCGGCTTATCTTTTCTATAGAGGTCAAAATCTCTCCTTGTGGTTTCCTCCTCAAATGATGGACTATGATGTGTAATATGCATGATCTTGTAGAGCTTGTGATTATCCTTTGAAACAAGCCTAAGATCATACAAAACGGAGTCCGGATAAAAAAACTTGTTGGTTTTCTTGATGGTGGAGGATTTACCGGTTGTCTTTTAATATCAAGGTTTTACCTTTCATCATTTGGTTTTATCCTCCCTTGTTGAACAATGATGTTTCTCTGTCGGGGCAGCCACTTTTTCCCTCCAACGGCTCTATCTTTGGAGCCCCTTTTAAGGGGCCTTCTTCCCCAATGGTTTTCCACCTCTTCTAGCTCTCCCTCTCCTCCATTGTTGATCTTTTGAGAGCTTGATTTCTCTCCATCCCTCCATGATCTTGCCTCCGTTTAGAGGGAAAATAGAGAGGAGATCTACATCCACTATTCCACCAAACCATATCTCCTCTAAGTGAGGGGCACCCTTTGGATCTAGATCTTGGAGTTGCTTTGTGTTCTTGTAATGCCCCGACCCCGAAATTATATAGAGAGGCTATGTAACCCACAGGCTATGCTACACAATCGAAGGGCAATGGGGTTACCGCTCCCACGCAACACCTCGATCATTCCATAAACACTGGCATAGCTATCAATGCATAATAAGGAGATCAAGATTGTGGAACAACTGGCACATCACAGACTCTACGACACAAGAGATCATAGTTCAACTCATATAGCGAGAAAGATAGCAAATTACACAACAGAGGTCACAGACCCAACATTACAACAAGCGGGAAGCAAATTAGTTGTCTAAACAACAAGATCCAAATTATGGCCTAAGTGGCCTACAGTAACAAATCCTAGCCAGCCTGTTCTCAGACGTCCCAAGCTGCCACCTACGTACCCCGGACTACTCGTCGATCTCAACATAGAACCCACCTTCCTGTTCGGTGCGTCCTCCTCTGAAATAAAAATAATCTAAAAGCAAGGCTGCGTACGACGTACTCGCAAGGTTACTAGGGCGATATCGACCCAATGATGATTGGCTCTGAAGCTGTATAGTAGTTGTTTTGCATAAAGCTAGATTTCCTTTTTTAAAAGACATGAATCATGGCATCAACTACTCAGAAGGTGTTTTACAAGGGGATAAGATAGTAAACTTTCTTTCTTCGGTTCACTTTGAACCAATAGTAGCCAGAAACTACCACTCATCTCCACCAAGGCACCCCCTCGAATCACCCTCAAGAAAATGAACCTTTTAACACATGTTGCCAAATTTTAATTAAGTTCAGGTTTTCTATGATCTTATCGTCCATTCCCAAGTCGTCCATAACCGTGGACACGGCTTTTCGAAAAGATTAAACCCTGCAGGGGTGTCCTAATTTACCCATCAGTACCGTCCGGCTCGCCTGTTTAGCTCTCTTCCGGGGAAAGCTGGCAAGTGGGCGCGGTTAAACCTTTACCTCGCATGAGACTATCCAAGGATCACCGTGACGACAGGACAAGTTTCCCGTGCCTATTTCAACACCCTGCCCCCATCGGCACATCCTAAACACCACCACCTCCTCTTCGCGCCATCATCCACCTGCAACTCACACGCAAATGGAAAGCGCAAACTAGAGGACCCTTGGATACGCCCGCACAAGTTATTCAGTTAGTAAGGGGCCCTTAAC